>JAWNNJ010002246.1:0-600000 GCA_035045125.1 Hypselothyrea guttata
AATTAAATAACGTAACTAAAACTAGGAAATTAAACTAGCAAACTAGATAAATTTAGGACTTAAAGATATCCGTCTGCTTCTGCCGGTCCCTCCGCCTGCTGCTGCTGGGGTGGTGATTGGCGAATTGGCCGCTCCAGTGGTCATCGCCGCTGGATGCATTGTTGTTGTTGTTGCCCGCTGCTGCTGCTGCTGCTGCAGAACTGGTCGTAGGCGAACAGGTGGCTGCCACTCCACCTGCTGTTCAACCAGTTGCCGCTGCTGCTGCTGCTGCGTAGGCAAATTGACTGCTTCAGAGGCGGCAGCCTCTGAAAGCACTTTGGTTGTTGTTGTTGCTGCCCGCTGCTGCCGCTGATGTTGTTGTTGCTGCTGCTGGGCTGGCGTTGTTGTTGTTCTATTTGCTGCTGTTGCTGGTTGGCTAGGCTGTTGCTGCAACCCAATAAAGAGCTCGCAAAGTTGCTCGATTTTGCTCACCAGTGTGTTGATCGCCTCAGAGTTTAGGCTTACAAGACTCAGAATGGCGCTGGTTTGGTTGTTTTGCTGCTGCTGATTCTGCTCGAGATTTTGTAGGAGCTGCTCAACTCTTTGGCTCCAATCACTTGGAGTTTGCTGCATTTCGCGTTGTTGTTGCTGTTGTTGCTGCTGCTCTTCTGTTAGGCGTTGCTTAAACTTTTGTAGATGGCGGCTGGCTGGGCCATTTGTAGAACTCTGTTGTTGCCGCTGTTGCCTGCCATCACGAACGTTGTTGTTGCTGCCATTCCCAGCCAGAACTTGGCTGTAAGTTGGCCTGGGGGCGCTGAAATTGCTGGCTGTGGGGGGCCTTGATGCGCTGGCTTTAGGTGTTGCCGCGCTGTTTTGCTGTTTTTGTTGCTGCTGTTTCTGCTGATGTTGCTGCTGCTGCTGCTGCTGCTTTTGCTTGGGGTTCCGTTGTTGCTGTTGTTTTTGCTGGAATTTCTCAGTTGTTTTTTTTTTTTTTTTAATAATATGTACTAGCCTATGGCTTGATACATATAAGTATGTTGAATCATTGTCTAACCATCGGGAGCCATAGGCTGAGATTGGTATACACTGACATGCTCCTCAAGCGCCATCAAGTGGACCACGAGGAAAAAATTGGAGGTGTATTTATAACAAAATACGATGTATGATGGATAATAACCATAACATTAACTACTTTTTGGGGTAGTTAGGGCAATGGATAGTGTAAATTGGTTATGCTACTAACAATATTTAGTCGGTGCATTTGTTGGGTAGGTTATTTGAATAAAAAAATTTATTGGAAACAAGACAAAACAAGTCTTGATTTGTATTTGAATAATTGAGTTTATGCTTAGGCGCAAAGGTGTAAAGGATTAAACTTTACCAGTGCGAGCACAGGTACTTAGAGACATTAAGTTCGGTCCATAATCACTTGGGTCGGAATTTTCCTTTTGAACCTATTATATGTGTAAATATTATTATATTTTATTTTCCATTAAACAAGAAACTACTTGATGGCAACGGAAGTGTTGGTTTGTTGGACCATTAAGTAACTACTTTGGGGTAGTACTGGGAATAGCAAATGTTGTTAATGAGGGAGTGACAAGGCATTCGATGACTTGTTAGTGCATTGTGAAACAATTTTTGTTTCAAAATTTGTAAACCATGTAAAGATTTTGTTTCAAGTTTCTAGTGCAATGCTAATCCATGTGCGAGCACAGGTGCTTAGAGTCAGTAAGCTCAGTCCATAACCGATTAGGGTTAGACTGCACTAGAAATGGGGAAACTTTTTACTCGTAGTGAGTAGTGCATATAGGAATTATCGTTGTCGATTGATGTCGTCGGTGGTTGACGACGACGACGATTGTTTTTCCGCTTAAACAGTGCTGTGAGCGCTGAGTGGTAGCGTTTTTCGGTGCATTGGCCATGCAACTGGGCTGGTTGTTGTTGTTGTTGTTGCCGCTGGTGCCGCTGCTCCACAGCTGGCGGTGGGTGGCGGTGTAAGGTGCTTGGACCGACTGCGGCGGCCACACCTTGTTGCCGGTTATTGTTGCCAGTGGGTGAGGGGGGGCGGGGCGGAAGCAAGTCTACTCTACTGGTTAGTATGGTGTTAGTAGTGTTGGGGGGGGGGGGGGTGCATGCATAGGGGGCAGGCTGAGATATAGTGGTGGTGGTGGTGGTGGTGGTGGTGGTGGTGGTGGTGATTGTTGTTGATTGTTGTTGATTGTTGTTGTTGGTGGTGGGACGTGGCGATGTTTCTGCACAGTGGTGGTGGTGGTGTTAGTGGTGGTGTTGTAGCGATTAGTCGGGCCGTTTTGCCTTCTGTTTGGTGGGGGGGACGCGCGCGCGGTGTGCTGATGGTAGTTGTTGCTGTTGTTGTTGCCCGGTCGGGCAGGGCGGCGGCAGACTGACTTGCGGACAGTCATTGGGCACGTGGGTGGGCGGACGGACGGACGGATTGGCTGGCTTGATCACAGCAGCAGTGGCAGCAGTGGCAGCAGGCTGATCAGCATTCACGCCGCGGCGGCACTGTGACGCGGAGAGTGAGTGAGAGGGGGAGAGTGGTGTGAGAGGGGGGGCGGAGGGAGAGAGGGGGCGGTAGAGGGGTTGCGAACGTGCGAGTGTATTCACACATGTGCATGCATGCATTCAACAACACGTTCGCTGCTCTCTTTTGCATGGCGTCTCACTCTGTCTCGCTCTCGCTCTCTCTGCCATCGCCTTGGTGGTGGCGTGATGCTCGGTTGCCTCTCACGCGAGAGCGATCGAACTTGTGTGCGGCGAGCGATCGAACCCGTGTGCGGCGTTCGATCGAACACGAGTGCGTTCGTCGGTGCTGTTGTTGTTGCCCGCAACTTGTTGCGTATGGCGGCCATTTAGCATTTCCCGCTTTTTGCTCATTCTCTGGAATTTGCGTGTTCCTTGTAATTTTATGGTGTCTTTGCAAGCGAGAGGGGGGGGGGGGGGGGGGGAATGCGTATTGCATTTGCTCGTATGCCGTTACTCTCGCATTTTTCTAGTGCGCGCGCAGCCAATGTGTATGTATGCACTCGTGAGTATGTGCGCGCATGCATGCATGTATGTGTGTATGTGGCGGCGGCGGCGGCGGCGTTGGCGTTGGCGTCGGCGCCATTGCGTTTTACCGTTTGGTCTGCCGCTCATTTTTGCTGAACTGCGCAGTTTGGTTTTCTGCACGCACACATACATACACACACACACACACACACACATACTCGCACACACATGGATGTCGGGGGGGTGGAGGGTCTAGCAACTGGACTTTTTCCCTCATACTACGTTGCACTGCACTTTACTCAACACACAGGCACACACAAACACACACGCATGTCTGTTTCCGCCTCATTGCACTTATTCTACCGCTGTACCGTACTCACCCACACACACACCCGCACACAGCAGTCGCCGGGGACGGGTGCTCCTCTGGCCTCTGGCGTCGCTGCTCACACGTTGTTGCTGTTGATGTTGATGTTGTTGTTTGTCACTTGTTGTTGTTGTTGCAGTCACTATCCGTCTTTATTTGCATTTGCTATGCATTGTCACTTGCACTTTTTTCTCGCGCACTCAGTTCGTCCGCTGACCGATCCGTTCGCATTCGCGTCTACAGAGTAACTGGCGGGGCGAATTTTTGGCGTCGGCAGCGGCAGCGATGGGCGAGTGCGGCGAGAGTAGCGAGTGCGGCGAGAGCAGCGAGAGCGGCGAGTGTGTCAGCCAGTGATGAGCATCTACAAGTGTGTGCGTGTGTGTGCGTGCCCGATCACAGGCGTGTGTGCGTGAGTGGGGGAGAGAGAGAGGGAGCACGGTGATTCGGCGATTCGGCAACTCGGCGGCAGTTCGGCTTGTGGCCGAGCGTTTTGAGAGAGTGATCGGCTTTCGTGTTTTGCGTGAGCGAGCGCGCGTGCATGGATGCCGGCGTGAGTGCCGTCATTTTTATTGATTATATGTTATGTTATGTTTGTCCGTTCGTCCGTCGGTCGGTCGGTCGGTCGGTCGGTCGGTCGGTCGGTTAACCCGCCAATTTTGCGGCTGTCACCACTGTGCTGGTTTTTAACGCTCACTACTTTTTCTACACCTTATTTGTCTCAATTACTTATTTTCTTTTAGTTTTAGTCTTCACCGTATGAAAGTTTGGCTGATGGGCCCCAGCCCGCATGCGGCGGTTACGAATGGTTCATTAGCATATAATACTGTAGTTCCACTTTTCCGCTCTTTCAATTACAGTAGGAGCAAACGCTTGCATCCTAACAGGGTACTTTTTTTAACATGTACTTCCCACAGCGCTTCTGGGCATGTTAGTGCTTACATAGGTGGTGTCTTGGAACGATGATACATAGGTGGTTTGTGTTGGAACGATGATACATAGGTGGTTTGTGTTGGAACGATGATACATAGGTGGTTTGTTGGAACGTTGTGTTTTGATGCTGGTGGTGCCACGATTGACGATGATGTGCGCGATTGGCGTGCGCGCTCGCGCCTCTTTACTGGCGGCGGCGGCGCGCGGGCATCGTGCTCATTTTTCTTTTTGGCTGGGCATCTGGCTAGGCAGAGATGGGCTAGCGGGCGCGAGGAGGCGGCGGCGGCGGTGTCGGCGGCAGTGGGAGAGTGTGCACGCCAGGGGCGCGCGCGCGCGCTCGCATTTCAACTGTGCGCACAGCCCGAGACGGGTGATGCACAGAGTGTGTGTGCATATGCATCACCGCGGCGCTCGGCGCGATTTGGGCATGTGCGGTGGGACTATTATTGATATTATAGTTGTAGTTATCAATATTACTGCTACTGCTACAAATGCTCATGGTTAGAGTTGTGTTAGTTTCATGTTGGGAGGGGGGGGAGGGGTTGTGTGTGGTAGGAGATTTGTTGTTGAGATTTTTCTTTTACTAGTTGGTTTATTTTGCGGGATTAGTTGATCATTAATTGCCTATTCGACGCAATGCATTTTGCTGTCAGTTACCCAGTTGTCAACATGATGCATGTGTTTACACTGGCAAAATGCAAGAGATGCATGATGCATCACGCAAAGCGGCCGTTCGGTTGCACAGAGTGCACAAATCCGTGCTCATCCATAGGAATATTATTGTGATTTTCTATATTAATTTTAATGTGTATACCTTGGGTGGGTCAAGTGAAATGATTGCGGGAGTGAATAAATAATAATTAAATAAATAATTGTGGTTTGAGTATTTTCTTTAGACAATTGGTTCAGAGCATCGAGTCAGTAAGTAGCATTTATAGATAGGCATTTTCGTTTGGAGCAATTGGAAATAATGTTGTCTTTTGTTCTGGCAATTTTTCGCTTATTTTCCATTTTAGTTGATTTTACATTTGGTGGGCATTTCTGAATTTATTATTTGCAATAAATGGCTGTTTGCTATCGAAAATGCCAGGCCTTTTGTTATCGAAGGAATGGTAAGATGTATCGAAAAGTTGCTTGGGCAGAGTATGGTCACACTGCTCCGTGCAAATGTTGGATCTATGCGTGATGCCTTATTTTAGACTGACCAGATTTGTTTTTGTGAAAATATTGTGCGAGTGTCTAACAGTCGACAGTCGAGCGAAATAATTGTGCAGGTAATTGAGTAATTATCATATGTATATGTTCTTGTTTGGTTCAGAGTATTTGGGCAATTAGCAATACTTATAGATAGGTATTTTTCGTATGGAGCAATTGGAAGTAGTGCTGGCATGTGTGTGCTGGCAATTTGCAATATTTCGCTTATTTTCCATTATTTTCCATTTTTTGGTCGATTTTACATTTGGCGGGCATTTCTGAATTTATTATTTGTAATAAATAGCTGTTTGCTATCGAAATGCCAGGCCTTTTGTTATCGAAGGAATGGTAAGATGTATCGAAAAGTTGTGATGCCTTGTTTTAGATTGACCAGATTTGTTTTTGTTTTGCTTACACCGGCAGAATGCGAGATGCATCACGCAAAGCGTGTGTACGGTCACACTGCGCATGAATATTCCTATAGCGTGCGCAAATCTATGTGTATCACATGAATATTTTTGCAATTTGTTCATTCCGCCATTCTAGTGCGTATTTTGTTGGACATTCGAGTGAAGCAATTGAGCAAGTAAGTAAATAATTATGTTTTTGCGTATATTCTTTCTTGGTTCAGAGTATATGGGTAAGTTAGCAGCATTTATAGACAGGTATTTTCATTTGAAACAATTGGAAATAATGTTGTCATTTGTGCTGGCAATTTTTCGCTTATTTTACGTTTTAGTCGATTTTACATCTAGCGGGCATTTCTGGATTTATTATTTGTAATAAATAGCTGTTTGCTATCGAAATGCCAGGCCTTTTGTTATCGAAGGAATGATAAGATGTATCGAAAAATTGCTTGGGCAGAGTATGGTCACACTGCTCCGTGCAAAGGTTGAGAGGTTGAATCTATGCGTATGCGATTCTTTTTCTACCCACAGAGAGTTTGCGAAAGAAAAATGCAACAGGGCAAAAGTGTTCTACAGTGATTTTAACATGTGTAAGTGTGTGTGATTGAATCATGTGAAAGGCAGTGGGAGAGTGTGATTGAAATTGGGAGTGAGTCTAATGTTGGTCTTTTCTTTATAATTACAGAAGTGAGAATTGCCCGTCACCGGCTTTAAGCCAGAGCCGGCACCGGAATCGATTGTTGGCTGGACTTTGGCCTGGTGGGCAGATTTTCCAAGATATGGCGTGGGAGTAAGTGCGCGTTATTGAATTAGTTAAAAAAAGGCAGCGGGAGAGTGGGATTGGATTGAGAGTGTGAGTCTAATATTGGTTCTTTCTTTGCATTTTCAGAACTGAGATTTGCCCTTCATCTGCCTTAAGTCAAGGTCAGCGCTAGTACCGGAAGCGATTGCTTGGAAGCGGGATCAGAGATGAGAGACGCAAGCGGAATTAATGCATCGGCTGGATTTTAGCCTCTTTGGCGGAGAAGAGACGAGGAGGTGGTGAGTGTGTTTATGCAATAATTGTGATATAGCAGGCTGTTAAGCTGTTGTTGCTGTTGTGCTGACTATCTTTGGCTAACTTAGCGTGAGAGGGAATAGGCGAAGCAAAATGGATGGAAGTGTGTTTTTCTTGTGCTATTTATTATGGAGGTGTTTTTCAGGCACTATGGCTCAAACATTGAGATGGGACAAGTTTAGAAATTTTCTTTTAATTAAGGCTAAAGCTACGCACTCCCCTGGGGAGATCCGCTCTCAACGCGCACGCCTCCGCTCCGTTTGGCAGTTCCTCCGTCATCTGTCAACCACCTCTTCCTCGTCGCTGTCATCCAGTTCAATCAGCGGATTTCCATGCTCGTCCAGGAGGAAGCTGTCCGACAGTTCGTCCATGATTTCCTCAAGGAGTCTGGCTCCTTCTTCCAGCTCTGTCCCGGTTAGCTGGCGGATTGGTTGGATGGCATTGGGATTGTTGTTGTTGTTGTTGTTAATAATTTGATTATTGTTGCGGTCTGCCATTTCTTCTGATTTGGTTATTCAGTCCAGCCGTCTTGCCTGCACTTGCCAGAGTGATGCAGAGTGGACGGGGCGGGCGCTTTTTATTTGGATTGATTTGATTTTGATGCTGGATTTGATATTGCGAGATTGCGCGTGCATGACAGTGTCGGAGGAGTGAGCTGCCGGTGAGCGGTGCGTGGGTGCGTGATAGGGGTGAGTGCTGCGGGTTATAGTACCTGTTGCGCGTCCGAATTATAAAAGGGGTGGGGTGGGCAGGTAGGTAGATGGGCAGGTAGGTAGCTAGGGAGAATATAGTTGGGTTTTTTCTGATTTTATTTTATGGGCTGCCATATGGGCTACCAGCTGGCGGCGGGTCGTAGTCCATTGAGTTTTGTCAATGGATTTTATTGTCTTTTGATTTTGAATGGGACATCTCCTAGGCTCTTGGATTTTGGGATTATTATTGGTGAGTTTCTTATCGTGCGCTTTTTAAGATTTCCTAGCGTTTGTAATGCAATTGTGTGACGTTGTTTTAGTATTGTAATTGGGCTGAGAGTCTTTTTGTTTGTGAATTATAGTGGTATTAGCGTGGTTAGGAGTAGTAGTTGTGGGTTATGGGAGGGTATGTGAGGTGAGTGAGCATTGGGGTAGCATTGCGCCGTTGCTGTGCGGCGGTGGCGTGTGTATGGGCCGCAAGCGGCTGCCTTTGGCTGGTTTTTAGTTATTTTGTGTTTTTTGGCAGGCATTTCGCTTGGTTTTGTTGTCAATTTGTAGTGGCATTTCTAGCCGGGATTGACTGTTGGGCAGATTTCTCCTGCTGTTGTCCTTGTAGTTTTTATTATGCTGGTTATTTAAGGTGTGTGTGTGTGTATTTTGTATGGATAGTTGGTGGAGGTGTTTGATCAGACGCTGCGATGGATGAATAGTAAGGTAGGGGGCAAGGGTGTATTTATTGTTTTACGTTTTATGACTAGAGTGGGTTGCGTTCATAGTGGTGGGCTTGATATGGTAGGGTAATTTTGTATTTAGCAATTAATGGTGTTTGTTTGTTGACTTACTCAGGCTTTCTTCTAGGGGAGGGGGGGGGGAGGGGTTATGGCATCGACGGTTTGATGTTTTTTTTTGTTCAGTGTCCTGTGTCCAATGTGAGTGTTGGCTGGTTGGTTGAGCTGGTAGAGTTGTTGATCCGTGTGCACGATCGCGAATAATGATTGTTTTTAGATTTTAGTTTGTTTGCACTGTTTCTGCACTTTGTTGTTGTTTTTTTTTTTTTGTTTGTTTATATTTTATATCACTACATTTATTTATTTATTTAATTTTGTTTTTATTCTTTCCGCAGGTTGCATATTGAGGCGCGATTGGACAGAGTGTTACATCAATCAAATGATTAATTTAATTTAATTAGTATACTTTCACTTTTTGTTATTCGCTAACTTAGAGGGCTGGGGGGCTGTCGGGTAGTTTACTGCTGTTTTATTCCTATGGCCTTGGCACTCGGCAGGTACGCAGAGCAGTTTCTTTCCTAGCCTAACAACTGTACTAATCCTCTTTATTTATATTATCTTTTCATGACGTACGAGCCAGGGATTGAATCTAGCTGGATGATTGGCGGCGATGATATGCAGCTCGATGTCAGAGGCATAGTGGATGCTCTTTTTGGCGCAACGATTGTCTTGCACTGCACACACTTGAGCGGATGGGCAGGATTGTGATGTAGCAGTTCCAGCGGCAGTAGCAGCGGTATTGACTCTAAGGCTCGTATCTTGTCTTAATTTTGTACCTATTAGCGTATAGCGTTATTTATGCCATTGTTTTTGCCATTATTCCAGGTTTCAAGGCAGCTCACACTGGGTGACGGGTTCGTGCATTGGATGCTCTGACTAGGGGAGGGATTACCATAACTTCTAGCTGAGCGTATGCATGACCGTGTGTGTGTGAGTGTGTGCCGGATCAGCTTGGAGGAGTTGGCTGCGCATTGTGGCCGGCGGCGTGTACGCGTGGGGTAAGTATTTAAGAAACAGATATTTTATGCCGAATTTCATTTCGCTTTATGCTTCTTTTTGCAGGTACTGCGATCGCCTGCTGTTGTTGGCCACCGACTGTATGTGTATGTGTGTGTGTGTGTGCGTGCGCAATGGGTTCTTGACAGTGTGCCCTGATTGTGCTGCTTGGAGGTAGCCTAATCTTGGTTGTAGCACTATGTGCCCGTGCGTGGGCCTGGCCTAAAGGCAGAGGAATGGAGAAGTGACTGGTGGTGGCGGCTCGAGGTTGGCTGTGTGTCATTGTGCAATCAACGCTGAGGTGAGTGTGTGGGTATTGGTTGAATATTCACTATATGTCGTTCGTATTACTAATACTCATTTTTAATTCTAGGCTTGATTGCTGGCACAGGAGTTGGCATCCAGTGGCAGTAGCAGTCAGAGGCTGTAGTAGCGTTGGCAGTGTCTGAAGGAGTGGAAGTCTGTATTTCTGTTCATTGGACCCTTGTATACAACCGATATGTGTGCGTGTGTTCAAAATAAATATATGTATATGTGTATGTAGCTTATGATTGGGTTTTTTATTGATCTTTATAATCTTATGGTTTATACACATGTATATATTCCATGTGTTTGTGCGTCGGCGTGCACTCAGTGATTATTGCACAGTTCACAGCGATAGTGCGATCTGTCTAAATAATCGTTAATCTTCATTTGCACGCCTTGGCACACACATAGGTATATATGTTTATTGGAACCTGGATTAGCTATAGCATTGTGTGCTCAGCTTGGACCAGCAGTGTGTGTGATGGGCTATTTTTTGTAGCCGATAGCTGGGGGCTATTTTGTTATTATTTTATTTGGGTGTGACTCTTGTGTAGTCATAGGCTGCATTGTGCAATGCTATGGTCTATTTCTTCGATTTGTATGTATAGATTTTTGATGCGTTCTAGTTGATTGTATATTGTTTTTAGTGCGTCCGGTGTCATTGTTCGGAGTATTGTTTGGGCAGCCCCATCGCTGGCCTCACAGTCAAATGGCAATGTATCTTTGAGATAGTCAATATGGCCTAGTAGTACATGTTTCTTGTCTCTTAGGTCTTTTACGTAACGAACATTGTGGTTATTGTGAGCATTGATTTCATTTGGTGGCAGGTGCCTATAGAGTGGTCTGATGTGCTTGTTTACTTGCTCGAGATATTTCTTTCGACTTTTGGCCAGTCGAAATGGAATATAGGGGTGAGCTATGAGTTTCTTAATTTCAGCGTTGTGATGGCGACCAAGTTTGGAGGCATATTTATCAGAGTAGTGTTCAAATATTTCATCGAACGTTTTGATGTTCAGTTGGTTGTGTATTGAGCTGTTTGTTGCGTCCTGTGGGGCATTTACGATTTGACGCAGAGTGGTGTTTTGGAAGGTGGCTATGCGTTTGTTATGAATATTGCTAGCCAGGGCTCCCCATATGGGGATTGAGTAGTGCCATACTGGGGCGATTATTTGCTTGTATAACAGGGTTTTGCAGGTTGTTGGTAGTTTGCTGTTTTTGTTTAATAGCCAGTGTAGCTGTTTTCGACGGGATTTCAACTTGGTGCAGAGAGCATTAATGTGGTTGCATAGGTTCAGTTTCTTGTCAAGTGCGACACCTAGGTATGTGTGTGATTTTTTGGTTTCAGTTTGTTTGCCCATAATTTTGGGTCCAAACTGGTTCGGGTGACCCAGTTCATTGCTGTCATCGCGCAGGCAGTACAGAACGTGTGTTGTTTTTTCTGCATTGATTTTGATGCACCATTTGTTTGCCCAGTCTGATATCTGTGAAAGCATGTCTTCAACTAGCTTATTGGCTTTATTGACTGTGTCAGAAGTTGCCATAACAACCGTGTCGTCTGCATATGTGGCAATGAGTGTGTGGTTGCTGGTTAACGAGGATCTCTGCAGTAGTCCTCTCTTATTACTGTTGTTGTTGTTATTGCTGTTGTTAAAGAAGTTTGCCTTCGTTGCCTCTGTTTTTGGTATGGGTAGATCAGCTGTAAAAATTGTGTATAGTAAGGGACCCAGGACACTGCCTTGTGGGACTCCAGCCATTATGGGTCTGGGAGCAGATCTGGCACTGTCATTGCATTCAACGATAAACGCTCGATTTGTCAAATAGTCATGTAGGATATTGCAGAGGGCTGGCGGCAGCAGTGTACCTAGCTTGTAGGATAGGCCGGTGTGCCATACTCTATCAAAGGCCTCTTGTATATCAATGTATACGGCAGAGCAGAACTGTTCATTCTCATGCGCTTTCATTATGAATTGTGTGACTCGTGCCAGTTGCTGCTCAGTGTTGTGCTCATATCGGAAGCCAAATTGATGATTAGGTATGGCTTCGGCGAATTTCCGGCATGCGAACATTCGTTTCATGATGAGTCTTTCAAATATTTTTGAGAGGCCAGAGAGCAGGCTAATCGGTCGATGTGAGCTGAGCTGATCTACTGGTTTCCCCGGCTTGGGTATCATGGTAATGGCAGCAATCTTCCATTGTTGCGGGAAGTATCCCAGGGTAATGGCTGCGTTGAAAACATGGGCTAGCTGGTGTAGCATTATCTCTGGTAGGGATCTGATGACTCGATTGTCTATGTTGTCAAGGCCTGGCGCTTTTCCATTGGCAAGGTTATTAATTTGTATTCTGATCTCGTCAATTGTTATGGGACGTATACGTTGTTGTTGTAGTTGCTGTTGCTGTTGTTGTTGTTGTCGTTGTCGGACTGTGGACTCAATTTCATGGCGGTCTGTTGGTGTGTTCAGAAGTATTGGTTTGAATCTATCCTCGAGATGTTGCGCAAAAGCCTCGGCCTTTTCATGTGCCATTGTGCACCAACGGCTTATACCAGAACTGTAGTTATTGTTGCATATCGGTATGTTGGGTGTGGGCTGTCTTTTGATTTGTCTTGTAAACTTCCACAGTTTCTGTAAACTATACCTGTCCGAAGGGTCGATGTTGGCTAGTGTCGTTTCCATTCTCTTAGTGCGTTTGTTTTGCAGGGTTCTTTTAAGGCAGTTTGCTGCCTTTTTATGCAATTTTTTGGCCACATCTTTGTCTATGGCCAGGTGGTTGTATTTGAATGACTTTTTCACAATTAGCAGATTGCGTATGCGGCGGTTTGGTGTGTGTCTCTCTTGGAAACGACCAATTGGCTTTGCCGGTGCCACGGGTGATGATGAAGATGATGGCGATTTTGTTGATGTTGATATTTGGCTGGTGGCAAATTTGGCAGCCTCATAGATTTTGTTGGTTATGCTGGTGACAGCATTGTCTATGTCTACTTTAGTGGCTATATCATTTGCTGCAGTTATGGTCTCAGCACCATCATAGACGCCATTGTGTTGGGTGTTGGTTTCTTTGTTGTGGTTGTGGATTAGCCATTGCTGGAATCTCTTGATGCTTGCATTTGCAGGTAGAAGGGATTTTTTGTATGGGGTTATTATTGGGTTGTGCGAGAGACGGACTAGCAGTGGCGTGTGATCAGAGGTAAGGTTAGTTGTTGTTGGTAGAGTGTTGATGTATAGGTATTTGTTCGGTATGCCGCAATACACGGCAAAGTCAATAGCCGAGGGTCTTTTGCGCTCATCCCGCGGATAGTGGGTGGGTGAACCAGTGGCAAGGATATGGTATTTACTAGTATTGTTGTTGCTGGTGGTGATATCTGATCTTAGGCTGGCCGCTAGTTGTGTTCCACGGCCGCACGCTCGCACGTTACCCCACCATCGGTGCTTTGCATTCCAGTCGCCCGCAATAAGGAATCGCGGTTCAAAAACTTTGAACAGGAGACTGAATGCCTTCGCTGTGAGCCCCCTCATGGGGGGACAGTAAATGGCTGCGAGGACTGTGCGGGGCTGGTTTGGTCGTTTGATGCTAATTGGGGCGCACTGTATGGTTTCGGTGGCTAGCGTGGGTAGGATAGTGTGTTCAATGTTGCGGCTAACTATGATGGCTGAGCCGCCACGTCTGGTGCCTGATGGAAAGAATGCAGCATGTGTTACATACCCTTTAATATCCAATGTCCTGAGATCGTCGTGGGTTAGTTTAGTTTCCGATATGATTACGATATCGATGTTATGTCGATGGATGTGCTCCTCCAGGTCAGCAATTTTGTTCTTTATTCCGGCTGCATTCCATATGATGATTTTTAACTCATTCTCTTCTTTTTTGTCATCTGCGCTGTGTTGGTGTACCCCAGTCATGGTGTTTGCGGCTGTGAGTAGAGGTAGTTAGTCAAGTGTTACATGTGTGTTTGTGATATTTGGGGGTTATGTGGTTAGTTTTGTGAGTGGATGTATGGTGTGTATATGTGCAAAGTGTATATGTGCAAAGTGCAAGAGATTTCTATGTCCGGGGTGTTTGGTTGGCTTATTTGGACTTGTTTCTTAGTTCTCTTGCTTGTGCGCATTTGTACACTGGATGTGCCGTTTGTTTGTGTATGTGAGTGTTTGTTATTTTACAACGGTAACGGCGGTCTGTATTTGTACATGTTGTTCTCTGTTTTTTGGCTAAATTTAGCTATTTGTTGGTCAAGTTTTGTAATCTGCCTGCTGAGATACCCAATATCACAGTTTATTTGTTTTAGGCGGGTGGGGGATACTGGAGGGCAGAGTGTGTATTTATTGGTTAGTGGGTTAAAGTCGTTTTTTAGCTTGGCCTTGGCAATTTCCATTTCCCGCGTTGTGTTGTCTCTACTGTTGCGTAGATGGGCGATGTATTTGGGTGTGTAGTATGTGTACATTGCTAATTCATAGGAGGCTGGTAGAGGTTGGCTTGCCCTCCTGATATGCCGTTTATATTGGATTAGGTAACGACTTCGGCTGCCAGCTAAGCAGGCTGGCACGTATGGGTGAGCGAGTAGCTTTCGTGCTTCAATGTTCGGGTGATTGTAGAGTCTTTCAGCATATCGACTAGAGAGCTTATCGTATGTATGTTCAACAGTGTCATACTCAAGGAGTTCCAACATTCTATCGTTTGTTATGTGCCACGGTGGTCTGGTGATGTATCTGATTGTATTGGCGTGGAAGATTTCAATTCTCTCTATTTGATCCTCGTGAGCAATGGCGCCCCAGATTGGTAGGGCATATTCCCAGATAGGAGATATGAGTTGAAGATGTAGCATTATTTTACAGAATAGCGTTAATTTACTATCTTTGCTCAATAGCCAGAGGAGGTTTTGCCTACGTTCTTTGAGCTTGGTTATTAGGGCGTTAACGTGTGCGTACATGGTTAGTTTGCGGTCGAGGTTGACACCAAGGTATGTGTGCGTATTTTTGCCGGTTATGTACTGTCCCATCATTTTTGGAGTGTAGTATTCGATTTGGCCGTATTCTCGCAAGGCATTTCTGTTGGAGTATAGTACATGTACTGTTTTGCTGGGATTGATGCTGATGCACCATTTGTTTGTCCAGTCAATTAGGTTGTTGAGCATTAGTTCAACCATGTTGGCTGCATCTATTGCCGAGTCTGCTGCCGCCATAATAGCTGTATCATCTGCATATGTGGCGAGTAATGTTGAAATCTCATATGGATTGTGAAGGTGGGCGATTTGGTCTGGGGTTGGTAGGTCTGCCGTGTAGATCGTGTACAGTATTGGTCCGAGGACACTGCCTTGTGGTACACCGGCCATGATACTCTTTGGACCAGATTTAGCTTTCGCATGGCTCTGGACCACAAAGGTACGGTTGGACAGGTAGTCACGGATGATATTGTACAGCGAGCATGGTAGTATGGTTTTTAGTTTGTAAAATAGTCCAGTGTGCCAGACGCGATCGAAGGCCTCTTGTATGTCAATGTAGACTGCAGAGCAGTATTGGGATTTCTCAAAAGCACGCAGAATGAACTGTGTGACACGTGCTAGTTGTTGCTCAGTGTTGTGTTTACTGCGAAAACCAAATTGATGATCGGGTATTATGTTTACAAACTGGTCGCATTCATAAAGGCGTGTTAGTATCAGCTTCTCTAGCAGTTTGGATAGTCCCGACAGCAGGCTTATCGGCCTGTATGAGGACAGTTGGTCTGTTGGCTTTTTTGGTTTAGGTAACATGATTACAGCGGCCTTTTTCCATTGCTCTGGAAAGTATTCGAGTTGTAGGGTGCTATTGTAGATGATTGCTAGTTGGAGTAGTGCTATATACGGCAGGGATTTTATGATTTGGTTGTCAATTCTATCTTCGCCGGGGGCTTTGTTATTTTCAAGATTTTTGATTTCGTTTTTGATTTCATCAGTTGAGATGGGTCTAATGTTGTGTTTTTGTGATAAGGACTGGTATTGACTCTGTTGTTGTCGTTGATGCTGGTGGTGAGGATATGTGTAGTATGAAGGGTAATTGTTAAGGCAGTCGTCATGGTTGTGCTCATTGTTGCTGACAATTGCCTCAATGTGGATGCGTTCTTCGAGTGTATTGAGCAAGATTGGTTTAAATCTTTGTTCAAGGTGTTTGGCATATTCCTCAGCTCTTTCAGTTTGGGATTTGCACCAGTTGTGTTTTGGCCTCTCATCATCATCCTGCATTACCGCATCGCTATCGTCTGAGTCACTTATCTCTTTGGTGTCACATTTGCGTATTGGGAAGTTTGGTGTTCGCTTATTTTTTGATTGGCTGATAAGTCTCCAGAGTGAGAGCATGCTGCCCGAATCTCTAAAGTTGACATCCATTAGGATTTTGTCTATTTCCTCTGCTTTGATTTGGGAAAGGGCTTTCTTGAGATGTTTTGTTTTTGATTTGTGCAGTGGCTTAGCAGCGTCATCTTTGAGGACTAGGATAGAGTGTTTTAGTTTTCTTCTGAGTGCCATAGTTTTGTGAATATTACTCCTTTGACTGTGTCTTTCAGAATGTCTGTCATTGGCTGGTGGGTTTATCACTGGCAATTCAAGTGACGGTAGAGATGGTGATGTTGATGATAGCGATGTCAATGAGGACGATGTTAGAGATGTCCAAGTTCCTGCCGAGCGTACGGATGACAATGATGATTCTGATGCCGTCATTTGAGAGGCTGATGATTCCGATGTCAGCGTTGTATTCAGCAGCGTCATATTTGCAGTATAGGAGGCATATTCAGCTGCCTGATGGATATTGTAAGTTAGCTGTTCAATGGCAATATCGATCTCTTGCTTGGTGGTCAATGCTTGGTGTACGTGTATATTAGTTTCGAGCCAGCTTTGGAATCTTTCGACAGTGTACACCTTATTGTTAGGCAGCAGTGGTGTTTTCGCTGGTATTGTGCTTGCCATCTGCGGGAGCCTTATGGTCAATGGAAGGTGGTTAGAGTCGAGGTCAAAGGAGCGGCTTATTTTAGGGTATTTTGCATTGGTTAAGCCGTTTTGGTCGCTAGCATCAGCATTAATGATGTCCAGATTATTGGTATCGGGGTCAGCGTCTGTATTGACAGTGTGTGTTCCATCATTGCTGCTGATCTCGATGCCATGGTGAATGGCGAAATCAATTACAGCTGGCTTTTTGTTGGCTTCACTTGGGTAGTATGTGGGCAAAGTTGTAGAGAGTATCTTGTAGTTTTTGGACTTTATGCTGGCGTATAGTACTCTGCCGCTTGTGGTAGAGGTTCTGTTGCCCCATTTGCGATGTTGGGTATTCCAATTTCCAGCGATAAGGAAGCGTGGCTGGAGTGTTTGGAAGAGTGCGCTGAATCCCTGGCTGGTTAGGCGCTTGCTTGGTGAGCAATATATGGCAGTGATATTGATGCATGGCTGGTTCGGGTAGCTTAGGCTGACTGGCGTACATTGCAAAGCTTCCGTTGTGATTGTCGGTAAGGCGATGTGATCTATACGGGTGTTGATTAGTACGGCCGAGCCTCCTTTTTTCTTGCCCGTTGGATGGTTTGCCGTGTATAGGTCATATCCCCTAATGCATATCGAGTCAATGTCCGAGTCAATTAGTCGTGTTTCGGCTATTAGTGCCACATCGATTCTATTATGTCTGATGTGTTCTTCGAGTTCGAGGAGATTTTGTTTGAGGCCTGCAGCGTTCCATGCGAGTATTTTCAGTTTTTTATTAGTGTTTATGCATTCGTCATTGTCTCTCTCGTCATTGTTGCCGTAGATGATGTAGTTGTTACGACTTTTGCAGATTTGGTTGAATTCCCATTCATCTTTTTTTTTTTTTTTCACGTATATCGCTTTCCTTGCGTGTCGCCGCGGCTCCGCAGACGACCGCAATCGCGTTTTATTGGCAGTTTTTCAGCAAATTTACAATAAATCCACCTACTTAACCCGGCGGGCTTCACCCCTGACCGGTCCTAGAGTCCTAGGCTGCCTCAGTCACAATTATCACAAAATATTACGAGTTTTCGCGGAGCGTGTGGGCAGCACGTCCGTCGCGCTCGAACGCTCACGGCTGAATTTTCTTAGCATACATGTCTGCTCAACGATCTGGCTAGCTGTGACTGGGCTACTACAAGCGATATGGAATGGGTCTGTTCCATACCACTATGTTACTGGGGGTGACAATTCCATATTTGAGATCCTGCATACCCTTCCTCTTTTCAGAGTGTACATTCTTATGGCATTATAACAACCTCTCATTTACTTTAACAGTCAAGCAACTGCGCATTTAGTGGAATACAATAGTAGTTTTAAGAACTCTAGACTAGCCTGAGTCAAGCGCCAAGTGGAAAAGCGTTTTTTTTTTCACGTATATCGCTTTCCTTGCGGTGTCGCCGCGGCTCCGCAGACGACCGCAATCGCGTTTATTGGCAGTTTTTCAGCAAAATTACAATAATTCCACCTACTTAACCCGGCGGGCTTCACCCCTGACCGGTCCTAGACTCCTAGGCTGCCTCAGTCACTTTTATCACAATTTAATTTAACTATTTCGCGGAGCGTGTGGGCAGCACGTCCGTCGCGCTCGAACGCTCACGGCTGAATTTGAAAAATATAGCATACATGTTGGGTAGAACGATCTGGCTAGCTGTGACTGGGCTACTAACAGCGATATGGAATGGGTCTGTTCCATACCACTATATTGCTGGGGGTGACAATTCCTTGAACGAGATCCTGCATACCCTTCCTCTTTTCAGAGTGTACATTCTTATGGCATTATAACAACCTCTCATTTACTTTAACAGTCAAGCAACTGCGCATTTAGTGGAATACAATAGTAGTTTTAAGAACTCTAGACTAGCCTGAGTCAAGCGCCAAGTGGAAAAGCGTTTGAAAAACCACTCGGCCGCTCAAGATGTTGTAAGAGCTGTTTGCCTCAAACTAGTCTAGAGTGAATTGACAGTCAAAAGACTTTATGAAATATACGATACGAAAAATAGTTGGAAACTGAAATTGCAATGGCTTGCCAGGCCAATAATATCAACACTTAGGAATTAAATAACGTAACTAAAACTAGGAAATTAAACTAGCAAACTAGATAAATTTAGGACTTAAAGATATCCGTCTGCTTCTGCCGGTCCCTCCGCCTGCTGCTGCTGGGGTGGTGATTGGCGAATTGGCCGCTCCAGTGGTCATCGCCGCTGGATGCATTGTTGTTGTTGTTGCCCGCTGCTGCTGCTGCTGCTGCAGAACTGGTCGTAGGCGAACAGGTGGCTGCCACTCCACCTGCTGTTCAACCAGTTGCCGCTGCTGCTGCTGCTGCGTAGGCAAATTGACTGCTTCAGAGGCGGCAGCCTCTGAAAGCACTTTGGTTGTTGTTGTTGCTGCCCGCTGCTGCCGCTGATGTTGTTGTTGCTGCTGCTGGGCTGGCGTTGTTGTTGTTCTATTTGCTGCTGTTGCTGGTTGGCTAGGCTGTTGCTGCAACCCAATAAAGAGCGCGCAAAGTTGCTCGATTTTGCTCACCAGTGTGTTGATCGCCTCAGTACTCAAAGTATTAAGTTTATACATCTCGTTGAACTGGGCGTTTTGTTGCTGCTGTTGTTGCTCGATGTTTTATTGAATTCATGCTCAAGCCTAAACAGCGGAGCTGCTTCATACATTTTGCTTATCAGCTAATATAGAGAGAGAGAGAGTGTTATGCACATATGTAAATATGTATGTGCGTATGTGGTCAGCGTGGGAATGCTGACGCAGCATAAGCATAAACGAACTCAAGTGTGCGATCATATTACTCGCTCACTTGAGTTGGTTTATATGTATATATATTATAGTATATTGCAACAATGTGTTGCTGCTGTTATAGATTGAGTACAGTGTACTCTCGATATATGCATATTACATCTCCCTCCTTTTGAAAAATAACGTAATATAATGAAGTTATTTTAATTCTTATTATGTTTATTCTTATTATTATAATAAAATTTTTGAATGTATATATATAAAATTTTTTTTTTTTGTGTTTTTAAATTTAAGAAAATTTTTTTTTTTTTTTTTTGTATTATAGTATAAAAAAATTTTTATTTTTGTGTATAAAAATTTTTATTTTTTTTTGTATATAATTTTTTTTTTTTTTTTAATTGGATATTTTTGCATTGTTTTAAGTTTAAAATAGTTAATATTTAACAATTAAGAATTAAACATTTTTATTCTATCCTTATGAACTGTTTGTTTTTTGTTATTATTTCCGGATATAATGATATTATCTCTGTCTTCAAGTTTTTCTATTCTATAGGGCCCTGTGTATTGGAAATCTAGCTTATGTCCTACTTCATTTCTCAGTAAAACTTTATCTCCTATGGATAAATGTATCTCCTTCGCTTTTGTATCGTAAAGTTTCTTATTTTTATACCCTGTGCCCATTTGAAAAATGGGAAAAACAGGGTTATTAACTTTGTGCGAATGTATGTAACAGGCAGAAGGAGGCGTGGTAGACCCCACAAACCATATATATTCTTGATCAGGGAGACGAGCTGAGTCGATTTAGCCCTGTCTGTCTGTTTGTCTGTCTGTCTGTCCGTCTGTCTGTCTGTCTGTCCGTCTGTTTGGATGAACGCGTCGATCTCAGCAACCACAAAAGCTAGAGCTGCCGTTTTGGTTGCTATTGGTAGGTAGTTATCTTACGCAGATCAAGTTTGTTTCGAAAATTGGATGCCACGCCCCCTTTACGCCCAAAAATCAATAAAACTCACACAACCTCTGGTTTTTTAACATAAAAAGTTGAATAACAAGCGTAATATTAAACATAGAATGTTGTTATTTGGAACATAAGCTTTCTTGTATTATATTTAACTATCCCGAAAAGCGCATTGAAATCGGTTAAGAAACACAGGAGATATAAGCATCACAATAGTTGAACTTAAAAGTTCGAAAACAAGCGAAATATTAAACATAGAATGTTGATATTTGGTACATATACTCTATGCTATTATATTTAACTATGCTAAAAAGCGCATTAAAATCGGTTAATAAGCAAAGTAGATATAGGCTACGCAATTGGCAGCGCAGCGCAGTGCAGCTGGCGCACGTAAAAAGGGAAGAAGAAGTACTGCTGATACGCTTGGTGTGACAGTTTTATAAAATTGTATATAAAAATATAGGGACGGGGCAGATCAGTGGGACGGAGGCTACAGTCGGACGCAACCGACTGTAGGAGACCCTGTACTTTGTGTTTTCTTCGCTGTTTCTTATCCGATCGTGACGTAATTTACAGTATCGGTGGAAATTGTCATATACTACGTACATACCAAATCCTAAGTCATTAGCTGTTAAACTGTAGATTTAAAACTGAAAACTGTTGCTAATTTGGTTTTTCGGTTAGCGAATGAATGGAAGGAGTTATCAAAAAACCCAAACTATCTTGATCTGATGGCTGCATAGGAAAACATAAATACCAAAAAATTGTATTTATAGCTCCTATAGTCTGCAAGATATAGGTGGCTTCTCTGTCTGCGCTATCTTCGCTGTTTCTTTTCCGTTGGAAATGTAATTCACAGCATTGATGGATAATACCATAGGCTGGGTACATGCCAAATCCCAAGTCTTTAGCTTTTAAACTGTGGCTGTTGTGGGATTTACATACATTTACAAAATAATGGTTTGTTACATAACTTAGCTGTTTCTTGTCCGATTGTAATGTAATTCACAACATCGACGGATAATTCTGTAGGCTACATATATGCCAAATTGCAAGTTTGTAGCTTTATTATTGTGGCTGCAGTGGCACATATACGTATTTTGAAATAGATTGTCTCTTGCATATCTTCGCTAATTCAAATTCAAATCATAAATAAATTAATAGCATCGGTGGAGAATACCTTAGGCTACGTACATGCCAAATTACAAGTTTGTAGCGCTATTATTGTGGCTGCTGTGGCGTTTATAGTTTTAGAGATTTTTGAGGTAGGTGTAGATTTTTGATAATTCGCGGATGAAGGAGGCGAGATATCCAAAGTTTGAAACAAACTTGATCTGCTTGCATTAGCTGACCACCTAAATCCGGAAAGGTGGTGTCTTTATCTCTTATAGTTGCTGAGATCTAGGTGTTCATACGGACAGACACACAGACGGACAGACGGACAGACGGACAGACGGACAGACGGACGGACGGACAGACGGACATGGCTATATCAACTCAGCTCGTCGTCCTGAGTCAGAATATATATACTTTGTGGGGTCTACCACGCTTCCTTCTGCCTGTTACATACATCTGTCAGTTGCACTAAATTAATAGACCCTTTTACTTTTTTAAAGTACAGGGTCTAATAAAACTTCTGTTGACACTTGACAAAATGTGCCAAGACAAACATTTCAGCTCATGAAATACTTCTGCTTTGCTGTCTTATAGTCCATAAATTTACGCAAAAATTGAGTTGAAAATCAAGTGCTATCTGCAAGTTCATTAAACAAGAACTGCAATCAAAAATGCACATATCATGAAATGAACACACACAAAAAATGTTGCACACTGAAAGCCAGACAATTATGGTAGTCTCTGAGTTTGCAACAGAACCGAACAGAACAGAACAGAACAGAACAGAGCAGAACGGAACAGAGCGGAACAGAACCGAACAGAACTGTGCATGTTCATGCCTGTTCACTGTTCAATATGTGAGTAATTCAGTAGAAGCAACTCAGGTTCGGTTTGTTGTTGTCTGGTGCACGAAACAACAGCAGCTGCGGGTGCCGACGTTGATAAAGCATTCAAAAACAGACAGAAGGCAGATTGCAAAAAGCAAAATGCAACAGAAAATGCAATGCAAGGCAGACAAAGAAGCTCAAACTGTAGCTGAAGCAGTTCGTCGAACAAACCCCCTCTCTGCCCTTCAGAGCAGAAGATGCTCATTGCTTGAGCTGGTAAACGTTTTCCAATTTATTACCCCGGCCACATCAATCATTCATCAGCCACAGACGCCGAGCTCTGACCCCCGATGCCGGGCAGAGCTCTAACCACATCAGCGTACCCCGAACGTGCGACTAAATGAACATTTTTGGTTAAACATTGGTTTAAATTTTGCGGCGTCATCGCCAGTTTACCGACTCTCCCTCACACACACACACATACACCAAATAATCCTCCATGCATCCTGTCACTGTCAACAACATGGCGGCGTCGCTGTATACAAAATCAACAAGGCTTCAGTTCATCGACCACTTAATTTATCCAGCTGAGCTTTGAGTAAAGGCAAAAACGAATGCCATGTATGCATGTTTGGGACAGGGTCTGGGTCTGGGCCTGGGCCTGGGTCTGGGCCATGACTGGCCGGGCATGCCTTTGGTCAGACAGCGAAATGCACTTAATTGCCATCACACACACTGGCATTGGCGCAATCGTTGACTGTTTAGCGCTCTGGGTGCATTACAATTAAAAAATCAGCGAGCCAAAATAAAACGCAGCGTGCATTTAGGCGCAAGCACATTGACGAGGGAAGGGGAACGAGCTGCTTGCGTTGCCATTCATTATGCATTAATGTAAATACGGTAAATGTTGTCCAATCATTAACATAATTGAATTACAAACAAGCGGGTGCTGCCTCAAAATTTTCGCATTGGCCCTCTTCTTGTTCATGCGCATGCATAAATCGCAATTTTAATTACTTGCCCGACTAATGGATTGTGTATTACGTTAGCCCAAAAACACAAAAACAGAAAACGGAAAAACGTGCAGAAAAATTTGTTTCATGTAGTTAGCAGAGGCTCTTTCGTTAAATAACATTTCAAGCTGCAATTGCCTAGAATGTTGAATATTTAACAAGCTGGCGCCCAACGTGGGGCGGCACACCAATTCAATTTTGCAGTTAAAAGCTTCAATCATTTTCAATTGCCACAAACTAATGGCTGATTATAAAATATGCATGCGACAAGCAGTCAGCAATGGGCCCTAGCCACAGACAGCGCCCTCTGTTGGGCATTTTGCAGAAACTAATGACAGCACAACGATGGCAGGCGATGAGCCCAATCTATAGTATACACTCCGTCCGTCGTATAACCGAAATGACACCTGCGTTATATAAAAAGCAATCATCAACTGTTTCGGTCTCGGCCTCGGTTTCGGTTTCAGTATCGTTTTCGTTTTGGGTTCCGTTTACAGTATACGTTATTGATTTGCTTGGGTTTTTGTGGTTTCAGTGCCAGCATAAAGCCTTCAATTAAGTTTTATTTTAATGTATTTCATTTTAACGTCTTTTAATGGCATTTTTCCCGTATGGCTCCCATATTACTCATTTGCCATAAACCAAAAGGTGACCACAACACGTAGAGCCAGACCCAGAGCCAGTGCCAGAGCCATGACACAGTCACTCGCATCCTCTGGGGTCGCCTCACTCCTCACAGCCGTTGAGGATGTAGAGGTGGATGTGGTATGGACATTAAGTGTTACCCGCCGACAGTCGACAGGCGCCCAGTTGCTCGGTCGACATGGGTCGCATGGGTGAGATTTAAGCTTTAATGATGCATGAAGCGGCACAGGATGTGGCTGCCCAGTCGTGGGTAAAAGGCAATGAGCGCAAATGTGCAGAGCGACTCTCCAGAGATGGGGAGAGTCGCAGTGAAAGATGTGCTTGCATATTGAGTGGCATTTAAATGCTTCAAAACGCTTTCGGGGTGTTTATGAAGAGTACCATAACATCGCAGCTTGATGTCGATAAAAAGATTGTCGATTGAATTTAGTTTGAGTGGCTAGGAAAAGCAGTGAATTCAGTGAAGCCACTGTTTCACAAGGGTAACCCTTTTGAGTTCTAAAGCCTATTTTAAATTGTAACAGAAAAAATTTTAAATTGGTTTTTTGTTATCACGAGAATAAAACAAATTTCGGCCAATTATAAGGTTTAATCGAAAATGTAACCCCTAAGCTGTGTTAAAAAAAAATTATTCAGTGTTTTTGTTTTAAATTTTAAACTACTTGTCCAAAAGCACATAAGTTTGGTTGTTTTGATTGGAAAATATAAGTATATTTCTGAATTAAACAAAGGTTTTCTCTTCGATCAATATATACAAATTAAAAACAATGCAATTACTCACATATTTACTGTTTTTATATTCAAATTTCACAAATGAAGTTCATTATTAATTTTTCCATCATTTGGTTTCTGTCTCTTGCAGATGAACCGTGCTTTACAGCTGAAGCCAGCTGAAAATGAAAGTCGCAGCGGTAAGTAATCAAATTCCAAGGAAAACTTTTCATCCCGAATTACTTTACTCGTATATAATTTGATTTTGGCATTTGGCAATTCAATTTGATGTTGACCAATCAAGTCGCCATAGGTGCCTGACTGACTGTGAAATATAATTACTTTTTCTTCTACTGCGATGCCAAACACACAGAAAGCGCACAAAAAACTTGACCCGCCTTTATGTAAGTTTTTTTTTTTCCGAGCTGGGGGGTTGTAAAGGAGGTTGGCATGGGTGGGTCCTTAGCAAAAGTGCAGCGTCAACGAAACTTTTCATTCACACCTTGACTAAGTATGTGCCAAAATCGAACCCAAACTTGGAATCTTCACTGCCCTCGTCTCTTCCAAGCACGCTTTCAACACCTACAACACACGTCAGCTGAAATTACGGGCGCGCTTCGATAAACTGTCAAAACTGTCTGCAAAAATTTGACATTTAACAAAAAAAAAAGGAAAAACGAAAATTGAACATCCGAAAAACACAGAAATCAGGAAAAAATATAAAATACTGCATGGCTGGCACCTAGGGGGGAAATATGGCGAAAAAAATCAGAAAAAGTTATAGCAAAACAACGTTGAACTGTCAATGGCAGGCAATGAGTGCCGGACGAAGGGCATTTTCTGGTCAGGGCGCCATATTGTTTTTGCTGGACGGTACTGCCCCGCAGTTGCCATGTTTCACGGTTGTTTCTGACAGCATAGCCCCCATTGAAGCTTGTCTAAAAAAAAGATGGGCAAAGATTTGCATAATTTACACAGCACTTGATATTCGTTTTTTGGGTCAGCGTTTGGAGTAGTTCTTGGATTGATAAACCTATTGACAAGCTCATTATGCAGAGGGTATGGAAATGTCTTCCAAACAAGTTTGCAGCCTGAGAAAAATTTGTTAAAAATACAACCTGCGAAAAATAAGAAGAACGCTCAAGGGAGGCATAACTGTATTAAGTTATGCATTAAGAGATCTTATAAAAATATATACTTTAAATAATAATTTTTTTATAATATTCGGATGTAAATAACGCCTAATTCTGGTCGAATTTAAATTGATTTAGCACAACATTTGGGATTATCTGAGTTGTGATTCAGTTAGTCAAGAAAAAAAGTTTTATAATCATAGATCGTAATGTGATTAAATTTGTTTCACATAGCTCTTAAAGTTTAAATAATTATGCACAGGATTTAAATATTTTTTCATATGTCAAAGTGTCTTTCGCACCCCAGACAAATACGTAACCCAAGCAGATGTTTTCAGCAGTTCATCTGATTTTATTTGTGTATTTGCAGCACATTTTCCAACTCATTTCCAAAAACTAGTATATTCAGCAACTGTTCCTGCTGCATTGAAAATTTGAGCTGCCCTCGGGGCAGGTGAACGAAAGGAAGGGAAGGCAGGTGGCAAGCCACAAAAAGTCAGTGCACTTCGCGCAATCTTTTAAGACGTTTTGCAGCTGGCAAGCGCTTATCAAAGCAACACAGCGCCCAAAAATGTCCATTGCACAAATTGCTTCTGCACACACACACACAAAGAGGGAAAGAATGAATGGAAGACATGGAGAGAAGGGCCGAGAGAGCCATTGCTCATAATAGTCAACGCTTGACGGTCGGTCGGTTGGTCGGACGGTAGGTCGGACGGTAGGTCGGACGGTCGGATGGTCGATGCTGTGGCAAAAAACTTGACAAAGTTGATGTGTCAAATCAGCAGAAGCCGAGCGAGCTGCGAGCTGTTAGCTAAAAGCTGAGCTGAATGAGAACGCAGCAAACGAAGGATGCTGTCTGTCTGTCTGTCCATCCGTCTGTTCGTCCGTCTGTCAGTCAGTTCAGTTCAGTTTAGTTCAGTCGAGGCACAAACGAATGACCTTTAAACTTTGCCAAAGGACATGAAAGCACTAATCGTTACGTTGCTCCCTTCATTCATTCATTCATTTCAACGTTCATTTGCCAGTTGCTTCGATTTTACTTCACTTTGCCACATCTCGTGGCAGCTACAGCTACAGCTTCAGCTTCTGCTTCTGCTTCTGTTACTGCTGAGCTCTTTGGCGGCAACAATTTAAACTTTTCTAATCCGCTGGGGATTCAAACTTCAAGCAGTTGCAGCATTCAGCCAAGCCAGTGCCAACTCGGCAGCAATCTGTCCGCACAATTGTGTGTCGCTCTATGGCCAGCATGAGGGACAACGCGACTCTACACTGCTCAAAAATTTATGGTATTGCGCAAAAATTTATATAATATTCTGCGTTTTAATTCTTCTCTCTTTGCAACACCCTAACGCCCTAATTAATGCACAAGTTTTTTTTTTGCAAGCAATCATTTTTTTCTGAAGGTAAAAAAGCTAAATAAAATTCTTAATTTTAAAAGTGATAGAATACTAGCAGTTTGGAAAACTGTATATATTGTTCAAAATTACAAATAAATATATTGGGTTTAGTTTTTATGGGTTTTCCCTAAAGACATGCAACAAATATATTATTTTTAAAATTTAATTTTAATGCCTATATTATCTTTTTCTTTTCATTTTATTATATTTAATTTAATTTTATACCTTATTTAATTTTTATGTTCCTGTATGGTCTGGCCTTAGTCGACTGGAATTAAATAAATACCTAATAATAAGCTATCGATAATATTTGACTCTCATTACATCATTAAAATATTGTCAAGAAATAAGTCGTAAAAAATTGGTATTAAACAAAATTCTTTTAAATGTAACTTTTCTCTTTCGTTTTAATGGAAGAATCTACAACATAAGTTGTAAAACATTACGAAAATGGCTGAAAAGTAAGATTTTTAACATAATCGCTAAGAGATTTCTTTCAGTGTAGCGGCAAACCTAAGCTTACGAGCCATCAACAACGCAATCAAGTCGACATTTTTGTTTGTTGCTTTGTTTGTAGTTTCGTCTCCCTTATTCGCAAGCGCCTACTACGATTTTTGCCAGTTTTAGCTCTTTCGCACTCAGGCTCACAAATTTTCCAAGAAATTAAAGCCCTCAACTTTCTGGCCGCTATCAGCAACGCACTTGGCAGCTCAACTTAGCAGCTTCTGGCCCTTCTGCTGCGTCTTTTTGCTTTTTGGTAACTCGACTTTTGACTTTGGCTTTTGTTTTGGAGCCCAAAAAGCCTAGGCCAAAATGCAATTATACAAGGACAAGTTTAATTGCTTGGTTGAGCTTCAATGAAAAGTTGCATGCAACTTTTCCAGCTGACATTTAAAATTCTGCCATTAATTTATTTCAAATCGAATCAGGCACAAAACATGTGCGCACTAAAGTTTTTAAAGAGACTTGTTGATGCTAGTATTGACCATTTTCCTGCTCTCAACTAATGAAAGAAAATTGTTGCCTTTTGTCTTTGGCTTTTTGCCGCATAAGCAATTTGCTTTCGCTTTGTGTGTGTGTGTGTGTGTGTGCTGCTAAGTGAGTGTGAGTGTGTGCCATATCTGAAGTCTGATGACTTTCATTTCATTTGCCATGGCTTGCACACACACATGCTTAGTTATTTATCTTGATATACGCTCACACACATTCATGTTTCATCATTATCAAGCTCATATTGTCGCCAGCTTCGTCTTTGTCTCGCCTTCTCTCTCGGCGTATTTTTTCCTTTTTTGTTTTTTTTTTTTGCTTTTACTACGCGTAATTTGTACTTGTCTTACACGTAATGATGTCACGTAAATTGCATACGTTGACATTACGTTACGTTAGCGTTACGTTGCGTTGCGTATTTTTAAACTGCACGGGCAAATTGAGCAAAGCGCGCCAGCGAACGACTTTAAGTCAAATTAATATTACTCATACACACCGTGTTACCTGGCGAAACGTCTGTAAACGTGTGTCGGTGAGAGTGTGTTTGTGTGAGTGTGTGTGTGTGTCTCGCTCTATCTCTGTTATCTCTCGCTTGCTCTCGCGCATATAAATAAATTGTGAAATCCGTGCCATTTCCTCGCAACGCAACACAGATTTATGTTTCTAACTGCGCATTAATTTCCTTACCTTTATCCTGAGTTCTCGCTCTCTCTCTTTCTCTCTCTGTCCCTTTCTGTATATGTATGTGTGTGTGCCTGTCACTGTGTCATACGTCAGTAAATCAGCTGACTATGGCCTGCTGCCAGCTTCCTGCGTCCTGCCTCATTCATCATACTTATAAATATTCATTTCCTTTGGTCCCAAAAAAACGATTGCAAAAGATTAAAAATCAACTCCATAAAGTGTGTATATATGCATATATTGTGCCCATGCTTATTTACTATGTACCGCCGCTTTCGGCTTTGATAAATTACTAAGTAAATTAACAAAAGCGGGCAGGCTGGCAGAAATTAAAGCGCTGCCAGCTCATCTGTCAGACGGGGCAAAGCTTGTACGAAATGAGTATGATTGTGTGCACTTATCGATAACGAAACGAACGAGAAAAAAAAGAAAGTTAGAGCTACGCAGTCAGCCTGATTATTATAGACAACGCCTCATCAAATTGAAAAGCAATGAACTATGAAACAGCCGCCCTGCAAATAGAGCAGCGAGCTGTCTGAGGGAAAAGCATGGAGCCAAAGACGGCCATGGGAGAGAAACTAACCCTAACAGTAGCAACAAGAAGGCGCAAAACTTTCTTAGGGGTTTGGGAGCAAAAACTAATAATAATATAACGTAGCGCTGGGCTACAAAAACTTTTCTCATTTGTGCAGAGTTTTGTTTTTTTTTTTCGCCTCTTCTTCTGTACAGTATGCCAACTCATACTATATAATTTGCTCGATATCTTACTTACAAAGCTGCTGCTGTTCTGTTCACATGATTACGCATTTGAATTGTACTCGGTATTTGGCAGCAAATTTCGTTCCTAGGCAATTTCATTATCGACATTTTACCTGACAATCGCCAGCTTTTATAGTCGCCCGGCAAAACAACGCGGCTTATTGGTGCACTGAGCGAAATAACTGGCAGGTGCCTCTACAGAATTTTACAGAAGTTTACTATGGGTAAAAGCTATTATTAATTGGCTTAAAATGATTAAATTAAATAAATACCATTTGATTCTATAGAACATCATCTGCTATGTATTAATTATATTTGAATTTATTTATTTTATCTTTTATAAATTCAGCAATTTTCCCTCATAGTGCAGTGTACATATTTTACTGTCACATAGAAGAAAAAAAACTTTGCTTATTAGCGAGCGAGTTGTGTTACACATTTGGATGTGCACAATAAAAAGGGAGAAGAAACGAGCGACAAATTCAATTGAATTTATATTGCCATATACAATAAAGCAGCAATAAATTGAAACTTTGCCTTGTCTGAATGATGATTGGCTTCGAGGCTGAGATCTCAAAGCCCCAGCCTCTGCCCGAGCAGGCAGTGCAAATTAAAAAATTTTACCACTAAGCCTGGGCAAAATAACAAAGCGGCTGCGGACAAAAGGGGGGGCATGAATAAAAGCCAACAACAGCTGAAAGCAGACATCAATTTTTGCCTCTGCCATGGCTGTTTCTTTCCGTTTCTTGCCGCTTTCTCTGCTCTTTGCAAATTCTTTAATCAGCTTAAATTCACACGTACCAAAAAGCGACGTATAGCCATTGATTGGAGGCTTACATTCCCTGGCTGTCTTTGCGCCTCCGGTATCCAGCAACTGGCACTTACTCCCAGCTTTTCTTCTGGTCACACAGCAATCTTTGTATTCTTCCGCCTTATCCCTGCCCCGCCCCCAGCCCACACGTTTTGCCTTTTGTGCTGCTTTTATCAAAGCCAGTTCAAAGGCGCGTATGTGTATTTAGGCTTTTATTGTTTTTGACCTTTTTTTTTGTGTTTGACAACAAAAAATCGATTTTTCCACATACATATACACAAAGAAAATACGAGCAGAGCAGAGCAGAGAAATGAAAATGTAAAGGAAATGCTTGCCCAAATAAAAGTAAATCACAAGCATCAGCCTCATTCACAAGTTCAAATAAGCGATAATAAGTATTTATATGCCCCAAAAGCGGCACAACAACAACACAACAAACAAGAAAAACAAGGCAAATGCTGATGCTTCTGGTTCTTGGAAAACAGCCTGCTAAATGCGTTTTAATGTTTTCGCCAGGCTGAAAAAACTTTGCGTCTGGCAACGCCGTGCAGCATCTTAAATATTTAAGCATACTTTTAGGAGCAGCTGCTTTTGTTTTTCATACCTTCCTCCCCCTCACTCACTGGCCGTGTGTCAGTGCGTAGTTTGTCTGCGCATCATTTTTCTTGCTCGATTTTTTTGCTTTTCTTTTTTACGAGCGAGTGAAGCCTGTCAATTGGCTGAATGCCTCGTAAAAATGCCAGAGGCCTAGACAGCAGCAGAGCCAAAGCCCAAGCCACTGAAAGTGTGCCAGCCAAAAACGATTTGTAATGTTCTCTTGGCCACGCCGGAAACGGAAAGCACACAAATACACACAGGCAGCATTACGCTCTCTCTGTGTGTATGTGTGTGTGTGTGTGTGTGTTGCTTTTAGTTTGTTATTGTTTTCTTTTCGTGCTGTTTAGGCCTGCCAAATGTCATCATTAGCGTTTCAATTGCCATTTTAGTCCGTGACACTTGAAGCATTTGCATAAAATTCAAGTCAAGTTGTTGACATTGATGGTCCTGGCGTTCTTTGATGTTTGCTTTGCCTGAAAGTAAGCCACAACGAAGCGAAAATACCCTGCAGTTATATGTTATTTGGCGATTCTTACGAATTTAGCTGATTAATGGCAAGACGAATGCTAAAGAAAAGCAAAGAAATTTGACGATAAATGAAATTAAATAATGTTGAACTAAAATATAATTGATTATTCAAATATTATATTTCCATTTCAATAATCTATTTTAATTTATTAATATTGATCATTTATTTTCTATTATTGAATTGAATATAAATTTACTCCAAAGCCATTAGCATATGCCTGAAGAGTATTAACTGGAAGTAAAATTTATCATAATAACCTTGATAGCTTTGCAATTATATTGAATAGAGACCTCAGGGCTTAGGTCTGATTTAACTCTGGTTTGCTGGACACGCAGGCAGTTAGATAAAGAGAGATAAACACTGAGAGAGCGAGAGAGGTATAGAGAGACAAAAAACACTTTGCTGATCTTATCATGGCGGCAATTGTCTGACGCTTTGCCTCGTTTTTTTTTTGTTCTGTCTGTTTGCTTGCGGTGTCTTCATTTAGCACGTGGGTGGGAGGGGGGAGAGAGGTGCTGGGTCAACGATAAGCGACACGCAAAGTCAACTCTGGGCAGGGGGTACAGTTGCAGGAGTACAGTTACAGCTGGCAGTTGGCAGTTGGCAGCAATCAATAGTGTCAACTGGACGACGGCTAGCGGGGCGTATGTGTAATATAAAAAGTAATTATTTCTTATGCAATATGGTGGACACCACAAGGGGCACGATAAGCATCTGGAACAGCATTTTATTGCAGGCGGCACAATGTTTTAATTGTTTGTGGTGCCAGGGTTGCCAACTGCTCTCGCTGTGTATGTGTGAGTTTTGTTTTTATTTTGTGTTTTGTTTTACAGCCAAAACAGCTCAACCATAAAAGATTGTAATCTTAATTGCATTTAGAGTGCCTTGCATTGTAGGTTAATAATCATAAATGTTATGGTAATAGTTACTGCGAATTCTATTGTATTGCTGTGCCGGTGTGAAGCGTTTTGTTCTGCTGCAACAATGTGTTGCACTTGGCTCTGGAAAGTATGCTACATTAAATTAAATGCACTTGCCAAGTGCAATTACACAAATTGATACGGCATATGAAATGCGCTTTGCTATGAAACATAGAAATTTAAATTCTAAAGCATAAAATCAGTCTTAAATCCGCTTCGCAATGCATTAACTAGGTTATGTGCTCAGCAATGATACAGTGCATGGAATAAACATACTTCTCGTAAATTCGGTTTTGCCATAGATATGCTTTAACAGTCTGCAGTTGTTGGCTTTTGTTTTTGTTTTTTGGTCTGCTGCTGTTTGTTGTTTTGCGACTTGCCAACACGCCATCTAGCCATATCTTAGCCCCAGTCCAGGCCCTGACTCTTGGCCACGTTGAGCGACGTGTAAAGGAGACTGATAGCATTTTATGCCAAGGCTCCGCACAGTTCTCTCTCGCTCCCCATTTACCTCTCCCTGCACACTTGAGCAAGCGTGCACAATGAGAACCTCAGCTTGGCTCATATACTTTACAAATCTTGATAGCTTAATAGCGCACAAGACGCAGAGAAAGAAAGAGAGAGAAAGAGAGAGGGACAGGCTAAAAAGCAAAGACATGTTTGTGGCCAGCGGGCGAGCTGAGCGCAAGAATTCCTCGTGCCACATTAAATAGCCAAAAAAAGAAAAAAATAAAGAAAAATAATATGAAAAGTCATAAAAATAACAGCGGGACAACCGCAAGTACGAGCAGCGGGCAGGGGCACTCGAGTTTTCTCTTCCAAGTTTTTCATATATGTTTATCACAAACAGACTCTGTTCTCTCCCCTCTGCCAGGCTCTGAGTGTGTGCTAATTTAGACGAAATCAATGGAACAGAACCCTTCGCAGCGAGTGGAAGACTTGGCCATATTAATGAGCGTAGGTGCCGACAACAAACACCAAACAACAAACAACAAAATAGCAATATTTATGTTAAGTTGAGTCACCAGCAGTTGAGGCAGCAGCAGCGACAAAAACTATAAAAATTAACGAGCTGCAAATAATGTAGCATACTTTCTTTTTTCTGGCTTTTGCCTTGACTGTATGGGCATAAAATGCGCTCTGCTGCCTTCTATGTAGAATCATTGTTACTAAACAATCTACCGCTTCTTGCCCTTTTCTTGCTCTGCCTCAATATAGTATGTATGTACATCGTTCGCTTTTCTTTGTGCTGTGGTATTATAATGCCATTATCGTTTTTATTATTGCATTTTAAATGCATTTTCATACATATATACTTATATTCTCTGCTCTTTTCATTCATAATTTTTAATGCTTGGCCAGGCGCACAGCTCATTAAGCAGGCAACAATCTACAGTATAAAGCCGGCAAAACGGCCAAGTGTCTACCGACAAGCCCCAGACGTACACTGGGAATAATAAACTTGGCTCGCCATATTGCAGCCATATGGTCGTATTCGTAATAAATCTATAATGCTGGTTTCTGAACTAAAAACACTTTGAGCAAAAGTATAACTTAAATCAATTTAATTTAGTTGAATTTTAATAATATTTTTCATTTCTCTTTCAGTTGTATATTATTAATATTTTATTATACATTTCTGTTAAATTTATACATTTGTTTCTTTATGCATATGTTATTTTAAATTTTATCTTTTATGTTTGTAATATTTTAAAATTTAGGTTTGATTTATATATTTAATATTGACTAAGACCAGTCGACACGGAAAATTAAAATAGAAATCAAAGTTGACTTTAAAATAAAATTGAACAATTCAATTAAAAATAAATGAAAATCTAGCTAAAAATTAAATCACATTCAAACACAACAGTTATGTTCCTTAGAAGTTCTATATTTTAATGTAATTTTATTTGTTAACTATGTAAGTATCTCTGCATATTTATATACAATTTTAGACTGCATTTGTTTCAGTGTGGATAAGATTAATGTGTATTTGCCACATACCACGTATTCTGCAACTGCCGTCTGTCTTCCAGCCATGCAGCAACTGTGCAATGTCTTCTCTTTTTTGCTTCATCTCAAAGTCGCCTCAAAGTCATGTGCACGTCTCTGAGCTACTGCCGTTAACTGTATTTAAAGTAGTTGTTGTTGCTGCTGTTTTTTCTCCATTCTCTTGAAAATGGCGCAACAATGGTGGTAGCATCGAATGTGAGTTGGGTCAATCACACGAATGTGTGGGGCTTGTGTTTGAGTTTGGCAGTTGAAAAGTAGACTGGAATAGCACTCTGGCTATAATGCTCAGCAGATTTGCAACAATTGGCTTGCTTTGGCATAACCATGAGCTCAAGAGTTGCAGTCAAAGACATTAGTTTTACAATAGAAACACTCTAGAGTAAAAATTTGAATTAAATTAGCCTGATAGTAAAATCATAAGTTATTAAATATATGTAAAATGTTTTACTTCAAAATTCCTCAATTATTTAAAACTAATTCAAAATATCTTCTTTAAAATATTAACTTCTATTTAAATGCAACTTTCTGCATTCAAGCTTAACTCACAGCTGCAGAATTATGCATATTATTCACAGTGACCCCATCGATTGACCCTTTGGAAAAACACATGTATCTTGTTATTATTTAAAAACAAACTTAAAGCACTGCGAATACATTTATCCCCTATGAACTCTCTGCACTCGGATTCCAAGTTTGTTATGCCTGCTTGTGTATATGTTTGCTGCTAGCAAACGTGCCTGCTGCCAAACAACAACAGCTATCTATCTATATGGCCAGTCATCCAGCTATCCAGCCATCCATCTATCCAACTAGCCAGCCATCCATCCGTCCATCCATCCATCCATCCATCTATGCAATGCAGCAAGTCATGCAGCGCAGCTCGCTGACCCGCACGCTGCCTTTGTCTATGCCTCAAACTCCAGCTGGAATCCCATCGCATCTCTCTGCGAATCTCCCGTCCAGCTTGTATATGCATTTGGCTTTACAAACAGTTTGTATACCCTGTAAACATTGAAAATGGGTATGAAATACAAAATATGTTCAAACTATATTGTTTCGTGTTTCAAAATATTTTTAAATCATATTTAAAATATAGGAGCAGGGTATTCCGAAGTCGGGCGCGTCCGACTGATCTACTACGTCCGTTCTGGTTGCTGTTGTCTTCACACAACAACTACATCAAACTCAGTAGAGTCTCTCTCTCTCTCTCTCTCTCTCTGGCAGTCGAGGCTCTGCTGTCTATTTTGAATCCTCTTTTGCACTTTTTGTGCTCTCGGCTCCGCATCCAAAACAAACTAATATGCTATGCTTAAAGCGTACATATTGGACTTATAGTTGCTGTCGTTGTCGTTGTTGTTGTTGTTGTTAGTTGCTTGTTGTTATTTTTGATGTTGTTTGTATACAAGCTGAGCGAGTGGGGGAGGCGGTGAAGCTCCAACTCCAACGCCAACTTCAACTGCAAACCGTCAACAAAAGGCCTCCTGCTGCTGTCCCATACAGGCCAGGTTCCTCGCTGTAGGTTCCTCTGCTCCACGTCCTGTGGCTGTCATATTTCGTGCTCTCACGCTGCCTACATGACACGCCATTGTGCTGGACGGGGCCTGCTGAGCTGAACTCACGTTGATAGCCGCTCTGAAGCCCAGTTTTCCTGCCCCCCTGCTCTCCCCTGGCCTGTCGCACGCTTATCATATAAATTCTTCTGCTTGCTTGTTTTTTCTTTATATGCATTGCTGTATAGATTTTTGTGCTGTTGCTTTCTGGCTTGCTGATCCCAGCCAAAAGGCTAAAAATGCTGTTGCTGTTGACTTGCAGCTGCTGTTGTTGTTGTTGTTGCTGCTGCTCCCCTGCCTGTTATTGAAGGCTTAAACGAAAGCCAGTCAGTCAGTCAGTTAGTCATACGCTCAGTTAGTTAGTTCGAAAGGCACTTGGGCTATTTGGCTCTCTGCTAAGCAAATAAATACACAACAGACAAAAACAAAACAGCCTATACTACGAGTATGTCAGACTAGACCCAAACTGCAAACTCTCAGTCCGAAATGCAATTTACACTTGACTGCCATGGCATGGCTTAAAGCTGTTTGTGCAGCTGCTTGAGGCAAAGACTTTTAAAGATCTTCAAGCATAATTTTAAAAGAAAATACAAAAAAAAAAACTAGTACCACATACTACATTTGGTTTAAATTATTTACGTAAAGAAAATGCTCATATTGTTTATTGTCTCTATTTATTTAAATAATAAGCAAACAAATTAAAATTAAAAACAATTTATGCTTACGAAATCTTTAAAATATTCTTTAGTTTATATTATTTATAAATACATATATAAGTACAATATTCCCCTTTTTTTTATCTCTATTTAAATAAATAAAATTAAAAAATAGTTTATAATCTAAATTGACTTTAAATTAAAATAGAAATTCACTTTATAACTGTTCCACTAACTTGTAAAAAAATAGTTATAAGATTTGTCAAACAATTATACAAATCCCTATCAAGAAAACCCATAAAAGCGTAAATTTTTGGACTGCCGCTTTAATTAAGGGTCTGGATGTATCTATGTTATTGAGACAAATAAAAGCCAACTGCTGCACTTCAGACAGCTCGGCAACACTATAAACTCATCAACGTAATGAAAATTGCCTGACTCAGACATGAACAGACAAGAACAACTGTCGCCTGTTGTCTTTAAAAGTCTATCAAAATACGCGCATGTATTTTATTACTCGTTTAGTGTATAGAACTGTCGTCATATTGTCGGCTAGTTAAGCATTTTACTGCGATAATTAAAAATTGTGCTCTAATGAGACCAATAGAAATGTCTGCTCGTCATGTGATGCGTTTTTCTTTCTTTCATTGCTCTTTGTTTTTGCGTTTTGTTTTTTGTTTATTAATTTGAAACGAAAGTACAAGTAACAAGTACTAGCCTGGCACTGTAATTAATAACCGTACTCAACGTTCAACGAGCGAGCGAGCTTACAGCTGAGCGTAGGGCGTACTCACTTCTCAGTGCCCAAAAGTATGCTATAGAATTTTCAATGCAGAGGGAAGGCGATAAAAATGAAATTTTATGTGCTGCTTTAGGGCGTCGCTAAAGGTTATTAAATTGCCAGTAGGGGGAAACATTTTAGGGGCGAGTGCATGACACTTAAAGCTGTCGCGAATATATAGTTTAATTGAAAACTTGTGTGACTTTCAAACGACATTCAAAATGGCTAGAAGACATTGAAGTGCAGCACATGATAATAAAATTATGATATAACTGATGAGCAGTCGAGCCACATTCAACACTCGGCATTAAGTGCCATTGTCTGTCTGTTAACATGCTTATTACGAGCAAAAAAAAAGTGGGGAAAAAGAAAACGCATAGAGTTGGTTTCACTTCCATTATAATTACGTCAAACAAGAGAGTTTTTCAACTTGCAGCGTATATGGCAGTCACACTGAAACAAATTTCATAAAAAGAAAGTTAGAAAATAATTATAAAATGTAAAGTTTAACATATCAGAAAGTATTTAAAAAATACACATAAAATAATTATTTTTGTACCATATTGCAGTGAAAAAAACTTTAAAAATAATTTTTAAAAATGTATCTAAGTACGATTTGAAATATTAAATAAATGAAACTTAAAGTAAATGTATTAAAAACGGAGTATTTAAATAACATAATTTTAATCTATTATTTATTTTTATTAGTTAAAAAAAAGAAATGCCAATAATTAAATAAATAAAATTAAAATTTAAAAAGATCAATTACAATATTAAGAAAAGATTTAAAGTAGTTCGTACCAAAAAAATGGTATTAGCCTATTATTAATAAAATTAGAACTTCAAATAATAATGACGTGCTGTGTAAATCCTTGCAACTTAGAGTTTTTTCGCACAGTGTTGCTTCAGCTGCGACTGCAACTTGAACTCTGTTAGCAGACTCTAGTTATGAGTGCGCTCGACAATTGCTGTTTGAGGCGCAGAGACAAACAAGTTGAAAGTGAGCATTTCCTTTAATGCCCAGGCATTGCTCTTTTGCTGCAGCTCTCATTGTTTTTGTTGCCATTTTTATATTACATTACATTTTTGCTGCCAAAGTGCTGGGCTCCGCACGACGATGATTGTCATTGTTTTTAATGCCAAAGAGTTGGCATCTCTCTGGCAACATAATATCCCTGCACAAAAACTCAACTCAAGTCTGAAGAAAACTCATAATTGCACTCTGCACAAATTGCAAGTTATGGACAAAGTTCCCCCAACAACACAGATACAGAAGCGGAGCAAAAAGCACATTCATACGTATGAGCCAAGCTATAAGCATTCATCATGTTACTCAAGAGCTCTGAGGGTGAGACAGGTACAAACTGGACACATGCTGCGGAAGTTCAGTGCACTTGGCAGGTGGGAACACTTTGAACTTTGTTGCCATTTATATAATAAATGTGATAATGATAGTAAAAGCAACCTAGACAAAATACAAGTTGCTGCAAATATGAAGAAATCTCACAGCCACTGTTGCCAAATCTTATTTTCTTGGCTGTTTTTTAAGAGCGATTCTTAAAAATGTTTTGAAACTAAGGAGAATGATAATTCCTATAATTTTACAAAATTCATTACAAACGAGAAACAATTATTTGCAATTGTAATTGTATTTAATTTTATATATTTTTAAAGCCATTTCCAACTGCATTTTATTGATGTCTCTTAACGCCTTTGGACTGTGCACGCACATAAAGCAATAAGAACAAGCGGCTGAGAAAGAGATGGAGAGGAGAGACAACGCTGTCCAGTTGGCCCAAACAAACCCGCAGACCAGGGCAGGTTTCCAGCTGTCTGTTCCTGGGCGGCTTCTCTGTCTCGTGTTTTGTGGCGCGTCAGTCATGGCCAGCTGAATGTGGCCTTCTCTGGCTGCAGTTGTAATTTATTTGGGTGCTCTGGCAACGTTTTCTTTATTGCTGCGACCGGGGCAAAACTTATTAATTTAGACTTTTTGTTCGCAAATTTGCGTCTGGGTCGTTGGCCAACTATTCAAACAACAGCAGAAGCAGCAGAAGAAACACTGATGGCAGCTTTGCAGCTTGTTGTTGGTTTTTGCTTTGCTTTGGCAACATTTATGCAAATTAGTTTTGATTGTCGACTCTCTCTCTCTCTTTCTCTATCTTTCTCTCAGTCTCACTCCAACACTAGCGCCCTCTTTCTCTCCGTCACTGTCCCAGCAGATAAATGCTCTTTGGAGTTGGGGATAGGAAATTGAAAGTTAATTTGCATGCTGCATAGTTTAAGGCGCGCAGAGAGCAGAGAGCAAAAGAGATGCACAGTTAAATACATAACAATAACTGTCGACTGTGCTGTCCGTTTATTGTTTGCCTGCTCTTTGCATTTTATATATCTTTCTCTTATTGCATTATCTTTCTGCCGAGTCATATTTATTTATACACATTGCACACGCCCACTTGCGCCCCGTCGCCTTATTTAATTGCACGTGCATAATTCTTCTTAAAATACAATTATTACAACGCCTCCCAGACAGGCTCTGGACTCCCTGGACTCTCTGGACTCTAGCTGCTGTAAAATTTATGTTTATTTCGCTCTGGTTCAGCACAGTTCAGTTCAGTTGGGTTCAGTTGGATTCAGTTGGGTTCAGCTGGGTTCGGTTCAGTTCATTACAGTTTATTCCTTATGCAAGCGGCAGCTTAAAGCAGATGCACATCCTACACTGCAAAATAAAGTTTACGATTCTATCTAACTAACCAATGCAGCACAAATATAAAATATAAAAAATGTTATTTACTACACAATAAAATTGTATATAAACATAAACAAAATCAGTTTCAAATTGTTTATAATTTATTAAACTAAATTCTGAAGAATTTCTTATAGTATTGGGATTGAATATAAAATTATAATATGTTTTATTCCTTTTACCCAAAACACAATGTTTATCAGAGCTATGAGGTAAAGTCGTGCTTATTTTATTAAAACAAAATAATTTATTTTTATTTTGAAGATAAACCCATTTTAATTTCATAGCATTATTTTGCAGCAAAAGGCTTGTTACTTATAACTTATGTTATATATATGAACAACATTTATAAATAAATAATATATATAATAATATAAATGGAAAATAATGGGTAGATTATATTTTCTGTTTGGCAGATCACTTGAAGGAATGAATTCTGTGAGCTTCTCGTCTTTAGTCAATTTTTTTATAAATTATAATTATATTTTTCACGCCTTCAATATTTTATACATTCCTAGCTGGAAATATTCAAGATTTTATAAAAGTTGTAGAGAGGAAATAGAAAAACCGCCAACTAGTTTTCCAGTTAAATTTTCACAAAAGAGATTGGAAGTTGTCCAAAAATAAATTTAAAGTGTAGCCATATTACACTTTCTTGATGCGCAAAGCTGAATTATTTTAACAATTTTTGAGCTCGTGTCGCCTTTCGTTTTTCGGGGAAAATTGTGCCTTTAAGGCGCTTACTTGCATATTTATGTCACTCGCAGGAATGTGTCGCCTCTGGTCACTCAGAAACGTTACATAAATATGAAGTGCAAACTGAAGTAGGGAAAGGAGAGAGGCTGTCAGGGCGAGCCGGGTGGCGGGAAGGCGAGCGAGAAGGTTCTGTTAACTTGGTTCGTTGGCTAGCTGCTCGTTCATGTGTGACAGTGGCCAGCTGGCCGGAGCGACAAGCTGACAAACAGACAGACAGAGAGTGGTGAGTTGGGTGGAGGAGGTAGGGAGGTATGCGGACTGAACTGTGAAGGCAACACAATTGACAGTTTTGTTGCATAAATTTTTTTGTGAGGGCGGCTGCTGACAATACGAATACTCGTATCAGCAGCAGTAGGAACCCAGGAGTTCAGCATGGAATCTGAACTGTAACTGACAGGCTTACCACCAAGGTTGGGGGGAAATGGTAGGATAAAAGATGATGGGAGTTTGGCTGTCGAAAAATTTCATATGGCACTTTGCTTTGCTGCATATATCGTTGAGAGCGCGTGTGTGTGTGTGTGTATTGTCTCATTATTAACATAATGCTACTTTGTTTTCTCTCGATGATCCCGGGGATTAAGTTCTCTTATTTATTACACATTTTACGTATTATCATATATGATATTATTGCGGAAATATTACTTTCACGGGCCATACATCATTGTGTGCGAGTTGAGGCTTGAAGTAGGCTTCGACGCTGTTTCCGATTATCTTTGATTGTGTAATAATTTGTAAATGTTTCTTCTACTGCGAATGTCCTTCAAAATGTGCAATCATCGACAGTTTTGTAACTACATATACGTGTATGCTATATGCAGTTAACTCGTTTGTGGCCATGGCCAGTTGCTGGTGTTGGCGAAAAATTTCACAACTAATTGAATATTTAAAACTGCCAAACCGCAATTTCAAATTTATTGCCCAGTGCTGGGTAACGCCGAAGTGCTGGCAAGCAGCCGGCAGCCATTGAAGCGTGCATTCAACGGCCATTACCTTTATGCATGTATGCATGCCGCTCTCTCTCTCTTCCCCTCTCTCTCTCTCTCTCTCTCTCTCTCTCTCTCTGTTGGTCTGTTGGCTCTGGTATAAAATGTCACTTAATTGCAATTTAGTAAATTGTTTTCCATGTTGTATAACAACGGCGGCAACAAGCAGCCTCTCTCCCTCTCTACTCATGCTTTCTCTGGCTTTGCTGCCGAAGTGGTTGGGGGGTACACACACATATTAAAACCATAAATTTTGCGGTGATTTATCTTAATTTAAATGTTGCAACAATGCATGCAGCGAGCGGCTACGTCTGTTGTCTGCCCCTTTGTTTAAATATAACAAAGCAGCTAAAAAGTATGCAACAATTTTTTATGCAGCCCCCCACACACAGAGAGAGAGGGACATAAGGGTTATACTCTATATATTATGTAGCACATTTCATGATGGTATATTGCCTTTCTATGTTTTATTTTTAACATTTTCTCTGCTGCTTGCCGCTGCTGTTGTTTTATTTTGGCAGCGTACTTTCGCCACGCTGTGCGCGAAAAATCAATTAAAAATTCATCAAATAATTAACAAAAGCGCCGGCAAGAAGGGGTTAAACACAATAGCAGCTACTGTTAGCTGTTGCTGTTGCTGTTGCTGAAGCTGTTGCTGTTATGTCCTCGTCTCGGCTCACCCTGGGGAGTATTTAACTTGGCCTGCTCAGGGACGTAATTTCAATGCTGCTGCTGCTGTTTTCCATGTGTGCGACTGCGACGCGCAAAACAAATTAAATTCAATTTAGTCAACAGGAGAGGCAGCAGGCTGAAGGCAGTAGGCGGAAGGGGAGGCGGCGGAGGCGGAAGTGGTGGAGGCAGGCATTTCTGCAAGAAGGTGCAATTTTGATGGATTGCTTTGGCTGCCTGCCAGTCGAGTGCCTGCTAGGAGGAGCCAGGAGGGCCAAGAGCCGGCATTCTTGTTTGTTGCTTAGCTGCAAAGTTTACGAGCTTCTGCTGCTGCTGCTGCTGATTTTGTATGCTTGTGTGCGTAAATTTACATATGTGCAAGTGTATGTTGAACGAAAGTTACCCTGGCGCAAGTTAACGCAGCTGCATTTAAACTTTCGACAGCAGCAGCCAAAAGGAAACTAAAGCGCACAAATAAAATATAACTACCACACATACGAGAAATTAAAAACTTTCTTTCTTTATTTTTATTTCCATTTTTTTACTGAAGCCAGAGCAAATGGCATTAAGCATTAAACTGCAGCGTACTTGCCCTAAGTAATTTGAAAAACGGCAACAAACTTGTGTAAATAATGCACTTTTAGAAACAAGTTTGAAGCAATTTACAAAATAAAATACAAACAACGCAAGTTGCCTCGAAATAATTAGAATAGTATTTTGCATAAACTAAATTAATTACATTTCCCGAGAGCCTCTTAAAATATACAGAAAATAAACTTAAACTATTCCAAATCAAGCTAACTGCCAACTCTCATTTGCATATTTGCTGCTATAAATTCAGTTTGCTTTTAATTTAATTTAGGCAGTAAATTTTATGCTATTAACAATAACATAAATCACAAGACAGTTTAACCTTATAGCATATTCTAACACGTTTGAGATAATTGAATTGAATAAATAAATCCAGCCATAAGTTATTATTCCGACTTGCGGCTAATTAAAACCGAAATTCCCATTGAGGTTAACTCCACGTCAATTGCCGGCCTTAAAGTCATTTTTCTTCTGCGCCCCAAATAACAAATGACAACAACCTTAAGCCGACCGCACAACGCACACAAACACCAACCAAAAATCACAAATTTCCGTTTTTTAATGAATGCCTGACTGTGCCACGCCCCTCAAAAAACATGTACACCTAAGGGCGTGGGTGGAAATGAAACGATAACATATCATGGCGTGGACTGTGTAACTGTAAGCGGTCCGCAAACTTCACGGCGTGACATGTCCGATTTTTTGGCCAAAGAAAGTATGCAACTTTATTTAAAATACAGAATGGGCAGAGCCGATGGATCTGACGCGCCCGACTGCAGAATACCCTGTACCCTATATTTCAAATAAATTTAAAAATATATTTTTTTTTTTCATAATATATTTATAATTTATTAGTAATTAATTCCATTCATGCCAAATAATCTAAATTTCAATGCTTGATACCTTTCAAATACTAACAAATTTCGGTAAAAATTACGTGTTACTGAAGACAGAAATTATTTAGATAAATTTGTATCTTTTAAATCAGTCGATTTTATTTATGCTCATTGTAAGCAAAAGTTTTTTTTTTTACCCATTTGTACCCATTTTTAATGGGTACAGGGTATAATAAAAACTAAAACACGAAATGAAAAAAATAAAAACCCTTTTTTTTTTGGTTATGGCTAGCTGAACTGACTTTTGGCTTTTTGTAATTTATACGCGCTTAAAGGCGTCATGTCGGGCAACACCTACAAATTCGTGCTTTGCTCTGCCTTGCTTTTTTGTTTGAGCTTTTGCATAACGTCAACGTCTGACAAATGTGCCATAAGCAGCGGCAATAACAACAGCAACAGCAGTAAAAGCTTGAAAACTTTGGCGTGTGGTTTGTAATTTTTGCGGCGCTTAAAAAAGTTGTGGCCAAATATAAATGGCCAAATGGTTGAAAATGACAAATGACCGTCAATCATGACAGGCCAGACACCAGAGACACCAGCGTCCAGCTGCGTACCTTGCGGCAAAACTCTTTTTTGGAACGGGACTGATAAGCTTAAGCCTTGCCAGCCAGACGCAGGCATCGAGGAGAAATGGGAAAGGGGAAATGAGGAACGGGCTGAGAACACACCTGCTGGTCAGTTAAGGCTTATCATTAGCTTTTACAGCGGTTGCGGTTAAATTGGTGTTGTCTAGATCATGTATTTCTAGATTGGTTCGGGATTTTAAAAGTTCTTTTAAAACATATATATTTATATGTACATATCTTATATATATTATTTATAGATATATATATTTATTTTTGTTATTATTAAAATATATATTATATTCTATTTATAACATTATTTAAATTTTATTGATTGAATCATTATTCTTATCACTAATATTATTTTAAATAATATATTGTATTTTAAAGTGCATTTTTATTAAAAATATACATAAACTAAGCTTAAATACGAACCATGTTATTTTGCTGTGTAATAGAAAGCAGACCAAAGTAAAATATTTTTTCGAATTATCAAAACAGCTTCACTTTAGAAATAGTCTTAATAGTTCTTTTGTCATTATTTTCTTAGCATTTTTTCTGTAAACACATAAATGTAAAGTTTTTATATTGAAACTTGCTGTTCAATTTAAATAACTTGGCATTTTACGTTCGGTCGAAAATGCGAATCGTAATATTGGTAAATTCTTTGACCTAAGCGGGTACCACATTGCGTATGCGTAATAAGCGTGCCAAAAAGCAAACTTTTGGCCCAGTAGCGGGTAAACAAAATCGTTTGGCAAGAGGAATTTATATTATTAGCTTGCAATCTGACAAAGGACCACCAAATTGCTTAGACGCACAACAAAAGCAACTACAGCAAAAATCTTATCAATTTTCTTTATACATTTTTTTGGTTTTTGTGTTTTATTTTTGGTTTTGGCTTTTGCTTTGTACCAGACTCTCTGGCAAAGTTTCAGAGTTTGGCTGCACTCCCCGAAGTGCCACTGTAAAATATTTTATTGAATATAATAAGCAACGCAAACTTTGTCAAAAAGTAGACAAAGTTGTTCCCCTGAGCGAGGGGAAGGGCAGGATTGTCAGAGTAGTTGTTGCCATTTAATATGAGCGCAACTCACAAACATTTTGTCTCTTTTGCTGCATTTATTGCATTTTCTGCTGCTTTTGTGCTGCTTGAGCAATATAATACCTGCGTGTGAAATAACGCAAAGTTTATGCAGCGCTACACACAAAAAAAAGCAATGAAAACTGAAAACTGAAAACTGAAAAACTACAAAACATTTAAAGTTTTCGGAACGTAAAAAATTTAAATGCCAACTTCCCAAATGACTGGGACCCCGCGGGCGCATTGCCGGGCACTGAAAATGAAATCTGAAATTTGAAATTTTCCTTTTTCGCTTTTCCTTTATGCTGCTTCAAAAGTTTACACTTTGTAGTCTCGCGTTTTGCGTCTTTGAAGCACAGCGAGCATAGAAAGTGTCAAATTAAATTTAAAAAGTGATTTGCGCGCTCTTTATTTATTTTTATTTTTTTCTTCAGCTCGCTCTGTATTCTCAAAGTCTGTATTTATTTTGTTGGCTGTCGACTGCTTTTTAAATGCTGCCAGGCATGCCAGGACTAAATGCCAAAGTGAAAATTTGCTATAATTTGTTTGAAATAAAGTACAAAATGAAGGAAAAACCATTTTCCCATTTTACATTGAAGCCGAAATTAAATTGCCTTTGGTTTCTCAGAATGCTTACAAACACCTATTATTTACCTGCTTTATAGGGGGAGACCGAACTCATTTAAATTTGACATTGAACAGAGTACAACCAAAGTTTAAATATGGCGCCCAACGTGGGAGACGTTAGAAAAATTCATTTCATATCTAATATTGTTATTTTAAACCCTGAATTCTTAGAAAACCCAATTTGTAGTTTTTGCCCTCTACTTAATGCTGTTAATTCTATTAAATTTATTAATTTGATGCAATCAAATCATAATTTATAGCCTGGCAAATATATGCCGTCTGGCCTGGTCTGTGTCAGCAGAGGCGCTCAATTAAAGCAGAGCTGCTTGTGATTTTTGCCACAAGTCAACAAATAATTTCTATGCAAATATTTTACACTAATTATTTCAAATATTTTGCATGAAAAGCTGCCAGCAGAAGGCAAATACAACTGCTTCGGCGCTGTCTGTGTGTCTGACTGTCTAACAGTCTGTCTGTCTGCCTGCCTGCGCCCAAAAATAGTTATTTGCTCAAATTAAATATATACATTTGTGTATTTGTGCAGCGCAAATATGTCTCTGTCTGTCTGTCTTTCAGTCTTTTAGTCCTGCTCTGTCTGTGTGTGTGAAACAAAATTATTTTATGGCGTTTGCGCTGGGCAAACAAAACAAGTCAACCCCAGAGCTGAGGAGCCATGGGCAAAAGGCTGAGTCACTTGACACGGTACAGTCTATGCCAGCAGTTAGTCCACACTACACACAAACTATGCAGTTCGATTGTTTATTTCGTGTAGGTCTGCACTGCAATTTTCCAGCCTTTGGGCACACCTTTTGTTTGGACACAGGCGTGGAAATTGATTAAGTTTGTTGCCTGCCAATGAAAAAGGCACTCAATCAACTGCTGCAGCACTTCAAATAGAAAAGGGAAACTTGGAAAAAAGCGCTGCCAGCGAAAGCCGCCTAACCAAAATAAATGAATGAGCAAGTGAATGAATGAATGAGAAGCGTATTGAAGCGATTGAAGCGCCGGGCGACGCGTTGTATTCAAATCAAGTCAAACGTAAAAACGTTGACTTTACACTCACACGCACTTGAAGGACACTCACTATATTCACACATACACTCACACCAGGCGCCCATCTATTAATAGAAATGGCGACAAATGCAAAAAGCCAGATACAGAGCGAGATAGAGCTAAAAGAGAGAGAGAGAGAGAGAGAGAAAGCTAGAGAACGTCAGTCTGTAAGTTGTAGTTCGTGAAAATGAAAAATTGTTTGCAGTCTACACACAGTGCCGTTGCATACGATTATCACAGTGCTGTAGAAAAGTATATACCTAGCAGAGCAACCAGCTTAAGTGGTATTAAATGTGTCTGTGGGTGGCTTGAAAAAGTACAAGAAAAAGCGCAACAAGAGCAGAAAAATAAAAGCAACTGCTAGACGAATAAATGCATAGAGAACACATGCAAAATCTATAGAAAATATAAAGAATATTTACTGAAAATATATAGAAAATAAACCGAAATATAAAGAAAATCTAAAGAAAATTATTTGAAAATATTCAGCAAAAAAATAAAGAATCTATAAGCATTATATTTATATAAAATATAATAAAAAGATCTCGAGAGACATGACAGTCGGGCAAGCCCGACCCTGACCCTATGTTTACTGACAAAGCACACGCGGACTGAACTCTCGCTGGCCGAACTCCCGCTGGCCCAACTCTCGCTGGCCAACCACTTACTGACCGAACTCTCCCAGGCCCAACTCTAGCTAGCCCATCGAATGGAAGAGCTGTAGAACCCGAAAGGGTTTTTTGAAATAAAACGGATAAACCCTGATAATTTTTAGATTAAAGCAAGATTTGGTAGTCTCGTATAGCATTGCTTCTTGGTCTATTGATCTGCCAAGTCAGTTAGAGTATTAGCAATTGCTGTGACTAATTTTAGTGCCAGCACTGTAGACATTGAATGTCAGAACCTTTTAATTAAAAACTATTATGCTTGCATTTTAAGGGCCTGTGGGCGTGTGGGCGTGTCAGCAGCTACCAGGCTCAATCGCAAAGTCATTCTACTTATAAACCCCAACTTCCAGACACATACATACACACTCTCTGCTGCCTTTGCTTTTGCCTGTTTCTCTTTTTAACCACAGCTAGAGTGCAAAAAAAATTTAGCATTTTAATTTAAATTTAATGTGGGCGTGGCAGCAAGGCGTGCAACAGTTGCAGCTCGCCTCTTCCCCCCTCTCTCTCACCATGCATTCAGTCAAACGTAATCCGCACATGGCCCTGGCCACAAAAGGGAAAAGCACACACAGAGACAAAGCAGTCTAAATATCTACCCCCCAGTGCCCTCAGTTCCTCTCTCAGTCTGTTAATGCCTTCTCGGTTCTCTGTTGCCCCTTACTTTTTGACTTTATCGTTCGGTTTGGCTAGCTGTTGTTGGTTTACTGGTTAGGTCTAGTCTACTCCGCTCCTATACGGTTTGGCTTTTGGGGTCTGCTTGGGTTTGCTTTGACTGGTTGGCCAGCTTGGGTGGCTGCCCATGCCAGGCTGCAGCGTTTCATTAAGTTATACAATTTAACGCCCTTTCAGCTGGCCTGGACGTTGTTCTGCGGAGCTCTATTTACATTTGCTTTGGGTCAAATTACACAAAATTCTACGGGTGTTGCGGCGACAAAAAGCCATTGACAGCCAGCCGGCGACGTCTGGAACTGTAGCTGTAGCTCTGGCTATAGATGCGAATCTCTCTAGCTCTTTATTCGCACTCTAAGTCTCTATTTCTGTCAGTCTCTGTGGCTGCTGCTAAATAAATTTTATACAAAATGTTTACATGCGACGCTGGGTAATTTAAAACTCTGCTGGCGCTCTTTTGTTTCAACGCCATGGCAAATATTATTGAACTCGCAACTTAACTCCTTTTGCAATTGTCATACTTTACGACTTTGTTGGGCTGCACTTTGGAAGACTTTAAAACTTTAAACTTTAGACAATATTTCCGCTTTGTGTTGCCAAACTAAGAACTTGTTCGTCTTGCCCAAACGCCTGACCCAATTAACAGCAATTTCCAAAAACTCCGCATCTTTGTCAACTGCACTGTGGGATGGATCGCAAAAAAAACTGACAAAGTCGTATAAATACGTAATAATACAACACAAATCACCAGAAATAAGTTATAGGCCGATTGTATTACACCTTTATTTCGCCCATATAAAGTAAACGGCTTGCGCAGCCTCTTGCGGTATGCAACAAAAAAAATGCTTTCAGTCAATTAATGCTATAACTTGTAAAGTATTTGTGCAAATTGAAATCGAATTGTTAGTTTGTATAGATAATAAATCTATTTAACTATATATTGACAATAAATTGTTTAAATTTATGCGCTTTTTTTGCGATGCAGCCCACAGTGCACTGTCTTCGTGACATTCACCTGGCCTAAGCCTGCAAATGTGTGCTAGGCTCGAAAGTTTCTGGGAGAGAGTGCATTGGAGTTTACCCAGCTGCTTCCTGACTACGTTTTGTCATTATCAAATTGAATTTGCCATGCAAATTGTTTTTTGGGCAAAGAGCTTTCAAGTTTTATGACAACGGAAATTGGCCTATAGCAAAGTTTTGGCTTTGGTCAAAATGTATTGTGTCCGTATTAGGCATTTGGCTTTATTTGTCTGCTATAAATTTATATGATGGACTCATTAGGACCAAACTTCACGTTTCGGCGGCACTTTATAAATATTCGGGGTTGCTTTATTTTAATTTTTTTATTTTGGTTATAATTTGAAGAGCAGGGCTAATTATGATGTCTTTTACGTGCCAAACAAACGTTCAAGTGACTTCCGCAGTTCCACTTGAATATTTATTTTGCTGTAAAACTCAACCTAAAAACCAACAAGCCCGACTACTGTTGACTGTCGACAGAGCTGAGCGCCTGCCTTTGGCTTTGGCTTTGGCATTCGCCTTTCCCCCTCAGCCGCTTTCCCCTTTCCCCAGCGGTGCCATTCAGAATTCAAGTGGGCGTGTTTTGATGACATGCTGCCTGCTTACCTACAGCACGTAATGCGCTAGGGATTCGTCAGAGAGTATTAGCTACCCGGTAAAAACAATATTAATAACAGTGGCAGGCAGCCAGGCTGGCAGGCAGCCTGGCTGGCAGGCAGGAAGGCAGGCATGGCCATAATAATACATCAGCTGAGCCAATGCCCCCGCAAGGGTTTTGCCTTTGCAGAGGCACGGACAAAATACTGACTGACAGGCGGACGGACAGACATCGCTCCCCGGGCAGGCAGCTAATAGTCAACGGCTTCGACTGACGAACGCTTCATTGAAAAGTTTCCAGCGTAATGGCTTTTGTTTGGTGGCATCCTTGTCGACAAGCCAAGAAAGCCAGCGAGAGCAGAGCGCCAGCTGGAGGGGGAGGAAGAGAAGATAGCAGAGCACATTGGGCGGGAGGTTGTTGCTGTTGCTTCTATATAGCATTAAGTAATTGATTACATCTCAAGGGACTTTTAAGCAAGCCCAAACAGCGGACTGGGTAACACGGGCCAAAACACAACACAACGAAACACAACACAAAATGAAATGCCACACGCCACACTATAAAGCTCATAAATTTCTATATAACTTGACTGCTCGGCTCTCTCAGCTCTGCTCTGTCCGCAATATAACGTAAATAAATTTCGCTAAATAGTACACAAAAGCGCAACAGCAAACGAGGTAGACACCGAGCAGCGCAGTTAGTGCCGGGCTTCCTAATAAACCATTCGACCATTCGACCAGTCGTCCAGTCGACCTTTACCGTGTTTTTACCATAAACAATAACCATAATTCAGCCCCAACCAAACATGGTACGTTAATGTGGTTAGAGTTGGCTTCTAAGTTTAGCATAAACTTTACCCAGGGCGGGAGAGAATGCAGGCAGGGCAGAGTCTTCAGTCTGCGTCTATTTGTAAACTTGAATTTATTGTTACTGAAACAAAGAAAACGGGAAAACGTATTTTCGCCAGATTAAAATGTCTTTTACAAGCTCCGTTGATGAAGCAGTCAAAGCTTTGCTTATAAAAATCAACAAGGAAATTTTCCTGATGTTCCTCTTCCCATAAAGACTTCCAGAATTATTTAACTATTCAGACCATGCACTTTGAAAAAGTAGAAAAGGATGGATCCTAGTATAAATTGAAAATATGTATAACTGGCAAAGTATATTTATTCTTGATCGGGACGACGAACTCAGTCGATATAGCCATGTCTGCCTGTCTGTCCCTATGAACACTTAGAATTCGCAGACAATAAAAGTTGGAAAAAACATTTTTAGTAAGCCGGTTTTTCTAAAGACGCTGCGAACGCTGCATTACGATCGGAAAAGAAACAGTGAAGATAGAAGATAGAAGTAAAAGAAAATTTGCTTCTTTGTCAAATGGTGAGAAGGGATTTGTCGGTTACGTCTGACTGTAGCCTTCTGCATGACCGATTTACAACGTGCTTGCATCTAAAATTATTTAAACTATTTTGCTTTAGAATTTCTGCCAAATTCAGTTGTGTTTTTCTTAGCCTGTGTATGGAATGTACGCTATATTTCCATTTCAAAACATTAAGATTAACACACACATAAAATGTTATGCCCGCCCCGCCCCAGCCCCTGCCTGACCGCAATTTTCACGCGTAACATTTATTTTTTGTTTGCTCCCCAACGTTTCACGTTTCGTTGTGGATTTTAAATTAAAAATACTGCCGTGTGCGGGTTGCGGGTCTAAAAAACAACAAGAAAAATATAAAAAAAAAACCAACACTGAAAGACAAGAAGACAAACAACAACAAGCGCAGGAGCGGAGCCGCCATTCCAGCAACGAACCCTAGCTTGGCTTGTGGCCACGCCCATTTGGGGGCGAAACCTGCCATTTTTATGGCGCCTAATTGCGCAGCGTTCCCGCTCCCGCTCTCCCTCTCTCCCCCATTCCGACCACTCGGTTTCTCTATGTCTCCCCAGGTCCCAGACCCGCAGAATACTACGGCCCTGCTCGACCGGGCCTCGGCTGTTATAATCATAAAATTGCTTTTGTGGCATACAAACCGGTTATATTGCTCCCGTGTGATAGTCGGGCGATGTTTCCAGTTGGTTGTCTCGTTGCCTTCCGCTAGTTGCCTTCCGCCACTTCTTCATTTCGCACAAATGAAAAATGTTGCGGTTTATTTTCATTTGGAGTTTTTCCACCGCACCGCTCTAAACATAATTTGTTGCATTAATGTTGGCCACATTGCATATGAAAATGGCAAATGCCCATACACCCATACACACATACGCCCACATAAATCCACACACACGTACATAGTTTTTGTTTAATTTCAATGTAAATTACTTGAGCAAAAGGGTCAAGAGACGGAGCTCAGAGGGTTGGGTGTTGGCTTCAGTGTGTGCTCTGCTAATTGCTTAGAGCCCTTGAGCTAGAAATTTTGCGCATAATTAGTGGCAAATTGCATATGGCAAATGCTACGAGCATTGTCCAGAAACTGGCCATATGTGTGTGGCAGTTTGAGGATTTGTTAGTTTGTTGCCTGTCCGGGGAATTACGGAGGCAACATTGATCAAATACGTTCTGGGAATAGCGCAAATCAACTAAGCAAAAGCATCAGCTTTCAAATGGCATCAAATGCGGTTGATGCCTGTTTAGAATATCTTGCAAATATTTTGAGAGCCCTAGCAATGGAATCTTAAAGCTCGAATTCGTTTGACTCGTTTGACTTATGAGGTAGCCTTAAAATAATATATTATTATTATTGGTAAGGGGAATTCTGCACTGCGACCTAGAAGATCTATTGTACCCCCTACTGGAGCCTTCTTAGAGCTCTCCCATCAGTCCGATGTCCCAAACAAAGTCAAGTATTTTATAGGCATTGATATCTACTGTCTCATCTACTGAGAGAAGGGGTTTACCCAATCTAAGGTGTCATTAGTAGGTCTTACCGTTTGTGCTAGACATTTATATTTAATCAGATCCTACACTAATAAAAAAAATAAAGATTTTTAGTACTTAATTGACCATCAACTTAATTTTTAAGAACTTCTAAATATTAAATAATTCTCGATTGGTACATAATTAAATCATTTCCTTTTTTTTAGAATACACTAACGATTTTCTTCAGATTCATAATTGAATTCTAGAACAAAACAACATTCATTTAATTTATTTTGTAGTTCGCATCCTTGTTTAGTTTACTGAGCGTAATACATAAATATTTAATGCCGCAAGTTTTGGTATAATTTTCCAAATTTCAAAAGTAATTTTCAGCAAGCAATTACTTGAGATTTTCATTTGCCTAACCACCTTATTTAGTCATTCTATTCTAAATAGCCCTCAAGGTTAACAGCTGTGAAATCTTTAACAATAAAGCACACCCCACAAAAAGTTTGCCCAATAAATGAGCGTGGAATCCACCCTACGCCTCAGCACCTTGAGCAACACCCATTTCCTTCCGCTTGTCAGGCCAATATCCAAGGCAATTTGCCTGTCACACCATAAACCTACATTCTGTAAAACGTTAAATATTTCCCATAAATACTTGGCTGCTGCCCACAGAGGTAGTCCGAGGGGTATACATAAAAATGTGAAATAATAATGCCATTGACAAATATAAAGCCATAAATTATAAATGCGAAATACTTACTTATACACGTATACACGAGAAATCTACTTTTCTACAAAGTAAGCAAATGCCTGACGGAGCAAAGGGACCGAGCGGAAAAGCAACAGAAACTGAAAACGTAGCATAAAGAGAGACCGAAATAAAAACCGCAAACTTGTTATAAAATTAGTAAAATTTTCTCGGCAAACATTTACATTAACTACAAGGCACAAATCCCTGGCAGACTTGCAAGCAACCTGCCCTGTGCCAGGCACTTCAAAAGACCCATAGAAGCGTAACCATAAAAACAAAAAATAAGAAAAAAAAATGTATATAAATAATAATAACAAAAACATAAGAATATTATGGCATGGCAGGAAGGGGCGGGGCGGGGCGAGGCCTGTCCCAAAAGTATTAAGAGAGCAAAGCAATTAAAATATGAAAATGTACAACTTTCATCTTTTTGAGCTCATTGCATAAATCATTCCAACTGCCTGAGCCCACAAAATTTCTACGCTCGGTTCGTGGGGTTGGCAGTCACATTCAAAATTTACTGTGACGCTTTTTACTAATCAGCATAAGTCCTTGACAGAGACATAAGAGCACACACCCTGTTGCCAGGGAGCTGCGAAATGATTTATTTCGAATTCAACTTGTTACCTGTAGCTACTTTAATGCCACGCCGATTGCGGCAGTCGGAGTCCACTTGCCTGTGCCCCAAACCCAACCCCAACCTCAGCCCACAAGGACAATATAGAACATAATTATAATCATTGCGGCCGTACTCTCAATTGTAATTACAAGGCAAACTACGTGGCGCAAGCAGAGAACTCTCTGCACTGGAGTCGAAGTCGGGCAAATGGAAAATGAAGCGGCAAATACTGGGGTGTCATCATTTGGTAATGCCCGCGAGGCGACTCTGGGAAGCGTGTTTAAAATGTACATATAGCAACACCCACTGGGAGATATACGAGCAGCTAAATTGGGCAGGATTTAGTTGGAATGAGTTCAGTTCTCGGTTCTGGGTTCACTGATGAATGGCAAGGGGGTTACACGAATGCAAATATAGATATTTTCCGTGTCTTCAATTAAAACTTTGTACAAATTGTGCTTGAGTGCTTCGGTTAATTGCGTAAGTAGCACAAGTTTTGGAATTTATCGTTGGCGTTAAGAAGTAATAGAGAAGTATTTTATTAAGCGAAACAAGCTAAACTGTCTGCCCAGTCTAACAAATTGTCTGTTGCATATCTTGGCTGTTCTCTTCGATGAAGAATTGTGCTTTTGTACATTTTTAAAGTAAATATTCTATTAAATTTAAATATTTAAAAGGCAATAGCAAAGTATTTTATCTGTTGAAAATATGATAACCCAGTTATATTTGATCGTTCAAAAAATATGTGTTATCTCCCAATTCAAAGCTTTAAATACACATTTATTATTTATTTTCAAGCTAAGCTCGTTAAACTTGCATAGAGAGATTTGTGTAATTTAACTTTTATGAATTTCGTTGTAAGTTGGTAACTTACATCATGTCACTAGCTAACAAAATATTGCAAAAAATATGGTAAATAAATGCAACTATAGACTGATTCAACTATCTAAAAATAAACACAAATAAATACACAAAATACTACATAAAGGCAGTTGAAAGAGATAGAGGGGCATGGCATACAGCCATCGAACTGTGAGTTGTGCGTATATAAACACAAGTATAACCAATCAAAAATCCAATTAAAATTGAGGAAAATTCGATTTGCATGTAAAATATGGCACAAAAAAAAAACGAAAATAACGAGAACAACATCAACAACATCAACAACAACACGAGATGAGGGCGAAAACGATATGAATGGAAGAGCGGAAGAAAGGCAGCGAGGAAAACATAAAAAATATTTGCTATATGTGAAATTGAAAAGCCTGAAAAAAGGGCAGCCCTGACGAGACGAGACGAAAGAACTCAACATTGGATTGATATCCCTGCCGTTCTGTGTTGAGAAAACAACAAAAATTGCCAGCTGCAAATAAATAATAAAGTAAAAAATAAAAAACAAATTTGCTTACCTATAAACGTGTGGCATTTGCACATGGCAAATATAATATGTACTCTGTTTTTTTAGCGCATGGATGGGAGGGAAGTTGACTATAGTACGGCATAATACAAATAGCAACAAATGGCGTAAAATTTCGTACAAATAATTTCGTGTATTTTGCTTAAATTAAACGTGTATTTATTGCTTTAATTAATTGTTTTTTATCTTCTCTCTCTTTCTAGGTAAGTGTATTTGGAGTTTTTCCTATGCCACGTATATTATAGAAAACTAAGTTCACAGTAAGTTTCCCATTTATGTATGTACTATTTTTGTTTTGAAAAGACAAATATCTTAACTGTTAAGTTAAAAAAGATAGAAAAATTATAATATAATAAAATATACAATTAAATTGAAACTTAAACAATTTGTTAAACAAGTTTAGTTTTAGTAAACTGAATTGGTAAATCACACTCAAATTTACAGATTTATATATACATATGTTAACCAAAATTTTAGGCCATTAAACTGATAGATAGCGTAAAAGATAGTTTACTTAGTTAAATCTAGCCGAAATTCGTCTGAAAATTTACAAATTTATTATTTTGAAATCTATATACTTCAGATTTTTTATCAAATTCAATCGTTTGTGAATTTTAAAAATATGTTAACTTATTTAAGCGATTTGTAATAAAAAAAAAAATTAAATATGTATAGCTAGTGAATATGCATATTGTTTGGTTCTTGATAATACGCAAACAATTCGCTTGTTAATGACTATAGAGTACTTACACACACATATATGGAAATATGCATAAAATCCAATTAAATTGTCAAATTATTATGCACATTTTCACGCATAGAGGGCGCCAGCCAGCAGATAAAGATGAGAAAACAAAAGGCCTGGCTTTTTTTTTCAAGCGGCTGTTGATTTAATTAGTTTATTATTTGGCTATTGTCGTAGTCTGCGTATGTGAAATATTCAAATTCTGATTGTTTATTTATCGTTAATAATTTGTTTTTGCGATTGGCGCATTTCATTGTGTACTTTTTGTGCACATTTGTTTTGTGGACTCTGTGCTGGAGAGTGTTAATTAATTTTGCGCTTGAAACGATGTCAGTTGCAAGCAAAAATTGACTGCAGGCTTGCTCTCATTCTCTCATTCTCGCATTCTCTCATTGGTAGTATAGCTGCTGCTGTCGCACACTTTTAATTAGACTTCAATTTCCAATTATATAAGCTTTTACATTAATTAAATTTCCATTTTTATTTCGCTGCTGCCCCGCACCCCCGCCGCACCGTCTGACATGGCTCTGGGCCATGCCATGTAATTTGTACTGAATTAATTAGAAATGCCGACTTGGCAGTCGCGCGCACTTCATGCCGTGCTATGCCATATCAAATTAAATAAACTCTGGCACGCAAAATCAAATCAGAAGACAGCAGAGCCGTATCGATGGGCGGGGCAGCAGGTGAGCCGGGCTCAAGAAATAACTCAAGGTAAATAAATAATTGAATTCATTAGGCAAATGAAAAATGCTGTCAATGCGCCACAGCCAAGCCAAAGCCGAAGCCGTAGCCAAAGCCAATGAGTTCTGCCTACTTCTGCGACTCCTCTAGGCCTGGCCGAAAACATATTGACCCAAATCTCTGCTAACAATGCCTGGCAGTCTGTCAATGTCTCTGTGTGTTGGAAAGGATAACAGCAGCTTGTCAAAGCTGTTAAAAACGTAAACACAAATAAAATACCATGTTTACTTCCCCTATCTACTGCCTCTTTCTTTCTCTCTCTCTCACAAACACACACACATATACAAGCTTGTTGTGCTGCCCCGCCCACCTTTCGTCACGCCCTTCTCAAGTTCTGCTGCGCTTTTAGCGTTGCTCATTAGTGACCAAAATCGAACACAACAACCGAAGAGAAAGCAGGGAAGGGGGAACAAGCACGAAGCTTAATCAAAAACAGAGCAAAACGAAGAGACGCTGTCAAAATAAAAAAAAAAGAGTGGAAAGAATGGCGGCAGAGTGGGGACAGAAAACTAACAACAATGGCGTCGACAAGGCGGAAGCAGAGTGAGAAGCAAACAATGCGACAAAAATAATACTCGTATGTGCCGGAGACTTGACGAGTTGAGCAGGAAGAAACGAATAACAACAACAACACAAAAAACAACAACAACGACAACAATAATAATAACAATAATGAAGCATATAGAGAACACACACACACGCAACACACACATACAACTCTCTCTCTCTCGCTCTCTATCTCTAGTGTGTGTGTGTTGTGGTTGCGTTAAAGGTGTGCTGTGGTTATCACATGTGTGTGTGTGTGTGTGTGTGTGTTACTGTGCTAGTGTGTGTGTATAGATTTTTGTTAGCTTTCTCTTGGCGTCATGTTAACAAAAGCATAGAAACAGCCAACAGCGAATAGTGACAGAAGCCTGCATGCAGAATGAGTCTGGTGGATGTGGCCAGGTCTGCGGGAAAGCCCCATCCTTCCTCAAATAGCTTAAACCTAGTTTCAAAGGTTTAAACATTCGATTTAAGAATGTTAAATATTTTCTGCAAAGTTGGCTTTAATAGGTTAGGTAGGTTGGGCTTTAATAATTTTAAATTTATAACACATGAAATGCAAAATTATCGCCTGCTAAATACAAAAATTTTATGTTTGCCTGTCTAATGTAATTGTTATATCTTTGAAAAAATTATGAAAATACTTTCTATATTATTGTAGCAGATATATTAAAGAATATATTTAATTTCGAATAAAATATTTACGACAATTTACTAAAATATCTTGGAATATTTAATATCTATATCTATAATCTAAATTACATAAAAGCCTCAATAAATGGCAGATAAATTTGTTTTAACTTAAATTCAAATCAAAACTAGAACATTTGCCACATTAGTTCATATTTAGAAAATTTAATTTATTCGGCTCTTGTTTTGAAAATGCTAAACAATTGTCAATTTGTCAAAAAATTCAAACTAAATTCGTTATTAAATTATTAAAATCTTTAAAATAAATGAAAATAGTTTGCTTTAAAGTTCTTAGAAAAACCTTTTAAAAATACCTATTGTTTTATATACTTAATATTTAAACATAAAGAAGAAATATTTGATTATTCTTAAAACAAACTGTTGAAACCACTTTTAAACTAATATTGCTTGCTATAAGATAAAACAGTGCAGAAATTGCATTACAAACTCTGGCTTATTGCTGCCGTTTTTCTGCCCAAAATACCTAAACAAAACTCTGCATAAATTAGTTAGGGCAAAATATAGCCCAAAACAAAAAAAGTTTATAATGAGAAAGAAGAAGATGCTGAAGTAGTTGAAGCTGAAGCAGCATAAGTATGCATTTCAGCACAGACGACTACATGCTTAATTATGCAACAAATTAGGCCCAAGACTCCGGCTGCGACTCCGAACTGCTTCTACTTTCGCTTCTGCCTCTGCCTCTGCCTCTGCTTCGACTACGGTTGAGACGATGAAACGAATTTATGCATTATGCATGGAAATATGCGAGGTTGTCTGAGTCTAAAACTGAGCTTGGGTCTCGGCTTTTAGCTGCACTTAACTGGCTGCAACATGCAGCATGCTCCATTACACGCCAAGCAGATGACGCCATGCTTGCCACATACACACACACACTCTCTCTCTCTCTCTCTCTCTCTGTCTCTCACACATACTCTTATGCTTAATAGCTGCGTTGCAAGGCGCAAGTTTATTATGAAATCCCAAAACTTAAATACATGTGGCCTCAGGAGGGAAGGGCAGGGAGGGGCAGAGTGCACTCAGACTCCTCCTCATCTGCACATTGAGTTATTAACACGCTTTGCCACATTTGCTGCCAAGCTAATGTGGCTTTGGTTTAGTGGCTGCCATGTGGCAAGTGGAACTAGATTGCAAAATGCAGAGTGGCAGCACAAATGCACTGCAAAAAATATATCAAAAGAATTCATAATATTTAAATATTTATAAACACTTAATTATTTTTGTACAATTTTTTATTATTTGAATAATTTCATGCTCGTCTTAAATTTTCACAAATTTATTAATTATCTTAATTCATGAACCATTATTGAATAATGTATTAATTTCATTAATATGAATATTATTATAAAAGAACTTATATAAAAAAATTTCTTAGAAAAAATATTTTTTTTGTTATTTACTTTTCACTAAGCTATTAATAGCCTATATAAATAAATGTAATAAATGCATTATCCTTGAAAAAAAGTTAGAAATTAAATATTTTATTCAATTTTTTACAAGTAAAAACTTAGGTTTTAAAACTTGAATGTATTAGCATCATTAATAATCATGTAAAGGATAAAAATATTTATATTTATAAATTGAAAATATGACAATAGATAATTTTGTTTATTTAAATAATACATGTATTGTACACTTACTTCAAATGCAAGTAGCATTCTGTCAGTGTATAATATTTTCTATTTAATAGTTTACCTATACATTTTTTTCAACTTGCACAAAAATTGTATATTACAATAATTATATGAACATTCGAATTTTTTTAATCTAACCGCCCATATTTTTCTGTCAGTGCAGAAGGCATTGAAGGCGTTCTGATATGCAGCTACCTATGCCTGTCATTATGCTAAAACTAAACGCCAGTCAGTGCTACAATTTGCACCCGCACAAGCCGTAAACCTGGCTCTTCTTTCCTCTCTCCCTCTCGCTCTCTCTTCTCTCTCTCTCTCTGTCCCCCGCCTCGCTCTTGTTCTGACCATGTGGGGCTCTGCACGTGCTTTGCAGGTAACATTTCCGTTGCAGCTTCCGCTGTGAGCGCTTTATAATTATTTCGCCTGGCGGGCCTGCGTGCTTGGCATATGCTGCCTGTTGCCAGGATTGTCAGAACGTGTACGTGTTGCATAGGGAGAGAGAGAAGGGGAAAGCGGAAGAGTGAAGAACCACAGAGTTATAGAGCGGCAGAGAGTTAGAGGCAAAGAGCGAGTGAGGAATCTAGCAGCGAGACGGCGGGAGTTATAAGCTTCATTAAGCATATGTACAGCACGTTGTAAGCTCCCTATGAGACTCTCAGTGTGCATGTATGTGTGTGTGTGTCAGTGTATGTGTGTGTGTTACATTAAGCATATTTAGCATAAGGATTTGTCATTTACGCTGAAGCGCACAGAGAGTCGCAGAGAGATAATTAAATGACGCTTGGCCAAGTCAAGTGAGTTAATGAAATTTTTAAAAGCTCTGGGGCCGAAAAAATTTAACTCTTCTCTCAGTTAGTTTTGCTGATAATGAGCAGAGTTTTGGCAACTACTTTAGACTGCAGAAAACTTGCAACAAAAGAGCAGATAGTTTAATTAGTGCCAGCAAACTTGTAAGGAATAGACTTCTATGCTACTTATCCTGACTGACTGACTAACTATGAAGATCCAGTTTAAACTATTTGTTGTAGCAGAATATCGGCTTTTTCGGCTTCAAACATATATTTTGGCCATCAACATGCAGCTTAAACTGTTAAAGCCAAAAAATTCTGTCTGCAGAAAATCCTATATATATGATAAATAAAAACAAATCATAGAAAATAAAAAGCTCGCCTCTCCTCCTATTATTATTGATTTAATACATGTTTAAACAGTCAGATCTAATATTTAAGCTTGCTGCTTTAATACGTGCAAATATGCTGTTACATTTCCGCCATATTGGCTGATGCCCACTCCATTTTGTTTATGTTTTGCGGCTGTTTTCGGTTTTCAATTTGCAGCTTTAGCTTTCTTTTAGCCGCTGTTAAAGCTGCCGATTTGGCTTGGCACCCAATTGTCTGACATTTCTATTAAAAGCCATCGTCGCACGAAAGGCGCCTCAAATTGCTATGACCTTTGCACAACAGCTGTGACTCTCCATTACAATTTCCCCTGCCACCCTCACACACACGGACACACACAGTCACCCCTCAGTGCTGGGTGTATTCCTGTTACGCACCCGTACATAACTCTTATGGCTGAAGCGAAAAAGGAATGAAACGGAAACGAAAGAAAGCGCAAAAAAAAAGCAAGAAACACAAATTTTACACACGAACATTAAGTCACGTTTTCGCACCATTAACCCATAAAGAACAAGTAGCAAACGCGACAGAAAGAGCAGCAGCGTTTGGGCAATAGAGACAGCGATAGCGTATGAGCAAAAGATTTACAAATATTGAACTTTTTTCTTTTTCTTTTTGTTTTTTTTTTTGGTTTTGTTGGGCTGTTAGCCTGCTAGCCTTTGCTGGTTTTGCTCTTAGCTTTTTGAGCTTGCCAGTCGTAAAGCAGTCACGAGCATATTTTATAGATTTTAATATGCGCGCAACACAGCCGAGCCCACCTCCTCACTTATCAAACTGTTCCCAGTCCATGCCGCAAACTGCTCCCAACGCCAGGCATTTTTAAATTCACGCCGAAAAGTAGGCAACATGCTTTTTCGGCAACGCCTCACCCTTGTCAGAAGAGGTTATTCTCCTGTTCTCTCTTATCTATCGCTCTTTCTCTCTCTCTCTCTCGTTCTCTCTTTCTCTTTGCATTTCCCTTTTGGCCTTGTGACAATGTGTCAACGTGTTTCGCTGTGTGTGTGTGTGTGTGTGCGAGAAAAAACCCCCACTTGATAAGGGTTTATCAATGCGACACAGTAACTTAGTGATTTACTCGTGTGTGCGTAGAATTTTTCTCTCTTTTTTTTAATTTTGAAAATTGAAAAAGTGACTTTTGCTTTCTTGACTCCATTTACAATGGGCACAGCCAGCGACACTGTGACAAGCAAGACAGGAGCAGAGGCGGGGTCAGAGCTTAGCTACTCGGCTGAGCCTTTCAGAAAAGGCCTTGTTTCCCCAGTTATCCATTTCCACATATTCTCTTACGTATATTGAAATATTTATTAAAGCCAAATTGGGTTTCTTATTATGCCCCAGCCTCATATGATGTGCAGTGTTTAGTTCAGGGAAATGGCTTTTAAAATATTGAGCTACTCCATTACGTGAGCAGAAACTTTAGTTTTTCCTTATTCCTTAAAATTAGACATGTTGAACGCGTTCTAAACTCAATATATTATTTATAAAAGTATACTGCATAAATAATAAACTAAAAATCGATTTTTCGACAAATTTATACAATTTAATCTTATTTTTATTTTATTAATTAAGTATAACTAAGTGCAGTCGACAATATAAACTTATTAGGTACATCATAAGATTGTATTTATATATCGAATAAATTTATATAATTGAGCTAGTTAACATAAAGTAATTTAATTAAATATTTTACATAATTTTTTTAATGTATAATTAATTTAAAATTATAAATGTATATAATATCAATTTATTAACTTTAAATATAGTTTATATCTTAAGTATAATTTTATGATTTCAATTTAATCAAATAAACATTGCAAAAATAATTTATATTATAAACAATATTTATTCAATTAATTGTTATTCAACTTCCTTGTCGACAAGTAGAATTTCCTATCTTAGCATAATTTAATTTATATTTAAGTTAAATTATATGTAAGTTTAAAGTGCAAAGCTTTTCTTACTGTGCATATTGGCAATCAATTCGAGCTCTGCTTGCCTGCATTTTGTGGTTCAACTCTCACTCTGCTGCCTTGATCTCTCACTCTTCTCCGTACTCGGTTTTGCCACAACAATTTCTTGCAATTTGATTTAATTGTCATCATCCTTGAATGCATTTAAGCACCCAAATTCGGCTTTTATTGCAGGCAGCCACAAAAAAGAAAGAGAAACGTAATATATTTGTGGCTTACACGTGCGCATCTCTCTTTTCCTTCTATAGAAACTCTCGCTCACATTTGCCAAACATAAAAAAAAGAAAACAGAAATCGCTTTTCATCTTATGAAATCATTTCAGGCTTTTCAAGGATTTCTGAGCTGTGCCTCGTCTGCACCTGTGTGCCGCAAAAGTTACTGTTTAAAATAAATAACAACATGGCGCACACACACACACAGACACACACACACCCTTTCTCTGAACTGCATGCAAACCAAATAAATTGGTTTCGTAACCGCAAAAGCCAAAAACGAGCAGAGACAGAGACAGAGGGAAACGAAGCCCTCGGAATCGGATTCCGAATCGGAGCCAGGGCGGCTCTCACATCAATTCAATTCAATCAGACATCAAGCATACACTAAGAGTATAAAATTCTCATACACCCACACCCACACACACACACACACTCACAGGAATTATACAATCACCCAACTATAGCCCACTTGCATCTCTCTCTTTTCTGCCTCGCTGTCTGTCCTTCTCTCTCGGAAATAAAATGCGGCAGGCACGTTGCAACACTATTACTTATTTTGGCAGACAGAGAGACAGGCAGACGCTGTCTCGCCTGAAATGAACTGCGTTGGTGTGTGTGCTTCTGTGTGTGAGTGTGTGGCTCAGGTGTGCAGCTGAAACCGAGAGAGAGAGAGAGAGAGAGAGAGAGCGAGAGAGAGAGAGAGAAAGCAGGGGAGAGCTTGAGGGGGCTCTGAAATGCAATAATCTTTCGTTGCCGACGTCGTCAGCGTTTAAACGTGACTTTTAAGCATGATGTTGTAATATTTTAACCTGACTAAGAACGCCAGCAGAAGGCCAGGCGGCAGCAAAAAGGAACAAAGCAACTAAGAGAGCAATAGCGAAAGAGAGGCAGATAGACAAATAGAAAGAGAGAGCACTATTGCTATTGTTAGCCGTGTGTGTTTGAGCCAGTCTGAAAATTGTTACAAATGCCCCCAGCGTGCATTTTATGGCCAGTGCGATAAATAAAATTGTTGCAACACACACACACACAAACACACACACACACACACACTTGCGAAAAAAATACAATATATATGTGCAAATAATATTGGAAGTCCTTTTGACTGGCAAAGGTAGCTGTACTTCTAGCCCTAGTCTTAGTCCAAGAACTGCGCTCCACACCATTGCCAGACAAACAATAACATAAATTTTGTTAGCTATAATTTGTGTTTATAAATATATATGTACATGTGTGTGTGTGTGTGAGAGAGAGGCTGTGTGTGGCAAGTAATTGTGCAATATGTTTTAGAGGCAGGCAGCTTTCACAACTACTTAGAAGACGAAGCCAACGAGCCTTGACCAAACAGCAACGGCTATAGTCCTGCTGTATAGGCCGAATTGATGCAAAAGAAAACTTCAAGAATTTAAGAAAATATATATTCATTTACTTATTGAATTTAAGTACTTTTATAATTATTTTAATTTGTATTTAATAGCTTCTATTTTTTGAGAAAGATAAATTGATTTAATTTGAAGAATTATATATAACGGAAAATAAATTTAAATATATAAATTGTTAGCTTATGAAATATAAATCATTTTGTACTTAAAAAAATAATTCAATTTAGAGAATCGCTTAAAGAATTCATTAGAAATTAAAGTATATTATTCACATTGATTTAGAAATTAAAATAAATAAAACTAGGTAATTTTCTTTAATGAATAGATTGAAAGAGTAACCTAAAGAATTGGTAAACTAGCTTAATAATTTTCTAAATCAATTAAATCTATCTATTTAAAACTGTTTTTGTTAGACATTAACTAACAACTTCAACTGTTCTAAGCTGTCATTCACAGAAACTTTGCTGTACTATGGGTAGTTACGGCATGTACTACCCAAATCGGTATATACATTGTATTTTTGGAGACTTTCTTTCAGTTGCTTAAATATCCGTTCTACTGCTGCTTCTTTTTTCGCCTACTTTGTCGGGCATTACAATTACTGTGCTGCTTCATCCTCCAGTTGTTTTTCTGCCATGCTGTTTCCGTTTGCTCTGTGTCTTCTATGCGTAATTGTAATTGCGAAAGCCCTGCAGTCTGCTTGCCCCTGCCCCACGCCATGACCCCATCTTGCCGCATGGGTCCAGCTTAGACAAGTTTGCTGCTAAGCCAACATAAGACCCGCAAGCGTTTCTCATAGAGCAGCAGCAACAAGACTCGAGTAAAACCAGAAACGAAAGGCAACAAACTATACAAGTTGTTGGTATAGTTGTTGTTGCTGTTACTGTTGTTGTTGTTGTGTCTTGCGTTGTTACTCTGTTGTTATCGTTGTGGTGTTTGTCTTAGTTAAATTCCGAAAAGCGTAACGGGTAAACGAGCAGCCGAGAAAGCGAGCAGAGCGACGTCAACTGCGGCTGCATTGAGTGCGGCTTAAGTGTTCATCGACACAAACCACACACCAATACACACACCACTTGGCCTCCCCCTCTCTCTGCCTCTCTCTTTCTCCCTTTCTCTCCTTCTCCCTCCAACACTCTATTGCTTTCTCTGTTGCCTGTCAATAGTCTGCAACTGCGGCCAAGAGTCTTTGGTGAGGGTGGCATGTGCTGCAAGTTCAATTAATTGCGCGCAACGAGCAAACAAAATAAACAACAACAACAGCAACTAAAACAATTGCAACAACAACAACAAGGCAACTACAACTGCCACAACAACAACGCTGGCAACCACAAAAATTAAATTAAAGTAGAGCAATGGCTTCGGTCTAAGCCAACGCTCTCTTGTGCCACAATGACACTAGCTAACATCAAAATTGCAAACTATTTTAATGCTAAATTATTGTGTAGTAATATTAAATTTATTCAAAAATTTTATAATAAAATTATTCAATTTTTGTAAAAATATAAAAAATAAAAATAATTTTAAACCAGATAAAGTATTTTTCGTATTCTCTTTAAAATATATGATTGAATAAATTTTAAATTTAAAATTTATTTTTAATTCGTTCATTTATCAAACAATATTATAAATTATTTAAATAATTTTTAAAAATCAAATTTTAAATAAAATATTGTTTTAGTTTGTCTAGCTTCAACATACTGTGGCTTAATCCCACGGCTTAGTCTAGTGTCATTGCCGCTTATACACTTCCTCTACAGGCTAACACTTGCTCTGAGCTCCCCCTCTCTCACTCCCTTTCACTCCCCCTCTTGCCGATCTTACCCTTTCGTTTGTGTAGGTGTAAATGAATGATGTGCATTGAGTGTGTGTGTGTGTTTGATGATGCGGGTGTGAGCCAGACGAAGACGTATGGTTATTGTGATGACTCTTGTTTTGCTCACCCTGGAAAATTGATAAATATTGCAGGGAAACTCACACACACACATACACAACACACTCACACCTATGCTCATGCATATGTATGTGTATAAAATATAATTTAATTAAAATGTTTTATGTAAGACATGTTTATTGAAGCATTTTCTCAACTGCTGCCTCGCAATTTGATTGACGTCTGACTTGAGGTTGTTGTTATTGTTTGTTTATTGTAAGCTGCTGTTATAGCTCCTCCTTCTGCTGTATTTGTAGTAGTTGTTGTTGCTTGTTGCTATTGTTATTGTTGTTTATCGGCAGGCTTGTTTGTTTGTGGCATTTGCTGTCAAGGTGTTGCGGTATTCTGCTCTACGATAGCGTACTAATTCCTATTGATTTGAAGGCAGCTAAGCAATCAGCAGTTTGCTGTAAATTCCAAAATAAATTGAATACTGATACTATGATAATAATTGATTATTTTCATAGTCTAAAATTAATTAGCTTAGATTTAACTACGTACTTAGTGCATAAATACAATTTTAATATAGTTTTTTTAATTATATCATGGCGTGTTTTGTTGTCGTGTAATATATTCCTATATCTTTCGTATTTAAACATAAAATTTATGTATTATTAATTTTAAATAGCGCTCAATTTACATTTCAATTAAAATTAATTAACACCAAAATCGTTATCATTCTGTTATGTATCGTGTTTAAAAAACATATAATAAAATTTTTATATCTCAGTGTTGTTGTTTCCTTGATGTTGTGCGTAAACAAAAAAAAATATATTAAAATAATATTGTGAATTTTGTTTATTGGCAGAATATGCAACAAAATTTTTGCTCAATGTTGTGCTCTTTGTTTACCCCAATTACAAAATTAAATAAATGGCAAATCCCAGGCAATTGTTATTGTTATGACACGTAAACATTTTAAGTGGTTTTTGTTGTAATTTGCCTTGAATGTAGTGGGAAATGCAACAAAAAAAAAAAGAAAAAAAAACTAGAACACACCGAGCAAACAAAAACAACTCGAAATAATAAATTAAAAATAAGCAACAACATTTACAAACCACAAACAAAAGCAACAACAGAGATTATAAAAATTTTATTTATTCCTTCTTTTTCTCTTTCTTTTTTCTCTCTTTTTTCGCAAACGACAAACTCTCAACTGAACACAAAATAATATAAATAAAACGCTATATGAACTATGAAATATGAAATATCAAACCAACAACTTAGCACGCGTCAAGGCAAATGGCAGCAAAATGACGACATTGAACTAAAGAGAGAACAGAGAGAAACAATATGGATGCTGTTGACGTTGAAATTGCTGGGAATGCGACATCAAAACGAAACCAAAACAAAAACCCCTCAAAATACATAATCTATAATAATTAGCTATAAAAGAAACTTGTTTATTCAACTCTGATTAAGTGAGAGCCGTTCAGCAGACGTCCACAAAAAAGTAGTAAAAATAATTTACGACCAGACTTCAAAACTATGAAATCTTTAGAAAATTGATAAATGATATTACTCATTACTCATACGCCGCGTAGTGCAAACAAGTTTCAGTCAATTGAAAGCTAAGTACCTCATTGTAGACAAAGCTTTACACAAAAGTTAACCTGATTCATTGTTAAACTTCTCTTAAGACTCTAAGCTAAGACAACAGGGATTACTCATTTATGCCAGGTCGTTAAACAATCTTAACCAAGTGCAAATCAAACTTAAGCTAATAACAAACTTTAATTCAACATTCCGAGTATTAAGCTACTTATGTGAATACAGCAGAGCGCGGTATACAAGGTTTCTAAAAAGTAAGCATAATAATTCTTAAAAGCTCGTCGTATATGTGAGTGTTTGTGTTGTGATTGTATTTAAATCTTTAAGAGTAGCGAGTAAATTTTGTAGACCCTGTGATTTGAAAATGTACAAAACGGTATATTAAGTAAGTGGAAATGGGAGATGTCTGCAACAGCCAGACGTGATATCTTATAAAGTATATATATTCTCGATGATGCTGAGTCGAGTTGTCTGTTGTCCTGTTGTCCGTATGAATACATAGATCTCGCAACCTAAATGAGCTAGGAACAACATTTATTGATGTAGTTTCCCCTAGTTTTTTCTGATTTTTCTATACATCTTTCCCTTAATAAACTTATCGTATATTAAGGCTAAAGAATCTTAATTTTGACTTGTAGGTAGCCAATCCCGTTCTGCGAACTGAACACATCGGATAAGAAATAGCATAGATATGCAAAAGACAAGTAGAGTAGCTTGCTTTATGTAATCGCTTAGCGTCTCCTACTGTTAGTACCGTCCGACTGTGGCCTTTCGCCCGACTGTTTTTACCGGTTTAAAATGGTTTAGCATATATAAAGCTTTCTTTTTGTTTACAATTATTTTGCCAAGAATTGTTTATAGCCTTGGATCTGCTAGAGATATTTTTTACAGACTTTTCATTGCGCAAGTTTATGCGCTGGTCTATTGCCTATTACAGGCAATCTTCAGTGCCATGCCCAGCGTATGTCAGTGCTGTCCTGGGTCAAAGTGCACATAACGTTTGTTGAGTTATAAAAATATGCTGGCCATATAATTATAAACCGCATGCAGGGTGGCCATTGAGCTGCGACTACACTAAGTCCTTGTGTCTAGCTCATAAACTTTAAATTCCACTTTATCGTGAGAGATACGCTCCCTTATTATATGCATGTATATGGACAAATACTTGAATAAAATAAAAAGTAAAATCTGCGCACATAAAGCGGACTGCCACAAAGAGCCACCCAAATCAAGGCGAGGCTGGGCTGTGACATTTCTTTCTTTTTGAACTGTTTTGTAGGTCTCTTTCTCCCTCTCTGCATCTCTCCCTCTCTAGCTGTGCTGCTCTTTACAGGTCTCTCTTTTTTTAACATTTCCCGCGGACAGACATTGGACAGTTTTATGCGTTTGAAATGAAAATGCTATGTGCCATTAACATTATCCCTGACGCGTCACTACTTAAAATAAAAATTTCTATATTTTTTTATAGAACACCGGCACAGTCGGCAAGGGGGAGGGGCGAGCACCTTGTGGTCGTTGCTCTTTTGGTTTTTTATAGCCAATTTCTGGTTACCCACAGTGCAAGCCAATTTCATGTCAAGCTGCAACGCAAAATGATAATCCCGGGGTCATAAAAAAAATTTTACTTTATATTGACTTTTAGTGTGATAGTCAACGCCGGCTGTGGCTGCTGCTGCTGCTGCTGCTGCAATGGCGCAAGACAACGGTAAAAGGTGCACATGAAATGTTAATAGCCTGTCAAGATTGCCTGCTCCAACGTCGAGCAGCCCCCACTCAGAGTCAGCTCCTCAGCAGCTGCATGTCTATTGAAGTAGCCCAGTATACTCTTAATCGAATGCAAGCATATGCATTCTAAAGCGAATTAATCGCAGCATAGAACGAGAAAGGCGGAGCAGACCAGTTAGATGCGCCCGACTGTAGAATACCCTGTACCCATAAGAGTCTAAAAGTATAAGCAAAACTAATATGCATCATACCTCTCTTAATTATATACTGATATTTATGATATTTACAGAATTGATAGACATTAATGATCTCTACCAAATAGTGAAGAAATAACGTATGTAGATAGATTTTTATTTCTTAAATACTGTAAGATATTCTATTTATGTTCATTGTTGATTAAAAGGGGCGTGGAATCTAACATTTGAAATAAACCTGGTCTGCGTAATGTAGATGCCTACCTTCATACCAAAAATGGTTGCTCTAACTCTTAGAACTTCCGAGATTTCAGCATTCAAACAAACGTATCGATAGACAGACAGACTGTGCTAAATCGACCTACTTACTATATATAATCCCTCGATCGCACAAAGGTATTTACCCTGTTTTTACTCGTTTCCAATGAGTACAGGGTATACAAATATACAATAATTTTGAGCTTACACTTTCGTTAAATTTCTGCAGTCTAAGCATACGGCATTTTCTTAGAACCGCAACCCCTACCATCTGGGGACGGTTCCCTTTGCTATTTCCCCCTCTCGTTTCTTGAGAATTCCTTTTCAATTTTCATTTGCTTGACGCAAGCACACAAAGCCAAAGTCACACAAAAGTTGATCCTTTTCAATATTAATTAACACTTCAATACCACAGAGTAGAGAGTTGAGCGTAGACAGCAGAGAGTCGCAAGACAAACTTTTGGTGCGTCTTTCTTTGGGGTCGTTTCTGGCGCTGACTTTTGTACAATTTCCGTTCGCTTGTGCCTGGCAGAAAACAAAAACTTTCGGCTTTGCCATGCCATGCAAAATGCCTAAAAATTTCGCCCATTCAAATGACGCTGCGGCTCCCCCTTGTCATGCTGTAAATACTAATTCACGCTGACACTAATTAACAATTAGGCGCATTTTAGCGCCGTTTTCGGCATGCCAATGCCAATGCCAATGCCATTGCCAAAAACTCTTGTACAACTTTTCTGAACTACTTACAACGCTAATAACTAATTTACTTCAGAATCCAACTCTGCTCCGACTTCCGAGCCTCTACATGTCATTTGCACGCCTCTCGTTGACGTTTCAGCCTGTCCCCTCGGTTCCCTCTGTCCACAGCCTGTGGCAACTTTGCGCTTATTACTCTAAATTTCAAACTGACAAATAAACTGTGCGCTTTAAGCCCGAAAGACACCCAAAGGATTCCATGGCCCGGCATCATAACAACAAAGCGCAAAATGAGACACGAAACATTCATAGAGAACTGCCAGTTTGCTCCCATTCGCCTGCAGTTGGTGTCAACGTCTTGGGCCACGCTGACTTATCACCAGTCATATATAAACGTCAGTGCGGAGCGTGGATTTGAGGAGAGCGGGAAAATGGAAGGAGGGGGCTTTTCACAATTGCCACACAATTGTCTGGCATTCCATCCACCAACTGTTTGCCCCGTTGTGGGAGTCATAAAGGAAAAATTTAGCTTATTTGCTGCATAAATACTGACACCTCGACGTTGCCAGCTGGCTCCGAGTGTCTGGCAGTCTGGCAGTCCAACAGTCTGGCAAGGATGCCCAGCTGCCAGACTGCCATAAAAATAGTCTCAATGTGCTCTGACTCTGAATCTGCCCTTTAGCGACCAAACAATTGTCATATTGATAGGCAGCTTGCATTGTAAACGAGCTTGAATTTCTATATAAACACAAGCAGATATTTAATTTTAAAGCTTAACCCCTCAAACCTTTCGTATATCTGTCATATTTATGTCAATTGGCGCGGCAGACTAATTATTTATTAATTAGTTGGCTTTTAGTTGTAAGCTGGCATCCTAAACATCAATCATGGCACATGGCAGTGGGAAAAAAGCATAAATTTTATATCCAAGAGTTCACATTTCACTCCACTAATTAAATTTTCATTAGTTGGAGAAGTAATAATATTATTACTATGCAAGTCGTTGTATTTCTGCACTTCCTGCCTAAGTAATTACAATTTCAATAATTTATTGCAAAATAAACATGAGCAAAGTACAAAATACCTACTGCAGCATGCAGATAGGACGGCTCAAGATACAGATACAGATACATTTAGAGATGCTGATGCTACCTCCTGCCACTCAACTTAATTTCAATCAATTTTTGCTAAGCAAACGTTATGCGAGAGAGAGCCTCAGTTTGTAATTAGAAATGAGCCTCTGGTTTCAGCCCATAAAATAATTAATAACTTAAATATATTTACATAGCATTTTGAGATATTCACAGATTTTGGCAGCCGTCCATCATAATCTGATTAGACTCCAAGGCACAGCAGGGGCGGGAAGAGGGGCTTTTCAAATATGAATTGGTCGCATTAGAAGGCGATTTCTCCACTGTGTAGATCCTCAAGATTACTTTGTACTTTGCTGCAACTGACAGGCAGCCAGAGTGGAGTCCTCGTCTTATGTTCTCTGTGTGTGCTAAGCTGTGAAAATTAATGGAGTATTTATTTGTTTGCCTAATGATTTATTAGCTGCAATTTTGCAGCAAGTTGTTTGCACAACTTAAAGGATTTGCCAAATTGAATAGATTCCATACAAAATTAATTGCACAAAAGTGGCTACAAATATTACAAACTTGAGAAAATAAAATCTAGCGGCATTTTGTTCTAAAAAGCAGCTCCCTCTTTACAATAACTAATTCAAAATTCACCTGGTTTAAGCCCACAAATTACATCGCTTCTTACACTAAATCCCTCGAAAATTAAACAGAGTTCTTCCAATTTCCCATGCTCCCGCCTCTTTGGCACCTATGCAAATGGCACTGCAGCCTCGCTTAGCTCAACTCAAAAGCAGCTAATCCTCAGACGCTCATTAGCAGCCATTAAATGTCAATTTACATGTCAATTGGCAAAGGCAGGAATAAAGAAAGGACACACAGTTTGAGGAGACATAGAAAAAGAGCATGCAAACACATGAGCTTTTGCGCTTTGTCAGCGATTTCTGTTTTGTGTGCATTTTTTTCAAGCATTTCTTGTATAATTCACAGACATGGCGGTTGTGACTGGCTTGTTCACCTCTTGGCTAACATTTAAAACACAATTACTTTGTCTAGGGCGCATTTCGAGTTGACTGCGCTCGAGGCCAGCACACGGCAGATAAGAAAAAAATAAATAGAACCGGCAAGGACCGAGCAGATCTGCTGTCCGGAAGCTATAGTCGGACGTAACCGACACTGGTAGACCTTGATTTTGATTTTTAACAAGGTAATTAATGTGTTACCGTTTCCGATAATTGTCTGTTGCATATCTTCGCTATTTCTCGTGCGATCAGAAAATGATTTACAGCACTCATGGAGAATTATTGCTGCTGTGGAGAAAGCCTAAAAGAAAGGAAGATATAACAAATTTTAAAACAAACTACTAGGTGTTCATACGGATATACAGGTGGACAAAAAGACGGACATAAATATTTCGACTCAGTTCGTAGTCCTGATCAAGCATACATGTACTTTATAGGGTCTACCACGCCTTCTTCTAGCTGTTATATTATTCCTACCACTTGCACTAGCTTAAAAGACCCTTTGCAACCTTTTCAAGGTGCAGGGTCTGCAAAATAGAAGCATAACATGCAACAATTAGTGGCTCCACCACGTAGTGCTCAGTTGTACTTCCTTTCGTCTGCTGGTCTGGCGGCTCTGTGTGACAGACAAAAGTTGCCATGTGGTTAACTAATTTAATTTGGTTGCTCTTTTTTTCCCGGTTCTGGGTGTTCTGGGTGTTCTGGGCTGTTCTCGAGTCGAGCATGAGCATCAAAGACAACGACACGTTAATGACTTCTTTTGCCTTGGCAACAGCCGAGGCATAAAATAAAATCTAAAACCCGCCAGGACACACACATGACAAGCTGGCAGCTAGCAGCAGAATCCAGCGGGAGGCACGAACTGAACACTAAAAAGAGCCACTTAACTTGTCTATATGAGCCTAATGGCCTTTAATATTATTTTCACTGTCTCTGTCTCTGTCTCAGGCCAAAAAGGAATCACTGAAAATTGTGTGCATTTTATGCCGTCATCCTGTGTCCTGCGGCTGCCCGAGCCACCTGTGCTGCCTGGTAATTGTAGAAAATTGCTGCAACGGCGACTAAACATTGTGCAAATCCTTGTACTCCTATATATCTATATATATATATAAACATATAATCTTTCTTTTTTTGGCCTGTGTCCTGTTCTGTTCGCCCTGTGCCTTTTGGCCTTTTGCTTTTGCCGTTGCCTTTGCTGTAGCTTTTGCTCCTTTTGTAATTCTACATTGTCTGCTTTTTGGCGCCGCAACTGTTAACAGCCAGTTGAACTATGCCATTTTATGTATGTACGTACACTCGGGGAAAAGTAACTAGAATATTTTCAGATTCTTGTAGATTTTCAATCCGAATAAAAATGTCTTGAACAATTACGATTCCTACTTGACTTAAGTAAAAACTTACAATCGAAAACAAGAAATATATTACTTTAGTTGTAAAAAACACAAGAATATTTCTATATGTGAGACAGAGAGAACCTAAACTTAGTTGGGGAAAAGAAATTTAGGGAAGGATTTTGTGGTTTTAGATTTAAGAAAAATATATAGAATTAAGAAAAAAGAATTGAAAAGGCTTAGAACAATCCTAAATGTACTTTAACTATCAGATACTTTCTTAAAATCATGAAATTCTAGCTTGCATGAGAGTTATTTGAATTTAGTAAGATCTTACTTAGATAAGTTAAATTCTGGATAGCGCAACTACTAATCCGCTTCTGTATTGAATCAACTAAAAATGGTTTGATTTTCTCTTTATTTCTCCGAGTGTATATTTGTAGGTGTGTACATGTTTATGTAGAAGCCTGTAGCCTGCACTATTTGTGCCTCACCTTTTGCTCCATGTTACCTCTAAGGGTATACGCTTCACGTGCTTTACATTTTTATTAAGCTCAACCCTTTCTGGCCTCTGCCAGCCATATCATTGGCCCCCTTTGTGTTTAGCATGCCATCGGAGTTGTTTGGCTTATTGCACGTGCTTAGCCCCAGTTGCTGTGCTCGGGTTCCACTGGAAATGCCATTAGGCTTACACCCGACCAAGACAATTGCCTGCAGGCCACTTTGACTCTGCCTGGGCCTGGGCCTGGGCTAACGTGTCGTATTAGTTATTTTCTACTTCGATTGCCTTTTGCCACCTTCACGCGACAACAGCAGCAGCAACAGCCACAGCCACTGCATTGGAAGTGTGTGCCAAGTGTTTTGGCAATAATTGAACTCTCAATTTTCGATATGAGCTTGGCAAATATGCGTTGGGGTTTGCAGCATTTCGTTTATGGGCTTGCCATGGCAGACCTTTTAGCCCTGGCACCGAATGCCATTTGACAATAAACATGTCTATTACTCGTGTCCTTCTGGTGCAGCAAATCTGTATCGAGTGCAGATAGAAATAATCCACAACGACGACTTAATTAAAAAATCAAATAGGCAACTAATGGAAAAGAATGTTTATTAAATTTATTTTATTAAAAAATAATAAATATTTATTTAAATGAATTAATTTAGGGTTATATTAGGTTATTTTCAATAATTTAAGTTGGGTCACACTTTCTATAAAAATATGAAACTAAAAGATATTATAGAAAGCGGTAAATTAACTGTTTTTAAATTCGAAATTTAAAATAATTAATTCCATTGAAAACTAAGTATGCCCCTAATTATATTTAAACATTACAAACGTAACTCCTATAATAGTGATTTTAATAAAAAAAAAATATATATATATGTATTATATTATATATATAATATATTTTTATAAGAATATTTATGTATAAAGGGTAAAATTTTAGGCCATACCTATATAAGTTATACTATACATATATTAAAACAGTATAAATTTTTATTGGATACAGGGTATAAATAGGTTTAATTACCTTAAGTATGCTTCTGAAAAAATTATCCAAATGGAGAGAAAGTATAGTGTAAATAAAATAGTTTAAAAACCCTAGTTTTAACGTATAGATAACTGCTAATAGATATAAAAAAAACAACAAAGATTTATAATATATATTCTTTTCCTAGTAGTGGCTATAACATTGTTATTTACCTTTTAATGTCTATATAAACGTGTAGATCTGTTGTGCGTGTGTAAGTAAGTCTGTGTGTGTATGCGTGTGCGTGTGTAGGTATTGTGTGTTATACAAATTATACATATATAATTAGCTAATTGTTATATTGCCATAAGACATTTTCCATTTTGTAAGTTGTAAGTTACATAAAAAAACCACAAAAAATATTTAAAAATGTGCGACAATTTTACTAAATATCACCCATTTTTATCTTCTTTTCTTTCCTTTTTATGTAACACTTGTTCGTGCTCTATATGACAAAAAAAATCAAAAAACTATATATATGTCTGTACGTATATATAAATAATTGAAAACAAAAAAAATACATCAAAATTGGCAAAATTGGAATACTGACAATAATTTCGTTAACAATTAAAAATTAATTTTTTGCTTTTCAATTTGTTTTTTATTTTTTACTAAAAACCAAAAAAAATTTAATGCAACTCCCAATACACTTAAACATAAAACTTTTAAATCCCTGATTTTTGGCATATTTTGCAAACTATTGCCAATTCCGAAATTCCAAAAATTAAATTATACTCCTAATGTTCCCCACCTTAATAAATGTTGTAATTGTATTTGCTCCTTTGGTGTCGAAATTGAAAACATAAAATTACCTACACCATACCAAAAACCAAATGAAATTAATATATAACAAATATTTTGTTCCATAAATGTTGTTGCTTTCGATTGATTTGACTTTTGTTATTATAATTTTGTGTAATTTTTGCGCTCGTTAAATTTTTTGAAAATTAAAAAAAAAATTATTCAATGTGCCTGCTGCGTTCGTTACTCGTTACAAAAACAAAAATCATTTAAAAAATATTGTTACGTAATGTGTAACTCTGTTGCATTTACATCTCTTTATATATGTCACATATATACTATATAACGCTCATATGGCCTGACTTTCCGGTATTATTTCATTTACGTTTCATGACGTTATGCGGCGTAACTAACTTCGTCTACTATTTTTTCTGCATTATTGGCAAAACATTTCTGCTGGTATGGCTTTAAACAATTTGATTTTTCACACACATATGCCACTCTTCCATTTTGCTGCCTCTTTTGATAAAAAAAAAAAACAAAAAACAAAACAAAACAAAATTCTCAAAAAAACAAAAAAAAAACTAAAAAAAAAACAGAGCATTTAGATCGCAAGCTGTTCGTTGGCATGCTCAGCAAACAACAAACCGAAGACGATGTTAGACAAATATTTCATCCATTTGGCACTATAGAGGAGTGCACCATATTACGAGGCCCGGACGGTGCTAGTAAAGGTGAGTAATCGAATCACAAATACGACATATACTCTATACCCCTCAGCAACTATTCTATGTACTTTATACAACCAATTTCAATCTATATATATTATGTGAACGTAACGTGTTAAGCTCGTTAACTGTTGTTTGCCAGTTTATCATTGTGTTGACGTTTTTAAATACTTAGTTCATAAATATTGTAGTTGCCATACATAACATGATTACATTACATTTATTTCAGTTATACTATAAAGTAAGTTGCAATTAATTGCGGATTTGTGTCATCAAAGCTTCGATATGAAGTTGGGAATTATATAAATTTGTCAAAGAGTAATTAGTTTGAATAAACGTACAGTATTAATGAAAATAATTACAGAGTTTTGCTTGATTTATAGGAATTTCGTAAGAGTAAATGAGGTTTCATATCTTATTTTATTTTTATTAGACCTACATACATTTTATATATTGTGCTCATTGTCATATTATTATTTTGCTGTTTCTATAATTTTTTAAACTTTGTAATAAACTGATTGTTTTTTTCTATTCTCTTGTTTTTAAATAACTTTTTAAAATATTTAATTATGATTTCATATTTATTTAGTTCTGATTTCTTTATATAAAATTTGTCCTGCTCATTCTATTTTTGGGAAATAAAATTATATTCTGTCTTATTTTGTATTGATTAAGTATTTATTTAAATTTGATTACTTCTTTAAGTAGTTTTTATAATTTTATTTATAAAATCAAATCTGTTACGCTTTTTAATAGTACATTTTTTAAATGTTTTTTTTATAATTTTCTTTTTTTCTTTTTAAGAGAGCTTTTATTATGTGTTTTTATTTTCTGATGGATCATTGATTTAAGTCATACAAGTTATTTCAACTGAATTTATACAAATTTATACATGTACATAGGTAAGCCTAAATAATAGGATGAATAGAATCCAGTATTGATTTTAATATAAATTTTAATCGGAATTGCTAAGCTGCTGTCCTACATAGAACTTACTTTATTTTTTATTTTTGTCGCTGTCAAATGCAGGGACGCCTGGCAAAGTTGCAGCTCGCTGATAAGGAGCAGCCTTGGCAACATTTTAGCAGCTGTGCAACGAGCCAAATAATCATCACAAACATAACCATAACAATTACACAGCTTGCCACGCAACGTTGCCAGCAGCTCTGGCATACACAGAGAGAAAAGGAAAAAAGGGAATTATGTGTACATATAAAATATATAAAAATCGGGGTAAACAGTTCAATTAAAGTTGTTTGCCTCGGCCAAAGCTGCACAGCGCTTCACACGCTGGCCATTTGCATTTATGTGAGTGTTTTCGCTGAGTGTGGGTGTGTGTGTGTGTGTGTGCATATTTTTACACACAGAATAAACAAGAGGGAGCCTGGAAGAAGAGAGGGTGGGAGGGGCGGCAGAAGTTGCGTTTGTTTTAATATGCAAGTAACTTTTTTAACAATAACATTTCATTTTATTATGTCAAAAGTTTTGGTTTTGCGTATTACACAAACACACACACAGAGAGAGACAGAGAGAGAGAGAGAGCGTGTGTGTGTGTGTGTGTATTTATTTTGCTTACATTTGCAACATTTGACTGCCGCTGTCGACGTCGCCCATTGTTGTATGTTAATGTTTGTTATTGTTGTTCTTTTGTTGCCGCTTTTATTGTTGCCATTTTTTCGATATGCATGAAAAGGCGACAGTGTCGCAGCAGCTGGGCGTGGCATGCCCACATTCAAATGAGAATTGTTTATTTTGCTGTATGTATATTCCATATTTTTTTGGTTTTTTTGTATGTTTTGTATTGTTTTTATTATTATTGTTTTGCTTTTGAGCCACATTAGAATAACAATATGGCCAACGCTCAACAGATGCGACAGCAAAATATTATTTATTTTAAAGTAGAGCTTCAACTAAAAATACAACTGTTGCTGGCAGAAAAAAATTAAAGTCAAAATTCAGAATACTTTTAAAATAATTAATTGTATATTTTATTATTTCTTTAATTATTTTTACTACCTTCTTGGTAAAAAAAAAGCTTTAAAAAAAGGGTTGGTATGAAAATCAATTTTTGGTACATTTTTGTCTGAATGTTTTTGGATAATATCACCAAGCTTGTGTTGCTTCGTATCCCTACCAATATCCCTATATATCAGGGAGCATTAGAAAGTCTTCTAAACAATTTAACTGTTGCTGGCGGAAAGAAATTACGCCAAACTTTTTGCCAAAAACCCCATTATTGTATTCATACAATTCGAGGAGAGTAAATTATGATGTAGCATATTTTTGGGCGCTCATTTATTACGCGCTCTGACGCTAATCCAATCAGTCTAATCATCATCAGCACAGCTAAATCAAATTTCTGTCAAATTTTTGGCCAATAAATTTATGCAAAAAGCAACAGAAAAATCAAATTCCCAGCAGCCTACTGCCACGATGAAATGATGACAAAACAGCAGCAATAAGTACATACTCCCAAGTCGTTTTCAATACTTTTCGCCAGCGCCAAGGAAACTTGTCGATGTCTCGACAAGGCAAAAGTTCAAAGCCGCGCAAAACTGTCAGAGTTGAGTTCGTGGTCTGGCTGTGGTCTGATACGGTTGTGGGGTGGGGGAAGGGGAAAGAGGGGTTCGGTATGGTTGGGTCTGATGGCACTGCCAACATATCATTCTTCATTAAAATGCGCTTCAATGTCAGTCAGGCAAGCAAGTTTTTGGTGCTAGTCTGCTGTGTAAGTGCCAAAATCCATCAACGTCAATTTTTTTGCAGCGCTCTTCTTGCCTGCAAAATTATATACCGCTATACAGCGAAAAGAAGTTAGAGAGGCGGAGCGGTGGAGAGTTGGAGAGGGGAAGGGTGGCAAATCAAATGTGTAAACGGCGCAAGCAAGTAATGAAGGCAAGGAAGGCATAAGCAAGAGTTGGCTAACTGCCTGACTGAGGGAATGACTGAATGACTGACTGATTGACTAACTGAACGTACTGAAAATGTATGCAAATGATGATGCATGTGGCGGCAAATGTGTGTGGTGATGAGGTAACAGCAACAGCAACAGCAACAGGAACAACAATAACAGAACAGGGTTGGTGGGAGAGGGGGAAGGAAAGGGAGTCCGCCGTCTGACAGGCAACAGGAATAAGCGCAACCATCATGTTAAATTATGCAAATTCGATTTCAGTGAGTGAATGAAACGAAACGAATGAAGCGGGTCGTGTCGACTCAACTGACTTTGAAACTTTTTGCCCACTTTCCAACCCCAACTCCAACTCCAACTCCTACTCCAACTCCAGCTCAACACTCAACAAAACACAAAGCATGTGGTGACTCCGACTGACTGACTGACTTGAGGCAGGCAGATACACATGTGTATCTGGCAAAAATTGTAGAGCTTAGCTGCGGGGGGGAGCGGGGAGAGGTTTCTGCCAGTGTGGGCTCATTTGATTAGAATATTCATGCATGCACTTCATTGTCATCAAGGCGAGGAGCTGTCGCTGCTGCATCTTGTCATCTGCGCAATCAACACAATTGTGCAGCCGCCAGTGCACAATGGGCGAAATGGCACATTTTGTGCATTAAATAAAATGAAAATAATGTTGTTAGAGAGCTTAAATTTGTCAGCGGGAGTTGGGATAACAAAAGTTGGCCCAGTGAGAGGTTGGCGAGTGCGTTTTCGGCCAGAGGGAATTCGTCCAAAGAAAGTTCGGCCATTTAGAATTGGGCGAGAGCGTTCGGCAAACGAGAGTTAAGCCTATGAGAGTTCTTTCAGCGAGTGTTTGGACAGCGAGAGTTCTTCCAACGAGAGTTCGGCCATCCACAGTTTGGTCATCGATAGTTCGGCCAGCGAGAGTTGGGTTAGCGAGACTTGGCACTTAAGCATCCACACGTCTTAATCAAGTGACTGCAAACACTGCACTGTGATTAGCAGCACAGCAGCAGCAGTATTTATAGCAATTGCAGGTTGCGTGGTCGCTCTCCTGATCAGTTACAGCCAAAGAGAAAGCGCCACAGAAATCCATTTACCAGTCCGCTTCTGTGGTAAGCGAACAAGTCGCCCGCTGGCTCTATGCATACGCTCATATGCAGCGCTTGGCCGCTCTCCTATTTACCCTCTTTTTCTTTAAGCAAGCAACTACACATTGTGTGTGTGTGGGTGTGTGTGTGTCCGACGCCAGTTTCGTCCGTTTTTCTGCGAGCCATCGGCCGATCGGTTATTGAACTGTGCCATACTGATACAAAAAATCACAAAAATAATATATATTATATTATTATTAATATTCATAGCGAAATAAATTAAAGTTCAGAAAACATAAGTATTATTTTTCTATTTCATATTTGTCTGTAATATTTTAATATATTTCTGCAAAAAGTTTTGATTCTATGCATGAAACTTGTCATATTCGACCAGTGTGCACTGCCAGCCTAACGCATACCCCGCACCCTTTGGCCATCAAACTTTCTATACATGAGCAACAGCTGCCCCGTTAACTGGCAAGTGGCAAGTGGCAAGTGGCAAGTGGCAGAGGCAGTGGCAAGTGGCAGACATGCTGCTAAGCATTTGCATAAGTAGCGGCTGCAGTTTCCACATCCTGTTGCTGACAACCAGCTGGCGTAAGTTGACGTCGAAACGGCATTTGGCCTAGACCCTCTTCTCGTAGCCCACTTCAGGCCTATTGCCAGTGCCCAGGCTCCGGCTCCGGCTTCGGCTACGGCTTTGGTTTTGCTTTGTTGTTTGATTACAGTCAGCATTGAGGCGGCCATTGAAGCATTAAGCCCAACAAGCACTTGACGCTCTGCCTGCCTGTCCGTCCCTCTGATGCTCTGTCCGCCTGTCCATCCGTCTGCAGCCCGGCAGGGCCTGTCATTAAGTAATTGCATCACACGCACTTACACGTATAATGGTTTGGCATCAAGTGCCAAACTGACGTGCAGCATTGAGTTCTACGTTAATTGTAGACCGTAGCAGTACGAGTCTATATATGACAGTTTTTGCAATGCATTCAATACGTATCGATTTCTATATAAACTGATTACATCAAGACTTGATAGAGTGTAGCCCATGGTAATGGAATTCCGTTATTTATATCTTATTTTAGATATTTTATTGCCTAAACATTACAGCTGCCCATATTTATTTTTTATTGAATATTATTAACTTTATAATTTTGTGAGTGAGCAGAGTTCTATTTTCAATGAGAATTTATCAAGGATAGTTCTAAGTTACAGCATTCCATATATCTTTTTTATTTTTAAACATTTTATTGCTTTAGAAATTTATAATAAATCGGTTTATGCCATGTTTTTCTAAGTGAGAAGAATTTATTGTTATGGTTTCTAAAGTTCATCATCGCATATGCCTAGTTTCCTACTTTCAATGAGAATATAACTAGGATAGTTTGCAGTTGACGCTTGCCACTATTATTTGGCTGTATTATTTCCTTAAAAAATCAATAATCGTATCATCGCGGATGCACATTTATATATTAATATTTAATAATCGACACAATTTTAAGAATTTTGAACTAATCGCTAAGGGATTCCATCTGGTGAATATAATTTCTTTTGATTAATTGATTAATTCTTATTTATACCACGTTTCCTGCGGTTTTTTCAAAGCTTATGACATTTTATACCTCTTGCCATTTAGCAACTTCTTGCAGCTTAAGCTTATTTAAAATGCTTGTTTTGAAAGTCACCCAGGTACAAAGCACTTTTCTGTAGTATAAAAGCCGTCATATTATTTCTTAGAATAAACAAAATTAAAATGGAATTTTCTGCAAATATTCAGCCACAATAGTTTCATTAAGTGACTGTCATAGTGCTCTGGCTCAAATTGAGCTAATTAGTTGCAGTTGCAGTTGCAGTTGCAGTTGAACTTGTTATGTGGCAGCAGAAACCGCATTTAACAAAAATGCACTGATTATGCTTTGAGTTTGGTTAAACTGGCATTTGCTGGGACAAGCTAGCATATGTATGAATGTAATTGAATTAAATCACTGTTTATGTGGAAATTAATTTGAAATGTCTCGCTTTGTCAAATTAAGTTTTAATTGGCACAAAATGCGTACTGAAGCGAAATGTTTGCTCTGCTCCACCCTTCAAACCCTGCCAACTGCTGCCGCATGTGAGTGCAGTTGACATACAAAAACAAATTTCAATTAATATGCACACATGCATACCATTGTCACACACACACACACACACACACACTCATACATACAGATTTCAAATGAAATGACAACAACAAAGGCAAAATGCCATAAAGTAGACTTGCATTTCGGCAGCATTGTCAATGTCGTCTGCTCTTATATCAAAAGCGCCGAAAACCCCATAAATGCCAATAATTAATGTGACATTTTCGGCGTAATTGAGGCAAGTATGCAGCTTTCAAAGCATTCCTGCCAACTGTGCCCGGCATGCCAAGTGCCAAGTGCCAACTGCTCGAATGCACCGAGGCCCAGGCCAATTGAAATTTGGCCAGAGTCTTGGCTTCAACAACTGTACACATTTTCCACTGTTCCCAGTCAGTATTGCCAATTTTTTTCCAGACAACTAAACTGTATATGATGGAAAAAACACTCACAAACAGTTAAAAAATGTAGCAAAATATGTTAGAAATTAGTCATCTTAACCTTTCGTTAATTTATAATTAGATCGCAGTTTTATAAATCTCTCATGTTATACTTATATAACACTTCTTTATATTTATCCCACCATTGGTGACAAAAATCTTGAATATATCTAAATTTTTGGAGTACTTTGAAAAACGAAAAAGTCAATATAGCAATCGAAGTTTTCTGAATTGGAGGATATTCTACAATCGAAAGCACCCGGCGTTGCAGTATAATTTATTTTTATTTTTCAAAAGGCAGCAAAACCATAGATTGCATAATTCTTTTGAGCTTTAAATTAAGGGTGTTAGGGAAAATATTACTAAAATTAATAACGTTTGATTTATAATTGATCCTTATATTTACATGCATTTCATAAAACTTTCCTTAGTTTTGCAAATTTTTTACCAACCATTTAAAAAAAAACAGCCAATTTTGATGCAAAAAACCGATTTGGCAACACTGCTGCCTGTTTCATTTGCTCAGGTGCAGTTCGGGAACATAAATTTATTGCTTGCGCAAATAGTAGTAGAAAAAGTATGTAAGTAGCAGCAGTAATTGCTGCCATAAGAAAAAGTTTTTTAATACCTCCCCAGCAGCAGCAGCGAGAGAACTTTGCAATGACAGTTTAAGTTGTTTGGCAGCAAAGCTCTTCTCTTTTTCTAATACAAGCTCTCGCTTTGCGATCCACTTGTTGTTTGGCCAACAGTTTTTTGCCTGTTTCGGTGTATTTGATAGGCTCACACACACTATCTCAATCACACACACAATCTCAATCACAATCACAATCACACACTCAGTGAGTCAGCGTGAAGTTGGAGCTGTCGTTGTCAACTGGCTTTGCCCTTACATATCATCATTTCATTTCAATTTCAATTTATATGAGCAAAGTTTTATGAAGTGCATGTCATGCTGCTTGTCTGTCGCTCTGTCCTGGCTGCATTTTATTAAATTTCATTTCATTTTCATGCTGAAATACAGCTCGTCTCATGTTTATTTTACGGCACTAAAAACTTCTAACAAGTGCTGATTGAGTGCTGAAAAACTGTCAAACAAATGCATAACAACAACAGCCAAACTTAAACACAATACTATAAGCGCTATCGGATTCACACGAATCGAGACCAAACGAAATTAAATGAAATCAAATGAAATGACACAGCATGTTGTAAAAAGCAAATTGAATTTAACGCTTATATGACATGAGCTTAAATTTACCCAGAAACAAAAGAGAAGAAGCAGAAAATCCATGTATGGCGATTTGCATTAAATTTATTGCATTTTAAACAATGCTGATTGATTGACAGCGCCAGTGATAGAGGCTTTGTCAACTAGCTAGCATAAATGCAAAACTTCAGATAAGAAACTTCAAAAGCAGAGCTCAGAATAAGCAACAGGATTAACAAAAATGTACTTTAAAATAAAAAAATATTAAATACAATTTTTGAATTAAAAGTACTGTGCAAATTTCTTTTATAACAATAACTATTTAATGTTATACATTAATTTTATTTATTTTATTTTATTAATTAATTCAACTATTTTATTCAATAGCTAAAATTCAATGATATTTTTTACAGAATAATATGCAAGCTGGCATTTATTTCTAGAATAATATTATGATAGAATATATTTAATAAAATTGTATTAAAGAACAAAAAAAAGATTTTCTTTTTAATATTTATATTTGTAATAAAAAAAGAGCAATTTACGTTAACTAAATAAAAATTTAGAAATTCTCCAATAATAAAAAAAAATAATAAATAGTATAAATAAATAAAATTAAGGCACAAGAAAAAACATATTTTAAAAGGGGAAAAAAATCTGTAAAAATGTAAAATTTGAAGTTCAGAGAAAGTCATGACAGTCTTTATTTATAAATATATATTCTTGATTCTCTCTTATATATTTATTTATTTTTATTTATTTATTTCAAAAATACTGTCTGATTAAAGCTCCATTCAAAAGTCTGTAGTACATGCTGTCATATTAATCTTGCTTAAAAATAAATTCCACATACGACCTGCGGTACGAAAACTAAAAATTCATATATTTCAATAAAGCTATCATTACATTAATTTTAAAAAATTCTGAATAGCCTTGCAATGTATGTGTTTTATAGATGGCTCTGCTAAACTTTGAATACTTCCAACTAGTTCGAGTTTTGTGCAACCTCCAGGCGACACTTTACAATATGCTGGACGTATAAAAAACACCCGCAGGCCACATAAAACAAGCTCCATAATAAGCCCTAATTAAAGCGAAACTCTCAAAGCGTTTAGGGGCAGAAAGAGGCAGGAGCTGAAGCAAACTGCAGTCAATATACAGCCACAGGAACTGCACATAACTATTTATTGTGTAAAAGAATGAGAGGGAGAGCAAGACGCATATTAAGAAAAATCATGGTAATAATAATAATGTAAGTTGTGGCATAAGCTCATAAGTGCCATTTAAGCCAGTCGCCCCTGTGGCTCTTGGCTGTGGCCCAACTGCTGAATATGCTACGTACAAAACTGGAATTAAAATACATATCAAAAGGCGCAACGCGAACTTTGGCAATAGACCATATAGACCGTAGACCCATAGGAAACCCCCAAAAACTTTGTCGTTTACAACTAGTACTTTGTGCCACGAAGTTGCACGTGTGTGTGTTTGTGTGTTTCAAGCATTTCGGCTCAGCTGTTTAATGCAGCTTAAATTTAATTGCGATATAGCCAAAAGTTTCCTATATATATGTAGGCGAAAAACATCCAGAGCAATGCCCAATAAATTTTTATCACACAACGAAACAAGTGTCATGTGTGTATGTCTGTGTGTGTGTTTGTGTGTGTTCAGAGTCCTGACAGCTTGACATCGCCTTCTGCTTAATGCTAATTAACATGCAACATGCCTCAAACTATGCAACAACACTACAAAGGTCAAAGCAATTAAACGTACACTACACACAGCAACAATTTGAGGCGACAGACGCATAAAAACCAGAATATTTCCAACTTCCTTATTAGCCGTAGAAATATGTCAATGAAAGTTTAGATTTGGCCAGCATAAAGGAAAACGAATTTTCAATGCACTTAAAAAATAAAAGGTTAGAAGCTCTGTAAATGATTAAAATATATTCTGATACGAATATGTAATTTTAACTGTTATTCTGATCTGTACTCAATTGCTCTTGCTCAGATAGCCAGCTAGAGCGAGAGAATAGGAGAGCGATCAAGCGCTGCATATGAGCGTAAGCATAGAGCGAGCACCGCAGCCACCAGCGAGCGACTTGTTCGGTTACCACAGAAGTGGACTGGTAAGGGGGTTTCTGTTGCGATTTCTCTTTGGCGGTAACTGATCAAGAGACAGCAACAGCGCAGCCTGCAATCACTATAAATACTGCAGCTGCTGTGCTGCTAATCACAGTGCAGTGTTTGCAGTCATGTGATTAAGACGTGTGGTGGGTGCTTAAGTGGCAAGTGCGCTTATATATTCGAAAGCTCGCTGGCCGAACTGTCATTGTCAAACTCTCACTTCCATAACTCTTGCTGGCCGAACTCTCGCTGGCCGAACTCTTGCTGCCTAAGTTTTGCTGATTCATTCTTGCTGACCCAACTCTCGCTGACCAAACTCTTGTTAGTCAATATTCAGCCAAACGAAATTGATAAAGAGCAAATTACGAAATTCTTTGAAAATACCAAACCTTTACCTTGTTTATTAAATTAAATTTTATACAAGTTATGACTGTGCTTTATTAAATTTGAAATTTTATTTACAAATTTTGTATATTTTCGTATATTGTCCATTTTTATATGCACAGAGAACACAATAAGCATAACACATTAATTAGTATTTAGTCAGTTATTGCCAGCCATATGACAACTTGCTGTGGACTTTTATTAGTCCCGGCCAACATTACGACTAATACTGCCCTAGAAGCCACACGCTTTAAAGGTCTAAGTGCAACCTAAAGCAGCGCCAGCACGTAGTTTCCCACCAATTTCGTTTCATTATGTGGCCAAGTGGCGGCAAGTGTGTTTTATTAACACATTTGCAACGTGTGTGTGTGTGAGAGAGAGAGTATACATAACTTTTTTAATACCAGTCACAGGCAGAGGCACTGGCCCTGGCACTGGCACTGGCATTGCTCTTGGCTTTAGTTGTAATAGTTTAATAAAGTAGTAAAGCTGCGGAAATTAGATTTGACCGCACATACACCGGCAACAGCAGTCTGTGGGCTCAGCTTATTTCCGCCGCAGACAAACTTTCCGCAGCAAAGAAAAGAGAAAATTATACGTAGTATATGCTACAAGCGAGGCATTTGGTCAAGGGAAAACCCTTGTTTTTGAGGTCTCTCCCCTTGTCAATAAAAATGTCCGAGAGCCAAGAAACAAAAAATAAGTTTGTGGCCTAAGCATTAAGTAAAAGTTCAGTTTGAAAAGGGTTTTCCCCATACGCGCCAGGTATAACTACGGCCTTTCTTATACCCTGTACTTATAAAATGGGTAAAAACAGGGTTACAAATAATTATGTACAATCGTACCGTAATAGGCAGAAGGAAAATAGCTATATCAACTATTTTCAGCTTCATATAATATTTTACAAATACTTATATTTTACATTTTAAAATTATTTTTAAAATATAGGATATTCTACAGCCGGGCGTGTCCGACTGATCCGCTCTGTGCTTACTGATTAAAGTTGGTTTCGGGCTGTTTAGTTGAGCATTTGGCTGAATTTAATTAACTCACTTGAGCGCGTATCTTTCGTTGGCATTAATAAAAGATTACGGCTAGTATGTATGGCAAGCCTTATCAGCCATGAAGTATTGCCACTTTAGATATTTGTTTCCGTTTCCGGGCTGGATTATTGAAAAATTAATGCAATAAGAATGGCCAAAACACATTGTACTATGACTCGCCACCACCGAACGGAGCGCAATTAAGCGAAAGTGAAATTGACAGTCTTTTGCTTGGCTATAATGGATATTGATGTGCAAGTGCACACACACACACACACACACACGCTGCGGCCTGTCGCAAATTGTATTTATAAACAGCTGGCGCCTAAAGGTAGACTTTAATTTTTTTCGTACTTTCAATAAACGCCTGCCACTGCGAAAGGCGGGCAGAGCAGGAAGGTCGCCTTATTAAACGTCAGCATGGAGCAGGCGAAAAGAAAAGCAAGACCCTGCCACCTGTCAGCAGCACACATATTTTGTTATTATCAGTTTAGGCCGGGCCCAAGTGTTATGCCACACACATACGTATATATTCCTTACGTATGTACATATTCCAGCAGCTCATTTTCTAGCTCATTGCCGGCTAGAAGGAGCTTTGGGGCGCCAGACATGCGCTAAATTAATTTATTCCACTTTTGTTGTTAGACAATATCCTTTTGACTTGCGCGTAACAGGATACGGCAACAAGCAGCAGCAGCAGCAGCAGCGGCAGCAGCAGCCATCGCGAAGGCATTTAATGAAAATGAAAATGTCTGAAGGCATCAACAGCCTGGCCCGCTCTGTCTTGGCTGTTATCCTTTTTCAAAGCCGAGCACAAAATGAAATAAAATAATGTAAAACCAACTGGCAGACTTGTGGGCCAAGCTGCTTCAAGTGTCGGCAGCATACTTACTTCTTGGCAGCCTTTGTAGCCTTGCCTTGGCAGCCACTGGATTTTGCCATAAAGCAAATAAACATGGCCTCGCTAATATGCAAAGCACACTTTTAGGCGCCCCAAGAAAACTGTTTACGCCTTCGCAAATGTGTTTTCCAGCCTGCGGTACAGTTGTGTTTATGTGCCCGTAATTAAAAACCAAAGCACACCGAAATCTGGTCTAAAGTTTAGATTTTATTATTGCAATAGTTTAAGCTTACTTTGTAGAGAACTTTACTTTAAAACAACCTAACTAATAACGCATACGTTTTTCTCTTTTCTTGCAGGTAAGTGCACAAGGCTTCATCCTTACTTCAAGACACGTGCCACACGTGGCGGTAAGCTGTTGTCTCACAATACCTTTGTAATAATATAAAAAAAAGTATATTACAAATTAAATATAAATTATAAAAATACAGAATTTACATAGAATAAACCGTTGAACTGAAAATGAATTGCGTCAGATTTAATCTGATTAAAAGTGGATAAAATGCAGATGGGTTTGTTGATGTTGATACTGATGCACTCTTAACTTATTGACGTCCTTATTTTATTCATTTAAATAGGGAGGTTAAATATTTTATAATGGTAGTAGTAGTTCTGCATCTATGAACACTTCAAATTTCACACTACACATGAACGTGTACAAACATGATCATTGATGCGCTTTAAATTTCCAGCAAAAATGTGCTCTTCATCAGCATAAGAAAATTGCCTGAGCCTAAAGTGTTTTGCTTTGCTCTGAGTACTCAATCAAAAATCACATTTCCGTGTTGGCTGGCCAATAAAAAATGCCTCCTCTGTGCGTGTGGCAGAAGCTCTTGTCCAGTTGCATGTGAAGCAAATGTAATTAAAATTCGATATACTTGTTTACCCCCAAAAATGCTCACAGAGACGACGCACAGTGGCTCAATAGCTAGATTTGGCGTGCCAAAAATGATTTCCCGCTAAACGAGTTGCTGAATAAATGTAATGCCATCTGATAGAGGAATATTTAATGCTGTGGAAACCAAAATTTTAATGAATTTGGATAACTGGTTTAGTAGTTACAGACTCTCAAAGTTGAAAAAAATTTTCATTTGGTAAAACGGCCCTTTTTACGTGCAATTTGTCCAACTTTAGTGGCGATAAACAAAAAAAGTATAATAGAAATTGATTATGTGTGAATTTATATTTGTAATTACACTTGTTTTAGATGTTATAAAACAAAAACAATTTCGATTTGTCGATTTCGGTATTTTTGCGGAATTATTTTGCGAAGTACCTGTTTTTGAGCATATTTTTCAACTTTATATAGAGTTTCAACATTTTGGGGCGATTTGGGTGAAAAACTGTGAATGACATCATATTCTGCAAATATTTCTTTACATATTTCCAAAAGTTCAGCTGCGGGAAATTGCGGGAAATTTGGTTTTAAAAAAAAAACCCAACCAACCTAGTGCAAAAACCATGCGTCAGGGGGTATAAGAAGAAGAAAATGTACCACATGCAGCTTGTCTGTTACATGCATATTCGACTGTTTTTATGTGATATTTATTGTTTTGCTTTAAAGATGACAAAATATACCAATAAATTAATATTTTTTGTAAGTTAAATATAGTGCATTATGCAATATAATATATATCTACTGGTTTTATGTCTCAAAAATACAAATTTCATTAATATTTTGTGAGATATCGCTTATATACTATACTCTTCGAATACGCTGCCTCGACCAGCAAATTAGTGCAATATTGATGATATTAAACAAAATAAATAAAAATAGTACGTACATCGTTGAACAATCTTTGACTTAAAACTTTTTTTAATATTATATGTTATTAAACATAAATAAATTTTGCTTTAAGAAATATATTACGTATTTTATTAAAAAACAAGGAGAAGAAACTTTAGCCTTTTTTCCGCTAAATTTGATGGAAAATTTGCAACAAAATTCAACTTTGAACGCATATAGCGCAGTTTCTATAAGTAATAGCGTAATAAAGTTTAGTGTTTTTGAAAAATGGAACATTTTTCTGTAAAACGCAATTTGTTTCAGGAAAATATGTCCACCCGTTTGGGAGCTATGATTTTTGGCACCCCAAATTCGCCGATTGAGCCACTGTGCGACGTTGAGATGATGGCATGAGAGAGACCAGAAGAATCGATGCGAAATACACGCCTACCATTACAACCCCATATTTCATGCATCATTATCATCGTGGACATCATCATCATCATCATGGGCATTGGGCAGCAATATTTGCCAGAATTTAAACTTCAATTTAAATTTTTGGTCAGATTTGCACGTACTGAACGCTTCGTGTGTTTTAGTAATTACATGTACAAACGCCACACATACACATGCATATGCATGTGAGCACACACACACACATAGCTCAGCTCAGTTCAGAAAAATGGATGCTGCACGCACATATTGGCTGTTGTCTGTGCTACTTTGCAGCAATGAAGATTTATAAATGCCGCACACTCTCACACAAAAGTCTCGCTCGCTCGCACACCCTCTATCTGCCTGCCTCCCACACTCCTTCTCCACTCGCTCTCTGCATCATGTGGCATCATCTGGCAGCAGAGCTGCGCTGCTTTTGGCTCTGTCAAGCACTCTTTGCATGCCATAATAGCCATAAATTAGGGCAGAGCTACGATTTGCTAACAACAATAGAAAATGGGCGCTTATAAATACAGAGAGTGTAAAAGAGAGGAAGAGAAAGATAGAAAGAGAGAGAGCGAGTTTATAGACAATCCAAATCTGAGATAGGTCATTGATCATACCTTGGTATGGAGCACAAGAATGGGAGATTTAAATATCTAGAGCTAAACTGAAATAATTTTAAAAAATTCATTGAAATAATTTAATAATATGCCATAAGGTAGAAATTATATTTTAAATATTTTTTATTTATTATATGCAAAAATATATTCTTAGATTAAAATATTATTTGTATTTCATATTTTGTTTTATAAATAAAGCTAAAAAAAAATGTTAACTTCACATATCCATACCCAAATGAAAACATAAAAATATTAACTTCCATCCTATATATTTCAATATTGTATTTAAAATACAGGATAAAGTCGGGAACATCCGACTGCTTTTGTTTATAAATTAAGTTGCTCTTCGACGCATTTAATAACAAAAATATTGCTTTTTCATAATTTTAGAGCTGTTGCAGTTGTTTTTAGTACGACTGTTCTGTGGGATTATGTAACTTATGCCAATCACATAACGAAATATTTTAGCTTTTACTCAAATTAAATAAGCGCCAGAGAGCAGCAGCAGCAGCAGCAGCAGCGGCGGCAACAACAAGTATAAAATCGCACACTCGAGCGCATAGCGTAACAAAATTCAATATCGCTTTTAATTGCATGTTGCCGAGGCAACGACAGCAACAGCAACAGCAACAACAACAGCAACAACAATAATAATAACAACAAATACAACAATTGACAGACATTGTAAGCCTCGTTGCAAGCTGAGCTGTGTTGAGTGTTGAGGCTGTGGGATGGAGGGGCGAGAGGATTACGAGCGGAGTTTGTTGGTTGGCTGGCAGGCCACTTATATAAGCCAGCAAAAGAGAGATTGTTATAAAGAGAAAGTAGGGTAGAGAGAGAGGAGGGAAAGGGCGGGGGCCAACCTGTAATTTAGCAAAATGTTATGTAAACTTTAAATCGAGTTATGCATTTTAATTGGTTGTTGTACAATTTGCAATGCGGCACGTTTTGTTTGCCATATCCACACAGGACACGACACAAAACCCAAAACGAGACCGAAGCGCATATTATGCATATGGCTGACTGCACGGCATCAGGCGTAGATAGATCTATGCTTTCAAATACCACTCCACACGTAGCATTAACAATTACAACTACAACTGCAACTACAACAATTGCCATGCTGCAACAATGCTTCACATTTTTGCGCAATGCAATTGAAATATTATGCCAGATTTACGGCTTCAAAAATCACTTTAAATATTTGTAACTACAAATATTTGTTTGCAATTGAAATATATACAAATCAACCTTAAAGCTTAGCGACAGATCATTTATTTCTGCTGTGAAAGATAAAACACAACATATAAAATTTTGAAACTACATTTTCCATTTTGGTTTCAACATTTAAATTTTGTTTATAGAAATAGTTGTGCCAGCAAGAGCTGTCGGCAATATTTAGGAAGCGAGAGTTAAGAGTTAAGTCAACGAGAATCGGGCCAGCGAGAGTTCAGCGAGCTTGGTCAACAAACATCCAGAGTTGGGCCAGCGAGAGTTCGACCACCGAATGTTGGGTCTGCGAGAGCTCGAGCAGCGAGGTTTCAGCCAGCGAGTTTGAGTTTAACATTTATTAACCCCTCCAGTATTATACAAAATATATTATGTTAAATGAACAAACATTTTCGTTAAATAATAATAATTTATTTATTTATTTGTTATCAGAATGCTACAAATATAAAACATTAATTATTGCATTAGTCACTATGAAGTAAAATAACAAAATTAAATTGGATAGATTTAATTTCAGTTTAAATTCAAATTTATATTAATGTACTTAAAATTAGGTTTATGTTATGGATTGTAGAAAGTTTTGAAAGAGTCAAAATAAATCAATGCATAATGTCAAAAGGTCCACAAATGTTTATCAATATGGTAAATCTGGGAATCGCTTTTGTGAATTTTTAGTGTAAGACACGAAAGTAACGACGCGAGTAATAACTTCTTCAAACAATTATTTTTATCGGCAGTTTGTTAGGAGGTAAGAGTTTCAAGTTTAATGCCAAATTAAATTTGTAGCTAGTATTCGTGTGCAACTTAAATTATACAATGCGCATTTGGGGGCTTTTGTAGGCGAGCTGGCAGCGCATCTTCTGCCATGGCTTAAACTTAATCTACCTCTTGGCTTAATTGCCGGCACTGCCTGCAAATTGCACCCAAAAGGCCACGCCAAAGACACGCCGCACAGTGGCTCAATAGCTAGATTTGGCGTGCCAAAAATGATTTCCCGCTAAACGAGTTGCTGAATAAAAGTAATGCCATCTGATAGAGGAATATTTAATGGAGTGGAAACCAAAATTTTAATGAATTTGGATAACTGGTTTAGTAGTTACAGACTCTCAAAGTTGAAAAAAAATGTTTATTTTGGTAAAACGGCCCTTTTTACGTGCAATTTGTCCAACTTTATTGGCGATAAACAAAAAAAGTATAAGAGAAATCGATTATGTGTGAATTTATATTTGTAATTACCCTTATTTTAGATGTTATAAAACAAAAACAATTTCGATTTGTCGATTTCGGTATTTTTGCGGAATTATTTTGAGAAGTACCTGTTTTTGAGCATATTTTCCAACTTTATATAGAGTTTCAAAATTTTGGGGCGATTTGGGTGAAAAACTGTGAATGACATTATATTCTGCAAATATTTCTTCACATATTTCCAAAAGTTCAGCTGCGGGAAATTGCGGGAAATTTGGTTTTTAAAAAAAAAACCCAACCAACCTAGTGCAAAAACCATGCGTCAGGGGGTATAAGAAGAAGAAAATGTACCGCATGCAGCTTGTCTGTTACATGCATATTCGAATGTTTTTAAGTGATATTTATTGTTTTGCTTTAAAGGTGACAAAATATATAAATTAATAATATTTTATGTAAGTTAAATATAGTGCATTATGCAATATAATATATATCTACTGGTTTTATGTCTCAAAAATACAAATTTCATCAATATTTTGTGAGATATCGCTTATATACTATACTCTTCGAATACGCTGCCTCGACCAGCAAATTAGTGCAATATTGATGATATTAAACAAAATAAATAAAAATTGTACGTACATCGTTGAACAATCTTTGAATTGAAACATCTTTTGAATATGTTAATAAACATAAATAAATCATTTTTAAAAAAATTAATTGAGTATTTTGTTGAAAAACAAGGTGAAGAAAAATCTAGCTTTTTTCCGCCAAATTTGATGTGAAATTTGCAACAAAACTCAACTTTGACCGCGTATAGCGCAGCTTCTATAAGTCGCAGCGTAATAAAGTTTAGTTTCTTCGAAAATTTGAATATTTTTCTGTAAAACGCAATTTGTTTCTTGAAGATATGTCCACCCGTTTAGGAGCTATGATTTTTGGCACCCCAAATTCGCCGATTGAGCCACTGTGCGCCGTCGAGACGAAGTGTTCCCAGTCCCAAAGCCTCCTTTGGCCGTGGTTTGCAGTCTCTTCTCTACGCTTCACTTCACTTCACTTGTACAGTGCCCACAGCGCTAACTCATTTTAATGATGCCACCAGGTTGTACCTGCTACAGCACCTTAAGTGCAGCGATGTTGTCCTGTCTCGCTGTCCATTTGGCTGCCAAACCTAGCTACGTATATAGCCTCGATTCTCAACCGTCTGCTGTCTCCTGCCTCTGGCAATTATGGCCAAGTAGCTGTGCTTACATGTGGCCAAATTGTTGTGGTCGCCTCACGGGCGCATTAAAAATGAATAATGTGCGCGACTTGGGCGCACAATTTATGCACTGGCTTGCCACAGCAGCTGCTGCTGCGCCTCCAGGTATTTCCTATTAGGAGGCCCTTTTCAATCATACAAATCCATGCAATCAAATTCCGTTGCGCCATACAATTAGCCTGCTCTCGCTCCTCCCGGCCTGGGCTAAAACAAAAAGCCAAGAAATGCCAGCAGAAGCACACAAATGCCATGCTTTTGGCTGAGCACTTTATTAGGCTTAAAGTGTATCCTGCTTACCTGTGTCCTGGCCTGGACTCGAGTCCAACCCTAGGCTACCTTTGCTACCTTTGCCATGCTCTTACGCTTTGATGTTCAAGTTAAGCCTGGCTAAATTGATTTTGCTCCTTTTAGTCCAGGGTCCATGGTCCGTGGTCCATGGTCCGGCAATTCCCAGGGCCACAACATTCAGCAATAAACTTCAAATGAAGCGAGCCGCTATTAAGTTATGCGGCTTTATTTGCCCAGCTTTTGTGTTTTGCGCTAAATAAGTGCAGAAATAAATCGACAGAAGGATACGCAGCATCAGGGCCAACAAAGCAGGCACAAGACAGACAAAACTTGCTTCAAACTCAATATTGTGCAATATATTAAACCACAGATCAGTCGCAGAGCTCTAAGTAAATCTAGTTGCCAGTTCTATCACTATTCTTGTTTTGCTTTTAATATTTATTTAATTTTATAAACTAGATTCAGAAATACTTGTATAACAAAGCTAGCAAAAACGCTATTTAGAATTTTAATATAAAAGCAGCTCAATTTCCAGCATCAGACCATTGAAGGAAAAGTTTCAATAGATAAATAATTGTTAAAATATTTTGCATTTCGGGCAGTTGTAAACTTGCATTTAATTATTTAATAATATATAAAAATAAATGTTGGATTCATATTAATAAAAATATATACTTCAATATGAAGTTTCAAAGTTTTTCAAGCTCTAAATCTTTATTCGGGCAAGTTTAGTTAACTATTGAGATATTAAATAATTAAATAAAATAAGAAATAAGAATAAATTAAATGCAGTTTGTACGAACCAAAAATAAATTAAGTAATTATAACTTGAAAAGTTCTGAAAAAGCGAATTTTGTTAAATAATCGTAATTAAATTCATAATTTATTGAATAACTAAAATTAAATTAGAAAGTGTTGAATTAATTGCAGTTTCTTTGCCAAAATAGCAGCATTCATTGGCTTCGATTTATTCATATTCGTAATTTTTATTATTTCTTAATTTCGTTTTAATTTCGCTTCTAGTTGAGTGCCAACCTTGAGCACATTGTCTACTTTGAGTTGAACTTGCTTTATGGTTTGCCTAAACAAAAGCCCTCTTAACTCTTTTGCCATTTTCAATTTGCACAAAATCGCTTTAATAGCACGCGTTGCTTTATGGCCAACGCTCGCACGCCCCCTCTCCCACAACCTATTCCGCCCCTTTTCCACCCGTATTTCACCTGTATTTCGCTCCTTCTGCCCATCTGCTGTGCGTTGCGGCTTTAGTTGCATTTGACTTTGCGGTTTGACGTTGTTGCCTTTGCTCGTTTTGCTGTTGTTGTTTGGTTGTTGGTTGTTTTTATGCACGTATTTTCTTGCTGCTGGTTTTTTACATTTTTTTATATTTTTGCCTTGTTTTGGTTGCAACACACGCAACAGCTTTTTGTTCACACTTTCGCCCGGCAAAACAATTTTCCTGCTGGCCGGAGGGGGAGCCCCCAAATCAGAGACCAGCCCCAAAGAGTGCAGGGGGGAGAGGAGGAGAGAGTTATGCTGTTGCTGCCCCGCATGCATTGCGGTTTCTGTTGCATAATTATTATGTTGCGGTTGCACCACCGAACCCGAGTTGATTTTGTGCCCCTCGTTGTTGCTGTTGGAAAAGCATTTACCTTGTTTGCGGTGCGCTGCGTTCAACGCTGGCAAAAACTGGCTAAAAGCTGAAATTACTTTGGTTTTTGAGCGGCTTTTAAATCTTTTGCTGCGCGGGTTATTTAGGCTGTTGATTTTTTTGCATTTTGCGAGCTTTGGCCCTTTGCCCGACTGCATTTGTTAAGCCTTAAATGCGGCAAAAATTTAAATATGTAAGCGCTTAAACAGCTTGGTTTATCGGCATTAATTGAGGCTCTTATTGCTTTATTTGCTATTTGATTGCACATCTTTTGCGAATGTATCGCTCTGTCTATGGCCAAATGGCTGCAAATTCAAATGCCATTGGTTTTTAGCACACTAAAAGGGTTAGCAATCCATTGGCATAGCCCATATTTTAGGACAACAACTTCCTGCGATCCCAAGTGTCAGGCCCAAAAAGGACACTTTTAGGTATAAGTCAACGAAATAGTAAATAACAGCAAAACAACAGACGGCAACTGCCAACTGCCAACGAGAAACAACAACAATAAAGATGAACAAAAATTGTTCGGCTACGCTTAACAAATGTTACACAAAGCATCACATCGGATGTCCCTCTGACTATTTGGCCAACTGCCTGGTTGACTGGTTTTGGCTATAGCCAGAGTTCTGGCTCTCTAACTGCTGCTGCTGCTGCTGCTGCTGCTGCTGCTGGTGCTTGTCTACTTTTGGAGTCCTTCGAGTCCTTGGTTTCGTACTTCTGTTGGTGTCATTTGTTAAAGAGGCTTGTCAACATGCCTTATAACAAGCCGGCTACGGTTTTTCGACTCTCCGTGTCTGTGTGCGCCCGTAAAGTGGCCGGGCATCGGGCTGGCGACTGAAAAACTCATACCAATCCTAGGCCCAGCCCAAAAGCAATAATATTTTAGCTTTTGTTATATGTAGGTTTTTCAAGCAACCAGCAACTAGCAACTGGCAACTGGCAGATCGTAGACCAACGCCTGTTTGTTTGTATTTTGTAGCATACTTTTGTGCGCATTATTTGCACAGCACTTGGCGAAAAGCTCCAGAGGGAGAAAGAGAGAGAAACAGAGACAGAGTACGAGTGAAAGAGCGGAAAAGCGTAAGAGTGGCAGAGTAAGAGCGAAAACTTGGCTTTTCAATTTGCCAGGCAACTAGAGACACATTTGTTTGTCTGTATACACAAAATATTATATTCTTAATTGGTGTTTATTGTGTGTCACACACACACTCACACACACTCACGCACAGTACACTCAATTTGGATTGTCAGAGACCAAAGGGCATTTCACATACTTGCTCGGCTGCGTCTCGCACTCAAGAGTGCCATAAAAATGTCAACACTACGTTCTGGCCAAGTGTTAAACAACAAGATCTACACTGTTCGGAAATTTACTAATTTGTAATTAAAACGATTTAAAATGTATTACATTTTTCATTTATTGAATTAAAAAATATCTAGTTGGAATTAAAGTGATATTTATATGTAACTTAATCAATATTAGCTAGTTTCAGCAGCTCTTGTTCCATATTTATTCCAGATTTCTTATCAAATCTTGAACTATAAAATAATTACATTAACATTAAATAAAAAAACACTTTGTAAATATCTTTAATGCGATACAAATAAAGCGTTTTCATTTCAGGGATTGATGAGGTTTCAATCGATTTTAAACTCTATTCCTAAAAACATCGATTATAATTACGGTGATATCTCTTCAAATCAAATTCAACATATAAAGCATGCTTTTGCAGTGCATAAATCGCTTGATATTGTCATTGCCTTGTACAAATGTAATTTGCAGCTTTTATTCTGCTTTCTTTTTTTTGAATACCCTGAGGCTAAATGCAATGACAAAACTAGGAGTATTCAGCTAACAGTTGTGAATGCTTGTCCAGCTGCTCTTTTACTCCCAGCTCCTTGCTCTGGCGCATCTTGTTGGATATTGTGCTGCTCTTTTGCCGTGTCTCGCAGGCAAATTTCATTCAAACAAAAAGTTTTGTATCTCTCTCTGTGTGTGGCTGGTAAATTGCTTATGAAATTGCAATTTGAGCTCACTCTGTATATATCCCGGTCACTGATTTTTATTTAATTTCGCCTGCGGATGCTGCCACAATATACCACGTACATATGCAGTGGAAAGAGCAGCAGGAAAACCTGAAATGTATCGCATTACATAGAAGACACACGGCATAAATTTCAACTGTTTTGCATATGCCTGACTGACAGACATCCAGCTAGACACACAGACAGACAGACAGTCAGACACTCGGTCAGTCAGTTAGCCAGTTCGTTGGGCAATAAAATGTATTATGAAGTGAATTTGTATGGACACAACTTTCAGTTTTCGGCCAAATGTTATTAACTGTAGTTGCAAATCCAGCCCGAGATCCATGCAGCTCTATAGGCTTTGCACAAAGAAACACAAAACTCTGTACCTTTTTTTGTTGGTCAAAAAGTTTTGCAGGCTGCCAAATCAAGAATAATGGTCCCATTGCAGATACTCCGATACGTGTGCAAAGATTCTCCCAGTCGTATGTTTGATTTGTAGGCAAAGTGTTAAAGGTTCAGTTCAATTTCCGTTGAGGTCAGAGCATAGGCAATGGTAAAAACATGCAGAGAAATAGCTTTGTTTGTAGAGTCTATTTGCAGAACTAGTTGAACATATTGATAAGTTTTGGCTCCTTCTGCCAGGCAACTTCATTACGAGCTCAAAGTTTTTTTGCCGAGCAGAGTTAAAGTTGAAATGGAAAGTCATCTATTGGGCTTAAACTGATTTATGACAAATGTTCCAGAAATGTGATTTAAAAGAGAGCAACAATTATGATTTTTTTCAAATTATAGGAAGTAAAGTAAAGTAGATCTTTAGTCTTGACATACTAGATTAATCAATGGCTGGCCTTCTAAGTGTTACACAATTGCACTAACTTAATAGACCATTTTGTAGAGTTTAATAAATGTTTAGCTTTCTCACTTTATCCGAGATCTGCAAGTAAAAGTGTAGAATTATATTCCAAAATACTATCTGGCATATATGCTCTATATTCATATGAAGTGTAACTCAATTTAAGAGCACGTTAGCAGCTGAAATATATTTAGCATCCACAACAGTTTGACGACTAATTCGTTTTGGCCAATCTCATTTATTTGCGCTACTCTTTTGCTGCTGGTTGGTTTGGCATATGTTGCACGTTTATTTGATTTTTGTTGTGAAAAATGTTGCCCATTTATGGCCAAAATGCATTCAACTGTGAGTGTCATGAAGCAAATGCAATTTGCAGAGCTGCAATTGCAACAGCAGCAGCAGCAGCAGCAGCATCAGCAGCAACAACTCTTGACAAGCTGCTCTGGTCTGGTATTACCTTGTTTGTGTGCTTGTAGTTGATATGGTTGCGCCACTCTCTCTCTCAGTGCATGTGAGTGTGTGGCAGTCAGGTCTCATCATGAAAGCAGAGAGAGAGAGCCACATGCATCAAACAAATTCGATAGCGTTGCTGCTGCTCTGCCTTTGCTCTGACTCCAATGACCAAGGCTGTAGCTGCCGCATAATAAGCGTAAACGTTGGCTAACAAGATTCATGCAACGCTTTTGTGCCCCAGAGGCAACATGCAATGGCCATCACGACGACGATGAGGACGACCACGAGCTCTGTCCGGACGGTTCCACACACTCTCGACAACGACAACGACAACAACAACGACAACAACATGGCTGACGACAACGCGACCGAATGCTCGAATGTCGCTTAATGCAACTCTGTTGCTCGGCTGTTGCTGATGTCAGCTGGGCTGTGTTGGATGGGAGGGGGAGGGGGCACAGCAGGCAGCGATTGAAAAATCCCACTAGGGCGTTTTTAATTGGATTTTAAAATACTTGTCCCATACAGACTGGCAGGCGGACAGGCAACAACCCTGCAAGCTTCAGCTTCAGCTTCAGACCAGCTCAAAATGAACAACGAACACCAACAACATATCGACCAGCCGCAGACGCTGCACAGTGGGTCAGTGGTCGGTTCCATATGACAAAATTCCCTAATCAAATTTTTACAGTTTGAATTGTATATGTTTACAATATTTTGATGGGAATACCAGTTTTGGTATTCCTTAGAACTTATACGTTGGAGCCACAGTTTAAAAGCTATAGATATGTCATATGCCAAATTGCGCAGATATGCAACAGAATATTTTGCCGACTAGAATTTATTGAAATCTACCCCGATCATTTCTATGAGAGCTATAAGACATAGTTGACCGAAATGCACAATTTATTTATTACACATTTAAAACTTTTTTATAGATTTTCAAATATTTGTGCCTACTTCCATAAACCACCGACCACTGTGAGCTGGTCAGCAGTCAGGGGCTCAACACGCTCGTTATCCTTGTTTCCTCCTGCTGTTCCTGCTGCTCCTGCTACTGTTGCTCTGCACAATTTGGTTACGTGTTTGACCTGCGGCGATTTTTCATTGCAGGCCCTGTACGGTTTATTTTGGCAGCCGAGGCAGGGTCCGGGCTTATACATTAATGGCATTGCGAAATTTGTATTGCAAATGTCACTAAGGGTCTCGCTTTTTGGCCCAAACTCTGCTGGAAACCAATCCCTGCCATAAATATAATCACATGTGTTTTTGTTGACCGAAATCTCGGCTGTAGAGTGTTATGGGTTGAGTTTGTCAGGCAGAGTAAACGTTCTTTATAAGTTGTTATATTATTAAATGATCTTTTTAGAGCGTAACACATGACGTATACTTAATTGCAATAAGAAATTATTATTTTAATTTATTTTAATTAATCTGCAGTGTAAATATAAAAGATTGTTAGTACTACTTTTTTTAGGGAGACGTCTATAAATTATATACAACTATTAAATTATCTTTTTATAAAGCGATTTTAATTTCTTAAAATGAAAGGTTTATAAATGGTATACACAATTAAACTATCTTTAGTGTAACACATGACGTATAATCGATATTTGTACAATCAGAAGTTTTTATTTAAATTTATTCAAATTAATTTCTAGATTAAAATTTAAGATAATTTATTAAAAATTATACTTTTGTATTATTCGTATTGCATACCATATTCACTTAGCAGGTAATATTTTAATTTATTTACATTAATTTTTAACACAATTAGCCTGTTTTATTTTAATATTATTTGAACTAATGTGTAGAAAAATATTAAAGCTTTGATCTTTTTTCGAATTCGCTTTTATTACCATTTTATTTTGTAATGTTGATAATTGCTGCCTGCAAAAAGTTGCAAGTTGTCATAAACAGCAGGAAACTTTCTTAACAAGTGGCAAAAGCAAAGGCTTCACTTGTTGCCAGTTGCAAATGAATCCAGCTTATAACTGGACATTTGCATTGAAGTGAGTGTAATTTTAATGACAGCCTCGGCAAGTTTAGCATTATCATTAGCATATTTGATTAAAAAGTGTCATTAGGCCCGCTCAGTGCTCGCTGAGCTGCCTTCATTTCACGCTTCAACGGAAGTTGCATAAGTAACAAAAAATAAGAAGAAAAGTAAGGAAAACCTGGCATTAAAAAAGGCAACTTGTCGAGTTACAGATAAGGCACACACATTTTAATTTCTGCTAATTGCAAAGCCAAGGGATAACTGCTGCCACCTGCCCTGCCCCTCGCCCAGACGCTCTTAAGTAATTAAAGCCTGCACTTCGTTAGCTTTAAGGACTTGCAGCTGGCAGCTGCATTTGTACTTGGCCAACTTAATTGTGACAAGTGTCCGGCAGAGTGCCTGAATAGCATGTAAATTGAATTCAATGTCTTTGGATCAAAGCTAAAGTTGACTCTGAAGCTCTCTGTCTGTCTGTCAGTCTGTCTGTCGGTTTTTACCACTTTGCCAGCCTAATTTACTTTTAATTATTATAATGACTTGAAGTTCGACAAATTAGCCTTAATGTGCAAGTAGTTTGTGCGTCAGCAGAAGACAAATGACGTCCAAAAGGTAAATAATCAAAAATGTCTGCCAAGCAACAAACTCAAAGCTAAAATGAGTTAATGCATACAAATTAGTCAGGAAAAAAGCCAAGGACTACGGACTTTTGCTTGAGGCATTAATCAGGCAGAGAAGTTGACAGACTATAGCTTGACTTAATTGCAACTTAAGCTAGGAAATAGTTAGAGTATTAATAATAAAATATATTTTTATATTCTATATTGCATATTTTTATGTATTTTTTATTTATTTGATTGCATTAAATGATTAAGTTCTAGTTCTAGCTACTGAGTCATTCAGACTGACTGAAATTGTATATAAATATACAAAACACGTTGCTACAAAAAACAAGTTTAAAATTTCTTTATTTTACATTTAGCAAATACGCAATTAGCCAAGGTGTTTTCAAGTATGGGCACTCTTGTCCAGTTTCTGCCTCCAGGCCTATATAATTTTATTTTTATTTTTGCAAGTTATGCTGAGAGAAATAAATTTCATATAAACAAAAGTAGCCCAATACTAAACAAAATAAAAATTTAAAAGAAAAGCAAGCAGCACCCAAAACAAATTACAAACAAAAGCAAAGAGAATGGCAAAAAAAAAACACAAAAAACAAAAAGAAAGCACACAAAATCAACTTTGATTTAAGTTTACAAAAATGCTTAGCAATTGCTTTGCTTTTTTAGCTTTTGTTGTTTTTACTGGGCCTGGCATTCAGCATTCGGCATTCTCTTTTTGTTTCTCTTTTGGTTACATTCATTTTTTGTATATTTTTCACTTTGTTGATCTCTTTTTCAGCATTTTCTCGCTGTGTTTTTGTGGATTAACAGGCAACAAAATATTTTATTTTTTTATTGTTTATCAGCGCTGATTTGCACTGTTCCCCCCTGTGGGATTGCCCAACTGTTGTCTGTGTGTCCGTGTCCCAGGATTTTGTTGTCACTTCAACACACACACACACACACACAAAAATCACTTGAATTTTGTACACTTTATTTTTTATACATTTGCAACAGCCAAATAGAAAAACACAAAAAGAAATCCTGTTCCTGTTTGCACGCGAAATTTGCGCTTGTCTGCCTTACGGCTTGTCAGCTCGCATGTTGCATGGTTTTAGGCAGGATTTGTTACGCTGCAAGCTCCCCTCCCATCCCCCCTGCCCCTTTCCAATTCCCCGCGCCCATTCCTGGTTGCGCCACCCTCCTACCAAAGCGTCAACTACAAAGGCAACCAACAGTCAGAGCCGCAATTTAGACGCCACCCAATGGAGGATTGCGGGGATTGTATCTTTTTGTTGATGTTCTTGTTGTTGTTATGTTTGTTGTCATTTCTGTTTCCTATGCTTGAGGGTCTTAATTTTCGGCATTGTTGCCGCTGTTGCTGTTGTTTTTAGTATTGTTGCTGCGCCCAAAGCACAACAGTCGAGTGGAAGGTTAAGCTCAGCCCTGCCCTGCCTGACAGTTGTGAGGTCGCAAAAAATAAAATATCCCAAGCCCTAATTAATTCCTTTATGGGGGATGGGTAGGTTCGCAGTGTAAACAATGTCCGAGTGGACTTTTCAAGAGGTTCTTAAACCCAAAACAATAAACATCACAGTTTATTAGGGATTTTAAAAAAATTATAAATTAATTGTATGCATATAAAAATAAATATACATATATTTATATTTATAAATATTTTAAAACAATTTTCATTACATTAATAGCTAAGAGTACATGTTTTTTTTAAGTAAGCAATAATTTTTTAAATTAAAAATATATTTTTTAATGTTTTCAATGAAATATTGGTAATTTCTTTAAAATTAAATTTCTTTTACTATTATTTATTGTTTTTTTCATATTTGAACATGAAGGCATGTAATTTAAGATTAATTTTTCTATGTCAAATATTACGCATTTCCTTAGCTAAAGATATTTTTTATATTGATTATAGTTCAATTTGTATTATTAATTTCACAGCATTTACTTACATATATTACTCATTTGCTTAGCGAGATTTTTTGTTCAGTTGTAACAAAACTCTATGATTTATTACTTCTAACAAAAACTTCATGTTGAACTTTAAAAATCTCTTATACCAACTGATGTAACGCCCAAAACTCAATTACCGCCCACTTTTTCAACGTTTTTCCTCTGTTTTTTTTTTTTTTTGTACATTTTTGTGGTTATTGCCTGTGTATTAAATTAGCATAAATGATTTTTAATAATTATGCTCGTGAAGCGTCGTTGAGGCCCCATTGCCATTGCATGGCCTCGCAGGCACACGCCCCTTTTTGAGAACGCCCCTTAGGCAGCTGGCGCACAAATTACAAAATAATGAGCGCCAAGTGCAATGTATTTTTTGGTTTGAATTTAACATTCACCGTCCGGCCGACTATTATTTTTATATAATGGCTCCTGATGGCGGCAGCCGCTGGAATGATGTTGATGTTGCTGCTTGAATGCTTGAATGCTCGAATTCAGCATTCAGAATTCAGATACTTCTGATGATACTGTTGAGCGAATGGAGAGCGATTCTTATGCGTTATGCTGAAAATGCTTTTTAATTGCACTTAAAATTTTATTTAAATGCCTTGCACATATGTGCCGCAATGTGGCAGCTCTTCGGAAACAATTTGCACGACTCCCTGCCCTCTGCTGTCATTATTTGAGCAATTTTATATCATTTTTTGATACCATCAGGACGATAATATGAATTGGAGTTTTATTCAATAATAAGCTCGCATTTATTTTAAGCACTTGATTTATGAATGCAAGGGGGTTACAGTTGTTACAGCCGTAAGTGAATTTTTAAATTATATTAACAAGATATTCTTTGCTTTCTTTTAATATTTTTCAGGTTGCGCTTTCGTTAAATTCGGCTCGCAACAGGAGGCTCAATCAGCAATAACCAATTTACACGGAAGTCAAACTATGCCGGTAAGTTGCGTTTATCGATTGTTTCTTATCAAATTTAAATTAAAATTTATCTAATCGTGGCGTTAAGCAATGATAACAGGTAAAGATGGCATTTAAAATAGAACAAGAGTATTAAAAATTCCTAATTAATGGGTTGATTCGAAATTCTTAAGTATGATATTGCTTATCAGATAAGCAAAACTTTGATGCATCATCGATCTCTATATTTCTTTTTATCTCTACCAACTAGTAAAGACAGAGCTTATGAAGATAGATTTGCATCTCTTGCATAGGTAAATTTGTTCAATTTATGTTTATTATTTGGGGTTAACAATAAAGTTTAACTCGAGCCTTGGCAAACTGCGTTGAGATATGAGCTTAAACAAATAACTATCTCTAGTGTCATTGAAGTTTCCATGCAACACATCAGTTTACAAATTAATAGTCCACTTGCCACTGAAGTTTGCAACATAATCCCCATATAATTCCAATTAAACTGATGTGCGTTTCCCACGCAACAGCAATTGAATTTGAATTTGAATTGGAATTTGAGTTTCAATTTGATTTTGAGTTGAAATTGAAGTTGACGCTGACGTTGATGTTGATGTTGACGTTGTCTTCGTTGTTGTTGTTGTCGTTGTGGTCGTTGAGGTTGTTGAAGTTAACGCATTTGCTGTCATGTCCCACGCTGATTTGTATTGTTTGTTGGGCAAGTTTGTAAATAAAAACCGCAAAGTCCTTTTTTAGACTCTGTACTTTAAAAAAGTAAAAGAGTCTATTAGTTTAGTGCAACTGACAGATGTATGTAACAGGCAGAAGGAAGCGTGGTAGACCCCACAAAGTATATATATTCTGACTCAGGACGACGAGCTGAGTTGGTATAGCCATGTCCGTCCGTCCGTCTGTCCGTCTGTCCGTCTGTCCGTCTGTCCGTCTGTCCGTCTGTCCGTCTGTCCGTCTGTCTGTCTGTCCGTATGAACACCTAGATCTCAGCAACTATAACAGCTAAAGACACCAGCTTTCCGGATTTAGGTAGTCAGCTAATGCAAGCAGATCAAGTTTGTTTCAAACTTTTGATATCTCGCCTCCTTCATCCGCGAATCATCAAAAATCTACACCTACCTCAAAAATCTCGAAAACTATAAACGCCACAGCAACCACAATAATAGCGCTACAGACTTGTAATCTGGCATGTACGTAGTCTATGGTATTCTCCACCGATGCTTATAATTTATTTATGATTTGAATTGGAAATAGCGAAGATATGCAAGAGACAATTTTTTTCAAAATGCATGGATGTGCCACTGCAGTCACAATAATAAAGCTACAGACTTGTAATTTGAAATGTACGTAGTCTATTGAATTATCCATCGATGCTGTAAATTACATTACAAACGGAGAAGAAACAGCGAAGTTATGCACCAATGAATTGTTTTATAAATGTATGTAAGCGCCACTACAGCCACAGCTTAAAGGCTATCGACTTGGGATTTGGTATGTACGCAGCCGATGGCATTATCCATCAACGCTGTGAGTTATATTACCAACGGAAAAGAAACAGCAAAGATAGCGCAGACAGAGAAGCCGCCTAGAGCTTGCAAACTATAAGAGCTAGAAACACCATTTTTTGGTATTTATATTCTCCTATGCAACCATCAGATCAAGTTAGTATGGGTTTTTTGATAACTCCTCTCATTCCTCCGCTAACCGAAAAACCAATTTAGCAACAGTTTACAGTTTTAAAGCTCAAGTTTTAAAGCTAAAGATTTGGGATGTGGCATGTACGTAGACTATGACAATTCCCATCGATGATGTGAATTACATTACGATCGAATAAGAAACAGCGAAGAAAACACAAAGTACAGGGTCTCCTACAGTCGGTTGCGTCCGACTGTAGCTCCGTCCTTACTGGTTATATTTCCTTTTCGATTCACAACAATAATACGCTGTTTCTCAATTTTGCTGAATTTTTGTTTATTATTTGTGAAGCACATGCACTTGCGAAACTAATGAAATTCCCAACCTGAAGTACTTAAGATACTTTTCTCGCAGTTGTTGTTGGTACTTGGCAAACTTCATTTAAGCTACAAGTGGCAAAGCAGCTTGAACTTTTGTGGCGCTGTCAGAGCGAAATAAATTAGAATTAAATTAAATTAAATACCGAGCAACGATTATTATGATTATTTTCGCTCTTGTGTATCACTTCAATAAGAAAAATCAAGAGCGTGCTCTGCTCTAATTTTCTATGAGCAAAAAACGCAGCAAATTGTTTGACAACCCAAAAGAGAAGAGAGTCCTTTTGTGCCGACTTGTGAGTGACTTCATTAAACGCAAATTCGGCGAAAGAAAAAACATACTATATATATTTATATATATATTTAAATTTATATATGTATATATATACGTTGACATCTTCTCTCAGCTTTGGCCTGTGCTCAGTCGCGTTGCAGTGCGGTGCGGGAATTATATTTTTTCTTGTGCGAAAATAAATGAAATTTGCATGACACTTGAGTTATTTTGCACGTAAATTGCTTCTTTTGACAAACAACACAAGGCAAATACACAAAACCAAGCCAACGAGCGGTTGTCGAGGGGCAAGCCGGGGCTATAAAGCAAACTGAAATGGTTTGCCATTGTTGTATTTTCGGTGTTTACATCAGTGCAATGCGAACATTTCGTAGCCAAGTCAACTCTGCTCCGCCAGCGAGATTGCAGAATGGAGCAAGACAGACGGACGGACGGACGGACGGACGATGAAGCCCAGCAAGCGTATCTACTGCCTACTTCTGCCTCCCTGCTCCCTGCTCCCTCCTTCCGCCTTCCTCCTGCCTGCTGTTACCGGTTTTATTTACCACTCAGATTGCTGCCTGCCAGAGCTATACGTAAGGCGAAAACAAATTTAACATTTTCGCAAAGAAAGGAGAGAGCAGAGAGGAGAGAGCAGAGAGGAGAGCGAGTTCTATGCGCTTCTCAACTCGTTGTTGTCGCATTTAAATTCAAATTCAAATATTGTTGATGAAATTTGTTGCTTAATTTGCAATTTAGATGCGTTTTTAAACAAACGCCGCGAAGCCCCAGCCCCAGTCCCAGCCCAATTCTCAATCATGTGTTTACTTAGGCGGAAGTTCTTGATGATGATGATAATGATGCTATGGCTGATGATGGCGCCAGCTCGTGTAATTACGCCAGGGGGCGGGGTCGGGGGGAGTAACAGCGTCTACTCGTCGCCAACTCTGCATGGTTCAAGGAATAGCAAAATCAATGCAACATGCCGCAAGGCTAACACATTTTTCTTCTTACACTCAAGGCGGAGTTCCATTTCCCCCCTTTGCGCAAATATTGCAAATGGGTAAAAACTTCAAAAACATAGCCGCAAGTAAGGCGCAACTACGAACAAGAAAAAAAAAAAAAACAAAAACAAATAAAAATCAACCAAATATAAATTCAATCCCAAATCAAGCAAATATTTCGTGGCAGCTTAAGTCAAACTCTAGTCGAAGTACACAAAACGAAAACATTGTAGAGTTTTCAATTTTTAAATATGTTTTGGAAGCATATAAAATAATAAATATTTCAGCAATAAAGTAATATATTGTTGAAAACATAAAAAATTATTACTCTCAATAATTAACAATAAATAAATCAAAACATGAATATTTATTATTATTATTTCTTGTAATTAAAATGATTAATTAAATGTTAAAATATATAAATATTATCTATATAGTGATAGTAAATAATTAATAAATAAAATTTAAATTTGCTAATGATAAATCTCAATAATAAACAAAAATAAATTACAATTATAAAATAAAAAGTAAATTTCTCAATAATACAATAAATTGCAAAATAAATGTATAATAAATAAGCAATAAAATACACAGTTTGAAAAGTACAAATATATTGCTTATAATAATATTAGTCCAATTGTTTTCAGTGTAATCTTAGCCCCACATTTTACAGCTGATTGCAGCCAATAGAGAAAAATATCAAAGCATATCCCAAGGCGTTGAAAGTGTGTTGTGAGTCTGTATGTAAGCAAAGCTGTTGAAATCTTAAGACAAGCCCAAGTAAATATACTTTTTTCTTCATATGCTGCCACTATTTTGTATTTGTGTTTAAAAAATGACCTGTAGGCAGATAAGCTGAAGGAGAAGTGTAAATTTCAAGCTGTTGCTGCTCAGACTGAAATTGCCGTTGGAAATATTGTTACACATTTGGCCCGTAACTATAAAGTCCATTAGCCAGTGTGCTTGTTTGTTATGCTTCTGCTAATTAAAGGCACACACACAAACTTTTTTCATCTGGTCACACTGGCAATCATTTAGCATGAACCGCTGCAGGCCTACAACCAAGTGCACTTCACTCGCTCACTCCACAGGCTGGCCCCCAGCAGCTCTCTCTCTCTCTTCTCTCTCCCTCTCTCTTTTCAAAGGCAAAGGTAATGCCATGCCAATGTCTGACCTGCCACGCCCACGCCCTGGCCACTGCCCCACGGCCTGTGCTCCTTCACGTCAGAACTAACAACGACAGCTGCAATTTTTCACCTGGGCAATTTTTAAGATGAGCAGCATCAGTATTAAGGACTATGGCAAATTGCCAGCTAGCGTGAAAAGCAGCGGGGAGCAGGGGATTTGGAGTACAGCAATTGCTGTGTTATTTCCCTCTTTCTCTTGTTTTTTAGACCCTGTACTTCCAAAAAGCACAAAAGGGTCTATTAAATTGGTGTAAATCCGAATTGTATGTAACGGCCAAAAGAAATCATGGTAAACCACACATCAGAATGACGTACTAAGTCTTTATATCCATGTCCGTAGACTTCGGAAACTATTACAGCTAGAGGTACTATTTAGGGGCTCTGATACTTCCTCTTAAATCCCCACTAACCAAAAAAGCCACAGCATCTAGAATTTAAAGCAACAAACTTGAAATTTGGCACGGCTAAGCACGATCTATCGATGCTGTGAACTGCATTACGATCGTATAAGAAACAGTGAAGATATGCAACAGACAATTTAATCGACTTGTCAGAGAGTCGGCAGTGGTGTAGTGATTATGAAAACACTAAGCACAAGGTCTCCTACTGTCAGTTACGTCCGACTGTGGCCTTGCGTCCGACTGAGCTGCTGCGTCTCCACTGGTTTTTTTTTAATTTGAGCAGCGCTTGCTTTTTTACTTGCCTGCGCATTAAGCATTTTAATGTCAGTTAGCTGAGGAGTCGGTGGCAGTCCGCGGGGTGCGGGGGATAGCTGTAGGGGGCACAGCCGAAGTTGGCAGTTGTAATTGCAATTTGGCATTACGACCCAACCTCTAGTTGCCGGCAACACTCTCTCTAGCCAGGTAATTAGCGCAAAACGACGCTCAGCAGCTGTTGTATAAAATTTTTAGTAGCTCGCAACATAAGTACATGCTACACACTTTCGGCTGCTGCATATATTAATTATACACTGCAACAGAAAATAGTTAAGTGCAACGCAAGTGGTGGAAGGGGCGGAAGACAAAAAATTGATTGCCTACCTGCAGGCGTCAAAGTTGCCACAGCAGACAAGCCACAAGTTAATTTCGAGCTTAACAAAGTTTGCTCTTTTTCTCTTGGCCTTCCCCTCGATCCCTCACACGCCCCCTTAATGCCATTCCGTTCTGTATCATCTCATCTCGGACTTGGGTTTTGGCTTTCATGTTGATGTACCACAAAAAGCTTTTAAAAAATTTTTGATTACGCCAAACCTTAAGCAGCTTATGAACGCCTCGCTCCCAGTTTACCATTTTCCATTTTCCGTTTTCCCACTGCCACCGGCCACCGGCCATTGGCCATTGGCCGGACATGGAAAACCAGCACTCATTAAAAAGGAATTTACAGTCCACAGTGTGAGAAAACTCTGCCAGATTCTCTACACTCTACACTTTCCACGCTTCGCTCTCCCCTGCCCCAATCTCTGTGAGGCGTGGACAGTTTTCTATTTCTGTTGACCAGCCATGCATTCAGTTTTGTTTTTTCTCCGATGTTCCTGTTAATCCTCTGGCACTCAACATGTTATAAGTCGCTTTTAGTGCGGTTGCAAACGTTTTCTAAATACAAGCCCAGCCATATAAACAACAAAAATATATTCTAAACAATGTAGCTTCAAGCCGCCAGTTTAATGCTCTTTCTAGTGCTGTATTAAATAGTATATCAATATATTAATATGATTGAAAATAAAAGATATAATAAAATACTTTTTATAAATAGTATATAAACATGAATATAAAATAAAAAGGACAAAAATTATTAAAGTAAAAAGCAAATTGAATTCTAACGATAAAAATGTAATAAAAAGAACGCATAAAACACAATAATTCATTTTTAAAATATTTTAAATAATATTAGGAAAACCCCTAAACTATAAAGCGTTAGAAAAACCTGGGTGCATAAACGTCATATGCCTGCTGGGCTTCAGTGTAGAGTATTAAAAAGTTTACAGTTGTAAACAATAATTTTGTATTCACTCAACACAACATTCGCTTTTTTCCACACATTTGCATAAGCCGCTGACGCGATTTTTTGCGCCCCTAGGTGGTGTAGATTTGTGTTTATTTCTGTGTATGTGTGTGTGTTTGTTCTATGTGTAAATGCGGCTTAGAAGTGTGGGCAGGTGGGCGTGGCTGTTTGTTAATGAAAGCGCGCGCATGCATTAAAGCTGCTGCTCTAAATGCTTTTGATTGGCGAAGCGCAAAAGCGCCCGGCAAAAGCATCAAAAATGGCCAACAGCAATGGCAACAGCAGCTGTAAACCCAAACAAAGCTAAGCTTCAAAGCGACTGCAAGGCAGAGCCAAATACATAAATAAATACATTTTAAATTCCGGCACTGAAGTGACATGAGCAACTTGGGAGCGTCCATGTACTGAGGAAAAAGCCCGCACAACGTAGCATAAATTAGGCAATTAGCATATTTTCGTTTCCAATTTTTTATGTTCCTGGAATTTGCCAGGTATTTGTTGTTTCTGCTGGTGCAAATTGTTTGTGTTGCATTGTAAAATGTTGGGGCGGGCTTCTGGGTTAAGCAATGGGTTGACTTTTGCTTAGAACATTTACATAGGGCCAGCTGGTTGAAAGTCAACAAACAAACAAGCGAACTGAATTGTTTGCTACCAGCAAAAATTGCATTTAAAACTTAAAGTTGGGCAAATGTGGTTAGCTAAAGAAGGGAGAGAGCAGCGAAAAGATAGAATATAGTTTCAAACGACGGGAAAAGCAGAACTCAATAAATAATTGTTTTTGAAATTCATTATAATAAAATAACAACGAAAGAGTTTTATAATTTTAGCAATCAATGCAAAAAATTAAAATAAACAAAATATATTTCTTAGAAAAATAAAATAATTAATCATCTTACGTACTAAAACAAATTGAAACATAATATTTCAAAAATTTATTTAATATACTTTCTAACCGTTTATCATGCGATAAGGATATTTTTAAAAGATATAATTAAAATCAAAAAGAAATGACAAATAGATTAAGATAAATTAAAATAAATACGAGTAATAAATCAATAAAATATTTAGAAATTATATATGTTAATCATATATCATAATTTATAAACATAGTACGGTTAAGCCCAACTCTTGATGGGACAATTCTCGTTGGCCCAACTCTCTCTGGCTCAACTCTTGCTGGCCTAACTCATGCTAGCGCAATTCTCGCTGGTCCAACTATCCCAACTCGCACTTTTTATATACGAATATTGACGAACAAATTAAAATAATTAACAAATAATATCAACCAAATGTGTTAAAAGTTTGTCAATACTTTATGGCGCTTTTTATCAAGTGATCACATGTGGCATGTGGATGACGGTATCTTTAAAGGTGTCGTAAATGCGTGTTTTCGAGAGCGTAGACAAAACACAACTGGGAACAACAACAATAACATTAACGATAACAAGAACGACTGTGGCAAGAACACAATCAGGCAGTCAAGCAGGCGAACACGCTGCGAATTTTCTTACACTTTTTCCTGCCATTGTTCGCAGCTGCTGCACATTAGAAATTCAGCTTGAATATGTCTGCTCTTAGGCAGGCAACAGCAACAACAACAGCAACAACAATAACAACAACAACAACAATGACAACAATATAAAGAGCATAGCGTGTGAATTAAAATAGAAAAGTTGCGGGCTGGAGCTGCCTCTGGTCCATCATCTGCTGTAGGTGCTTGAGAGAGTGTGTGTGAGCCGCTCAAGCGTAAAGCCAGGCACAGACTGGCAGTCTTACCTAGCTTCCGCCCATGCCCCCACCGCCATCACACTCGCGCCATATTGGACGCCATTTTTGTCAAGTCACATTAAGCGATGCGTCTGCTCTGACGAAAATTGAACGCTTTGCGAGACGCAGAGACTGCGAGACGGACTGCGAAATTGTTGTATAAATAAAAGCATAATTGATGCGAGAGCGAAATGCTGCCAGCAAAACAAAACAGAAACAAAAGGCGAAAGCAACAGCAAGTGCAAAAACTCCTGCGTGCCACGCCTTGGCATATGTTGCCTCAATTCAGCCATGAGCCGCAAACAAAAACAAAGCAGCAAAGGAGTATATTTAAGCTAGCTGAAAGAGCTGCACTAGCAGATACCCTTGAGAAAGATAAAAAATTCATTCAATTTTAAATTGATAAAAAATATATAAAGAACTTTAATTTAGCTGCCTTTGTATTCTAAGAGTTCTAGCACTTGTTGCCAATTTGCTTTTTCCCGCTAAATCTTAATCTGCTCGATATACCCTATATAATATTGCTTATAAAACGCGAGCCAAACATTTTCGTTTCTTTTGCATATTTGACGTGAATTGAGCCAAAATGACTCTGCAATCGGCTTGAGCATATCATTTTTTTACGGCTGCTGCTGTCTTTTTTTCTCTGTTCGGAGCATGTGTGTATGGCTTATATTTATGTTAACGCCAAGCGCTGGCATTGGCATTTTTCACTTCTCTTCATTCAGAGATTCAGCTGCTTTTATTGCTCTGCAAACGATGTCTCAGTTGCCTTCATATTGAGAAAGAGAGAAGGAGGTATAAATGAAGTAGCAGAGTTGTTTGTTTTCAGCTTGCAGATTCCTTTCTTTTATACCCTGTTTTAATTTAAAATTTAAATACGCGTTTTGGCAGATGGGGTATGTCTTTGATGATGCTTTTATTTGTGGGGGAAGGGGTGTGTATAATGTCTTCTATCTACTGTTTGCAATGCTATTTCTTGCCAAAATCTGCACAGCCTTAGAGCAAATTTTATTGCGCATTTTTCAGGTGTTAAGAGCATGCCAATTGTGGCTTGAATTAAAAATGAATTAAACTATTTAATAACTACATTAAAATATAGTTAAATAATTATGTTTTCACTGAAATTTGTATGTTAATTTGTTAGTATAAAAATTTCTATACGAATTCATGATAAAAGCTATCGGTATAAGAATATGTTGAATTTAGTGATAAACGTCTGATAAATTTATCGTTTGGCTCTTATTGAATTTTGTTTATAATATGCAATCTTACATTTTGCTAAAAATATGTTAAATATGTTTTTAAGCACACTCGCCACTCCACTTAAGCGCCCTTGACACGTCCTAACCACTTTACCACGGACACTACACTGTGATCAGCAGCACTGCTTGCAGGTTGCGCAGTCACCGACAAAAACAAAGAGATAGAACCAAGCAAACCAACCCACCAATCAGCAGCTGTGGTTAGATCGACCACTCTTTAAGCTCCTAGGCAGCGCTTACCCGGTCTCCTCGCACGCTCTTGCTGACTCTTCAAGCATACCTCCTGCATTACAAGTGCAGCGGGTAGCCCGCCTCATCTCCTAGGCAGCGCTTAGCCTTTCTCCTCTCTGCTCGCTCGCTCGTGCTGGCTCTCCAAGCATACCTCTTGCATTACAAGTAATGCAGCGGGTAGCCGGCTCACCTCCTAGGCAGCGCTTAGCCGTTCTCCTCTCTGCTCGCTCGCTCGTGCTGGCTCTCCAAGCATACCTCCTGCATTACAAGTAATGCAGCCGCCTCATCTCCTAGGCAGCGCTTAGCCGTTCTCCTCTCTGCTCGCTCGCTCGTGCTGGCTCTCCAAGCATACCTCTTGCATAAGAGCAGCGGCTCACCTCTAGGCAGCGCTTAGCCGTTCCTCTCTGCTCACTCGCGTGTGCTGGCTCTCCAAGCATACCTCCTGCATTACAAGTAATGCAGCGGGTAGCCGCCTCACCTCCTAGGCAGCGCTTAGCTGTTCTCCTCTCTGCTCGCTCGCGTGTGCTGGCTCTCCAAGCATACCTTCTGCATTACAAGTAATGCAGCGGGTAGCCGGCTTACCTTTCAAGCAGCGGCAGATTGAACGGCAGCTTTATAACGCTCACATCAAACTCTTGCCATTGTCACACTCCAGATCCACAAACTAATTAGTTTTAAATTATGATAAGTAAATATTAATTATATTTAGGTAATTTGTATTTTGATTAATTTTTAATAAAGGCTGCCTAAATATTAAAGATTTTTTTTTATCTCAAATAATGAATAATAAATGTAAATGACTTATAAGGTACAATATGGTGCACAACGTTCTTACACTTACCAAAAAAAATGCAAAAAATTATTTGCCATATGTATTGATTTATATTTCTTTACTTCTGAATAAGTGAGCAGAATTAGCAGCATTAATTTTAAGTAATTATTCTTGTCTTTTTACTCATTCGCAGCTGCTTATTGAACTGCTGTTAGTGGCGCCATCTAGTGTGGCAAATGCCAAACAGACAGAGACCATAAATCTTGCAGCATTGCCATGCCAAAAGGCAAGCCAGAGTTACCACCACTAAATCAGTGATATTTAGCATATTAGACACATGCACACGGGGCCAATCTACAGTGTCTACCCTCTTCCACATCCCCATCCCTTTTTGACAGTGTATGCGTGTGTGTGTGTGTATGTGTGTTAACCTCCTGCCCAATATTGATTTGGCAGCGTTGAGAGATTCTCACTCAGCCTGCCATCAATTTCAATTTTGCTCCAGCGGCACAAAATCCAAACAGCGCCTGCCACATACAATTTGCTGCCATTGCCTGCAGACAGGCGTCTCTTCCTGTGCCCAGGTATGCTGCTCTGCCACCCGCCTCCGGCCCCTCCCCCTTTGCCAACACCCTCTCTGGCACTCGCTCTGGCTTGCCCAAAGCCACTTTTTCGGTAAACTAATTTTCTTGCTTCAATATCTTGACAGTGAAATTGGCACGACGCCGGCAAAACGCAATCAAACCAACACACACGCACACACGCACATACTGCGGCGTGTGTATTAGTATATAAATAAGCAGTGTGTGCTTTTAGGTAGTGCTAGCTGGGTCCAACCCCAACCTCAAACCCAACTCCAACTGCAACTCATACTCCCACTCCTACACTCAGAAAAATCTCAGAAAAACTCAGAAAATTTTTAGACCCTGCACTTTAAAATTATAGTACAAAAGGTTTTATTAAGCTAAAATATCTGGCTTTGCATATCCGAAAAAGTACATATCTTCTTGATCAGCTTGACGAGCTGTCTATCCGTCCATCTGTATGAGCACTGAGATCTTGTAGATCTTATGTAGTAAACCCTAATCGAAAGAAACCGATATAAGCGTAGTATTGAACATATAAATTTGTTATTCAGAATATACAATCTCGACCATCATATATCGATCGCATTAAAATCGGTAAGGTAACACAAAAGTTATTGAAAAAACAAAATATTTTTGGCTTTTGTCTCTGTCTCTTTCTATTTCCGGAAGCGCGGCCATAAAATCATAGTACAGACAAAAATATAAAAAGAAGCATTGCTGCTGCTGTTTCGTATAATATTTTATGATTATTTTTAAAAGATATATTCTAACTATAAGTTGCAATTCTACAGTCGAGTGCGTCCGACTGATCGACTCCGTCCTTACTGGTTTAGATTTTGTATATTGCAATATCGCTATTTCTGGCAACACTGATCTGTGCCCAGTTTGAGCTAAGATGCTCGGTTTGTTTTATTGTATGTATGTATGTGTGAATCTCGCTATTTTACTCGCTCTGGCATTCACTTAGCTCATCTCCAACACGAGAGAGAACTAATTTAGCATAGCCTCAGACGCATGCATGTATTGGTGTGTGCTGGGGCTGCCGCTGCAATTGGTTCAAAAGCTGCTCTCATAGAGTGCTCATTTAATGGGAGCGAGAGTCTCGCAGCGACCGATCGGTAGGGTATATAAGTAGGCTGGCATTTTCGCTGCAGTTAGTTGAAGAGCTACATTTGCCGTAGAGAGACGTAGGGCGAGGTGTGGAGGGCATTCATAAGCTATATAAGACAACAGCTAGTGAGGATTTAGGTAAGTTTAAGTATATTTGCCACAGTGTACTTTAAAAACTTACAAAAAGGTCTATGTCAAGTCAAGTTATGTCAAGTTCAAAGTGTGTGTAACACCCAGTAGGAGGCGTGGCAGACCCCAAAAAAATAAATATATTCTAGTTCAGGATCGGAAAACCACAGCTAATTTTTATTTTTATATTTATTTTCATATTTCAATTTTTGCTTTTTAGTTTGATCCTTAATTCCATACATACATACCTAAATTAGTAGAAAACGATGCAGTAACCGTGTCATTAGGTTCCTCCCTATAACTAAATATTTTTTAGAGTGTACTCTGTTTGCCTATTGACATCACGTTTCGTTGAAGTCGGCGAGAAAAAGTAAAACCGAAGGCATACTCCGACCCAACATGAACGCCCATTTCATGGCATACTTTGCGGCGATAACTGCACATAAATTGTTTGGTTTAGTCACCGGAAATTTAAGCCAAGTCGCCAAGTTGCTTATTAAAAACGGTAGACAAAAAAGAGCCAAATGGCCAGAAAAGAACAAGCGAACTCTGTCAGTGTAAGATGCTCTCGCTCTCGCGCGTTTTCTCTTCTTTTCTGGGACTCTTCCTATCATTTCCTTGGCACATAAAAGTCACAACGTAATGGCCACTGTGCATCGTCGCGACTCATAAAAAACTCATGGCAGCTAAAAGCGCAAAACTTCCGGTTTTTTGTACTGCGCTGCGTGCATCATTAAAAATGACACGACCATGTCGCGTGCCACAAGCCAAAAACAGCACAAACTTACACAATGCAACATAAAAACTGAGTTGCAGCTGCGTGGCAATTTGTTGCTGCCCCTCAAACTAGACATTGTCTCTGCGTCTTTGAGGTCGGAGCTGTGGCTGGGGTTTCTCTAGGCAAACAGCACGTTATAAGCAATTTTAATAGACTTGCTGCAGGCCAAACATTGGCACAGTCCCTCACCTGCTGCCCCCGCTGCCTCTTGCCACACAAATGCTGCCTCTTTGACAACATTGTCGAGTGCAGCAGCTGCTGCTGCTTCTGCTGCTGCTTGGTTCATTGTCTTTTGCATTTACTTTCTACGTGCTCGAAGCTGCCAAACTGAAGCCTGCAAGTGGCAGGCGAGTCCAATGTGGCGGCTACTTAATTTAATGCACGTCTGTTTGCATAAACCCAAACCTTATTGAATCCCGAGAACTGCATCATCAATGTATGGACACGTTCCAACTGCCTCCAGCCAAACTGAAGAAGCTGCAGCAGACAAATGATGAGCAAACTTCAATCCAGATGCGAATGCAGACAGCGTCGGGGGCATAAACTTTAATGAGCCACACAAACTGGCCCCACACAAATTGAAACTTGACGTGATTTTCCAAGGAAAAACTTAAAGAAAACCCACCAAATATACACAGCAATAAGTTGTTATTGTCTCTTTGCTATATTGTCTGGAAAACTTTAAATCAACATTTATGAACAAGTGCTTCCAAAGATGGTTTCAAACGCAGTTCAATAAACTAATTTAAAATTAAATTTACAGCTTTAAATTTAGAGTTTCCACAGAGAAATTTAAAGAAAAACCAACATATATACCGAGCAATAAAACGCGTTGGCTTTTTGTTATAATGTCTGTTAAAATAAACAAAAAATTTAATAACAAGGCGAAAGACGGTTCAAACCCAACCAGTAAATTCGAGTTTTTTGGAGACAAATTTAAAAAAATCCAGCAAATATAGGAAGGAATAAGCTGTTATTGGCTTAGTCTTAAGTTGTCTGAAAAATTTTAGATAAATATTAATTATCATAATTTAAAGAATATTAACAAATTAAGTGCATAATTTATTTTTATTCTTCACTAAACTTTTCAACAATTAATATATATATTTATAATGTTTTTAAAAATTTTACTTAGATAACTTTATTAAAATTAAACAATTCATAGTTGGGTGTGTAAACTATGTGCAACTATTTCGTTTCTACAGCAATCGAAATTCTTACAAATAGCTCAACTCTTCGTGCCAGCCAACTTCATTCGATATCATTTCCGGATAAACATTTTACTTATGGTTGAAATTTGCTGTCCCTTCAAGACAAGTTGAAAAAAAATGTTGTCAATTTTCGGCTTTTGTTTTTGTTACTATATTTTTTGCTGCTATTTTTTGGTGGTTTGGTGGGAACAAAAGTTTTGCGGCGTTGTCTCTGCGCTGCCTTGGCTTGTCAAGTTTTGTTTAGTTGTTTGTGCTGTTGCTGCCACAGTCTGTAGTCTCTATCTGGGCTGCTGTTGCATACCTTGAGGCTATGTGGCACTGTCAGGCTGTCACTGTAACTGTGGCTGTTGCTGTTGCTGTTGCTGGCTTTTAAGTTAATAGTGGCTGCATATTTTGTGGCAACAACTCCCGCAGGTATTCCATGTGCTTTTAAAGTCGCAGGAAAAACCCTTTTATTGTTGCGCGCCTTTCGATTTGTTATCGCAGCTGCAAAACACTTCAACTTTAAGGGCCAGCCTTTTTCCGGTCGCCTGCTTGGCTTTAGGCTTTAGACGAGGGGCAGACCTCGCTGCCATTGAATTCCCCCTTCAATTGCTCTCATGCCTCACGTTTACGTGCCAATGATGACAATTGCTTTTCTTTCTGGCCGCGCACGGCTTCGATTTTGGTTTTCCTTGGGCCCGTTTCCTTCTCAGGCCAACATTTCTATACATATACACTTTTTTTGCTCTCCTTCTGTCGTTTTGTTTTGTTTTGCACGTCGTCGTTGGCGTTTGTCGGTTTTTCGCCGCTTGTCTACAATTTCAATAAAATTTTATTAACGAATTCCGGCGACGGCGACGGCGATGACAAGGCAGCATTCGGCATTCGGCAGGACTTTCTTCAAGTCCATGCTCATTTTTATACCTTCAGTTGAGAATGCCGAATCGATATTATTATTACAATAACAACAGCAGCAACTGCTATAGCAATTGCCTGTCAGCATTGTACTTGTCGATTTTGCAGCTTACTTTGCTGGCATTGCATACTTTTAAGGCGCTTTGACAATTCTTTTTATCTGCGCCAGGACGACGACCAGCAGCAGAACGAGGACATCGCTTGTTTGTTTGTCATTTACGCCCCCCACAGCCAGCTGTCTTCTGCCCCTCCTCCTCCTCCGCGCTCCTCCCAGTGGGCCATGCTGAAAGCCCGTAGTTCAATTCTCAATGGCGCAGCAGTTTTCTTTCCATCTAATGGCGGCATTTCCGACTACTTCGTAGCCGTCGCCGTCGCCGTCTTTGAGTTCGCTTTTTTTATTTTTTGTTTTTTTATTGTACTCTCGGTTTATATTCATCCATACGTATAGTCTCTCGCAGCTCAACCGAAAGTTGACATCAATTTTTGTTCAATTTTATTATTTTCGTCTTCATTTTCACAGCGCCCGCGCGCAAATCTATAATTGTATTTATGTCAACTTTTTAAATAGATGATGTGCTTAGTGCGCTCTCTCTCTCTCCCCCTCAGAGCAGCTAGCTTTATCGCCCTCTCCTGCTCTAGGGAATATTTGGCATTATAATAATGACTTTGCTTTTGTGATAACGACTTACGGAAATGTTTGGGCATGTCATTAGCAAAAGAAGAAAATTTGTCCCAAAATGATATTATTAATAGAGACTGAGAAACAAGCGAATTTATTGGGCGCCAGCGCCTAAGAGTTCTCTATGCAAAATAGCTGTTAAATTTATGTGCAAAGTTCCAAGTGCAATATAAATTAAATAAAAGCATGGCGCGTGTGTGTGTGCATAGAGGCAAGCCATCCTGTCGTATGAGTAATGCGCAGCAGCCAAATTGCAGCTAAATGAATGCCAGAAGTACTTGAAAGTCAGCAGCAACTGCCGTACAATGACTGCAAAAGCAATGCAACAAATCACATAGAATCTAAAGAAAATTTATTTGTTGAACGGCATTTGCTTGAGGCTTAGTAAAAAGAGGCAATCTTAACTAATTTTAAGCAGAGCTTTGAAAACACATAAAAAACCTAATAAAAAGTTGCGTAATAAGTTATTTATAATGCTTAAAAGCTTTAAAAGCACATTCAAGTTTAAATGTAAAACAATTTGATAGCATAACGGAATCAAATATGCATATATATTATTTTTATTCTCTAATCATTTTCAGTAGAACTTGCAGAATTAAATATTTATGTAGATTAATTATTAAGAGCTTTAAAGCTCATTTAAGCTTTAGATTTACTGGAAGTTCATTTGAACAAACGTTAAGTATAACGAAATTAATCATATTTATTGGCAAGCAAATGCTTCAACTGACACTGCACTTAAAGCTCTTTGCTTTATGCATGACAAGAAGCTTTCTTGCATGTCAGAAGGCAACAGCCACAGCCTCAATTTGCCACTCTCAGATGCAATTAAAGTGCTATCTGCTGCACTATTATCTCAGCTGGAACTTTCTGCCCAGAAACTCTCTCTGTATGTCTAAAAACATTTTTGACTTTCAACTTGGACCCAAAAACAAAACAACAACAGTAACAACAACAATAGAAACCAAAAAGTATAGCAACAACATGAGCAAGCAGTTGGAAAACTATCAAGTGTAATCAAGTTGCCTAGCCTAAAGCCCCTACAGTACACTAAAAGCAAAAGCTGCTAAAAAGCATTAAGGGGCTGCCGCTGCACAGTGGTCGGCCATATATAGAAGCATGCAGGAAAAATAGTGAAGATGTCGTTATGAAAATTTGACCAAAGAATTAAAAAAATATTTAAAAAATCGTATAAATAAATTAAAAACATCGGCCAAGCTCACATAGCAATAATTATGAGAAATTTTAATACATTATTTATTTTGTAGCATAGTTTAACATTAGTATTTAGTCTTTGTTGCATATCTTTGTAGTTTCTTATCTATCGTATTTTCGTATTGCAATTCTCAGCGCATGTCGAATTATAAGAATGTAATTTAAAATTTTTACTGCTATACTTTTTTGAAGCACAGGGTCTAAAAAAAACATATCAATTAAAATATTGAATATATAAAATAATAATATATAAAGTCTTGAGATATGAATCTGTTATCAAAATATAATCCTAGAAATAAATAGCTGTGCAAACGAACCGTTTTATCTTTACGAAAAGCGGGCGGTAAGATTGAACAATTAAAATGCATTGGATTCAAACATATTTTTATTAAATGATTAACGTGATTCTAACTGTATGGGAGTGACCACTGTGCGCTGCTGCTGCTGCCGCTGCTGCTGCTGTTACTGTTGCTGCTGGCGACAACAGCAACAACTACTAAAAAAGTATAGACGGAAGTCGACAGACATTAGTGCCAAAAGTGCGTCACAAGCAATATTTCCGAATCAACAACAACAGCAACAGCAACAATAGCAAGCGCTGGGCATGCATAGCCTAGACACTTTTTAAGAGATTAAATTTTGGGCACGGGGGCTGATCTGTGGATCCAGGGGGGAGGACATATAGAAGAGCATAGTGTCTGCGCCCAAAAACTGTACAGAAACATTTACCGTAAGCACACACACACACACACACACACACACATGCACACATGAGCCGCTTGCAAAGTGTTGCCAAACAACAATGGCAGCCGGCAGGGGAGCAGCGCCATTGCGAGAGTTAGAGTTAGAGAAAGGGACAGGGACAGGGATAGAGACAGGGACAGAGACAGAGAGAGGGTCATGATGGGGCTTAGCAGTGCTGCAACTAAAATAGCCAGCAGCATTTTTGCGTTTTGCGTTGTTTAAACATGCGCAAAGTTCAGGGTTTGAACTTTTATCAAACATACGCCATGCCAAACCAGAGCAGCGCCAGAGCAGCATACTTTTTAGGGTTACAGCAACAGCAACAGCAATTCTGGCCATGAATAAAACCAAAAACAACAACAAAAACAACAACTACAAGTGGCACAACAAGCCGTATGCCGTACAAGCATAACATTGCAGAAGCTAAAGCCGTAGCTGGAACTCTGGGTATGCTACATGTAAAGGCAACAACTATCAGTGCCCTGGGGCACTTGGCTTGTTATTTCAGCTGGGGTCTCACTTCCTGCAGCAGCCAGCTAGCTCTGCAGCCCCACACCAGCCCACAAAAAGGACATTAAGGAAATTACCTAAAAATTAGTAATATCTGAGTATAAATTACACGGAAACACCGACAAGTTAGAGCACAAAGCTGAGATAACTTTTTTAATTACGCTAGATATTTCTATTTTATTCTTGTTTGTATTTTATTGAAAACTGTTTTAAGTAATACCATATATATTTTGCTTTTATTTATTAAACATTTCCATAAATACTACTTAGCTATTATTATTTTTATGTCCCACGCATTGAACCCGCGTTGGGCGCCACACTGGCATCATTGTTAAGTTTTCAAAAAATAACCAATTGGAATTCCGTGTATGTATATTCAGTTAACTTTAAATAATAACTGTTTTTAGTGGTAAGAAAACTTTTAATAATGATAACCCTTTTGATTGAATATTTTATAAATCTTTGTTTAATTGTATTTTATTAAAAAGTGTCTTAACTAAACTATAACCTTTAATTTTAGCAATTACATTCATTTTTCAATAGATAATTATTATTTTTCAAAACAAAATTGAATACATATAATATTAATATATAAAATTTATAATCATTTGCATTTATATATATATATTAATTCATATTTATTACTGAAGTAGACACAATTTATCATTCAATGTAACTTAGATATTTTGTACTTAGTTCATATAGTTTAAATTTATTTATTAAACTTATTTCTTGCTGTTTATTATAATTTTACACACCACTTAATAATTCTTTAGAAATAAACCTAAAGCTTGCCTGCAGAACTTCAGCGCCACGAAATGTGAATATATAAAATTACCAGAATATCTACAAATTGCTGCAAATAGTATTAGCTTTTAGAGCTTGGGTATAGAAATTAAAATTATTATTTGGCGCATTTTACGCAGTTTTTGCATAGCATAAATATTTCATGAGGCGCCAGCCACAAAAAACTGACAGCTGTCAAAACGCGACTGTTTTGAAAATGTAAAATATGGAAAGAGCGTGAAAGCAGAGAAGGAGCGACAGCCAGAGTGGGAGGAGAGACCGAACAAGTGTGTATATGGCATATATATTTTTGATAGAGTGGGGAATTGAATCATGTGGTGGGAGGCTTTCAATTTTCATTTGCCTGCGAAGTAGCGCAACTTGAAGACTGTCAAAAGTTGTTGCTTCAAATGCTGCACATCCCAGGCGATTAGATGCGAGGCATGCAACAAATGAAAATAACAACAACAAGAAAAACAACAGTTTTTTAATGCCAAATCTTTTAATCCCACTGAACTGTCCTGTGTTCACTGGAGTGCTGCGACTCGTGGATTTTTGCTTCATGTACAAAACAAACGTCGCAGGCATTTACTTAATCGACAAGGGATTAGATGGGCCAGAGAAGACACACGGAGCCAGAGCCACAGCCACAGCCAGAGCCAGAGCCAGTGTGCATGGTTTCTCCCACTGCTCGGACTCCATTTTAAATTGAGAATTATTGTCGCAAACAACTGTCTGTGCACAGTCAGAGCCAAACTGGACAATGGCGGGCCGTAGCCGAGGCCTTGATAAGGATATATTGTGTCTCACGCAGTTCGGACAGCTTTAATCTCGGGGTGCTACGCTCAATGCCCGGATCTACAGCGTACGTGCTTAATTTTGTTTGCACTTTTAAGCCAGACTCATTGGAGTACCGCCCCTCCCTGCCGTCTCTCGTCCATCTATCTATCTATAGCTTTTGGCCTGCAGTTAGGCTACAAAAATCACGCAGAGAGCGAACGGCAGCCGCATGCGCTTGCCAAGGATTAGCGCTGATTGAAATTGCAAATGAAAATTTATTTTTACTGTGTACCCCACCGCAGTTTTTCTGCCAGTGTTAGTTTAGCTCAGCACCAACGGCAACAACGTTGGGGGCCAATATTCCCTTGGGTCAGCCAACGCAGCGCATTGTATTAAAATTTAATTGAGTAACTGACATTTTATTTTTGTATAATTAAATTAAGCCCCAGCTTAGCGTTTGATTTTAATTTGTGCGACATTTGTCTGCCACAGACGGCCAGAGTGTAGCCAGGCAGCTGCAGCTGTAGCTCCATTATTTCGCCATTAAATTTGTTTATATAAATATTAATGCGCTCGATCTGGACGGTTGTCTGTATTGGCCGCAGGATTAGTTGCAAAAATTATGTTAAGTTGCCAGGTTTTTTATTGGCATTTTTATAAAGCCTACACTCTCAGACCCACATAATTTATGTGCCATGCGCGTCACTGTGCAGCTGTGCTCTAGACATTATTGGCCATCAAGGGCTTAACAAATTGATTGAACCTACTGAAAGAATTAATCACAGATGCCCGGGCGTAACATGGAAATTAATTTATTGTGGCGGCACCAGCGACTGAACGAAAGCAACGACGGAAACCTTTTAAAAGTTAATTTTTAATAGTATAAAAATATTTTTAAATATCATACGAAGCATAGTAGCAGTGTTTCTTCTTATTTTCTTGTGAGAGAAGCAAAGCTAGAAATATTGTCTCTTCAACAACTTGTGTGTTTATTACCCAATTTTAAAACGCGTTCAAGATAAATGAACAAAATGGTAGAAAGTAAATATTTTGATTAGCAACCTTATATGTTAAATATTATAAATTTAATATAAACGGTTGTAAATAAAACTGAATTGCTTTGTGATGAATTAAAGAGTTTTGCAACTCAAACTGATAAATAATTCTAAATTGATAATGAACGCTTTGAAATCCTATACATTTACAGTTGAGCAGGCAAAACTAATTTCCGAAGGGGCCTTCCTGCTTATTCGCTTATTAACTCATTGTGCACTGTTTGCCTTATGGATAACATTACAAAGTAATATGCTTTCCAAGGGGGAGCACAACGTTTGCTAAGCAAATATTAGCCATGTTCGCGTTGCACACTTTTTTTAGGTTTTAATAATAAAAATTTCATTATTTTCACAAACAGTGCGCGCAGAAATTATTAGCACATGCAGCAGCGGACCAAAGGCCGAGACTTACAATGTTTTTAATTAAAAAATCCTTTGGTCAAGCAATTATGAGCTACATTAAAACAAACACGACAAGGGTGGGACCCCGCTCCACCCCTAGTCGTATTATTAACAAAAATATATGTACGCACAAAAAGCTTTCATCTGCTAGGGGGGTCTGCTGCTGGCTGACCTAAGTAAATATTAATAAAACATATTAATAAAACTGGAAAAGTGGAAAACTGGGACGCCAAAATCCCAGGCATGCCCCTCCGGATATTTGCATATAATTCCTGTAATGCAGCAACCTTTTCAGCACTGAACGAAATCGACGTAAAGCTTAAGACAAATTTTTGAAATATGTATTTTGCATAGCTTTAAATGCCACTTAAGCCGAGCAGAGACAAGCCGAGGCCCTTGGAGATACGGAGGGCAGAAGGCGAAATGGAAGAAGCAGAGCAACTGTAAGCAATACGCCATATCTTATATATGGTCCATTATTTAAGTGCCCGGGCTGCCACACCTTGAAATGACTTTTACCTTTAATTTATTGCATACTTTTAGGCACGCTGTCATTACAATTAAGCTCAGTGATAGAGACGAAAGGAGCGAATGTGTATGTATGTGTGTATACTAGTATGTGTGTGTTACGTCCATTTGCGAGGCTTACTTAAAAATTACATAAATTTTGCTTTATTGTACGGCAGAGAGAAAGGTTTTTGTGCCCTGCCTAAGCCTAAGCCTTGGGATCACATCTCCTTTTCCCCATACATAAAGTATGCAATTAAATTTTCACTTAAACGATTATCACATAAATCCAGAGGCCAAAGCCAAGCCAAACGTGTTTGCATTTAAATTAAAAGAGCCATTTTTCTTCACTACACACTGTGTGTGAATGTGTGTGTGTGTGTTGTGTGTGTTTATATATATGTCTTATATGTTTGTGTGCTTAGCCACAAAGAACCCGCCCACCTTATGATAAGGCCATTACAAGAACCAGCACCACGTATGCTTGATGTGGCCTAGCAGTTATCTGCCTTGAACCGCAAACGCCTAGCACGTAGACTCACACACATCAGCATACACATACATACATACACATACACATACACACATGCACTGGCAGCATGGCCGCTAAGAGTGGGACGAAACCCGTTGTATATATTTGCTTATGTTAATTGCCGTTGAATCCATTTCCATTAAGATGCAAGTCCTGCCACTGACGATAATGCCTCACTCACACACACATGCGCAACACACATGAATATACACATATACACACAAAAGAGAGAGCATAATTGCCAAAGGACGAGCGCAGGAAAGTATGCCTTGACCAGCACCAACGCACCATGGGCAAAATCACGATTTTATTTACATTAATTCATTTTTAAGACACGAAAATAAATCAACATAACATTAAATTTTTCAGTCACATGTAAAACATTTTACATTGCTCATCACTGTTAAATTAGCAGCTCTTAAATTTAGCTATAATATTTTGAACATTTTTATAAAGATAAAGAATAAAAATTCATCACTAAATAAACTTAATTTGTGTAAAACATGCTTTAGAATTTTCATGTTCTTATTAAAAGATACAAAATATAAAAGATATCTGCCCACTTCTGTAAACTATCTTACTGTTTTGTCCATATTTACCTTTGTCTTAGAGTTAATATTTAATATAATAATCATAGGTGGTAATTTTGCCCATAGTGCAACGTTAAGCTACGTCCAATGCCTGCGTCCCGCTGTTGCTTTTCAATATGCACAGCAATATCCTTCGGTAAACACAAACACACACCGAAGCAGTCACACAGTCCAAGTCCAGAGAACGGAGAACCGAGACCCAAAGACCCAGGCATTATATTATACAATAACAAAAAAGGCATAGCATACCAAGTGGCGCTAATGCCAAAGCGTGCGTCTTTACTGCAGGCTCTCTTGTTCACACTAACTCTATATCACTCTCTCTTTCTCTGTCTCTTCTCTCACTCTCGTGTCTCTGGCGGCTGGTACGTGCTCTTACATATTAGTAAACTTCATAATTTTTAATTGATACATTAAATTTCGTGCAAATATTAGCAGAGCAGTCTCTGCTGGTGGCTGCTGGTGACAGCCCTGGCAGCGGGCCACTTGGCAACACCAGCAAACGCCATTGCACACTTTGGCTACAACTTGGTTGACAGCTTAACGTTGTAAAGCTCAGTTTATTATGCATGGCAGAGCTCCATTGAGGTTTTATAGGGCCAGGGATTATCAACAGGCCTCTAAGCCGTTTTGTTTGTTTTTTTTCTATATATATTTCTATTTTTGGCGTTGCTTAAAAGTAGGCGAAATTATTGTTTGGTCTGCTGTTATGTTTTTGGGCATACTTTTACTCTATGCCAAGCCTCGGCTATCAATCTCACCAATATTTGCGTTGGGCCAAGTGCAGAGCAGTCTGAGTAATATATTCTGAGTGCTGACAGCTTTATATTATGCTAATGGCAAGGCACAAAACTTTGCAACTGATCTCAATTAACATTTTAAGTCAAAAAAAATATGAGAAAAAATATTGCCATTGTTCTTTATGGTTGAGTTACAATAGAACAGTTGAAACCGGCGCTTTGAGCAACTGTTCCCAACCTCTTTACTTAATTACTCCTGCTCTCTCTTCTCATCTTTTTGCGTACTGTTCTCTGAGCACAGTTTTTACTCAATTGTTCACGCCTCTGTCGCCACACGGATAGAAAGCGCGAGTATGGAACTTCTTCATTCGGGTCGGTTTCTTCTCAGATCAGATCATTTACTGCTGCAGAAAATTTTCTAAAATTTTTCCATGTTAATTGAGAAATCTATGTGAATATACACCCGTTTTTTACAGTGTGTACACTCGAAAAACTGTTCCGAAATGAGCACTTTAGATGCTCATGAATTGTTTGCTTACAGTTAGGCAGAGCCCGCTGTCTGGCGGTCAGCAAACTCAGCTCAAAAGCAATTCTTTGCACATTGACTTGCAGCACAACGACTTCAAAAATTGCTCAGTTTTTCAGTATTTTTTTGGAGTAAAGTCTTTTGGGGGCACTCAGGCAACAGGCAGCAGGCAACGCTTGGCACTCAACCGCAAATGCATTTCAACGTAAAGTTTTTAAACAAATATTTGCGCAACTTGCAGGCAGGCTGATAGGTAGCCCAAGCCGGAGTTGGAAAGAGCATAACAACTACACGGTTTATTCTTACTCTTACTATTGCTTTTTGCCCTTTTTTCACCGGCATTCAAACAATGCGCAACCAGGCGAACCTGGCAGAAGCTGTATAGAGCCTGCAGCCAGCCATAAAATGAGCAAACGCTGCCGCGCCGTGCGGTATGCAACAGTTTTTTTGTATGGGCTCTCTTTTATTTTTGTCTGTTCTGCCTTTCATATTTGCGCGCAGCTGAAGCGGTAGCCAGCAAACAAATGGCACAAAAATTGTTTTTGCAACTGTATACAGAGTAGAGTTACTTCTCCCACACTTTGCTTTTAGCTGGCAACTCTATAAATGAATGTCCTTTTGATTTTGTTCAACGAGCCTAGCGAGTGACTCAATTCAGCGGCTCAGTTCCGGTTAGCCTTTTGTTTCGGCCTGGTCACAAAAGGAGTATGTGCTCGTCTTCAGCTCCTACTTCTTTATCGCGCCCTTTGTGTACGCTGCAATGTGTATTTCCTGAGGCCAGGGCACCTCGCTGGCGGCTCCTCGCTGCTGCAGAGGGTCACATGTGTCTTGCAGGGCGTAGGAATGTTTTAATTTGTTTTTCCCATCCGCTTTGCTTGCCTCTTTTTATGGCTTGGCTTGATTGTTTATTTGTTTGTTCTTTCGCTGGCCATTCTTCAGCTTGGGGTTTTTTGCATTCATGACACGGCGTACGCCCTCAAGTATGCGCTATATGGTTTCCGTTTCCGTTTCCGCTACCGTTGCCGTTTGCCATTTGCCATTTGATATTTGTCGCGTTGCTTTGACAATGAAATATATGTGGAAATTTTTGTTTTATTTGCCAAAGATATGATTAATTGAAGTGTCATAACAGTATTGCAAGAATTTTCATTGCTTTCCGCCACAGAAACTAAAGACTAAGGACTATATGTATTCAACTCACACTAATTGCCATTTCTCTCTCTATTTACAGGTAAGTGAAGCGTCTTCTGGGACTTGTAATACCCAAGTAAATACTAATGCCGTAAGTTCTCTGACTTAATGAACAAATCTACTTCAGGCCAAGCCACATTTTGTCTTGTGTATTTAATTACAAAAGCAACTATCTTTCAATTATTTACACCTGCAACAAAAACCCAAACAACAGACACGTAACCCCTCCCTTTCAGCCCCACCATCCCGCCGTCTTGCTGCACTTCTCCGGGCCAAAAACAAAATATATATGCGCTCTTTACATTGATTGCCAACGAAACTGCGCGGGTAATAGATAGCCGAGGCATAAGAGAAAGCCAAAGACAGAGAGAGAGAGAGAGAGAAAGGTACAGTAGGAGCAGGCGAGCAGACAGTCACTTTAGTTTCGCCCACTTGACGACCGCGCCCACTTTCGATAATTAATTGCAGACATCAGTTGCAGCAGCAGCACGGCGTAGTTTGAGTCTAAAGGACCAGCCAATGAAGCATGCCATCAATTTGTCTCACGGTTTTGTAGCATACTTTTAGGTGCACTTGCAATTGTTTTGCAGACAAGCCGACAGGCGGACGGACGGACAGACACAGAGACAGACATAGAGACAGTGAATAACAAAACTAAACTCAGCTGAACTGAACTGAAGTGAAGTGCAATTACAAATGCAATTCAGCTGGCAACAACAAAAAAACGAAAAACAAATCAACCTAAGCGAATTTTAGTTGAAATTCGTGTAGCTTGAAAATGTAATAGTTTTTTAGTTAAACGAAACAATCAAATTCGAGTAAATTAAATTAAAACTTGGCTAATAGTAGTTCGTGGAATAAGGTATGCAGCTCAATTAACGTTAAATTTCATGTTTAAATTATACAGGAAAAATATTAATAAATAAATCCTAGAATCAGGAATCTTGAAATAAATAAATTATGAATAAATGAAGAATAAATAAATAAATTATTAATAAATATTAAATTCCAAATTAAAATAAAATAAAACTGATACAAGAAAATAATAAATATGCTATTTTTATTTTAAATAATTTTTTATGTGAAATTTGTAAAATTATTGTAATGGTAATAAGAAATATTACATTACTATAAAATAAATATTTAAATACAAAATAATATAAACAATTAAAATATAAAAAAAATTTTCAATAAATAGAAATGCAGAAAAATAAATATAAATAAATACCATAAAATTAACTATATAACATATTTGATACATTTATTCAGCAAAAATAGTCAACAGCTATAAATAAATGTTTTGTAGTTATACCAAAACAACTCAACACCTTGATGCACTTTCCCTCTCGTGTGCGTAGACAGAACTTGCCACGCCCCCACGCCCATTCGATTGCCATTTGGCAGCTATTGCTCCGCTGCCAAGGTATTTAGCGCGGTTTTTAAAAGCTTAAACGTGTTAAGTCTGGCTCACATGCAATGCCAGCTCTCTCTTTCGATCCACTTCGTACGCTTTCCAGCTAGAAATTAAGTTGGAATTTTAAATTACCAACACATACACAGACATTTCTCTCGCTCTTCCTCCCTATTTCTATTGCCTACTTTTGTGCGCTCGCGGAATTTAATTAAAAGAATTGTAAATGTATTTCGCGCTGTTGTTCTACGGCTGATTTGTTGTTGTTGGGTGTTGTTACGGCAATTCAGCATTTTCCAACACTGGTTAATTAATGTCAGTTGGCATTACACAGTAAATAAAATGCAACTAGCTCAAAACTCATAATACAGCTGCCCCAACTGCTGACTAATTGCATTTTATGAATATTGCAATTGCCATGGCTGAAAAAGATAAATGGCCAGCAACAAAATGGCGCTGTTGCTGATGCTGCTGCTGCTTTGTGTTAGCCACTATCAAGCGGCTGTCCAGCTGTCACTGGTATTCTTGTCTCAAAAGTCGCTGACCCACCCAAAAAGAAAAGGGGAATCCCTAGAGACGGCACTGGGGAGCAGTGCATTAAATTAATGAAATGTATATGTATTACTTAGCTGGGATACATACATATATCTGTGTATATATGCATGTGTGTGTGTGCTTAGCAAGTTTGGTGAAAAACCCTTTTTTCCAATAAATGCCAAATTAATTAAAAAATACAGCGCAAAGGCAAACGCCAGCACCAAAAGTAAAGAAAGCCAACTCAAGCAAAACCCGAAAACAAGAATAAGAACCAAAAAAAAAAAGAAACGAACTTGAGACACAATGAGCAAATTTTTGCCTTGCCCTTTCCATTTTTTTTTTTTTTTTGGTTTTGTTTTTGTTTTTCTTTTGCTGTCTTTTCTTTTCATTATATCTCCGTATCTATATGCTGTTGTTTGCCACTGCTGCTTCGTTTTTTATCGTATTTTATTTTATTTTTTGCACTGAGCTCGCGCGCGCCCAACTTAAAAGTGTTAATTAAAAATTGTTTCACAGTTTAGCTGCGAAAATGAAAATTGAAAAAGGGCCAAGCCAAGCCAAGCCAACAAGAGAAGCTTCATATTTTTCTTATACTTTTTTTTTGCTCTCTTGCTTTTCATTAGCTGCTTCAATTTCAGCCAAAGTCCAAGTGTATTTATCTTAGCCAAACCGAAAAAAATTGAAGCTTGTAGCTGTAATTGTAACTGCACGGAAACTTGGCCATATCACGACATTGCTGGTGAGCTCTCGTTCTCCTGCTGCTTTTCCACCAGCTTCTACGACTTCTACGACTGCTTCTTAAAGCATCCAGACTCTAACTGGCTTTGTCTTGATTCCATTTTGGCTCCGAGTGCAACTGTAGCTTGTTAACGCAAGCAACCATTGCAGCTTCAGACTCCAGCCTTCCTCTCCCAATATCCCACGCTCCGTATCTGTATCTGCATCTTTTTCGTAATTGCACACACTTAAACCGCTTGGCTAGTCGCCCGATGGCCAGGCTAAGCAATTGTTAGACAATTAGGTTTACTCTCCATCTTCAGTTTTCTTCGTTTTTTTTTCAGCTAAAGGAAAAGTGGGAGATTTCGGCTATGGCTTTATTTGAACCTTGAAAATGGTTCTCTATAAAGCGAAATTATTGTCAGTGTTAATATTTAGTTTAATAATGATTATATTTAATATTATATGGATAGTTTTAGACCGATTCAGCATGATTTTATTTAAGATAAATTGCGCTATTTATTTATATAATTTATTAATTAATGTAATTTATTTAATTCATTTTGTTTTTAATACTTTAAATTTGACTTACGTTTTACGACTTACTGATTTCTTATATCTGCTAACATTTTAAAGCTGGCATTCTGCGCTTATGATAAAAATAACACGCAATCCTTTGCGCTGCAGATGTTGATATTTAAGTTTCTCATTAAAAGCTCGAGTCGAAAAAAAGTGCTACGTAGCAGGCAAGGCTTATGCCAAATATATACATTTTAGGGGAGTGGCAGATCAAGAGGGAGTTCAGGAGGGGCAACTGTTTGCCTTGCAACTGCTGCTGCGTGTTTTTAATTTTGCGCGTTTCGCTTGTTCTAATTGAAAGCCGCGTCGTGTGTTTTGGGCTGTGTACTTAGCTAGCATGTGTGTGTGTGTGTGTGTGTGTGGGTGGGAGAGTAAGTGGAAGTATGTGCATTGTGTGTGTTTGTACATGTATAGAGCTCTGTCTGCCTTGTGTTTGTCTTAACATTTATACTACACCCACACCACCTAAAAAGCTACGCAAGCTCTGTTGCCAAATCCGCTTTTCCCCGTCAAATCTGGCTGTTTTTTAAGAGCAATGGCTAGAAAAAATGTGTCACTTTGAAAAGCGAAATATCTTTAATGCAATAAAGGTGAACAACAATAATATATAATATTATTGTTATTTATAAATAATTCATTACTTTTAGAGAAAAAACAATTATATATTATTAGAACTTAAAGAAAACCGGCTGTAGAAAATTCTGTAGAACAGGATAATCAAATACTTTTTTCTTAAAAAATAATATATTTTTTATAAATAACACTAATATTATTGTTTATTTTTATTGCTTCAAAACTCTTCAAAAATTTAAATCTCTAAAAGCTTGGAAAGTTGGACAAATTTTCAATTTTATTAAAGTTTATTTATCGAAGAAAATTGGCAACACTAACGACAAGTGCTGCAGCATTTTCTCTCTCTGCCTCTGTCTATCCGTTCCCTTGTCGCTCTTTCTCTCACTCTTTTTCTCAATTTCTCACTCTCCCACTCTCTGCTCTACATGCTTGTAGATAAATAATTTACTTTTTCTGCACTAAGGCACAAACAAACAGCAGTTTGCTCAGTATATTCAGTGTATATACTGCAAATATTTATGAACACACACACACATGCATAACTCTTTACGTATATATTTGTTTATAATATAACGTACAACAATTTTTACATGTTGTTGTTGATTTTGCGCCAAACCAAACTTTGCAGATGAAACCCTTTTTGCCCGCTTTTTTTAGCCCAACGCAAGGGGTGCCGACTTTGAATATTTTGGGCCTTTTGTGCCCCAGGGCACTTACAACACACTTTTCTTTGCTTTTACTTTTATTATACCCTGCATTGATGCAACATATGACATAGAGGGCGCTACAGACTACAGCTAATTGAAAGTAATTGAATTTTAAAGCTGTAGCAACATGACAATTTTCACTTTGAGCCAATTTTCAGTTATCATTAATTTATTTAATAAAGTTGTAATTATTTTAAAATATTTTTATAGATTTATTTTTGTTATTTATTTCTAATTTGTATCTAAATCTAGCCTTTTTTGGCAACACTGGTACAGGGTGACTTTGCGTCCAAGAACAAGCTTAACACGCTGGCCAAAAATTAAAAATCAAGTTGATTTTAACCCTAAAAAGAAAGGCAGCAAGATATGCATTAAGCATGATACAGCCGTTGCCCTTGAGGAATGACCTTGCAGCTCTGGCCGTGCGTGGGCGTGGGCGTGGTTCAGCTGCTGTTGTTATTGCCCAGTAAACTATGCGATAGAAAACTATGCAAATGTTGCACAGAGCAGAAGACGAAGAAGAAGAGCAATACTCACACAGAGGGAAAAAATTCCAGAGCATAATTTATGGCGCTTGTGCATAGTTTTTTGTCAGGCACTGTGACAATTTGCCCTGCTTGTAAAAGCGTGTGATTTGTCTTTGGTTGCAACTTTTAGCGAGCCGCATAAAAACATGCATGAACAGCCCGGGGGAACAGTGTCCCCATGGAGGTTTTTGGCTGGCAAATGTCAACAGCAGACGCATACCAGGGCCGCTGTAGAGTGGGGGCTGCTGTCTGAGGCCCTGGCTGTGGCGAAAAACGCCTGTCTCGCTTTTGACGAAATAGACAAATTTGCGTTTTGTTGCAACAAAATGCCTCCTCTGTTCCCTCTCTCTCACTGCTTCGCCAGTGGCAACGGCAGCAGGACCAAGGCATGTCCTTTCTGCGGCACATGCATTTCCATGGCAATAAATCATATGCAGAGAGATGGCTACAAAAGCAACAGCAACAGCAAAACCAACAACAATACACATGCAACATATAGACAAAAAAAAATAACACAAAAAAATAACAATGTTGCGGCTGAAAAACTTTTACTGCACTCAGAGAAATTTTGATTGATTTATTCTGCAAAATAATACTCTTCAATGAATTCAAATTTTTTCCACAATTCAAGTACAAATTGAAATAAAATCGTAAATAAATTTAGATTAATTAAAGCAAAATCGGTTGTAAATTCATACGTATTCAAAAATACGTACTAATCAAAATTATTTCAATCATAAAAGCGCATAAATATATACAAACAAAATTTGAAATCTGCGCTTAATTCAGAATTTTATTTTTTAAAACCAAATATGCTGTCTTATTGAACACTTCACTTGATCGAAAATTATTTCAATCTTAAAGGTTAATAAAATAGAATTTGTCTTATTAAACTTTTGACTTGATCCTATATTATCTTAATCTTAAAACAACATAAAAAATAGAAATAAGATTTTGAAAAACTCACTTAAATAAAAATGTTTCTTCTTGAATCTAACATTTCCTATGTTATTAAGCTCTCAACACCATAAGTTCTTAATGTAATACCGAAAACTCTTAATTTTTCTCTCAGTGTGCTTGTTGTTTTGCCTGTTCACTTTTCCATTGCCATTTGCTGCCGCATTTTCTTTTGCTTCTCATGCTTTTTTGTCTCTGCCACATGACAAATACATAAATTTGCCAAAAATGTCGCCGCCTTTCAAACAATTTTTGAGCTGGCAATTGGAATTCAACGCTCCACGTTTGCCACATACAAATTTCCACCTTTTGCTCAGTTTTTTGCCCAGCAAAGTAGGAGCAGCAAAACAATCTCAGAGGACGCGTCATGTGGCCATAAATCAAGTGTAGAGCAAGGTGTTAAAATTTTATTTTTAGTCTATCGCCTACGATTTACCCGGGCAGCGCTGCTCATCAATTTTGAAGAGTTTTCCCCTGTTTAGTTTTTGGCTGAGCTGCCAAGTCCAGCGGAAATGATAGATAGTTTCTAGTGGGGATTATTTCGGGTTAGTTTTACTGATTGAATGTAAACATTTAATTTTGTTGTTTCGAAACGCAAACAAAAAGCAGAAGCTAACTTGGGCAACTTTTTGTGGAATAACTTAATATACTTCCTCAAATCTGGTTAAAATCTTGATGAATAGAAGCCAAATTTGTATAAATTATCTGCCTAATTAGATCGTTTACTTTAAAGTGCAAATTGAAAATGTGGAAGGAAGCGTTACAGGGTCTGCCACATCCGGGTTCGCCCGTCTGTAGCCTTCCTGCCGATTGATCTGCTCCGTTCTTACTGGTTTTTGAGCCCATTGAATGCATTGAAAGCAGTGCAATTTCCACAGCATTTTCTTGCTGCAATAAATTTGCTGTGCAGTACTCCATTTGGCGCTTATCTTGCTGGGTGTTAAGTACTGGCATGCCACACGAATGTTGCATGAGGAATTGTCTGATTGTCGCTGCAACAGGAATTTCTTTTCTTGCTGCTGCTAAATTAAGCAAAAAAGTAATAATTTTTTGCCCCTGCATGCCACAACAACTGCAACAAAAAGGGGACAATTTGCTGCTGCTGATACATAATTCACATGCCAAAACAGCACGAAATGCTTGGCATATAGCCCATGCAGGGGCGTGGCGAGGGAAGGCGTAACAGGGGGCGTGCACAGCAGACGACAACAAAGTGGAAGCCATTAAATTTCCATGCAAGCAACTAGTACTAGAGGAACAGGGCATAAAAAGAGAATATGAGTAAAAAAAAAAACAGCACGCAACATATCTGCCACGCCCACGCGCTTGCACCCAAGTAAAATGAGTTTGCACTTTGTTATGCAAAAAACGCAGCAAGATAGGGAGAGGGAGAGGCAGAGGAAGAGAGAGAGAGAGAGAAGCAGGGGCAGGGCAATACTTCACCTGCAATGTTGCACCTTAAGGAATGTCTGCTAGAAGCAAGCGACAAAAAATATGCAAAAAGAGAATAGTTAGAAGCACAACGAAGTGTGCATACACTCTCATTATTATTTATTTAATATTAATCTTATAAAAAACTATAAAAATAAAAATTAAATAAATCTTAGTTTCGTAATTCAATCAATTTATTTAATTATGTTGATAAATAAATAACTCAAATTAAAGCTGAATTTAATTTATTTATTACTAACTTCCTTACTGACAGAAAAACTTGTCTTCAAGAATTCTATTCTTCATTTAAGAGCATTCTAAAAACTTGTACTAATATTTATGAATTTTTAAGCTACGATTCGTGCTTATTCTTTGCACTTAAAAAAGTTTTTTGCTTAATTAATTTGAATTTATTCACGATTCTATTCCAATTTGTAATTTAAGTCTATTACAAAATCAAATTTATTTAGGAGTTTTTTGTGTAGTTCTCTTTGCTCTTTATTTTACCGAGTATACAGAGTTCAGTTCAGACATATTTTCATGCTGTAATCCATATTATCAAGAGTTTTATTTATATGTGATATTTTGCAATAATTTTCAATAAATTATTACCATATTTTAGATGTTTTTCATTCATTATTCGAAATACCCCTTTGAGAGAGCATAAATAAGGAAAAGGAGGCGGCATAGGAATAGCTGCTGAGACAGCAGACGCAAACTTTGCATGTTTTTCATATTTATCCCGGCGCATTCCAGACATAAACAGAGCGACAGCAGCGCAATCCCATACTGACGCAGCTGTCCCGGTGCCTCCCAGTCCCCCTTTCCCCCCTCACTCTCTCTAGCAGCCTATTCTGGGCAGTCGGAAGGGTTAAGCAGGATGCGTATGTGCAAATTATTTAGAGCACGGCGTGTCAGAATGCCAGTTACCTGTGCTATGCTACAGTCGCGTCTTGAAATATTTTTGTGCTGCCTTATTTATGGCATACACACACAGATGCAGATACACAGATACACACACACAGAGCAGAATGGTGTTAGTGTCTCTCAGGTGTCAGTGGCGCAAGTTATGAAAATACTTTGTAAACATTTCCTATTTCTATTAGCGCGCTGGCAAGCTGCATGTCTGGCCCCTGCCTGGAGTGCAGTGTGGCCTTCAAAAACTATGCAACAATGTTTGTTAGACAGCAAACGAAAAAGTTTTTGGCCATAAGTGTTTCCCAGCACACTACCTTCGAAAAGTATCTTACGAATGCGAAGTAAATGCTCGGCCCTAAAAAGTATCTTTTACCTTATCGACGCTGCGCGTTGAACCCGCGGCTATATGGGGCTCATAAATTATATTTTTTGAAGTTAACAGTAAAAACAAAACAGCAAAAAACACACACACACACACACACACAGAGAGAATACAGTAAAAACTTTGTGGCAGTTATTACCAAGTGTTTTGTCGTCGCAGTCAGGCAAAGTCTCTACAGAGTCTCCCATACACACACGCACATCGGGTAAACATTTTTGCGACTTTAGAACGACTTTGAAGCGCACCTGAAACAAAGTTTTCGAGTTCTTTGCTTTCTACACAAAAAACAGCCGGTAAGGACGCTACAGATCAGTCGGACAGATCAGTTTACAGTCGCACGTAACCGACAGTAAGAGACCCTGCACAGCCTCATCGATTGTGCGATGTTTCTAATCCGATCATAATAAAGTTCACAGCATGGAAAATGCAATAGGCTACGAACATGCCAAATAGTTAAGGGAGGTATCAAAATTGTTAATCAAATTTGGTCAGGAAAGCCTAGATACCAAAAATGGTGGCTCTAGCTCTAATAGTTGCTGAGATCTAGCTGTTCATACGGACAGACCAATAGATCGATGAACGGACTTGGCTATATCGACTCAACTCGTCATACCTATGCATTATATTTATACTTTGTTCGATATGCCACGCCCACTTCTATAAGTTACACAAGTTTTTCATTTGCACTAACTTATCAGACCTTTTTGTACCATTTCAAGCTACAGGTTCCAAAAACAATGCCAACTTTAAGTGCGCTTTTTCAATGCAAGCAAAGCTCTGTTTTTTTTTGCAAAAGTATCTTTAATTATTTTGTGATAAATGATGACATTTGAGCGTAAGAAACTTGCAAAGCTTTTAGCGTACAGCACTGTGCTTGCAGTTGGCATTGTCTGCACACTTCATTAGCACCTGGCCATAAGTGGAAGTTGGTGGTAAACGGTTATAGGATTCGCCCCCTGCTCCGAGTTGCCGAACAATCCTTAAGCTCCGGCTTGACAAGCCGAACATGAAAATATTAGTACATGTCCTGGGCAAACAACAGCTGACAATGACAAGGCAACACGGCAAAAACAATCACAAGCACAAAATAAACAAGCCAACAGCAGAGGCTAGAACAATGGCCGCCTCCCTGCCCTTTGAGAGCGGTTTAAACTGCGTAACAGGCTCAAGGAGTCTGTCTCCTGGCCAAACAAAAGACGACTGTCGCCTTGGTTCTGTCTTGTCCTGTCCTGTCCTGTCTTCAGGCTGGCCCGTGTCGACATAACTTGGACGCCATGTCGATGATTGATGATGGCATGTGACACTAATGGTAATTGTTGCCATTTTATCACACACACAACAGGCCAGAGCAGCCGAAGCTTCAGCTAACCGGGCACCTGAGAGCCAGGAAAATAATTTTTACTCGCTACAAATTTTTTAATAATTTTTTGTTTTGTTTTTCATTCCGGCGTACTGGGTTTAATTTTACATTTTAATAGGGTGCACGCCTAAAACTACTACGGCAAGCAACAATGATTTATGATGTGCCACGACATAACCCCGAACAATTACTCAAATTTCACATTTTACTCGCGCTTTATTTAGCAACTGTACACATAGACAAAGGACGAGCAAGTAGGAGCAGCAACTGCTGGTGATAACTTAGGCTGGGCTCCAGTTTCGCTCAGCTAGATTAAATATCTTCCTACTAGGCGTATGATTAATGTGCAAAAAATAGAGCTAAAATCATTTTTAAGATTATGTGCAAATTTGTACATGCCTGAAGCATGCAATAAACCTGGAGCTTAGAGTTTTTCTATAAAACAAATAAAAGACATAATAATATATAAATCTTAAAATATAACTTAAATGTGCTAGAATTTTTAGCAGTTTCCAAAAGTTCTGTAAAAATATATATTTATATACTATATGTATTAAACAAATTGCGACAGTTGGGATATATATAGGTTTAAAAAAATTATATTAAAATAAATTTTTATATGGTATATTTAAGCTGGACTTTGAACTTTTTGACGCTGACTGCACAGAGTATAATTCGCATAATTGTTAATTAACTAATACAGTGTCTATACAAAAAACTCGCATAATGAGAATTCTGGCGAAACATTAGCAAATTGCATAGGAATTTTTTATAGTATTTATGCGCATTCAATGCACAAATATGCATATTTTTGCACAAACAAAACAATAATAATAATCATGTGCATTCGCCTGAACGAAATGGTTCTGCCAACTGAAATGCAAATAGGGTTATTTGATGGGAAACAAACTCTTTAGTTGTAGTTAAATTCCATTAAAATTGTAGCGTGTATTTGAAAAGTTAATAACTGTATTACAATTGCAAATGCATTCATCAGATTTGACAAGGACTTAAAAGCATAGCTGTTAGTCAATAATACTGCTCCGCTTTCTCATCATATTCATGCTCAATCTATGCAATTATTTATGCCAGCGAGAGTGTTTATTAACATAATTACATACAGTTGGCATTACATGCAAATTTATATAGATGCATGTGCCCATTGTATTTGTTGTAACAATGGAGTGTTAGTATTTAGTGGTTTTACTGCCACTTAAATTTTTGATTGCCAAACGAGTAATATAATAATTTCCATCAACACTCATCCACTCGAGAGTGGAGATTCTTTAATGGATTTGGATTTGGATTCGGATGCATTGTGCTTGCGGCCATTGCATTTTAATTAAAAATCAAAAATAATTAGCTATTTGTTTAATTACATGAAAATCATTTGTGCCATTAATATTTATTCGAAATATTGGCATTTATGTATGCTCTATGCTGTCTGTCTGTCTGTTTGTCTCTCTGCATTATTTATTTACATTTCAAACATGTGTCAACATGCCCGCTGGCCAAAATGTATGCAAATAATATAATAAATGAAAGCTATGATAAAACACATAGATTGAAAATGGCATAAATACATATGAGCACATATGAGTGCATTCATAAATAAATAGCAAATAAATAGATAGATTGGATATGCCTGATGAGTTATGTGTGCATTCTCGCGCCAGCCCATAAATGCATATTTAATTACAAAATTAATTAACATGAAATACTATAACTAAAGCAAAAATCGCAAACATACAGAAAAAAAAGTAAATATAATCATTTATTGTGTATTTTTTATTTTACAATGCAATGAAGCGTTAAGATATTAAAGACAAATAGATGGGATTTTAATATGCTTTTCCTTGCTATATTTGCATAATTCTCTTAATTGTAATTGCATTAAAGCAAATGTAATAGACAAAACAGCAAATCGAAAGTCAAACTAGCGTAAACATTCTATTGAGAAAAACTACAATAAACATGAAAAAAAACAGCTTTAGAGTTTCAATTAGCTTTTTGTACGAAACTTGTTTATTTGCAATAAACTAATTTAAATAAATAGACCAAACTTAATTTATATTACGATAAATATTATATAATATATAAGCTACGTCCCTGAAGTTAATAAAAAATAAACAATTGATGCAGTTTATTAAATTCATTTTATTTTCTACATATTTGAGATATCCCTTATTTTCTTAGGCAGTAAACTAATCCAATCAACATGTAGTTGTTGTTGTCATTTATCTGTGTCTAATAACGAACAGCATTTTGCTGCACCAAATGGGCTTCAATCAATTTTAATTTAATTAATTTTCCCCAAAAACCCCCAAACAGCTCAACAACTGCACAAACAAATAAGCAAACAAACAAACAAACAAACAGATGGAAATAAACAAACCACACAAGCACACCTTCTAATGAAATGCTTGAGCATCGAAAGTTTTTCCAGTAATTTGTGCCATAACACGCACTTAAACCGAAATGAGTTAATATTTGGACTGGCATGTAACTTGATGCCCCATCAGCCCTCCCTCTTCACCCTTCCCCGCACCCTGCAACGCAACCAAGTTGTATGCCCCGGGCAAATATCACTTACTTATGTTTAGTTGTTGCTAATAACTTTTGCAGGCCCAAGAGCTGTGGCGCCTGCTGTTAATGACACAACCGCAAACAAAGTGCACACACACACACAGTAACACTAACACACTCACACACAATTATAAAAGGGGGTTGCAGAGAGGGGTGCGGCGCTGGCTTGTTGTGTAATGGCAAAGCTCATTAGCTTTGCAGGCAAACAAGTTTTAAAGCATGCATTTAGGCGCGCTGCGGTTTGACAGTCTAGCTCTCTCTCTCTCTCTCTCTCGCGCTCTCTCTCTCTCTCTCTCTCGCGCTCTCTCTCTCTCTCAAACCATGCCTGCAGCCTGTGATTGTGTGTGTGTGTGTGTTGACACAACAATTAAAAGCATTTAAAATAAAGCATAGGCTCTCGGCAGCAATACGCGCTCTCAGCCAGCGTCAACGTCAGCCTCTGCGGCCTTAGCAAATGCATAAATTGTATAAGCTTGCATGTGTATGTGAGTAAGTGTGTTTGTGTGTGTGTGTGTGTGTGTGTCTCACTAATTACCATGTCTTTAGCTTTGGCATGGCTTATGCCTGTGGCACTCGCAGTTCCCAGCGTTGTAGTTGTTAACGCCTCCTGTGTTTGAGCATAATAACTGTGTAATTGAGTTGCAACTTATGCACATAAATAAATTCGTTTTATTAATCATAAACACAACCATTATTTAAACATTTTAATTGGGTTTATTATACCCTGTGCCCATTTGAAAAATGGGAAAACAGGGTTAATAACTTTGTCAGAATGTATGTAACAGGCAGAAGGAGGCGTGGCAGACCCCATAAAGTATATATATTCTTGATCAGGGAGACAAGCTGAGTCGATATAGCCATGTCCGTCTGTCTGTCCGTCTGTCTGTCTGTCCGTCTGTCCGTCTGTCCGTTTGTATGAACGCGTCGATTTCGGAAACTACAAAAGCTAGAGATGCCGTTTTGGTTGCTATAGGTAGGTGTATTCAATACGCAGATCAAGTTTATTTCAAATCGTTGATGCCACGCCCCCTTGACGCCCAAACATCAATAAAACTCACATAACCTCGAATTTTTAACACAAAAAGTTAAATAACAAGCGTAATATTGAACATAGAAGGTTGTGATTCGGAACATAAGCTCTGTTGTATTATATTTAACTATCCTGAAAAGCGCAGTGAAATCGGTTAAGAAACACAGGAGATATAAGCTTCACAATAGTTGAACTTAAAAGTTCAAAAACAAGCGTAATATTAATCATAGAATGTTGTTATTTGGTATAAACGCTCTTTTTTATTATATTTAACTATTCTGAAAAGCGCATTAAAATCGGTTAATAAACAAAGTAGATATAAGCTACGCAATTGTCAGCGCAGCCCAGCAGCGCAGCAACAGCAGCAGCAGCACCACCACCGCAGCGCAGCTGGCGCACGTAATAAGGGAAGAAGAAGTACTGTTGATACGCTTAGTGTGACAGTTTTATAAAATTGTATACAAAATAAAAGGCACAGGGTATTCTACAGTCGGGCCCGTCCGACTGATCTGTCCCGTCCGACTGATCTGCCCTGTCCAAATTTTTTTTAACTCTTGTAAACTATAATTTGAATGCATTAATATTGTTTTTTGCTTTTTGAAGCTATTTAAACTTATAAGTAGCCACATTCTACTTCATGTCAACAGAATTCTGTTAAATGTTCAGCAGTCTGTTATACAATTAACAACACTCTGCAATGTTACTACAGTATGCAATATTATTTATTGGTTATTCATATGTTTGTTTATTTATTTATTATATTTATACCCTGTGCCCATTTGAAAAATGGGAAAACAGGGTTAATAACTTTGTCAGAATGTATGTAACAGGCAGAAGGAGGCGTGGCAGACCCCATAAAGTATATATATTCTTGATCAGGGAGACAAGCTGAGTCGATATAGCCATGTCCGTCTGTCTGTCCGTCTGTCTGTCTGTCCGTCTGTCCGTCTGTCCGTCTGTCCGTTTGTATGAACGCGTCGATTTCGGAAACTACAAAAGCTAGAGATGCCGTTTTGGTTGCTATAGGTAGGTGTATTCAATACGCAGATCAAGTTTATTTCAAATCGTTGATGCCACGCCCCCTTGACGCCCAAACATCAATAAAACTCACATAACCTCGAATTTTTAACACAAAAAGTTAAATAACAAGCGTAATATTGAACATAGAAGGTTGTGATTCGGAACATAAGCTCTGTTGTATTATATTTAACTATCCTGAAAAGCGCAGTGAAATCGGTTAAGAAACACAGGAGATATAAGCTTCACAATAGTTGAACTTAAAAGTTCAAAAACAAGCGTAATATTAATCATAGAATGTTGTTATTTGGTATAAACGCTCTTTTTTATTATATTTAACTATTCTGAAAAGCGCATTAAAATCGGTTAATAAACAAAGTAGATATAAGCTACGCAATTGTCAGCGCAGCCCAGCAGCGCAGCAACAGCAGCAGCAGCACCACCACCGCAGCGCAGCTGGCGCACGTAATAAGGGAAGAAGAAGTACTGTTGATACGCTTAGTGTGACAGTTTTATAAAATTGTATACAAAATAAAAGGCACAGGGTATTCTACAGTCGGGCCCGTCCGACTGATCTGTCCCGTCCGACTGATCTGCCCTGTCCAAATTTTTTTTTTATATATTATATATTATTTTTAATTGCAGTTGACAAAGAAATTAATTAATATTTATTAGATTCAAATATTTTGGTTTATTTTCTTCATCTGTTAAACCTCTCTCACAAACTATAATATCACAAAGCTATTATTTCTTCAAAATAATTGCTTTATAATATTTAAAAAATTTGAATACCTATTAAAATATTTATTTATTTCATTTACCTTTACTTTACATTACTCTTTTTACTTTCTGCTTATGTATACAATTTTAAAACCAAATCAACAAATCAACAAAATATATTATTATTATATTTAAACTGTAGCTATAGCTATAAATTATTTTTTAAAAAATAATTTCTATATAATATATGTAACTAGCGAATACAAATTAATTCTAATGCCTTATTCACACCTATAAAGTAATTTATTAAAATGATTTCTATATATCATTTGACTCCTATGAATATAATCATTGCTTAAACTGTACCTAGTTGTATCGATTAATTTCTAAAAATAATTCCCTGAAAAAAATCCAATCTTTTAACTTCAGCGTATTTCCACTTCGACTTGTGACCTATAATTTTCGATTGACCGTTGTAGCTATTGCCAATGCCAAAACCAAACGCTATACGGGCGTAATTATGGCTTGTTGTGGCGCCTTCTGGCCACCGACATAAACTGGCCGCAAGGGGCATTTGGCATTTGCCAGTTAAACTAGTTAGTTGCATTAAAATTTCAACTGTAATGGCTGACAAACAACAAATTTTACTTCAAACAAAAGACAAATTGCTACGGGGTCACAAAGAATGTTTTCCCTTATTCTCTGCATTTTTTCGTGCTCCCTCATTCTTATCAGTCGCCGACAATCGAAGCGTTCTCTTAGCCCCGTTCAAGTGTTTACCAAGTAGCAGCAAAAGTTCGAGTTGGAAAATTGTTGAATTTAGCTGCTAAATTGCAAACACATGCTATGCCAGACGGAGAGTGAAAGACGCCGAGGACAATGGCCAATGTTAAATCAGGCGTGAAATCAAGCAGGTGTTTCAATTTTTAGCAAATTGACTTGACTTTACCTGACTCTTTTACCAACAGACTTGACAGCAGTTGTCTGTTAGCCGCTTGATAAATCGTCATCATTGTTGGCATTGCGTTGGTGTGTTGTTTGTCTCATTAAAATGATTATTATGCATTGCATTTCTGATTATAAAAAGCGAATTAAAACTTATTTATGCATTGCCTTGCACGATTTATATGATAATAAAATAATCATTGTAATTATATTTGCTATATTGCAGAACGTATCATTTTTCATATACTCTGCCACACTCACAAGAACTCCCTGACGAACTGGCCCCACAATTCAATATAAAAATCAAATGATATGCATATATTATTATTATAAAAAAAACTGCAATTTAATTATATAAAAATTGTATGCAATATAATAGTAATCTGATGTGACACGCATTGATTTCGATTGCACAATTATTGTATGATTATTAAAACAAAAAACACAAAAAAATTACGTCCAATGATCGATGATTAAATTAATGAAAGTATTGCTATAGAATATTTCTATCAATGCCAAATAAATCAATCAATTGTAAATATATGCCAATTTTAAACTACCCAAATAATGTCTTTAATTTTTGAAAGGCTCTTTAAACAAAAGCGGCATGAAAATCAGAAATTAAGCTGCCTGCATTTAATAAAACTGCATTGTATGTTTATAATACTGCAACTCTCAGTGCAGACAATTTTTTCCCATTCTTTTTGCACTTATTTTGTAATATATATTTTTTATGACGTCAAGCATAAATTGGCATTTCAACTGGATTTGCATGTTAATTAAAATGCTACACGCACGGACAGTTAAAAACAAATGCAGACAAGAGCGCATTAAAGCACCCAATAATAATAATAATAATACTGCCACGCCCAGTCGTACATGTATGTGAGAGACTGAGGGAGAGGGCGTAGAGAAAGGCGGGGAGAATTGAAGAGTGTAATGCAGTCTGGTAGAACACAACGCTTAACAGCTGACCGAACATTGTAAGCCTTTTGTGGCGTCTGTGCTCGCTTTTATTGCCTTGGCCAGATCGATGTCAGGGCAACTCCCCGTAGCTCCCGATAACTTCAGGCAACTCCCAGCAACTTCTGGTAACTCCGGCCAACATCCGGCAGTACTTTACGCTTTTCACTACGCTCAATGCTTGACACGCGGCTGGCTGCATTCCATTTTGAACTCTATTTACTTAAGTGTTCGCTTAGCAGGAAAAAAATGAAGACTAAGTAGAAGCAACAACAGTGTAAGCATGCACTGAAAGAAATATAAGCATGTTAAGTGTTTGGGCAGTATTATCATTAATGTATAATTTAAACAGGTTAATATAACTTATAATTTTAATTATGTTAAAAATTTGTTTATAAAATGGACGGTGAGTTCTCGGAAAAATAGTTCTCTAAAATAGAACTGCCATCGGCGGCCATTAAATCCTAGTACAGACAAAAAATTAAGAAGAAGCATTGCTGTTTCGCTTGCACATTTTGCACATATTTTTTTAATTTATTTAAAAGATTTTTAAATTATATTTTTTATCCGTGTAGTAGAACTTAATGCTGCGACCCGACCGACGACCTACACTTGACTTAACCAGCATTGTCGATTTCATTGACGTGCTAAGGCATAGAAGTAGAGTAGATGGAGAGGGGAGAGAAGAGAGCGGTGAGCAAGGGGCACAAGCACACCCATAAAAAACTGCATGCACATTGTCAACGCCTACTTGCTTTTGGGGGCGAGACTTTAATGATGATTTCCTTGGCGCTTAAGTCGTTTAAACTGCGACCCGATGACGTCGCCGACGACTGCCTTTTTGTGTGTATGTGTGTGTGTGTGTGTCTGTATTTGACTGTGTGTGTGTGTGTGTGTGCGTGTTTGTGTGTCTGAGCTGCAGTCGGAGTTTGCTTTTTTATTGCTTCAGCTGGCACTAGCTACTCCCCTGATATCCCACTGATATCAGCCTGCCTTGGCTCTGCGAAGCGCCTGCCACGTCTACTGCGTTCATGTGCATTATGAAGCACTTCTCTTCTTGGTGCTATTACTTCTTTCATTTATTCTTCTTCTTCTTGTTCTTCTTTTTGTTCGTCTTCTGCAGCTGGTAGTCGTCGCTCTCTTGAGCTGCTTTAAGCACTTGACTTTGCCTAGAGTGCAAAGCATCCAGACTCTCCGACGCCCTCTTTAGTGCCTTGAGCCATGTTGGTTTAAAGATTTTTCCGCCGCTGATGGAATTATGACAAGTGCCCGTGCCGGTTCGAGTGCCGACAGTCGTAAAGTTCAATATTTTTATAGCATACTTACTAGCGCAGTAGCGTTCGCTTCAATAACAATAATGCCTAAAAGCATGCAAGTGCAAACTGCTGCGCCAAGTCGTGCGTTACTTCTGGCCATAATATCAAGAAAATATTATATATCATGAAACAAACGCAGTCTAACCGATATGTCAGAGAATTTACAGAGTTTAAAATTTAAATTCGAGTCACCAAATGTTTTTAATTTAAACTTGCAATGCATATTGCAGCATTTATAATGTCGATATTATTCCACGGCCAATCTAAATCCCTTAGTTGCCAAATTTAATGGCAGCTTCACTGTTTAAACTGCTGCAAAAACATTTATCAAGCCTGCAATAAATATTTGCTGCATTTTGTTTAATTTATATCGCTGCAAAAATTTATATAATTTATTATAAACAGCAGCTGTCTGGCCCGGCCCGCCTGTCAGCGATTGTCTGCTCCGCCTTCTAGTGCCCCCAGTATTTAATTGACATATTTAAAATATTAAATTGCATCCGTGCACAAAAATTTTTGCCGCTACCCTTCAGGCATTTGCTATTTTTTTGTGTATGTATTTTGTAACTCTAGTGCCGGCCAATGTTTTGTGTGCAATTATTAATTTTTAATCAAGTAAATAACTGTGTTCACCCATACACACACATCGACACGTGTCGACAGCACTCTAACCGCAATGTGCGTGATTTCCGCTTTTGGTTTGCACAAAGCAGCAAGTGTAAAAAAGTCTACACTTGCATTTTGCATAAAATATGACACAGCCGACGAACGAAATACTCTTCTAAATTTTAGATTGGCGTTGATGGCAGATTACTCGGTACAAAGAGTTTGAAACAAACATATATTTAGATAAACCAAGGCTTGAATGTGCCTAGAATTATATTTTAAATATGTTATAAAAAATGTATTTATATTTAATTACCTAAGTATTATTATTTAATTACTTCACATCATTTTAAGTGTGTTAAGACAATTTTAATACATTTACGGATGAGTCGAAAAAGAGTTTTATATATTTAGATACAGTAAGACTAAAATCTATCCAACAATTTTTATGAAATACAATTTATAAGTTAAGAAATTCATTAAATTAAATCTACATATTTTTATTTATGTGCTTCACACAATTTTAATTTAACTTTTACTTTTCAGTTAAAAATTTTAAACACAAATTCAAAAAAGTATTTAAATTAAAATTAAATTTAATTTAAATTATATGTTAAAATTTGAACATCATAATAAAACGTAATACGTCTAATACTCTATGTGGAAATTAATAACAACATTTTCAGCAACAATTCTGTCCCGCTGGGGCATTTTGGCGTTATTAATTAAATGGCGCTTAAAAGTATGCTAGCAAAAACGCGCTTAGGACAGACACACATGTATTATGCATGCCTGAGTATGGATTTTTTTTTTGTTGTTGTTGGCCAAGTGAAAATTTATTATCACTGACAGCACAGACAGTTGAACCGATGGACAGACAAAGGGACAGACACACACAGCAGAACGATGACAAAAATTAATAATAAACTAAAAACCGCAGGATATTTACACTGCACTCGATTTGTGAACGTGTGCGTTTGTGATATTGCAATTGTGCTTTCAGGCACATTGTAAATTAGTTTGTTTTTGGTTGCTTTTTTTTTAGTTTTCCTCTGTGAATTTTTTTTGACAAAATTAGTTGAACTGTTTATCGCATGGCAAACGCGTTTCGTGTGTTTGTTCATGCGTAAAATGTGCTGATTTCTGTTGCATAATTTGATGTGCATGCCATGTTTATTTAGCTGCCCTTAAAGGTAAACAACACACAAACAAAAACGCATACAAACAACGCAAACGCTTTGATTTATTATGGAAGATTCATGTTTGTAGCCGCAGGCGAAATTCAATATTGACCGAGTGTCATTTACAATTGCTCAAACGGTTTTTGTTTAGATTTCGATGTGTGTCTAAAAAACAATTTCAATTTAATTTTCAATTTGTTATTAAAAACATATAAATCAGAAATATATTGAAAGTGATTTAATATTTTTACACGAATTAGAGCCATATAAAAAATAAATAAATAAAATATATATAAAAAAATTTAATTTTTGATGCTGCCTAAAAGCATGCTTTAAAATTCAGACAATTTTAAAGTTGAGTTGTGGCAATTAGTATATGCTTCATTGACTGCCAAAAGGTACAACTACATAAGGCAGAAATGCGTGTGTGTGTGTGAGTGTGTGCGTATTTGACTTGGCCTTAGCCCGTGCAAAGGCCTTGCTCCTCCATTGCCCCTCGTTCTCTTCTGGCTGCTGCTCGCTTGTTCGCCTTCTTCTTGAGCATGCCTTGCCATATAAATGCTTGCTTTGTCATTCGTTCCGAGTCATTTCATTTTCACTTTGTTGTTGCCTCAGTCAGCATTGCACACTGGTCGAAATGACCGATTTTTTTGCATAAAATCGAAATATTGATGGATAAGAATGTTAATGTGACTTATATTTTCTCAAAGTATATTATCCAACTACATAAAATCCATAACTTTAAGTTCAATATTTACCACAGTGATTTTGTACGAGTGCCGCAAAGTTCAACAATCGATCAGACAATTGCTTCCAGCAAATAAGCGCGAAACCGACGCCCAACTTTGATGTACTACTGGAAGTTCACATGTGCACTAATAAATAAATAAAAATATGAAGAGTATTGTGAAAAGTATGTAAAATATAAAAAAACAAATTATGTTAAACGGATGTGCTTCCTGTTTTTTCTGTGAATTATTTTTTTTTGTGTATTAAAATAGAAAAATGTTAACAAAAATGTTCGTCTTCTATGGATCATCACTAACAGGGAACTCCTTGGAACTAGCAAGTTAATATGGGAAAATGTTTATGTTTATATGTAGTTTATAACACAAAAGAAATTGGTTGCCCCAATCATACCCGTTTTTTTTTTTTATCTAATTAAAGACAACGATATTTTGTATGTACGCCATACAAATTTCAGAATTTTTTAGTTGCATACTTTAAGGTGCACATATAATAATATAATTGACTTGCTGTTTGTCGAATAAAATAACAAGGTGATGTTTTTCTACCGATTTAAACGAATCGTACCATTTTGAAAAGAAGATTGTTTAAACTTTATACAAAAAATAATAACAAGTGCTTCAACAATTTTTTTGACCGTCACACTCTTATCTCAATAAAAATTACTCATTTACAAAATATTCTTACATGGGCGGTGCACGTGGGCGTGGTCCGATTCACCTGAAATTTTTTCCATTTATTCTATTTGTGAATACAAGCGTTTGTACTAAATTTCAGCTTCATAGCTTTATTATTTTATTTTATTCAAAATAATTGGCCATTTCGACCAGTGTGCATTGCCCCATTGCAATGCCCATTTGACGGCGTTGCCTCTCCCTCCCATGGTAGTTCCAGCTCACTAGTTACCCATGGCTCTGCCTTAAAATGACAAACAACATTTGGCAGTGCTCCGCCGCCTTTCCTTCTACGCTCTGGAAAGCGAAAAATGCTTTTCCTCACACACAGAGGGAGCATCCAGCGAGGGGCACGCGCGTACATGCCATTGCACAATCATTGGATTCCGAAACATTTCCAGAATATTTAATAAGAAAACTGAAAATCGTTGAAATGCCAGCAACACTCATAATATCATCGCAAACCTTACTTCCTGTGCCCTGCCGCTGCCCCTGCCCCTGCAGCTGCTCTTTACCGAACTGCTGTCGACATCTTGAAGCTCTCTGGCATCACCTTCAATTCCTCTAGTTTCCATAGGTTCACAGCTCCTACTCAAAAGTCTAGGTCGATAAGTCTGTATGTGTACGTGTTGTGTCATGTCGTGCCACCCCTAGAAATTCAGCCAATGCATTTGTTAGATAAAAAGGCTAAGGTCAAAGACAATATTGAAATGCCAATTGAACTTCTTGGTATTATTAAAATTTTATGGCTGCTCCCATTCAGTTTATTGAGCTCGTGTCAAAATGAAAAGAAAAAGCTATAATTTGATAATATTCTTGTTTCTAAATAAGGTAGCACGATGAGTCAATAATTTAACTGCCAAATTGATCACATAATAAAGCAATTAACTTTAGAAATTTGTGAAAAATATAAACCACAAATATTGGGTATTTTAGTTGAATTTTTATTCATTTTTATTTTAAATATCTTTAATAATTTTTTCCATTTTATTTGATTTTTTTAGCTCAAAATATTACAGATATTTTGAACACAAGCTACTGAAAATGTGAAATTTTATTTAATATTCATATTTTATTATTTAATTACAATACGTTTCTTTGCAATAGATAATATCTCAACTTAATACAAAAAAATAAATGAAAAATGTTTAGTCCACCTTCTTTCTAAACCAACTAAATCTTACTTACAATTCTATCCAAACATTACCTAAAGTTCAATAAATCTCTGCAATATATACAATATTTCCATCAACATTTTACCCTTATTAAACTATGATTAAACTGATAGCTCGGACTTGCCCCATAGTCTGACCCAAGTCATAAATTTTGACAACGCTTATAAAATCCACTTAAAATTCAACTTTACTCATATCTCTTCTTCTCTACTTCTTATCTTTACAGGTATGTACTACAAATTTGCATAAGACATAAGCAAAAAGTATGAAAAAAACTTGCAAGAAACCCTTTGGGCCATCCTTTATGTAAGTGCAGTGCAGTGCTCTCCATGCAGATACAATCCATGCAGAAGACATTGAGAAATTTGTATAGCTTATTATTAATAACTTTGTGGGTGTACGAGGAGATCAAGTAGCTAAATCTTGAGAAGCATTTAAGCAGCATGTCAGAAACAAAAAAAGAGAAACAGACGAAAAAAGCGGGCGACATTGACAGTGATTACAAGCTAAAAGTATGAAAAACAGTAAAAACTACTTAAGCACAAGAAATAACAAAAGATGAACGATGCTTAAAGTGTGGAGGGAAGAGCGGGGAAAGGGAGTACGGGGCAGCTCCAGCATAGACAGTAGACAAATTTTTTGCATAAACACAGACGACAAAGCCAACTAGAGGCTGCACTTAAAACAAGAGCGAGAACCAGGACATGGCCAGAACCAAATCGAAGTCAAGCTAAAGTCATCGAAGCTCTCAGCTGCCCAACAAGAATTTCTTTTGCTTTATTCTCCATATTTTTTGCTTCTTATATATACTTTTTTTTTTGTATTTGGAGATGCGAATTTTTCAATAAGTGCGACGGCAGGGACCAAAGGACAAGCATAATAATTTCGGGGGTCGGACCGAAAACGGAATGACGGCGACGTCGTTTAAAATATGCCGGATTGTTGAGCTGCTTGCAAGGCATTGGCTCTGTTGGCTAGCCTGGCTAGCATCAGGAAGCACATAAGTAGAACGGCTCAAAATGCAAAGTAGACGACATCCGCTTTGAGATTGAATGACGTGCATACCCCTTGCTACCGTATACCGTATCCAATGCCCGGCGTAACCATAACCGTACCCATGCCCATACCCATACCCATGCCCATACCCATCGACGTAGTCATAGCCGTCGTCGCCATCGTCAAGTATTAAAAGCAAATAAGTAATAAAAATAATAATGGAGGCATTTTTACCATTTTTGCTCCTACGAAAGAGCAAAAGGAAGGCAAAAAGAGAGAGAGAAAAAAAAAAGGATAAGCATCTTAGCGCAATTTCTTGCTGCCTTCTCAATATAACAAAAGGTCCTTGCGCCATGGCAAATGTGCCGAAAATGAAGTGGGAGAGGTAGCCAAAGGAGAGCCAGGACATGAAGTCGATGTAGCTCAGCTGCTGTACACTGGCCATAGCTGCTGTTTTGTCCTTTATTTCCATTTATTTCTGCTGCCTTTTTTTCCCTTTTTGGCCACACTGCGTCCCTAAAGGACAAAACAGCATAAATGCAGGAAATTTGAATGGACGAGCGCAGTGAATGAAATTTGCAAATATTTTTCAAAAATTGAACTTTCTGGTAATATTTTGAGGAGTGAGCAGAGGGCCAAGGACTTGCCGGCTGGCGGTTTATGAAAATAAGTGAAGAAAATTGATTTGAAGTACTTTGAAGTGCAAAAACGCGTAGCGCCGAATCAGTGAAGAATGCTTTGGCCATATTATTTCGTATTTCTTTTTTTTTGTATTTATATATTGCCCTGGACTTGGGTCTCGCACAGTTTTTTTTTGCTGTAAGATTTCCTTTATTTAGCTAGGCAACTTTTGTTATGATAAGCAAGTCAAGCAAAAGCGGCATGTGACAGGGCTGCATTGGGACAAAGAATAACCATAGATATAGACAGATTGGAAAATAAGAAGATGGAAAATGATGTTTCAAATGCAAGTTTATAAGGTATGCATGCATGGGTTCTAAGTAAAGCTACTGCAGCTGTATATATTGAATTATTTATGATCCAGTAGGGGACGGCAGATTAGAAGTGGCGGAGGGCTACAGTCGTACGCAACTGACAGTAGGAGATCCTGTACTTCCGATCTGTACTCAATGGTTAGTTGCTTGCGCTTAAGTGAGCAAATAGGAGAGCGGCTAAGCGCTGCATATGAGCGTATGCATAGAGCCAGCGTCGCAGCCACCAGCGGGCGACTTGTTGGCTTACCCCGGAAGCGAACTGGTATAGGGGTATCCGTGGCGCTTCTATTTGACGGGAACTGATCCAGTGACAGCAAGAGCGCAGTCTGCAATCACTATACCTCAGGGAAATAAGTATATGTGCATTTACAAAAAGTGTTTGATTTTGTGTAAATCGGAATCGAAAATAAATTGTTAGTATGCAATTATATGTTATCGAGATTGGTTTTAAAGATTATAATGCCAGGTTCTTCTTTTCCCGTTATTCTTAGTACCGTTATCACAATTTTGTGTTGCGTGATTTCAGTTTCATAGGAAATAAGTATATGTGCAAATTACAATTTGGGCGAGCTCGTCCGTTTTAACTTAATTAAATTTGATTCAATTTGTGATTTTTATACAAAATAAGTTATTTACGGTATATTAAAGGTTAATAATGAGATATTATGATGCTGCTTTATAAGAAATAAACAGTTTTTTTGGCTAAATATGCCGCGTGGTATGCGCTTATCATTTTATGATCGGTTTCGAATAAAATGATTGTATTAAGGAGGTAATACAATTATGGAAATAGTTTCTAGAGTGTCCCTGCACTATAATACCAAATAATATTTTCAAAAACCCGGATTCCGACGGCAAAATCGAGCGTAAAGTCACATCGAAGGCTGGGGAAAACGAGGAATTAAATTCCTTACAGATAACAAAAACATGTTTTGCAATGAAATTGGACTTAATTTGAAGCTTAATGTATCTAGGAAGCTTGGGCATAAACTTTTAGTTAGAAATTATAACGTTTGATATGGTTCCCGGAAGCCTATACCGGCGTATTATCACGCCACCTGAGCGCACGTATGCCATATGCTGAAAAATATATGTTTTGGACAGAATAACTTTACAAAGTGGATTATTTTGACCAGATTAGGTTTAATTTAGGTAGACCCGACGGCTCCTATAAGAATTCGAGAGATTTAAGGTAATTCCGGGACACACCCCATAAGAGGCTTCATGGTGGAGGGCCACCAATGGTTTAGGCTACTTTCTGAAATGCTGGACAGTCTCGGATTTGCTTTAATCTAACAATAAACCAATTTGGAGATCTATATACAGTTATAGGACAGAAGACTATAAGTTTTCCGAAACATGTTCACGGAGAAAAGTGGGTTTTTCAGCATGAAAACGCTCCCAATGCGCACTTCCCGCGCCCCTAAACCTTATTTCTTATCCAAAAATTTCCCGATTTTGGATTTTCCGGCTATAAGGCCAGACTTAAATCCACTTAAAGACCTCTGTGAAACTCTTTCCACTAGAGATTACAAAAATGGATCCCAGTTTGACGCTATTACACCGCTTTGGTAACGGAATGGGAGTAAATGACGTCATCAACTCTACTAATGTTGTAAATGTTGTTGTTGTTGTATGCCAATGTGGATATTTCGGCAAAAGTAAAGCATATTAGTTATTAGAAATTAAAAAAAATAAGGAATTCCTATATTAAATATTATATAAAGAAGGTAAATGAAAAATGCACATATACTTATTTCCTATGGCGGCGACATATTAACAAATAAATTTATTATTTATTAACAACAAATTAAAGAGTTTTTTAATTATTTTCTGTTTTATAGTCCTAAGTACTATAATAATAAAATAAACTTTAATTGAATTGATTTAGTTTAAATAATTTTTTTCTTTAAAAATAGTGTGCACATATACTTATTTCCTTGAGGTAAATACTGCTGCTGCAATGCTGCTCATCACAGTGCAGTGTCCGCAGTGATGTGGTTAAGACGTGTGGTGGATGCTTTAGTGGCAAGCACGCTTATCATATTAAATATAATTTATTTATTCTTATTTCGTATGGGGCTTAAATGTTTAATTCTTCAATTTTGCTAAGAACTCTTGCTTTAAAACTCAGTTCAGTAGAAATGCGAGAAATATGAAACAACTGGCACGATTTATTTACATAACCAACTGAAAGAACAACAGCCTTGCAAATTGCTTTCTAGGCTTTACATAGCTTAAAAGCAGGCAGCAGTTGCCAAATAAAAAACCAGAAAAGTTCTTCAACTGTTTCCACTCTTTCAATCAGACAACAAAAGGAAAAAAAGAAAACATGTGACTGTATAAATTGCCTAGAAAACTATTTACTACCGACTGCCGTCTATCATTTCCGCCAGCAATTTGTGTGCTGCAAACTTCAGGCGAGGGAGGCAGCGGCAAAAAGAATTGTCAAAATATAAACCGTCATGAAGACACCGTGCCTGCACCTGTGCCTGCCTCCGTCTGGCAGGTAAGTGCGGCGTATGCCTTTGGTTGACGACACTCGGCACAGAGTTTGCTCAAGTAAAACGTTTCACGCCAACGCCTAGAAGTATGCAATGCCAGACAGACAGCATGACAGAGGGACCGTCTGGCAGCCTGCTGGCATTTTGGGGCAAATATATTCATTGCAAGATTTGTAGCCAGTGGGTGGAGCACCCAAAAAAAAAAGAAAAATGGGGGAGGTTTTCCATTTTTGCATATGCAACTGCTTCTGCCTGGCTGCCAGGATATGTGAGCAATAGAGTGCCACACGCTGGAGACTATGCAGACTTATGCTTGAATTGCAAATAGTTAGAAAAGATTTGCCATGATTTTGATGTTACTTTCGTTTCTTTTTTGTGTAGACTGCAAAATGCATTTTCCTTTTGCCTTTCCCCTTTATCCCTTTTTCGCTTTTTTTGCGGCTTGGCGAAACGATTTGTGCTTACTGCATTTGGGCGGATCCGCACAGAAGCACAGATTTCGAATGATTAAATTAAGGCAAAGAGAGACAGAGCCGTTTTAGGCAAGTCTAGCAAATCAGCTGCACTGGAAAAAAAAATAATACAAAGTGCATGTTATGTAATACGATTTGGCAAGACACAATTTATAAATTTAGAGTTTAACCTATTGCAGATTTTTGACGAATAAAAATTATATATATTTTCAACGTTATACATAAATCATATTTAACGTGTGAGAAAAGTGAGCAAGTTAATAAATTTTAAAAATTTTATTAGGCAGCCATAAGCGTTTTAAGCTGAAAAAATAATAATTGGATATTTATAGAATATTTTTTTAGCACTGTGGCAACTCTGCGCTGTTATTTGATGTGTTTTTGGTGGATTTAAACTGTGCGCTGCATTAAATGAAATGTTATATAACAATCAGAAATCAACGCACAACATGCAGCAAAATAAAAATATATAAAACATTTTGTGGCCATTTGGCCGTTGGCAATTTGCTCTCTTACACGCACACGCACACACTGGCACAACTACACCAATACACACGCACACACATTAGTGTGCAATTTGACCAAATGTCGCCAACGTGGCACAGCCTGTCCTGTCCTGTCCCGTCCTGTTCTGTCCTGTCCTCTGCTGTCCTGGGCACTCCAACTGTCCAAATACAGTGCGATTCGCCCCGAAAAACTTTCACAATATTTCCGCAAAACAAATTGCGCGTAAAAATGGCAATGCAATTTTTGGTCGTTTGTTGCGGCGGCCGTTGCCAAATGGGACGTCCATGTTGCATTCACATATGTTCCCTGCCCTCCATCCAGTTCACCCCTACCGCATAATTTCCCATTCCCATTCCCATTCCCCGATGCCCGTGCCCCATAATACCACTAGATAGTACTCTTTGGCGAGCGTGTGTGGTCCCACTGTAGCTGTAATGTTTGCCCAATTGAATTTAATAATATTTTCATTTGGATTTCTAGTTTTTAGTTTCTGAGCATCGGCCAGAAATATTTTTGTGCAATTTTCACCCGGCAACTGCACTCGATGTGTGCTGCTTCTTTGAAATGTTTTTGCTGTTTGTGGCTGAAAATTGACACAGAACTAGGCCAGTTCGTTGTATTTTCATTTCGAAATGCATTTATGGATATTCGTGCATACAGGAATATCAGAAACGTAGACCAAACTCATTTTGTATCGGTTATTGAGCTAATTGGATCTGTAGGCCGTGCACGTGTTGTTTGTGGTCAAAATGTTGCTTTTATTATGTTGTTTCATTATGCTCAACGAGCTGCACAGAACTATGAATAATAAGCTGGCGCTTATGTGCGTCATGTGGCAAGCGCAGGGAAGATATCGGGTTTCATTAAGAGTTCCCCGAATTCGCTTTAAATATACACAAAACTAATCATTTGTTTAAGTCCCACATTGTTTCTGAAAAGTTAAAAATTGTTCGCCCAATCCGTTTTAAAAAATTGTTAGGTAAAAAGCAATGTTATGCAGAATTTTAAAACAAGTTAAACTATTATTATACTCTTCTCTACCCATTTTCAATCAGCTGCAGAGTATGAAATTTATAAAATTATATAGCTGCTAAATAGAAATAAATGTTCAACGTACTTTACGCTAAAAACTCACTTTATTGACTGCAAAAATGCTTTGCTTGAGCTGCAGCTCATTAATTTGCCATCAATACGTAGCATTTTACTGCATGGCATTCGCACGTAGAACTCTGGCTGTACTTTAAAGAGTCTTCTTGAATTTAGTATGCGAATCACTGTGGATTATCGCCCCAACAAGATAGACTTGCCCAAGTAGCATAAAACAAAAACAGCAACATGAACAGTAACTATCATCGCATCAACAGCTCGTAAAAAACAAAGCAGCAAATTAAACTGCCACCATAAAAAGGCAACGAGCTTTCCACTGGGGAAAATGGAGCGAAAGTAGAGTTTGTTGAGAGTAAAGTGTTGCACTGACCATTACACTGACCATAAATATAATATTTGATAATTTTATTAACAATTTTCGACTGTAAATTGTTTACGACTGCTAAATGCAATGCGAAAAGCAGCTTTTTTGGGCGTCTACGCTCTTTTTATACGACCCAAAAACAGCAACAAAAACTGCAAAATGAAATGAAATGAAATATTCATGTTGCTCAGGCTGAGAACACTCTGCCTCTGTCTTACTGCAGAGTCGTAAATTAAATTTGGCCCGGCAACATTCTGTTCAATCAAGCACAAAAAACGCAGTCAGACAACGGGAAACAGACGAGGAGCAGCCGTAGTCCTGCCTGCTCCGAGTAGTTCTTCTTCTTTCAGTTTGTAAACTGTGTGAACGCACTTTGATTTTAAGTGCATTAGAGGCCCACAGTTCTTGCCACACTACACTAAATTCAATTTTCGTAGTCGGCAAATCCCATGCTAAAATCAAATCCAACAAAAAATCAGTAAGGACGGAGCTGATCAGTTGAATGCGCCGAACTGTAGAATACCCTGTACACTATTATGAAATATTTATAAAATATCATATGAAGTGCAGCAGCAATGCTTGTTCTTACTTTTGGCAGTAACGTGAAAAGCCTGAAATATTGTTTCATTAATAACTTCTGCGTTTATTAACCGATTTTAATGCACTTTTGTGGAGAGATCAATGGACAACTTTCTATATTCAATATTACTCTTGATACGGTTTTTAACTATTCGAGCGTAAACGGGGCATGGCATCTAACATTCAAAATTAACATGATCTGCATATGGTATACACCCACCTATAATTCAAAAATAGCTGCTCTATCTATTACAGTTTCCGAGATCGCAGTGCTCATTTCCAAGGATAGACGCACAGCTCGTCTTCTGGTCAAATCTCCCTCTGCCTATATATACATTTACACAAAGTTATCAAACCCGTTTTTACCCATAACATGGGTACAGGGTATACAAAAAAAAATCCAGCTAGCAGCAGAAGCATAGTTTTTTGCACATTAAATTTATGAAATTGTGCGCTTCCTCCACTCACAGTCGGATAGATGCATAAGTATGAATACGAATATGAGCAGAAGAGTACTCGAAACTCAATCATGCTTGCATGTAATATCCTGGCCGTGTCCTTTAGCCGGTATTGAGGCGCAGGCCCATTTGCTTGAGTAAACTCTGTGGTCCTGGCGACATTTATACCCAAGAACATCAACAACAACAATGCCGACAAAATGCCAAGTTCATGGCATGTGCTTAGCTTCCAGTTAGCAGTTCCAGCAGCTCCAACTATGCAGGACAAGTGCAACAAGGCATGCGAAGGCCAGGATGCGACAATATTGTAAGGGGGCACAGGAGCCTCAAGAACTTGGCCAAAAGCAAAAGCAACGCAACTCGAATAGAATTTGTCTTTAAACTTTTGCTGGCACATTCCAGGCATAGCTTTGTGTGTTCTGCAGCCTGTTGATTGCTTATTAGAATGCCTCTAAAAGCCCATGAATAGGGCCAGGCTGAATGACAAATTTGCAAGTTGCAAGCAATGTTGCCAAGTTGCCACTTTAGTTAAAATATGGCTAGATCTAGCTGTTTTGCTTAAATTATATTTTAGCTTATTTTTCACTTATTATCAGAGCATACAAATAGTATATCTAAACTGCCTTTATGTGACGATTATGAAATCAACTTGTTTTTAAACCGACAAAAATTAATTTGGATCTTTAATTTATTTTTACCCATAATTTTTTAAAGGTCTCTATTTTCTTAGCCTATTTATTCCCTCATTTTAGTCTAAACACAGTTTGTCCTGTACTTTTGTCCTTTTATACAAAATCTGTCCGTTTTCTTGATAATTTTTTATATCATCTGTCCTTTTTTTGAGCTGTTGGCAACACTGATTAAAAGTAAAGCATTAAGTCTCTGCTCTGCTAAACTTAAACAGTGCATAAATATAATATTTAATTAAGAATTTTACCACTCAAGCGGCTAAACATTTATGCCAAATTCTTGTGCCTTTTGCATTCCTTCGGTTACCTCTAAGTGCTTTTCTCTTGCCAGTATTTTGTCTGTTTGTTAGGCCGTCTCTTTAAAGCAGTATGTAGCTAAGGGTGCTCTCCGCGCTTAATTGAATTAAATTTGCTCTGGCTGTGGCAAAAAGCAAAGTAAATTAAATAAGTTTTTCATTTTGGCCATGGCCAAGTTGCATTGTCAACGCCGTTGTCGTCGGCCTGCCTTCCCCCTCTCTCTCTCTCTCTCTCTCTCTCTGTCTCTCTCTTGTCTCTTCGCGCTTTTTACTTGCCCGCATTTTACGCTTCGCCGGCGGCTCCGTTTTGAAGCTGCCTTTTGATGCCGCCTCTCCGGGTACGCGGCACGATCCGTGGTCCGAAATGCAATGAGCCAAAAGTTGTTTAATGTATGCATTGCCTGTCTGCCCTCCCTCCCTTCCTCCCTCTCTCACTCTTTGTCCGTCTGTCTGTCTGTCCGCTTGGGGTTTTTGAGCTGCGGTTAACAGCGCGTCGCAACTTTGGTTCAAAAAGTAAGTAACTTTTCGCATAGTACGTACGTTTTTTGCCAGCACTGTCGCGTACTTTCAGCTAGAGAGCTTAGTGGCATTTTACACTAATTTGACTCGCAGTTGCAGCTCTTGATACACTTTTTGTGCTCTCGATGGTGTGATTTATTTGGCGGAAAAGATTACTTACTCGGCTTGTGTGGCTTGTGGTGCTTTTGAGCTCAATTCACCAGCTGCCCAGACCCCAGACCCCAGACTCCAGACCCCAGGCCTCCTCCGCCTCCTTCTTCTGGCTGCATGTTTTGTTTTGACTGGCACACTGGGCACTCTTGAGTGGTTTGGACGTCTGTCTGGCCGGAATGTTGGCTCTGAGCTCTCGCGAGTTGCAAGTTGCGAGTTGCGACTGAAGCTGACAGCAAAATTAAAATCTGAAAATGAATTTGTAATTAGTTTTACGGCCACTTTTGCCCACTTCATTGCAGGCTCTGCCATTGCGATTGAGGGTTTTGGGGCCTCCACGTTTTTTACGGGTTTTTTTTTTATTCCTTTAAATATAAATTAATTGGAAAAGTCATTGTCAGTTGTTTAGCAATTTGTCATGGCCATCGATGTAAATAATGATGTTTATCTATAGTTCTAATTATATTTTTCTTATTTTCAATATTGTTAACATAATTTTTTCTGCTGCTTTTATTTTTCCAATTTGGCTTGTTTCAGAATTATATTATATTATTTAAGGATTATCATTGAATATATTAAATAATTAATATTTAATTGAAATATTCTATATTTATTTGTTATTTATTTATTTGCATATTTGCTTTATCGTTAATTTTTAATTTAAGATTTTAAATTTAAATCTGGATATTTCTGGTTTTGCTCTTGTATTGCCCTATCGATGATTTGCTAGTCCATCGACACCATCTATCGATAATTCGCTTAGCAGAAGGTTGTTTAAAAATTATTTTTAAATGTAATTTAATCCAAACACATAAACTTAAACGTATTTTATAAATATGTATGTACGTAATCCAATACAGCACGCGCTAATTGCTCTGCAGCTAAATAATACAATTTCACTCCTGTATTTAATATTTCCATTAAGCCTATCGATAACATTTGGAATCCGAGGGCTAGCCGAAAATCCATTTAACTCAAAATTTATGCGTTGGCATTTTCGTATAAAATAAACAAAAACAAAGCAAGTGGTGATTGCTCAACTAGCAGTTACCCTGTGAAAAATGTAGAAATTTGTTGTTATGGGCTTATATAATAAATCTATTCAGTTATTGGAAAATATTCCCAGTCTACATAAATGTTAACGTGCGTAGCATAAAATAAATAAAAAAAAAACTATGTATTTTATTATCGCTGCTTTAATTGATATATAAAAATGGCTGGTCATTAAACAAATGCAGTCCGGAACCAGGGCCAATTCATTTAGCAATTAAACCAAGCTGCGGCCGTTGCGACCGTCATGGCGGGTCCTTAAAAAAAAACAAAATGTAGTTTTCAAAATATACAATAAAAAAATGCAAATAAACAAATGCGCTCTCACATATATAATTCATTTGTTAAAAACCATTTGCCGGCCAATTTGTTAGCCGTTTTTTACTATTTTGCATTAATGTTATTTCATTTTATTTGCATTTGCGTTTAAAATGTATTTTGGATTTTTATTTCCTGTTGCGGCTGCGAATTGAGAGAGAAATATGTTGTCCTTTTAGGCGTTGACAAATCGGCGCGACGCTGCCAGTTGTTGCACATGAAAGCCCGGCACCGAGGCGGGAATAATAATTTTTTGGCACTGACTGCCATGTTAACATGTCCCCAGACACGTAAGGGACTCCAGCACCAACACCAACACCAACAACAACACCAACAAAAGCAACAATGCCAACAGCAAATGTTGCATATGCAGAGTTTATTATGTGAGTGTGTGCATTTCAGCGCCCTTGTAATCGTTTGTAGAGAGCGTGGAGTGCGCCTCACGGGTTGGAGTTCAGAGCTTGCGGCTTGTAGCCGCCATTAGTGAACACACGGCAACATGACTGCCAAGCAGTGCTGCCTACTTCGCCTTTTTCCCGTCAAAACTGCCTTCAAAGCATTTGGCAAAAATAATTGTAAAACTGAGAAAAACACAAATTCTGGCTTTATCAAAAATAATTCAGCATTGGGTTGGATTATTTTTAATTCTTTCAAAATTTATGCAAAGATCATCATTATCATTTACTTATATTTTAATTTCTTAACTTAATTTGTATTTTTAATTTTTTATGTTGACTGACAATAAATAAATAAATAAATAGGAAAAAATTATACATAGATTTCATCATTTTGCCATTCAATATTTTTACTGTTGATTAATTATAATGAAGATATATTGTAACATATATTCTAGCCGATGAGTCGGGTGCACGTTTGCTTTATTGCCTTTATCCGTAGAAAATAAATTAAATCAGAAAAATATAATCTCTTAAAACTTTCATCATATTGCTTGATTTATGATATTGTGATCTGGAAAAACTTAAGAAAATAATATAGCTCTTATCTGAATTGCATTGCACAATTTTCTAGCTTTATTTGCTATCAAAAACAGCTTTTTTCTCGAAGAAAACTGGCAACACTGCTGGCACTGCTGGGTAAACTGTGATTACAACCCGTGTCTGGGGCCCCAAATGTACTGGCAGCCGCCGCAGCCAACAGGTTTATCATGTGCCTGGCCCTCTGATCCTTGTATTATGGGTTTCTTGTTCCTCTCTCCGATGCGGACTTGCATTTGCATTTAAATATAAATACGTGCGCGGCTTTTTCGACTGCGTGCCTGGCTGGCTGGCAGACAAATTACTTTTTAAATGCACTGTAAGCCTGCAATTGTAATTGGCCAACCAAAACATTGCGTCGCATCGTTGCGGTTTGAAACTTTGCCAAAAAAAAAAAAACGAAAAAAAACTACAAAAAGAGAAAATAGAAAAATAATATAGAAGTGGCAAAAACTTTGAGCGACGCGCATTAAAAAACAATAAAGGGCAAAAAAATAATGTCTACATATATATTGGCAAGTGGCAAAATCGTAACGCCCCATGCCCTCTGGCTGAGTGCGGCAGGCTCAAGCTAATGGCATCACGTTTGCAGGACTGTGCGCCGCACAAAGCAAGTGGCATGCAACATGCGATTTGCTGCCAAAAGTGCCGCCTGGCACAAGTCCAGAACCAACGACGGCCTCCCGTTAGTTGTGGCTCTAGTGTTTGGCTTGTTAGTTGCCACGCCAGACACCAGACGGCAGACAGACGGGCCAAGTGGCAGCCTGCTGCCTGCTGCCAGTTTGCCTGTTGCATGCAACTCGAGTATATATGTGTGTGTGCCTTGGGGCGTGCTCCGTCAGTGCTCCAGAGTCGTGTTGAATTTTTCATTTCATTTGGCGCAGGCAATTCACTTCAATGGGAATTTCGTGTCGCCGTCGTCTTGAACCGGAAACGGAAGTGCCAGCCAAACAACTGCACACACAGAGCATATTATAAACGTTTATATTGACTCCGCCGACTTGACTTACAAGCGCCAACTTCCATACAGCCTTGCTAGCATAATTTCCAAGTATCCATTTGGCTTTTGCTTTCTTTTATTTTAGTTGTTTTGGAGGCCAACAAAATTGGGCAAACCGCCCACCACAAAGACACGCGGTTCAGGGATTATAAGGCCATCAAATTGACGTTAATGAATTAATTTATGAGCTTTTGTGGCTCAATACGTTCAGACCAATGCCTGTTGCACTGTCTATTTGGCTGTTTGTCTTTGCAGCCACAAAGGCTAATTAGAGCCCACATTTTGAAACGGTTGCTGGGTAATTGAACAATATTGAGTGCGGATTGAGCTAATCAAATATTTTCGAGTTTCGGATTACCACTGTCAGCCATTTAATTTGACAGCAAATTGTTATTTATCTATTTGCCACAGAAGTGTATTATGAGTATTATATAGAAGATACAGCCATATACAATTTTACTTAAATTACACAGCCATTTAAGTATTAGTTTAAACGAATATTTTAATACTTTAAATAAATGCTATTTATTTTAGTAAAGAGTATATAACATATAACATGACATATTATTCAATTTATTTAAAAAGATATTAAAATTTTTAAATAAAATCATAGTTATATTTTCAAACACATCAGACTAATTAAATTCTAAACTATTTGAATATTTATAAATAAAAATAGAGTAATATTTTAAATACATTAAATTAAAAAAAAAATAAAAGATAAATTTTCGACGCTGTCCAGATCGATAAGCGCAAACACCATGTCGATATTTTCAATATCAACTTCTTCTTGATAAGATCTGTATTGCAACAAAGAAAGGTGAATTAAGCTCCACAAAAATCATGCATAGCCAAGTTTAGCTGATAACATAATCGCTGTGCCTCACTTCATGTGATTACATCATTATCCACATGTAATGCCTGCAATTTGTGCAACGTGTCGAAAGATTTACAATGACAATGACAGTGACTATGACGTCGACATCGACAGCGACTCAGAATGTGGCACGTTTCTGTGCAGCTGGTGGCTGCCACTAAAACGCCTAATGACGTTTACACGGCCAACATAATTACAGTAATAATGTGGCCGACTCTCGACTCACGATTCGCTGTGCAACGGGCAAATGACGATGACATTAGCGCGAGGTGTTAGGCGACAGAATTTAACGAGACGATGTCAATATGTTGGTAGCAGAGAGACGGGGACGTTGAGCGAGAGAGGGGGGCAGGCGTTGCATATGCGCCAGAAGGATTCAGCCTTTTGTGTGTGGCATGCAACAATATAACAGCAACAGCAGCTGCTACAAAGCACATTCGTCACGAAACGCGGCAACAAAAGCTGCACACATTGTACTGTGGGATGGATAGCTAAGAAACTGGCATAGATTTGTATAATGAAGTTACAGATTTGAAATATATAAAACTACATAAATAAGTAATAACAAGCTGACCTAAAATTCGACCATATAAGATAAAAGACGCAGCCCCTTGCGGTATGCAACAAAAAATGTGCATTCTGTGAATTATTGGTATAATTATTATTATAATAGATTTCACATTAAAATCAAATTGATCATTTGTATAGACATTAAATATACCTATATATGATTCAAACAAGGTTTCCAAAATTTAAGAAATAGTTATAAAACCATTTCTGTCATAGTTGTTTGGAACAAGTTAACATACATATTAATGAAAATGGAAAAAAAAAGTTTAAAGGATGCGGTAATATCGATTTTTGTTAATTATTTTGTGTTTAAATATGGTTTCATTTCCATACAATTTTTTTTAATTTATGCCAGTTTTTTTGCGATCCATCCCACTGTACATTGTGTGCGTGTGTGTTGGCCAGCATTTTGTATGCTTTTAAATTAGCCAAAGTGTGAAAGTGTCATGTTTCCGAAATATGAAATTAACAGCAGCAACATCAAGGCATAAGCGACGTACGACACGCAGCCAACAGCAGACGTTGGGGCCTTCTATAGACACATATACATTTATGTATGTATGTCAATGTATATATGAAACGTATATATGTATGTCTGTGTGTGCCTGGCATGCTGCTGTTGTTGATACGCTGTAATTTGCTGGCGAAAATTGAAAGGAAGTGCACTTCAATTAATGTCTGTAGTTGTTGTGGCTGTCGCTGCTTTTGCTGCGTGTTTTCAATTATTTACCACATTTTGTATTAAAGCCAAGAGCTTTAAGCACACTTAAATACGATGTTATTGCTAAAAGCCAAGCTGATAAACTGATAACATTATCAATCAACTGCCAACGAACGCAATGTTACAGCGAGCGAACAAGTTCTGCGACGCATTTTTCTCTAAAGCTGTATGGAAAGCAAACTTCTAAGATTAAATTATAACTATTATGATTATGATCAGCTTAAAATATGTATTAAGAATGATATTCCGCTTCGAAAATCGTAATTTATAAAATGGTATAACTTAAGCTAATGCGTAGTCATTCACAAAATGGAACCTCAAACATACTAAGGTTATTTTATTGTGCTGTATTCTACTCACATATTTATCCATAATATCAAATTAATTATATTTATGCTTGCAATCAGCTTGCCTCTGTATTAGTTATGCCACTCAATTATTTGATACTTATGCATATTCTTACTCTAACTTGTGATGTTATCTTGAGCTAACAGCTGCTTAAAGCCCCATCGAGACCGTATAACAATTGCATAAAGAGCATGGTCCATAGTCCATAAACAGCTTCACATGATACATTATCCGTTATGCCATCTTAGTCTCAGTTTCAGTTCCAGTTCCAGTCGCAGTCTAATGTTCAGTGGTAGCTCATTAAAACTCATTACAGTGAAGTAAGCTGGCGCATACTTGTATAGTTTCAGATTGCTTTCCCCATGCCGGGGAGCTGGCTGCCCGGTTGCCTGGCTCCCCTCGTATCGTGGCCTTTGCATAAACTTGAGTTTCATATTTCATTAATTAAAATTGTGTGCCAGGGCGGATAACTATGTACAAGCAGCACCTGTTTTCCTCTAGTCTCATTAACAGCACACATATACACGCAGGGGAGCTCCTAAAATTATGCAACATAATATCATTGTTACTTTGATTAATGATTTGCAAAATCATAAAAGCCACACTTCATGCCGTCGTTGTCGCTGCTGCCCTCGCAAATGGTTTCCTATTACAAAAACAGGCAACTCATCTGCAAAACGTCTTAATTATAACAAAACAAAATGGCCAGGCGCATGAAATGTTGTCGTCGCTTCAATTGTCATGCAACAGCAATGCACTATGGGCAAAACTAACAGATTTATTGTCATTTATTGGTATAGTATATCTCGAGAACGTAGCAAAATTGTTGAATTGTTTTTTTTTTTTTTGGTTTTGTATTTGTAATGTATTTTATAGTAAAGGTTGTGATATCGCTCTTTTTAAAGAGTATGGATACCAATATTATGGACTTTTCAATCCTATTTTATCATGTTATATTACATTTAAGCAAATTTTTCGTTTTTAAATTGCTCTCAAAATTCAATTTTTTAGCAGCAATTATTTAGAATTATCGATGACAGACTTTAACGGCTTTTAACTTAACATTTTTGTTACGTAACATAACAGTTTAATGTTTTTTTCTATATCACCCGCCAATCGAAAGCGTATTTATCGAATTTTGAAAAATAAATTAATGCCAAAGAGTCTAGTGTTTTTCCCATTGTGCAATGTGGCAAGGTGGGCAGAGGAAGTGCGAAATGTGAAGCTCCCATTATTATGCTAATTAATTGACATCAAAGCAGCGAAAGACGACAGAGAGAGGTAAAGAGGGGTTTTTCCCTTCGTGGGAAGAGGCAAGGAGCAGGCCTAGGCTGTAGCTTTGTCAATGTTTCAAAATCAATGACAGACGACAATAGATAACATTATGTTCAAATGTAGTATTATAGCCGGAGAGCACTGTGGCAGGCAGACACCCACGCACCTAGATGGAGCTGATGTAAGCCGCTTTCAATGGAAATGCAAATTGAAGTGCGTTGCCAATTATTTTGTTATTTACGACAATATATATATACAGGAGTATATTTATTTCTGCCTTTACAAAAGCATATCAAATATAATATGATAATAATGAGCAGCGCATAACAAAAGCACAAAGCTCAAGGTGTATGGAGGATGGAGGATGGGGGATGGGGCGTGGCTGTCAACGCACTGGGTAACAGGTAAAAAGGCAAATGACAAGGCACAAAATAATAGCCTGTAATAGGATTTCCGCGCAACTCAGTGCGGAAAACGTGAACGGAAAAGCCGCCCATAAATATGCAATAGCACTCTTCCACTGACGTACTTTTCTTACTGATTGCCATTGGCTTCTCTCCTTCTCCCTCTTCCTCTCTTCGCAGGGTGCATCCTCCAGCTTGGTTGTCAAATACGCCGATACGGAGAAGGAGCGACAAATAAGACGCATGCAACAAATGACTGGTCATATGAACCTACTGAATCCCTTTATCTTCAATCAATTTGGTCCGTACGGCGCTTACGCGCAGGTAAGTCCGCCCACTCCACGTCTCAACTGCCCCTCTTTCTGCTCTTACTTACTAATAAGTTCTTTTTTTTATAAAATGACAGCAACAACAGCAAGCGGCTCTGATGGCCGCCGCAGCAACGGCACCGGGCTCAGCGGCTGCCTACATGAATCCAATGGCCGCATTGGCAACGCAAATACCTCATGGCCTGAATGGCGCCGGTCAGCCGCCATCGCTGCCATCGCCAACCATGCCCAATTTCAATATGGGCGCCAACACGCCCAATGGCCAACCAGGGGGCGCTGCAGCAGCCGCTGCCGCTGCTTCAGTTGCGGATGGTGTCTTTACAAACGGCATTCCACAAACGGCATTTCCACGTAGGTTTTAACCCAAATTAATTATATTTTGCAAGCTATATCTTATGTATAAATCTGTATAGATCCACTGCATCTGACCATACCACCACAAGGTCTGCCAAATGGCGATGCTGCTGCACTGCAACATGCCTTCCCTGGTCTGCCACCATTTCCAGGAGTTGGTAAGTGCCTAGTCTTAAAGCGCAGTTTTAGTCTAAGAAAACTATCTCTAAATAGGCAAACGATATCTATCTATAGTTAGCGTGCAATTTGCCTCGGCACAGTTGTTGTATTTTCCAAAATACTTTAAGATCTTCATTAGCTCCACATATCCACATATCTTTCTCTATTCATCATCACTCTCATCATCTCTCATTTGTAATCAGTTTCTTTTATCGTACTCATATGGCAGGGCATTTAAAAAAAAATAGCAAAAATTAAAAAGAAAACTAAAAAACTACAATTAAACAGCTCAACCATTCATAATTGTTTTTTATATTGAATCAATTAATAATTGTTGTGTCATGCCATAAATATATATTGTTAGTAAAAGTGTTATATATAACTCTAACTTCTATATATCATAAATATTTCATTTCTTAAAGAGTGAAAGAAATCTGTTTCAAATCTCACAGCTGAATATTACAAAGTAATTCGTAGTACTTGATTCATTTAAAGTGAAGCTGTGAGGTTTTCAAACGTTTTCTTCAATTCTTTAATTTATGTTTGAGTTGAAAATTCATGTTTTCCAATTTGTTTCTTGATTTATGTTGAATATTCTCAGAACGTCTTATATGGAAATATGTTGTTCAATGTTAAACGTTTAACATTTGTTTGCCAAAACACTTGAGAGAATTTTGTTCATTATTTAACTTTATACTTTGTGTCTCTGTGTTATGAAAGCTTACAAAGTCTTTTCAAACAATATTAAAGTTAACAAATTCTACGTTTAAGCGTAGCCTGTATTTTCCATTTTTAATTTTGATTTATGTTTTCTTAATAAATAGTTTTTGACTAAAACAAAAAAAACTATTGCAAATCAATTAAATTTTAATGAATTACATATATATATACGTATACTTAATTGTTGTGTTGTCTTTATAAATGTTTCGGAATTTTGTGTAAAAACCAAAAACAAAAATTATTTATATATAACGCAGCCTTTCCCGCCGTCTATGGACAATTTCCACAAGCTTTACCACCTCCCCTAGCGGCGGTTGCACCCACTCAGCGTGAAGGTAAGCTTTTCATTATTATTATTTTTCGGTTTCTCTATCTCTACTTCCCTTCTCTGTTTAGTTCGAGAGTTAGACCATCTCTCTCTCTCTCTCTCTCTCTCTGTCTTTCTATCTCTATCGGTCTCTCTGTCTTTGATTTGTTAGTTCTGTAACTCAATATTTCTATTTGATTTTTGGATATGAATGGAAACTCAGACGCAAGTTTTCGGGTTTTTCATTTACTTTCATGCTCTTCTCTTTATTCCATAGTATCTGTTTACATGGCATACATACATGTTTACAAATATCTATCTTAATATATATTTATTACTCAATACACACACAGATACACACACCAGATACACACACACAGATAGAGGGCAATTATAGCTCGCATTTCATGGCATCTTGATCATGAAATAATAATTAATTTTACTTATTCGGTTTGCTGCGATACAGTACTTCAACTAAAAGAAAGCCATAAAAATTAATTACTTGTGTGCTTTTTCTCTTTAAATAAATAAATAAAATAAATGCGAAAGGGGTTGCAAAAGGCAGCCAAGGAAAAGGCGTAAATCGTTTTTAATGGCTGCATTTAAAGGCATTTTATGCGAGATCGTAAAAATTGCATATAAACTGCTTAAAATCACATAAAAAGCCTCGCCTTGCCTCGCCGTATATTCCAGATATTTGTGGGCCCGATGGGCGTGTCCCCGTGGCACATGGAAAATCATAAAATTTTATATTACTTTGTTTCGCTTGTTATATTTTTTGTTTTGTTTTGTTTTGTTTTATGCATCTTTTTTAGGCAAATCTTTTGTCTTATTCGAAACTGTGAACGAGACTGATATAAGCACACCCCTAGGCCCATATACTTATACTATATACTTTATCTATATACAAATACATGTATTTACTTACTGTATCTGTGTCTCCTTTTCTATCTATCTCTGTGTGTCTGTAAATGTATCTTAACTCTAATGCCTAGTTAAATCTAACTTGATTGTAAACTGTGTGTGTGCGTGTGTTTTCTTTGGTTTTCCAATATTTGCAATATTAGTAAAATTGTAAAACTGTTGAATGTGTTTAATAAATGAACTAACCTAGTATTTACATATATTATATTAATACCCTGCATGACAAACACATATGAAACATGATGGACTATCATCTCATAATTCCCTCTTTTATATTAGGCATAAATATACCTATTTTTATTAGGGCTGCCGAACAATTCTAAGCATAAATATTGATTAAGTATACTTATTGTTAGTTTTATAGTGAATTCGTAGAGATCTTCATTAGCTCATTAAGCATTTTAGCATTTAAATTAAAAATATATACATAATTTTAGCCTATGCAAGCGCTATTTGTTACGGTTAGTTTGTTTGTTTTTCCCTAAGTTGTTTGGCTTATCATTTTCGCTTATGTCCTTTGGTTTTTTGCAATCTTATGCAACGCATTAGTTTTAGTTGCATCGTCCACAATATCAGCCACAAAACACTAGACACCAGAATATAATCGAAATAAACTAAAAACAAAAAACAAAACAGAAAAAAAAGCAAAATAATCCAGACAATTACAGCAAAAAGAAGACAAACTCATAAAGTTCTACATTATGATTTAGCTCATCGTTTAATTTACGTTCTCTACTTTGTTTCTTTCTTGTGATGTCTTCTTTTAAGATTTTCTGATGTTCCCAGGATGTTCTATATCCGGGCCGGAGGGCTGCAATCTGTTCATCTATCATTTGCCGCAAGAGTTTGGCGATGCTGAGTTAATGCAAATGTTCCTGCCATTCGGCAATGTGATCAGCTCTAAGGTCTTCATCGATCGTGCTACAAATCAGAGCAAATGTTTCGGTAATGCATAAGCAATTAAATGCATATTTATTTGAGATATAATTGTATTTATTGCCTTGCTAATACTAATCTGTTTTGATATCTTGCAGGTTTTGTTTCATTTGATAACCCCACCAGCGCTCAAGCGGCCATTCAGGCCATGAATGGCTTCCAGATTGGCATGAAAAGACTGAAAGTTCAATTGAAGCGGCCAAAGGATGCCAGTCGACCTTATTAACAATCGGAGTTCCTTAAGCGTAACATACATCAACAACAACAACAGCAACAACAACCGCAACAACAACTGCATCAACAGCCGCAACAGCAACATTATGCGCCAACAGCAACAACAACTTCAGTTACAGCAGCCCCAACAACAACCAATGTACTTAACAACAGTTTTCGGCCTCAGTTAACAAATGATCGAAACCCAAATCGTACTACAATGCCCTATACATTTTCCAGCTGGCGCAGCGGTACCTATTGCTATCGCCAATATGCCAACGACAGCAACAGCAACAACAGCAACAATATCAACAACAGCAGCTGCAACAACAGCTGCAGCAACAACAACAACAACAGCATCAACAACAACAGCTGCAACAACTTCAGAGCCAACAACAACAGCAACAACTTCAGAGGCAACAACCACTCTCGCTCTAATGCAAATAATAACTATTCCAAGGTTGAACTAGTCGAAAAACTATTCAAGTGGCAGCAACAAAAGCAGAAAACTTAGTTACAATAGCAGCTACTACAACAACAACAGCAGGCAACAACTTTTTAAAGGGTGAGGATAATACTCCAAAATAATACCATCCAATTAAACAAGACATCAAACATGCAACAGAATATTAAAAAAAACGAGTCCAAGCTTTGCAACAACTGAATCTTCATAATTTTATAAAAGTACTATCACAATCCCACGTTGAGCGCCATCTATAGTCATGTGGCGCCCAACGTGGGTTCAAAACATTCATAAACAACTCTCAACAGTCAATTAAACTTATTCTTAAATAGATATACTCTATTTTAAACCATCCTCTCTGTAGGTGAGATAGCGGACATTAATCCTACAAAAATACTCGACTTTTCTCGGGAGATTGGACTGATATGCAAGCTATATATAAAGCTCTAGTCGAACGTACCAGAGATATTTCAGTTCACACCACAGTTTTCCACATCCAATAATAATAATAATGTGTTTTTGACAAAAACCTACAGCCCACGTTGGGCGCCATATGTTATGCACAAGCCACAATGACAGAGTAAAATGTATAGAATATATAGATACAAATCAAAAAGCACGCATGCTGATCAGTCGGGCGTATCTGTCAGTTGAGTGCGGTGCAACGCACATTGCGATTTAGAAGAAGTATGTATTCTACAAAAGCTTTATTGACATCTTTATTGAAATTAAATTATTCTGACGCATGTTTGGTACCATTTATTTAAATTATAGAAAATGGCTCAAAGCTAATAAAATTTTAAAATATTTCAGATAAACTTCATCGATGAGTTTCCCACAATGATAAAGCGCAACTAAACCCCAGCAAAATATTCTACAGACACACACAATATACATATGGATACAAAATAAAATATAAAAGAATATTAAAAATAGTAAACAACAAAATGTATAATACAAACAAAAAAATGAAATACTTTAGAGCTGAAATTTAAATAGATTTATATATATATATACAAACACAAGCAGTATATATTAAATATACAGAAATATATATCTATATATATATATATTCAGGCAGCTGAGAACAGTAATTACAAAAAAAAAAAGAAAATCCAAAAAAAAGAAGTATAAATTTGCCAAAATAAATATTATAGAGCAAGCAACAAACAAATATTGATATTGATAGTTTTGTTAACAAACAAAAGAGCAAACAATAACAATTGCACACTCATACACCTACACCAACACCCATACACTCATCACTAAAAACCACATAAATAACAACTGACTGGTAAGAGACCAAAAATATCTGGGTTTTCAATAAAAAAAAAACAAAATAATAAATTTAAACCAAAGGCAGTGCAACCATTTTTTATACAAATGAAATAAAAAATTGGTCACGGGAATTTATTAAAATTAAAAAAAAAACTATATAAAGAAAACACGCTGCTAAAAAAATAAAATAAAAAAAAATACACCACACAAGGGAGAAGTATTGAAGGAAAAACTATCAAAACTGAAGCTGTTACATTGCATAATGACAAGAAGAACAAAATAATTGAATGCAAGAAATAATATGATATGGCGTAGTAGTATGATGATAACGATGATGATTATGATAAGTCGTAGCTCTGCAACTTTTTAGCATTTAGTTGTAAGCGAAATGGCAAAGGATAATGATTATATATACATACATAAACCAGCATATATGTACGATATGTATATGTATGAATATGCATTAAAAAATTAACACAAAAATTCGAATTTAATTAATTGTAAGCAGATAATGGGGAATAAAAGTAAAATTTAGCACTAGGTGAAAGCAACAAGCAAATTAATATGCGAAATGCTTTAAGAGAACAGTTGAATAATTGGAAAAACAAATTGAATAAAAGGAAAAGAACCATACAAGGTTTTTGCGTAGCCTGCAACAAACATGCAAAAAAATATCATTTTTTATATATAATATGTAAATGAGAATAAAACCAACTAATAATAATTTAAACGATGCATAATAATGAATTTGTTAGAACTAAATATATATTAAAGAAAAACCAAAATAAAGCAAATTAATTGCTATCACTTTTGTTGCCCTAAAAACTAGAATTTCAAATTTTCCGTTTGGCAAAAGCACTTTTCTCTATCATTTCAGTTAACTAAAGAACTAACAGAAGAAAATCGTAAACGATTTTATAGCATTAAAAATTATATTTAAAATAATAAAATATTAAAAAGAAAATCAAACAAGAAAACTTTACACTTAAACTTAGCTGCTTGCAACAAAAACAAATACAGGTACTTACAAATATACATACATATATATATAAAGAAAAATTGAAAACAAATCTATATATATATATATAGTATATATGAGCAAAGGTATAAGCTACAAATGAAAATTTTGCTAAGGTATATATACATACATACAACTCTCTATATATATACACATACACATACTATATATATGACAGACAACTGAACATTTTGGTCACATATTTTCACAAGCTCCTCCCATACACCCAGTAAAGAAATTAAAGAAATATTCAACAAACTATCTAAAAACATAAATCCGAGAAGCAGTTGACCATAGCGCGCCCTAGACTAGCCCTACTTAAAAGCGAAAAGAGAAGAATAATGAAGAGTTTACACATATTATTCAATTAAATAATTACATTTTAACTGCATAAAGATTTATATTACATACATACATAAACATAAATATATTAACTAAATTTAGCATTTTTTATATACATATGAACGAGCATAATAATTTTTAGCAAACTTAGAAAATTAAACACTGACTTCGGACTTGATTTGCCTTTTATTTAATGCATACACACACAAGCTACTTCTAATAAAAAATTAATTGAAAACTTTAACTCAACAAAGGTCACAATCTAAATTGGACTTTGTCTATTAGGAGAGTTAGCGAAAAACCAAAAGTTGAAGTAGAGAAAGATGATGGAAGCGAAGATATACACTGTACAAAATCGATAGTGGAGGATGGTCAGAAATCTACAGCTAAATATGCCAAAAATGAAGTATAGATGAAATAAATACAAATGAGAAAATGTAACAATTATTTATAGTTTGTATAGAGAACAATTAAACGAAATGATATAATAGAAAAGAAAAAGAAAAACCACTACGTTTAGCGCCTAGTCTGTGGGTTTGCAACAGAACTTGCGACACATATTTGATACTAATGATAAAAACCAATTAATTATTAATTAATAAATAATAAATAAAATAAAAATATATATACACATATATATAAAATATATAAGCATATTTAAGCGAAAAAACAAATTGTTATCAAAGTTAAACGTTAGTTTTGTTATCAGTGCAATATATATAGAATTCTCTTGCAAATCCTATTATGAGTTCCCTGAAACATTTGTTTGACAATGAAACATTTCCAAAATATGGCACAGTATTAAATACAATAGTTTCAATATGATTTAACATCAGTTCCACAGCAGCTTTATCTCAGTTCCAAATTAATTCCATTCAGTTTTGGATTGTATTAAGAAAATGTTAAGCCTATCATCTTGTAAATATAACAATGAAACATGAATGCGGATGAAAGTCCCTCCCTAAGCAACAATACAGAATGCAATACCAAGCCGAATGCATTAAATATACACAATATACTTACATACTTATAAATGCAACTAATACATAGATACATATACATTACATACAACATATAAATATATATTCATATATATATATACATATATATAAATACATCTACATATATATTTATACATATATGCAAAATTATCAATTGGTTTTAGCGACTATTCCGTAGTTAAAAAGAATACAAATAAAAAAGGATAAAAAAGGAAAATGAAATAACATTATAATGTCCCAACTTTTTGAAAGCTTCAAAATGCTAAATCTAGATTTTTACTAGAGCAACACACATACACACACACAACACTCACTATATGTATTTACGATCTTGTATGAATCGATCTAGTCAAATTCAAGTTAATTATTGCATAAAAGAAAACCTAAAACAAAGTCAAACTATTGAGATAATAATAAATTATTATTATGCATATTATTACGATTATCATTATTATTATTATCATTATTATTATAATTATAATTATGATTTTTTGTATTGAAAATACGAAAATACGTATTGCAACTAAATATACTATATTTCAAATAAAAAATAAAATAAAAACAAATTATTATTATTATTATTATTATTACTATATGCTATTATATACAAAACGTTTTAAACTATATACACTAAATTTAAAATAAATACTTAGTGCAAAAAACTGATTTTGGCAAAATTATGCAAATTATATGAATGAAACCAAACAAATTATATTAAAAATCAACATAAAACTATCAAATACATATTATTATTTCTAAAGCGTAACACAAAACATAAACTAAAGAAGAACCACAAACAAATAAAAGCGATCAACAAATTAAAAATACAAAATACCAAAAAAAAAAACAAAACTTGTTTTATTTTTTCCTTATTTATTTGAACAAATGCAAAGACGTGGCTTATGAATTGGCAGAGCTTTGAGCAACGGACCTACGGACAGAGAGACTGACCAATCGGACCGAGAATTTGGCGCATTACACCCATATCATTTCCCACATAGATATATAGAGAAATTCGTTATAATTTTCAACCGAAAAAGAAAGAAAATAAAATTTTAAAAAATACAAAAGGGCTGTGACTTGAACGTTAAAAAAAATAAAACCTATAACGAAAATCAAACTAATTTTATTTGATTTCCATATTCATTTCAAAACAATCTATCAGCTTCTTCATGCTTTAACAATTCGTATATGAAACATACAATTTTTGTTTTGAAAATGCGGTGATAAAAAGCAACCAAGAAGCCAAATCAAAAACAGATAAAATGAAAAGCGAAAAACTAACACTAAATATATAAACATAATAAAGCTAACTAACATTGAGCAGTGTTTTATGTTATTTATTTTGCGTTTTAATTCGAAATGAAATGTGATGCAAAAACTTAAAAATAACATAAAATTTAAACAAAAATATAAATAAAAAAAACATGTCGAATTGAAATGAAAAGAAAAACAATTGTACCTTGAGCATAAGCATTAAAAATTGCAACTAAATTTGCTAGGCAGCATCTGCTTTAAAACATATACTAAATATTCGCCAGGTTTCGCTCCAAATTCAATGAAATGTTGGCAGATATATCAGATTTCATGTTTGGCATTTGCATTTGCAAATTTTGCCAAAATACAGTTTACTGCTCAATTCGAAAAATTCACTTTTAACTCCACACAAGCATAAAACAAAAGAAAACCCAAAAACAAAAAACAACAAAATACAAAGCACATCATATCAAAAAAAAAACATGAAAAACAACAAGTAGAAGTTAAATTTGTTTGTGCAAACTTAAGATCATACTGAGTGCGGTAGATTGTTACTCAAGAGATACTTTCAGGAGATGATTTTCCCTTATTGTTTTGTGTTTGAATTCTGGTTGAGTTTAGTCTAATTTGCAGTTGATATTAAATAAATAACAAATTTAATCTTTAGACTAAGCATTGTATATTTACTAAAAATGAAAATGAAGTCTCTTATCGATGATCGTTCCTTAAACTTAAATCATAAGATTTACACATGACGAATGATGAATGATGAATACTTAACTTATAGTGGCTATGCTATGATACATACATATATCTAGTCCTATATACTAAAGTATTTTTATTATGAGGGGCATTCTTATAGAATGCGTATTATTTATATTTATAGAATACAACAACTAAAGGTCAACTAACTAAACTAACTAACTAAACTTATGCATTAATTAAATACTATTTATGCTAGTTAATGGGAAGGCTAGACAAAGTAGCAAATGAAGCTTAAAACATTTAAACACAACAACAACAAAAACAACAAGCAAAAACACAGGAGTCCAAGTTTAGAACTTAATAATCAAAAATATATTTAGATACACTTTTCTGCAGGTATTTAACTCAAAAGTAAAAGAAAATCCAAAAGAAAAACCAAACCTAACAAAATTACAACAGTACGACTAACGGTAATCGGTAACGATAAACGATAAACGATTTACGATAAACGATTAACGATAGAACTAGAACAAGGCACATTCAATGACCCCACCATAAACCATGGACTACTAAATTTCATACACTAGTTTTTATACACTGCAAAAAATACAAACAACATTTGACAACATTCGACACACACACATACTGTAACAGTTAAATGGGCCCAATTAGAATGGGGGCTACAGGTCCTGGATATTTGAAGGGAACGGAAGGGGCGGAGGCAGGGGATGCGAGGGAGCATATCTGTTTTGCTAGGCCTAGAACATTTTGCCTTGATAGCATTTGGGTTTATTTCTAATCTAAACACGAATAACTTATAGGATACAGGGTAAACATGCAATTAATTATAACAACTAATAATAATAATAATAATAATTATAATCATAATCATGATACTATTACAATAACAATTACGATATTCAAATATTATTTTCAAACAATGTTTTCCTTAGGCTTTTGCACTGCATTTTGTTGAAACATTTTTGTAGCTCGAACAACTTTTTAAAAGCTTTGCATACTATTAGTATTTGCTTAAATAGTTATTTAGAGCAACAAATGGGCATAGTTGGAACACTGGAGAGCAGTAGTGGGCGTAAATATATATATATATATATAGATCTATATATATAGGAACAGAACAAAAGCAACAATAATTGGCGGCGCTTGTAAGAAAGCTCAGAAAGTGCATTTAACAAGAAAATAAATAATTAAATATGAAGTAAACATTTTTAAAAGAAAACACAAAATAACAAATAACTTACAAATCGAAGGAACCCCTAGTCATATTTATTATATAGACGATGAATTATATATATATATATATATATATATTATTATGACAATTATTATTAACTGTAATGAACATGAATAATGCAAAAGATTTATTAGCCAGCTAAGATCGAAGAAAACATTTTTGCAATTATTGGCAAATGTAAATGCAAAATGCAAAATGCAAGATATGAATTGAATTTGTATGGAAAAGGCCCCCAAGTTATTTTTTGTAGATAAAAATGTTATCTTTTAGTACTTAGCCAAATATTAGAAACTGATACAGCGGCAGCAGCAGTTGAGGCAGGCTAAGTGTCAAAGGTCAAAGCGAATTTATATTGTATATAGGTAAAATACACACAAAACAAGAGCCCAAATCTAACATACAAGTAAAGGGTTTAATAATTACAAATTATTAATTATTTAATAATAATAGTTGCTAGTCTAGAATTTAGCATAAACACACACCAAACACACATAAAATGTTTATGTTTGAGTTTGATGATTAGAGATCCGAACACAGCTTCTTCTGCCACACAGTCTATATCTTTCTGTTTAGAAATCCGTCCGTATTTAGCATTATGCACACACATACACATACACGTAAGCAAATTTCATAATTTTTTATTCAGGAAATTATTAGACAACAGAAAACTCCGTTATTAACTCCTAATTTGCATACGAAGTGAAATTCAACAGTTTTTCCCACTTGATACACATAGGATTGTCAAACACACTCGAAGATAATACGATATCAACACAGATATGTTATTGTTTCGGGAGTTTTGAAGAGCACCTTTAACGAAAACAATAACAACAAAAGAAAATTAGCAGCAAAACAAAACAAAAGCGAAACGCAGTAAAATGCCATTCTATAAATAAGTGAACAAATAATAACCGACAAAAATAAACCTTGCACATAGAAAATTGTAGCATAAATGTAAAGCAAACTGAGTTCATTTCAAATAAATTGTTCATTCATATTTCCAGTCTATTAAAAAACTAACAAGCTTGCTCTTTTTAACACCATTTGTACTGTATGCATTCTAAATATTTTCCAGCAACAAATTAAACAAGTTAAGAAGAAAACAAAACAAAACAAAGCATAATTAAATATTAAATGTAAAATGGTTTCAAAATCAAAGGAAATAAAGAGAAAAGTATAGAAGACATCACAAGAATTGTGTAGCACATAAACAATAATTTCAAAAACATTTTTTAAGCGTTTTTCAAACATGTATTTCTGTGCAAGCGATCCACAAGTTTTTAGATATTTTGTAAGCACAACAAACTTTATGTTTAAAACTAAATAGGGTATTCAAGCAGTGTTTGTTAAGCCGCTTAGAGCTGTAAAAGCTATCGATAAATTCCATAATATTTATGTTTTCGGAATTGTCAAAAATCAAAGTTTAATTTTTAACATCAATATTTCACTACATGTTTATTAAATAATAATAAACTATTTCTTTATATATATATTTTAAATCTTAACTAAATTTAATCAATTAATACAATTAAATAAATGAATTAATTAACAATAAAATATAATTTTCTTTTGAAAAGCTTTAACTAGCTTTTAACAAAATTTTGAATTAAAATACCACCTTTTTGTGTTTATTTAATTTAAAGTTCAATTTTTTGCGAATATAAATTTTAATTTTAAGATATCGATGTACCCAATATCGATAGTTTTACAGCCCTAATGCTGCCCTGGTTTGAAATGTTATTCGAGAATTCTTAGAGCACGGCTACATAAAACGCACCAAAGAACCCCATTAATAGTAACTACTCCGACTTAATTCTCATGTTTGGAACCCTCACCCACACAGTCAAACATTCATACATACATATAGATGCCATACATACTTACATATTTGCATTACGAAATTTATATTTATACCTTATACATACATACGATATTAAAGCGCAGAACTAAAGTAAATAGGCAAAATGTAGTTGGAAAAGAAAATGGAAATGCAAAAAGTACATAGAGTGCAGAGAGCAAAAATTGAAAATAGCAAAGAGAAACGATCTTTATATTATATATATACTATACTATACATATGTGTATATTAAATACAATTTATAAATAATAACAAACAAACAAAAACTCAATGGCGAAGTGTGTAAAATTTGTGCATTCGTTCATAAAAACAAAAGGATGAAAGTAAACACCGAAAAAAACATTAAAATATATATCTATATATACATATATATACATATATATATTGTATATTCAATTTAAAAACACACTCACATATACACAATTAAAGCTATCAAAGAAATTAAAAACAAAAACAAAAAACAAATTAACAAAAACACAAACTATGCAAACAAGAAATATTTTAATACCTAACGGCAAACATATAGTTTAACCATTATTTATATGTATATGCCATACAGAAACATACATAAATAAACCCAAAATACTTATAAATACAATAACAACATTAGAGCCACAACAGCAACTATTCATACCTTAGACTAAAAATTATTTGCGCCTTTTTCTCATACTTCATTTAATCTCTGTTTGTTTTTTTATACAAACTAAAGAACGTGCAGCAGGTAGGCCAAAAAACGCGGTAAAAGCTAAACAATAATATAAAAAATAAAATATATAAAATATATATATATATATATATATTAAATATAACAAAATATATATATTAATTAAATATCAAGCAGAGTTTTTGGCAGGTTATTGCCAGTTTCCGAAACATGGCAAACTTGTAAACTTATTTATGGATTTTATTTTAATTTGCCAAACTGGGCGTCGTCTATGGGCGACATAGAAGCAAAAGAAAATTATATGGTACAAGCGAGAGGAGCGGAAAATTGAAAAGCGTCAAGCAAGTTATAATTACAACAATTGAATTATTATTAATAAATAATTATTATACATGACAACTTATGCAAAGGTAATAAGTAAAATAGTAAACAACAAAATAAACAAGCAAACCAATGGCAAGTTTACTAAAACCAAATAAATAAATTTAAAAATGATAAGAAAACAGTAAAATTACAAAAAAAAAAAAAAACAAAATACATAAAAAAAATGCAGAAAAATATATATTATATATACTTTATAGACATTTAAACATGAAAACAAAAGGCAAAGAACAAACTAAAAAATAAAGTTACAAATAATAAACTTTTACCATAAAAATATCAAAAACACACACATGTTTTATTGTTTATGGGCATTTAAATTTGAACGTTGGCGCGCATTCAGTTTGCCATTCAGCACGAACGCACGAAATGGTAGAAGTTTGGGGTTTGAAACTTTGCTTAAGGAGTTCGCAACGCATGTTTGGTCGCCTTGCACTTGGGCAACGACTAGCAGTCGCTAACTCATACCACTTGTACGGTTGCCCTGCATTTGGGAAACAATGCTTGGACGCAATCGAACTTGTTAGCTACGTTATTATGCATATGTAAATGCAGAGAATCCAGCTGATTAGCTGTTAAATCTGATAGAAATGAGTAAGTTAAGTTTACTACAAACAATAAACTTTTAGCACACAAATATAAAACAAAACAAACAATTTTTTATTGGTTATGAGCATTTGAATAGGAAAGTTGGCGCGTATATAATGCGCTATTCAGCACGAACAAGCGCACGAATAGGCAGAGGTTCGTGTTGCAGTGATAGGTTGAAGCGCATGTTTGGTCGCCTTGCACTTGGGCAGCGAATTGCGGTCGCCAACTTATGCTACTGGTGTGATTGCACTGTATTTGGGTAACAAGGTTTGGACGCAACTGAATTTGTTCGCTGCGGAAATTTTAAAAATCTGGCAGATTTAGTTGTTAAATTTAATAAAACTCCTGCAGCAAAATGTAAATTAGGTCTTAATTTTGTCGGTTTTATCAGCCGGATTAACAGGTGGCAACCGTGTACCTGGCAACGCAATCCCCGCTAGCAACAATGTTTACTAACGGTAAACAAGCGGAAACAGTTTTTCAGTTTCCGTCAAGATGGCCGACCAACTGGACCAATTGGCTGCCGCAGAGCTGCAGCGTCTGCAGCGGCAGCATCGCTCCCTGCAGCTGGACCTGCGGGGTCTGCTGGAGGAGAAGGCCAAGCGCCTGAAGAAGCAGAATCACATGATAAGCGTTCTCCAGTTGGAGCACGAGAAGCTGAAGGAGGAAATCAAGACCTTGGAGGGGGGAACGCACGCACGCAAGAACACCAACAAGGAGAAGCATCTGGGAGAGCTGCAGCGGCAGCACACGGATCAGCAGCGTGCGCTGCAGTGCGAGCGCACCAATCTCTGGGAGCTGGAGGGCCACATCCGAAAGATGGAGAAGGAGATCGACGCACTGCGTCGCAACGAGGTGCCGGACAATTGCTACAAGGACACCATCTGCAAGGTGCAGAAGAGCGTCGTGAAGCTGGAGAACCGCCTGGACGTGGTCAACAAGAAGTGCAGCGATGTGCTCACCGAGAACAGCAAAATGCGGGATGCCATTAACCACATGCTGCAGGATCGGTAAGCATATAGAATGGATCAGGAATTCCAATATATGTATATTACACCGATATGCATTAAACTTGAACCGAACCGGGTATCAACAAAATTATTCACTTTAATTAAAAGATAGCAAGTTTAAAACATTTAAAGCTTTTTATTAAAACTAATAAAATTTGATGTTAAAATTTAAAATTAATGTTTTTAGTTAGCAACAACTTTTAAATAGATAGGAAAAAGCTGAAATTCTTTAAATTACTGAACCACAATTCGATTTGATCCCAGAACTTCTAGATTCCTTTCAGTTTACGGGATACTTTTATAAATCTCTTATACATTTTCTAATGTAAATTGAAATTTTTTTAGGTATTTATTTTATTTTTTTTTACATTTATTTTTAGACTTTTTACTTAAAAAAAAAGTAAAAAGGGTCTATTAACTTGGTGCAAAAAGGAAATGTGGGTAACACCCAAAAGGAGGCATGGCAGACCCCACAAACTATATATATTCTTTATCAGAACGACGAGCTTAGTCGATATAACGATGTCCGCCTGTCCGTCTGTCTGTCCGTCAGTCTGTCCGTCCGTATGAACACCTAGATCTCAGCAAGTATAAGAGTTATAGACACCATATTCGGGATTTAGGATTTAAGCAGCACAAGGTTGTTTTAAATTTTGGATACCTTAGAACCAATACTTTCGATCTCTAATAGTTTTTCAGCCCTTTATAGAGCATGCAAACAGCTGTCGATGCTTCTCTTTGTCCGTAAATAAGTCTCATTTTCGAACTCTTTGGACCGTTGACATTTGAGCTCAGTAAACCACCGGATTGTTTTTCTTTGACCTATAGAGCTTATATAGTATTACTTAAATTCGCTCTTTTGCCTAGCGCCAACTTCAACGACATGTGGCAGTCGATGGTCACGCAGTTCAACGATGGCAAGAAGCTGATTATGGACCTGATCGATCAGTCCACAGTCGCCTACGACCAGCGACAGGAGCTGTGCACCAAGCTGTCGGTGCTCAAGGACCGCAATGAGAACGACAAGGTCATGCACATACAGGAGATGCGGGAAATGCAACGTCGCCTGGAGCACGATGCCAAGCTGCAGAAGTTCTTCGACATCAAGGGCCAGAAGCGGTTAAATCCCGAACTGGAGCAGCGTGAGCTGGACAAGAAACAGAACCAGAAGGAGAACTATGAGCGCCAGCTCTTCGAATACAAGGAGATAATAGAGCGCATCAAGCAACTGTACAGCGAAGATGATACGGAACGTTTGGTGGCGCAGTTCAAGCGCCAGGAGGATGAAAACTTTGCGCTTTTCAACTACGTCAACGAGCTGAGCCACGAGGTGGAGGTGCTCAACGATACCACACAGGAATTAACGGACGAAATTGGTAAAAAAGAAATTCCTTAATAGTAGTGGTAAAAGCTCACAGTTGGATAGCTTAATTATACCCTAAGTTGCCCATTTGGAAAATGGTAACAACAGGGTTAATAACTTTGTCAGACTGTATGTAACAGGCAGAAGGAGGCGTGGCAGACCCCACAAAGTATATATATTCTTGATCAGGGAGACGAGCTGAGTCGATTTAGCTATGTCCGTCTGTCTGTCCGTCTGTCCGTCTGTCTGTATGAACGCGTCGATTTCAGCAACTATCAAAATCTAGAGATGCCGTTTTGGTTGCTATAGATAGGTAGTTATCTTACGCAGATTCACAGTTTGATTTTCAAAATTGGATGCCACGCCCACTTGACGCCCAAAAATCAATAGAAACCCAAACAACCTCGTGTTTTTGAACACTAAAAAGTTGAATAACAAGCGTAATATTCAGTATAGAAGGTTGTTATTTGGAAGCAATAAGCTCTCTTGTATTATATTTAACTATCACATGTCAAAAGCGCATTAGAAATCGGTCAAGAAACACAGTGAGGATATAAGCTTCACAATAGTTGAACTTAAAAGTTCAGAAACAAGCGTAATATTAGTATTAGAATGTTGTTAATGTTGAATATATACTCTCTTATATTATATTTAACTGTCCTGAAAAGCGCATTGAAATAGGTTTATAAACAAAGGAGATATAAGCTTCCTAATATTGCATGCGTCAGACCCAAGTGCAGCCGCTATACGTGTGGGAATAGCGTGCGAGAGGGACAGCAATACCAAGCATGTTGCTTGGCGCTTGAATTGTGCTGTATGTTTGAATATTTGACGTTAGTTAGTTAAATTGCAAGCGTAATATTGAACATAGAATGTTGTTATTTGGAACAGAAACTCTCTTTTATTATATTTAACTTTTATTTTTTAAATGTATTTTAATATGTAAAATATTTAAATACCATTTTATATTGTATTTGCGAGCGCGCAGCGCGAGCTTTGGCACAGGGTATAAGACAGTCGGCCCGTCCGACTGATCTGCTCCGCCCATTCTGGTTTTTTTTTAAATTGCTTTTTGGTCTATTAACTTAGTGCAAATACGAACTGTGTGTAACACCCAGAAGGAGGCGTTGCAAACCCCACAAAGTATATATATTCTTGATCAGGACGACAAGCCGAGTCGATATTGCCATGTTCGTCCGTCCGTCTGTCTGTCCTTCCGTATGAACTCTTAAATCTTAGCAACTATTAAAGGAAATAGACACCATATTCGGGATTTAGATTATCCTCAATTCTACAGCTGATTTTCCTAACTGAAAGGGGATATGATCCTAATATATAGGATCAATAAATTACACTTTAAATTGATGCCTTCTTAACAAAAAGGCTGTAAAAAAGCAATAAATTAATCGACTATTTTCACTGCACAAGTCAAGAGTTTAAAATACCGGATTTAAAAAATAAATAAAATTTAATCCAACTATACTACTCTTTATAACTTAACAATAAATTTGTATTTTTATGAACTCTGCAGAGCGTCAGAAATCGGAGCAAACTGAGAAGGAACTGAAGCTCAAAACGGAGGCCTTGGACTACTTGAACGACGAACTGGCACGCATCGAGCGATTGGCCCAAGAGACCAGCGAAAAGAAGCTGAATCTGAGCGCCAGACTGCAGCAGCTGCTCAGGGGCATAGAGGATATATTCAAGTGGGTTTCAAGAGCTAACTTTTTTGGATACTATTTACTTTACTGTACTATACTTACTACTGTTTACTACTTAGGTTGTTGGCTTGCGATGATGCGCCCATACTGAATGTGCTCAGCTCGAAGACCTTTTTGACCGTGCACAATGTCAAGCTGTTCATTGGCGTCATCGAGCGTCGCGTGAATCTCATCATCAGCACAATCAACATTGAGGATAATTCGAATCGCATACTGGCCAGAAAGGATCGTGTGCCCAAGTTCAATATACGCGAATCAGCCAAGATAAAGCATTAACAGAACCATCAGTATTTCATCTGAACACAAAATCAAAAAGTGTATTTTATTCGTTTCAACTCAAACATAATGTACACGAGTCCAACTTAACACTATGCCTTAAGCTATTGCATTGCGCCGTTTAGGTATTCATATTCACATGGGGCAAAATCATAATAGTTTATAATACATATATGTATCAAATTAAAGCTTCAAATTTCAACGATCATTCAGTAAATACAGCTTAAAGTCAGCTGTAACATTCGCTTACAATTAGCCTATTCGAAACATTAGATTAAGCTTTTCAACAGACTTCAATATCAACAAAAATATATATAGAGATACATCTGTATTTACACATCTATATGGACAGCATTGAACACCAATCCGATGCGGTTCGCGTCTCCTACGCACTGTGCCCAACGACAACATCATCGCTGGTCAGAGGCTCGGGCACTGGCGTCGTCACATCGCGACTCTCGCCATTGAGCAGGTAAACGGGCACATTGCTGGTGGCCACCTCGATCTCGTGGGCCACCAGCACACTGGTCGGCTCCACCTCGGGACTGGGAGTGGGCAATTGGGCCATCTGCTTGAGCACAACGTTCTGCTCGTCGCAGCACTCGCCATTGGCCGCCAACGTCACATAGGCGGCAATGCCAAGATCTGGCTCCGATGTGTCGGATGCAGCCACAGCTGGCACGTGCTTCGAAGCGGGGACTAGAGTTGCATTGTCAGTTGAGCTTGTGGCTTGTGATTCTTCTTCTTCTTCTGTGGCAGGTGAGGCAGCAGGTGTAACTATCGTCTGCGGGTGATCATGCGAGTGATTTGATTCGGAGCAGTCTGCTGAAGTTGCAGCCGTTGAGTCCGGATCTACGCCAGTGGGTAGAACTCTCTTTTTCCTTGGCGACCAGCCGTGTTTCTTGCGCCTGCCCTTCCATCTGCGCAGCCATTGACGCTTCATCTGCTGGGGCGGGGTTGTTAGAGGCTAGAAAAGGGGACAACTTGATTAGCAGCGAACTTAGACAGTTAAAGACACGATTTATCGGAACTCCTTAAGCTGTGTGTTCCAAATTAAGCACTCTTTCACTTCCACGATACCAAGGGTCCCAATAGGACCGTTCAAACATCGCTTTGGTTTCGGGTGGTCTTTGTTCAACGTGTGCCCTTTTTCTCTCTCTCTCTCTCTCTCACAAACACTCTCTCTCTCACAAACACTTTCTCTCTCACAAACCCTAACAATTACTGAGATTGCTAACAAAAAAAAGTGCTGAAGATGAGGATAAAAACATTATTCGTGAAAGAAAACAAAGGAAACTGCTGTCGAAAATAAAAGGGGTGAGAGAGAATGGACTGGTGAGAGAGAATGGACTAGAACTGTTGAACCATATATCGTCGAGGTGTCAAACGGTACAAGAACTCTAACAAGACACGTGTCATACTTGAAGAAAGCTATTTAGGGTGAATTTCTAATAGCGATAAAAAAAGGAGGAATGTAGGAACCTGTGAAATATACGTGACACAATGTTCAGAGGTTCCAGGCAGTTCGAATATAAAGTTAGTTCTAGTTGAGCTACAGCAGCGAGCAGTACTAAGTGGATTATATAAATATATATCTAATAAAGCGTACAGCGTGCGGATCTTACATTGGCTTTGGCTCCTCTCTCACAAACACTCTCTCTCACAAACACTCTCTCTCACAAACACTCTCCCTCTCACAAACACACTCTCTCTCTCACACAAACACACTCTCTCACACACTCAGGACCAAACCGCGCTAGATCTTTTGTACCCCCCTACTGAACTATAGTAATTCCATGCTATTCCATTCATGTCTTTCCTTATCACATTTTACGACGTAACACTTACCTCGGTATTATCCAGCTCAGCTTTGCGCACAGGTGCTTTGACATAATCTTCGAGCCGCAAACGGTTCAGTCTTATAACAGCCCTTCGCAGCTTGATTGCCTGCGTTTTGACGATTTGTGGCTGTGCTTGTTGATAGTTTTTGATAATCTCCAGATTGCTGTGTAGCTGACGAATTGTACTATTTAACAGATGGTTGGCATAGAGCATTTCCTTCATTTCAGATGGATTCGATTCTTCGATCGAGTGCTTTGCTTGTGCTCGCTGTCGCTTCTCCCACAGAGATTTGCGCTGCATGCGCAGCAAATTGTTGTAGAAATGCACGTGCTTGTTGGATTCATCCGAGAACTTGCGTCGATTGAATATAAATTTGCTTGCGTCAGCCTCCAGCGCATTCATATCGACAGGACTCAAACAAATCGATTGCCTTTGATCGATATTATCGTTCGAGCTGTGCGTCGATGCCGGCGGCGTGGGCAGTGATCGCTGTGCCGCATGTTGACGCTTTGGCTGCGGCGTTGGGGTGCCGCTTGAGGCATTGCTTGTGGTGGGCGTCAGCTGATTGGCGGGAATGGGCGTGGCGGCAAGGGCAGTCGTCGTAGACGGTTTATGCTGTGTTCGGCCAGACAGCGATTCGGCGGCTTTAAGGTTGTTTTGTTTTCTCGCTTCGATTTTGCTAAACATGCGCTGTCCGGCCTGAATGTGCTCTGAAGTTATGGAGAATGTATATTAAAATGGGCTGTAGAACATGGAATAACTTCAAAAACAGACAACCGATTTTCAAAACCAAGAACAAGCTACAAAAACATGTTCAATTTCCATTACGATCAGATGAGAAACGTCAAAGATATACAACAGACAGTTAGTTGATCTGCCCCAATAGCTTTAAAACTCTGGCTAGTTTGCGATTTGAGGGAAAGTGGGGAGAGGCATCCAAAATCTAAAACAAACTAGTTCTGCTCACTGATTGCACTAGCTCTTATAGTTGCTAAGGTCTAGTGTTCATACAGACGGACAGACGGACATGGTTATATAGAATATAAATATTTGTTGTAAGACGACACTGAAACTTATTTATTGTATTTACTTACAGTCTAGACATTAGCTGTTGTTGAGCCAGTTGCAAAAACTGAAATCGGAAATCTGAAATCGGAAGCCTTTGCTTTTACAACTGTAGAACAGCGTTTAGCACTTCTGATATATCCGTATATCTTGTGGAGTAATAGATGTATATTTATTAAACATATATATACGTAAAGCAATTACAACTACGCCTGAAACCGCAGAGATCATTTATCTATATATATTTATAGAGCTAAGCATGTTGCAAATCGAAATTATTTTTATGTTTCTCAACTGCTACATAGATTAAGATTTTATTGGTCGAAATAAAATTTGCTGCATCGAAATATTTAAAAGTGCATTATTTTTAAAAATCGGTTACTTATTTTGAAGTTCTTTGAGTTTTGAATAATTGCCTACCTTTATGAGCCATCAACTTGATCGCCTTGATGCGATCCATCGCGGGGCTGAGGTTCCCCATGGGAAACGATTGGTTCAGCCTGGCGTATCTAATGGCGGGCTTTATGACCTGCAGACTCTGCCGCGTATTCCTACGAGCAGCCCCCAGGTGATCAGGATTGAACTTGACCTGTTTGCCGTGACGACTGGATGCCTGCTGGTGTTTGGGATGGTGAGCGGCGTATTTGGGTTTCCAGGGGAGTTTCGCAGAAAGGTTATTTATTGGAGCTCTCTCTGCATCCATTGCACCCACATCTGGCTCTGGCTCTGCCGTCTGCACAGCTTGATCCACAAGATGTGAGGACGCTTGACTGGTGGACACCAGATGCAGGCTCTCCAGGTGGCAGCTGTAGCTGTTCACGATGCGCGGTATTGTGTAGATATCTTGGGAATTGTTAGGCGGACGTGCTTCCTCGGTGTCGGCTGTGGCTGCCACGCTGCTTGTGGCACGCTGATATGTGCGCAGATTGCTGGGAAAGATGCGCGTGATGGGCACATAATCGTCGTCAACGACTGGCGTTGCTTCGTTGGAACTGGAGCCCGTGCCGTCCACGTTGGCGGGCACATTGAAGTCGAGCGAAAACATTTCCAGCTCGTCGTCCGACTCACAGAGATCCATTATTTCGCACGTAGGATCGATGCCGCGATACAGGGCCGCTGCACGTAGTACGGGCTGAAGGCGGGAGGCATGCTGGCAGAGCGTTTTGAGAAAGTCTGGTGAATAGGGATTAGGATCGGGATCCGGATCTGGCCGTGGCTGCCTTACAGCAGCGTCGAAGGCGTTGATTAAAACTGAAGACAAGTCTGCAGCTGTGCTCTCATCGTCATCCAACAGGATTGTCTGCAGAATAAAGCGCATTAGTAGAGTTCTATATCAACTGATTTCAGTCAAATGATGTCACTTGATCAGCTAAAGGTTGTAGTCACTTCAGAGGCAGCAAAGCACGCCAGTCTTCAGCAGGCACGCGATTAACTGCGTCGCCAAAGACCTCTGCGTGTTCCGCTTGCCACTAATCAGACCTTTTACTAAGACATCATGTTGAGAGTTGTCATGCAGAGCTGGTAAGATAATTTCGACATTACCGATGTTCAAGATATTGGGATTTATATTGATAGTGATATAAAATGAACACACATTTTCTTGATGTATATATCGATCTATCTTTTACCAGCTCTACTATCATGGCCTATACTTACCAGATCTTCTGAGTCGAAGGTGCGATTGTCCAGCTTGCTGGCCGCACGCAGAGCTGTGCAGGATTGTTGCAGATGCAGGTGCTGCAGTATGCAGCTGGTGGCCTGTCGGAGCTGCTCGAAGTGGGGCAGATGGTGCATATAGCGGGCATTCAAGGCAAGCGTCGACGCCGGGCGCATAAAGCGCCCAGCAAACTCCAGAATGCGCTGCTTGATGGCCTCGTCCGGCTCCAGACGTCGCCAGTTGTAAAATACGATGATGTACGCAATGTAGATCCTATCCGGCAGTTCTGACTGACTGAACCATTGAAAGGTAGCGTTCCACTGGGGAAATATACGGCTGAAAGCAAGAGAAAGATGAATCCTAGCGTAATCCTCCAGTTTATAGCCTAACTAGTGATGGAACTATGAATATTGATACACAATTATCGAGTATATTGTTTCAAGAAGCGATTTAATTGTATCGAATGAAGGGTTTCAATTAACAAATAATAAACAAATACATTAAATATATACGAAGACGTATCAGACCCCACAAAGTATATTTATTCTTGTATATATATTCTTGTAATACAAACCCTGTTCATCGGTCTGTTTGGTTGTCCGTCCGTATGAACCTCAGACAATAGTATAAAAGATAGAGGCTCCATTTCCCTTAACTCGCCTCCCCGCCTTTACATGCTAACCGTAAAAAACTTTAAGCGTTTGTAGCGTATGACATTCTTTATCGATGCTATGCATTTTATCACGATCAGAAAACAGCGAGGATATGTAACAGACAATTTGCTCGACTAGGCGGATTGAGGTACAGACTCCTCTACTGTCGGTTACGTACGACTGCAGCCTTCCGCTCGACTCAACTTCTTCGTTCCTTCTGGTTTTGCCATCACTAAGCCCAGCTACTCACCTGTAGATCAGCGTCAGAATGCTGTCCTGTCCAAATACTTTTGGTATGGCCACCAGGGTGCGCAGCGTGTGCTCCTTCAGGACGCCATTGTTGACGTCAGCGTGCCCCGCATGCTGGCTGAGCATGCTACTGATCCGCTGCACAATGCAGCGCTCCGGCTCCACGCGCCCCTGCGCTCCGCACAGCTCGCAGGCAATGTAGATGGAGACAATGGAGCACATGCGCTGGCGATACGAGTCGAGATTCCCGCTGTCCAGGCGCCGACGCAGCTCCAGGGTGTGTATCTGGTCCGTCAGCGCCATGATGCAGGCGGCCAACTTACGGCAGACTGTGGGGTAATGCTGTGAGATCTCCAGGGCATCTCGAATGGCACTGCAAAGCATTGGAGAAGGCATTAGGAATATAAGTCAAAATTAAACATAGATGGGCCAGCGAGAGGTCGGCTAGCGGGAGTTCGGCTATCGAAAGATCGGCCTGCGTGAGTTCGGCTATCGAAAGATAGGCCAGTGAGAGTTCGGCCAGCGAGAGTTCGGCAAGTTAGAGTTCGACTAGCGAGAGTTCGACTAGCGAGAGTTCGAATAGCGAGAGTTTGGCCTGTGAGAGTTCAGCCAGCGAGAGTTCGCCCAACGAAAGATCGGCTAGCGAGAGTTCGAATAGCGAGAGTTCGGCTTGCGATTGTTCGACCAGCGAAAGTTCGGCAAGTGAGAGTTCGGCAAGCGAGAGTTTGGCCAGCGCGAGTTCGGCCAACAAGTGACTGGCGAGAGAGCGTTCTCCTTGCATCGTATTGACGATACATCGAACTCCCCAAAAACATCGAAAAACGCCGATACATCTTCCTAAATCCATTGTGGATGGTTTTTTACACTCCTAGTCGGCGTTAGAAGAGGGGCAGCGGGAGGAGAGGCGAAGCTCAGGCCACTTACCACTCGAATTTCTGCAGCAGGCTGTGCATCAAGTTGTTGTAGCTCTTGGCGTGTATGGCAGCAATCACTCTATAAATATATCGGCGCGTCTCCGCGAATTGCACAAATTCCGGATCTGCCGGCGTCGACGTCGACGGCGGCATCGCCGTCGATACTGCTGCTGCTGCGGCAGTTTCATCTGCATCTGTGTCTGAATTTGTGTCTCGATCGCTACTCATCGTGCTGCCTGTGCGATACAGATTGAGAATGAGAGTGTATAATTAGTTATCTTTTGTGCATAATGCAAAGTGAAAGTCCCGTTAGCATGCCTACCCCCATAAACATCCAATATATACACACGCACACACACACGCACACGCACACAGGCACGCACACATACCAAAATAATGATAACTGTGAATTTTGTAGGCGCCGCAGCGCTTCAAACGCACGCTACACTGCAAATTTCGCAATTGCGCACTGCTCTCTTTCAGATGAACATTGCATTTTGTTGCTCCACAGTTTTTTGCACAAATTTCGGCAGGTTGTGGCCTTTATTTACCCAGAATGTTTGAGTTTTCGAGCTGCACAATTGTTGACCACTAAAATTCACCCAAAAACTGCATTTCCTCGGTCACACTTGGCCAGTGATGCCGGGCTGTGGGCCACTCGCATAAGAACAAGCTAAAAAAAGCCAAAATATACAGTTAGATTTGCTGAAATATTATCTAAATTTGATAACATGAAAGCAAGCAAAATCCTGTTCTTTTACATGTTCATTTAGCATAACTTAATTAATAAAGCGTCTAAATTATTGACATTCTCTTGTTTATAATACTTTTCATCTGATGATAAAAAAACTAAATTATATTTCGGGTATTCAATAGATTGGCAAGATATGCTGTTACCAAATAATATAATTGTATAGTTAACAATTATAATTTCAAAAACGAGGCTCTTCCATTTTGATATAAGCTAAATTTAGCTTATAATAAGCTAAACTAGCAACACTGCACTTCGCTAACTGCTGCAGTGTGACCATACGCTCCCATCGTGAAAATACATACTTACATACACGCGCGTAGTTTGAATTGATGGCGCTTCGCAACCCAGTAGACCAAAAGCTCGTTGAAAATATCTCACACTAGAGTTACGCGAAACATTGACAAGCAAAACTATCTACAAGATACAACACTTGCAAATGATTAGAAAATGGTAAAAATTAAAAATATTAAAATAAATAAATATATACACATTGAGACATTTTCATTTAAATTTTTATTGTTTGCTACATCGTCACTTTAGAGTTGCCACCGGGAGATGCAAATAATATATTAAATAACTATAAAACAAAAACTGGTTAAAACACAGTGCAATAATAAAATTATAATGGTTATTGTTTTTAATACAAAATAAAATCGTTTTTTCCTACAATCGATAACAACAAAATACGACCTCTCCATCGGCATTTTTCGACAACGTCATTTTCATATTAAAGGCAACTCCGATTGCGATAGTTTTGCCATACCTCCCATTCGCTTTCGTTTCCGTTCCGTGTTCATTTCCTTGTTGAGGTCGAATGCGACAGTGCGACACTCTCGCCGCGTGGTCTAGAGCAGGAGCTGCAAATATACATACATACATATATATTTACTTAATTCTTAAATTGCTGAGAACAAAAGGTATTTACGCGAAACTGCAAATTTGAATTGAATAACTTATCTGACGCCCCTTCCCGTTCTAGCACCCACTGCACCGCTGTCCCCTGCTCTTCCAATAACGGTAAAAACGTATTGTTGTTTTTATTACTGCAAAAGTTGCCAGCATGTCAGGCTACAGCGACCTTGATCGCCAGATCGAGCAGCTGAAACGCTGCGAGACCCTCAAGGAGAACGAGGTGAAGGCGCTATGTGGGAAGGCTCGGGAGATACTCGTCGAAGAAGCGAACATGCAGCGAGTGAACTCGCCGGTAACCGTCTGTGGCGATATACACGGACAGTTTTACGACCTTATTAAGCTCTTTAAGGTAGGCGGTGATTTGCCCGAGACGAATTACCTGTTCCTGGGGGACTTTGTGGATCGTGGGCGTCATAGCGTGGAGACGTTCCTGCTGCTCCTGGCGCTGAAGGTGCGTTATCCAGATAGGATCGCATTGATACGTGGCAACCATGAATCGCGTCAGGTCACGCAGGTGTACGGCTTCTATGACGAGTGTATGCGCAAATACGGTTCGAGCATCGTCTGGTACTATTGCATGGACATTTGCGACTACCTCAGCCTATCGGCCATCATCGATGACCAGATCTTTTGCGTGCACGGCGGACTCTCCCCCAATATAAGGTATTTGGATGAGATCAGGCCCATCGATCGCAAGAAGGAGGTGCCCCATGATGGTCCCATGTGCGATCTGCTCTGGAGCGATCCTGAGGATCAGATCGGATGGAGTATCTCCCCCCGCGGGGCTGGGTATCTCTTTGGCTCCGATGTCGCCTCCCAATTCATGCAGGATAACAACATCTCCCTGATCTGTCGGGCGCATCAGCTCGCCATGGAAGGCTACATGTGGCATTTCGATAAGACGGTGCTGACTGTATGGTCGGCACCCAATTACTGCTATCGGTGTGACAATGTAGCTGCCATTTTAAAGCTGAACGAGAGCCTTCAACATGACCTTATATTCTTTACGGAGGCGCCACAGCAGAGTCGTCGCATACTATCGAAGGAGCCGCAGGCGGAATATTTCCTCTAAGCCAGAAGGAAGGCCTGACGCACCAAACAGTCAGTCGGCCAATCGGTCGAGCTAACAATCAATCGATCGATTGACCGGTTTTTGAATGCCTTAAATTAAATAAAATTAATTCTTTAAAAACAAATTATTTGTCCTGACTAAATGACTAACTGGCTTGCTATCAAACCACAATCCAAATGGTAAACTATGATTTTATAAGCGTAAGGAAGTTGTGCAGTAGAAATTTGCTAATTCAACCGTATCTACTATAACAAGTGAGTGTTTAGCAAGCGCGAGTTCGGCCAGCGAGAGTTAGGCCAACGAGAGATGATCTAACCAGCGAGAGAGGGGCCAGCAAGATTTGGGCAGCGAGAGTTTTAAAATCCCCCCTAGGAGTTGGCGTACGAGCGAATCACGGACGCAGAGGATGGAGCCCATTAGTATAACTATAACTGTTTCTCCATTTTAACTTTTTTATTGTACCCTGTAGCCATTGAAAAATGAGTATAACAGGGTTAATAACATTGGGAGAATGTATGTAACAGGCAAAAGGAGGTAAGAAGAAGCATTGTTGCTTGGCGATGTATTAGTTAGTATTAGTTTTATAAAATTTTAACTAAAATATTTATAGTTATGAACATTTTAATTAAAAGGTATAAATATGGAAATTAAAAATTATTTTTTAAATTTTATTATGAAAATTTAAAAATGAAAATTTAATGCAAGTTAAATTGGAAATATTAATTAATATTATTATTAATTATTAATATTATGATTACATCAAATGTTCTTCAAAAACAAATATTATATTGTTGTCATCAAAGCCAGCCAATCTTGATCCTTTGCACCTCAATAAATATAGTATTTTAAATTTTTTACAAAAGTAAACGTTTCTGAGGAACTCATATTGTTTAACGATTTTTAAATTAAAATGTTTTACAAATGTAAAAACAAAATAAAAATAGTAGTAAAATTTTGTTGAACTAAGTTGTTTTTAATTTTGTCATTGATTTTATTGTTTTTAGCTCAATATGTTCTGCTTTACAATTTCTTCAAAGTTTTCCAAACAAATAAAATACACACATGAATTATAACTGCCTAATTTGTTTCAGTGTTACCGTGCGGTGTTTAGAGTGGCCATATGTGCAAACATGTAAACAGCGCACGTAGTTTAAATTTAATTAATGTTTATTTATATTATATTTGAAAACACTACATATAGTATTTAATTTAAATAAACAAAAAAAAACAATATTTTAAGCTTTTTTACCAACTTTTTTGTTGATTTATTGCTCAAAGTTTGTAGTTTTTTAAAGAGTGCAATTCGCCGGCCCCAATTAGATAACCTTTGCAGTGTGACCGTACATTGTTAGCATGAAAACGCATGCATGAATTCAGGGTGGCCATATCTGCACGCCATCGGCGCGCTTAGTTTAAATATGTTTATATAATATTTGAAAACAGTTTTGTATGTTTTTAAACGTTAATTGAACCAAAATAAACTAATAGGTTTCGTTGTTTTTAATGTTGTTACCAACTTTATTTGTTAATTCCTTAATCAGTTCTTTCTCAATGCTGCTACAATGTTCCAAAATAGAAAACTTAAAAAAGAGAGTACATATTAAAAAATTTTATAGATTTTAATTGTTTATCGGTTACCACTTCAATAAAACTGAATGCTAGGCAAACGCATTTTTCCAACGCACAGAAACACGGCCGTAGGGGCACCGCCGGAATTTCGCCGTGTTTCCGGACATCGCAAATGCTGCTTCGTTCTTGGTGTTACAAAAAAATCACAACAAAAATAATGCAATTTATATATACGGGAGCAAATAATATTGGGTTCTTAGAGAGCGAGCCGCGGTCTGCAGGAATGCGCGAAGCAATGACAAAAACTCATCGACTGGCAGCGAATCCGATCCGATAACGATAAATAAACTACAGAATGTACGTTGCTTTGTTTGTTTCTTGTTGTTACTGTGTGTGTGTGTTGGTGTTGCTGTTGTTGTTGCTGTTGTTGGATTATTCAAATAGCTGATTTACAACTCGTCCTTCTTGGGCGCCGCATCCTCCTCCTCGCTGTCCTCGGAGGCGGGCTCGGCGTCGGCAACCTCGCCGTTGGCGTCCAGGAACTTGACGAAATCGTCGAGGGTGCGATCGAGATTGAAGTCGATGACCTTGTTGTCGTCCTTGCGGAAGTACTTGATGGTTGGGAACGATGAGATCTTAATGTTCTCCAGCTCGTTGGCCGTGGAGTCCATCTTGGCAATGACGATGTCGGCATTATCCTTGTACTTCTCGGCCAGCTGATCGTAGATGGGCGCCAGCTGCTTGCAGTGTCCGCACCACGGGGCATAGAACTCCACCAGGACGGACTTGCTCTTGTCGAGAGCGACGGCCTCAAAGTTGCTGGAGACGAGCACCTTGACGGGCTGTTTGTCCCAATCCTCGGGCAGTTCCTGGGAGAGCAGATGCTGCTTCAGCTTGCCGTCGAGGAACTTCTTGACGAACGCCTCGATGGACTCCACGGACAGATCGGAAGTCTCGGGCTTGTACTTGGCCATGTCCTCCTCCAGCTTGATCAGGCGAATGGTGGGCACCTCCTCCTTGTTCATGCCGAAGAACTCAAAGATGCGCGTGTGATCCTCCTCATCAGAGGAGATGGTGACAAACAGAATATCCTCGCGGTACTTCTTGGCGATCTCCTTCAGGGGATCCACATGGGCCTCAATGTGTCCAGCCTCCTTGGAGACGAAGAACAGCAGATGCGACTTGATGGAGCCACCGAAGATCTTGGCAGCGGACTCGTGGTTGAATTCGACAATCAAAGGCAGCGACTGCACCTGGGCGAACTTCTTGATGCTCTCCTCGCTCAGCTCTCCCTCGAACACAGACTTCTTGTCATCGAATGGCTTGAAGAGCACCACGTTCTTGTCCTTAACCTCGTACTTGGCCAGAACATCGGCATTGCTGCTGACGCCAAACACAAACGAGTCCAGACCGTTGGCAGCCTTGGTGAAGATCTTCGCCTCCTCGGACTCCACATCCTTGAAGAAGCCAATGATGGCGATCTCGTTGTCCTTCAGGAACTGTTCGGCTTCCTCCAGGCTGGTCAAATCCTTCGCCGGAGGTCCAGTCTTCTTGGTAACCCAGGAAATGATATCGGCAGCTTGGCGACCTCCGCTGTACTCAACGGGGGATCCGCTGCGGAAGAACTTCAACGTGGGATATCCGCGCACCTGGTACTGCTCGGCGAGGTCGCCCTCGACGGTGGCGTCGACCTTGGCCAGCTTGATGGGAGACTCCTTCTCGGCCAGCTGCTGGGCGGCCTTGGCGTACTCGGGGGCCAGGGCCTTGCAGTGTCCGCACCATGGAGCGTCTGCAAAGGCATAAATCAACAAGTTAGAATATAAATATCACGAATAGTAAATGCAAATTTAAATAGCTGATATTCATATTAATTTTAATTTAAATAGTTAATATTCATATTAACTTTAATTTATTTTTAATTTAAATACATTAAAAGACGATACGCAAATGCAAATTTCAATATTTAAAATTAATTAATTAATATCAAAAACTTCATAATAATTTACTGGGTATGGAAATTTAAAAACTGCATTAATATTAATATAAAAATTAAAATTGAAAAACTATACCCAATTGCACATTTAAATATATTTTAATAATATATTCATATTCAAATTTTAAAAATAATAATAATTTATGAAGCATATAAATTAAAAAACTGTTGACAAGAAAAATATTTCTAAATGTAATCTACACTTCATATTTAATTAATTTATTGATACGAAAACCGTTTTGTTGATAAAAGTTAAACTATTTGTCTGCATCATAAATATTATACTTTTATCTCTTGCAATTTTTTTTCATTTTTGATTTAATTTACAATTTTTGATGGTTGATAGCTCCTAGTTGACATAATTAAAATAAAATCTATAACTTGGAGAGTATAAAGCGTGTAAAGTTAATGAAAAACGTTTGTTGATAAAAATATTAATTAATTAATTTTTAAATTCATGTAGATAAAAACAATTACGATAAATGTTATGCTATTATCTATTTAATTTATCAAAACAACTTCCGTTATTAGCGAGGCGTTCGCTTGGCAAATCTAATTGTTTTTATCTCTTAATAGGACCGAGCGTGGGCGTTAAGAGCGCAATTATCTACGCTCCATTTGACACAACTCAGCAGCTGTTTGCATTATGCAAATTCCACGTGTTGACTGCAGCTAAGAGAGTCTGAGAGCGAGGCTCAGCGCCATGACATAATGCGAGTTGACAACGCGTCTTGCACTCTCTTATCGCCGGCTTAAGCTGACGTGGCCTTGGCTACCATGCACACGTACATATATACATACAACGTATATATTTATTTATAGATATACAGCGTGAATCTTGAACAGATAAGATTGGCAGTTGGAAAAATCCAGCAGGTAATGGGTATTATTATCTCTGGACACTCGCAATTGCTGACGTTGCTGCCAAATTTTCAGTTTCAATTGCGAGTGAAAACTGCTGGCATAAACAAACCACGTCCGCCATATTGCCGCCGAGAGAGGAACAGTTAGGCAGCGGAGAGACAGAACAATAACAGAACAACAACAGCAATGTAACATTTCGTTAAGAAGAAAGAGCGCGAAAAGAGTTGAATGAACTCTTTTACTCTCTTGCGCAGACGCGAACGCATTAAGCAGCAGCGGACGTGAAGGGCAAAGCGGAGCGTGGAGAAAGCAGTGCAAAGAGGAACGGCAAAAAGTTGTTTAGCTAACCCACTTTCAAGGCGAGAACAGTTGCTTGGCAACTTTTCTGTCTTGCTTTTGTTCTAAAACGAAATGGATGAAGCGGATGTAGGAAGCTAAGCGAGAGGGCGATATATTGCCACGCCCTCGGCCACAGCGTTTACAAGCTGATAAATGTTAAACAGCAGAAACTTTGCCGCCTTATCAGCATTTGGGGACGCCACACGGACACGGCACTTGAACCGATAAAGAGATAAGGCGGCAGCCAAAGAGCGCGGCAACAGCCTGCAGAGAATTTGAGTTGTAGAATTTAGCTGGCGATGACGCCTAACATTTGCCTTGCACTTTAACATTCTAAAAGATGAGCCCACGCAACAAATGAGCATAGACGTACATATATTTGCCTCGCTTGCCCACAGGTGCTAGCCCGGCGAGCACAACAGAGATGGCAAACAGAACGAACGTGTTCTTGGCGAGCGGGCGACGGGCGCCAGAGCGTCACTTTCCGCACAATCATCAGCGCTGCCTATTTAGCTGGTTTCACAATTCATTGCAAAACATCCATTTTGATTTAATTTTTATTTCTTTTTTCACATTTGTCTTGTTTTATTTTAATTTCAAAATATTTTGTTTTAGGTATTTTTTAATTGTAATCTGGCTATTTTTGGCTGCTTATTTAGCTTGTTTTTAGAATTGTATTTATTAATTTAAAAATCTATAATTATTTTGATATTTTATATTGCTATATCTGTTATTTATATATAGCTATTTTAATCTATTTTGTATTTTCTTTTAAGTTTTTTTTTTTTTGCATGGAAAATATAGCCATTTCTGGCAACACTGCCAATCATCGATTAGCGATACATGCGATAAACGATAAAACGGAAAAAACAAAAACGTACACAAATGCATTTTCTCTCGCAGCGGAAAACTCTTGGGAAAACTCTCACGCCAAAGGAAGCTGGCGCAGCAGCAGAAGCAACAACAACTGCTTGGCTGGCTAAAACTGCCACGCAGACAGATTTCGTTCGTAGCATCTGCGTCTTGCTGGCTAAAGACCACGTAGCCCTAACGCGACTTGGCGTGAATCACCCTATATAGCCTGAATAGCGGCCGGCGCTTGCTTGCGGCTAATTGCGTTGCGAATTTGGCTAATTTGGCAATACTCACAGAACTCCACGAGCACGAATTCATTGTCGGCGATAACTTGCTTGAAGTTGTCCACGGTGCCGACGATAACGCCCTCCTCCAGTTTGATATCGGCGGCCGCCACGTAGGACGCCAGCGCGAACAGAGCGCAGATTAGGAATTTCATCGCGGGCAGATTAAAATCTATGGCAGAAATGCTGCTGTTTAAATATATCTATATATGCACACTTGTCACACGAGCGCAACTCCAAAACGAAGGCTTGAGAATGTTGCCTTCTGGACGAGCCGATAGCTAGAGTCCAAATGAAATCGTCGGTATCTGAGCGAAAGAATTTCGGCTTTGCTCGCTGGCTTTTCCCTTTCGACAGTGCTGGCAGCGTGACGCGCACAGTAAATTGCAGCGTGACTCGGTCACAGTGACTGGTAATTTGACTCTCTGGAAATGAACGTTCCTAAATTCCTTAATAACATTAACAATTTTGTGCGTAGTGTGTGCAACAATTTTGAAATTACTTAAATTTGGCATTTAAAGTAACACGTCAAGTGTCTGGCGTAATCGGCAACGATAGATGTCACACTTACAATTAGTGTTTTTAAAACACGCTGACTGTCGATGTTACAGCGCTTATCGATAACTTTTTGCACAACTTAAATTGGTTGCATTCACCAGGTTACCGCTCCATGGATCGCTCACCCGATAACCGATGAAAGCAACCCTAATTTGCAATTTTATGCTGCATTAGGGTTGCTTTCATCGGTTATCGGGTGAGCGATCCATGGAGCGGTAACCTGGTGAATGCAACCATTGAATGTGTCTATTGTTTATTTCTTTTATTTCTAATAAGATTTCAGTTTGTAAATGTGCTATTTAATTTCGGCATTAATCTCAATTGCGCCTAAGGATCGTCTGGTAACGAAAATGAATAATTTAAAATAATTTGTTTAATTTAATTAATTACACCGTCACAAGTCTCGTGATTTATCTGTAACGATATAAAATCACACTTACTCTCAATCGGTGATGTCAGCACATCCAGACATGGACAGTCGATTTTAATATCGATTACTTTGGAGACAGTTTAAATTCAAAATCTGTTTATTTCTAATGGGATTTTAGTTTTTTTTTTTTATATAAATATTGATAAAAATTGTATACAGAATTTTGATAACAAATATCAACAGTCAACTATAAGCAATTCAAGTAACTGATTTAATATATAAATACAATTCATTAGTTGAAATATGATTAATTTAAGCGCGTAACTGCTCATCTCCAATTGGATAATTGGCATCCGCAAGCTGTAATGTTTGTGTAAAATGCACAATGCGAAGTTAAACAAACATTAAAAATTGCAGACAGCTCGTGGCAAGTTGTTTAAATAAATGTTGCTTTTTTGCATTTAGGCTTCAACAAACAATGCGAGTATTATTTTTAATACAAAATTGAACTTAACGGACAAATGCACTGAGAGAAATGCAGGGGTTATTGACCCCAGGTTCAGGCTTCGCAGGCGTTCAACTGCTCCACACACTGCTCGATTATCTTGAGCACAATTTCTGCGGTTTGGGCGGGGCTAAAAGGGGCGTCCACAGGCGGCACGTGAACAAACAAACTGCGCTTGCAGTCGACATCCAGACTCTTCAGATAGATATAGCCGCAGAGGAAACTCCCTACGTTCTTCGAAGCCCTCGCCGCCTGCTGCGATTTATCGATAGTCGCCACGCAATCTTTACAGCTGGAATTAACAGCTTCCACAATCTTATCGACATTTATGGAGGTGCGCAAGACGTTGGCCTTCCCGTTACGGGAAAGGCAGCAGCTGGAATTCTCCAGGTACTGTCCGGCGTTGTCCGGGCGCCGGAACTGATGGTTGTAGGCCAACTTCTCGACATGGACGCACTTGGCGATGCCCGAGACGCCAACGTGCACGACCAGCTGTGGCAAATGATCAAATAAATGACGTCAGCGTTGCTCTGTCTCTTTCTCTCTCAAAGTGCTCTCAATGCTTGCCTCTGGTCTGCGCTGCCAAATTTCATCAACGGCTGCGTCAACGGCCTCGTATTCCACGGGCACCATCCGCTTTTCCAGCTGGAACTCGCTGCCCTGGAAGGTCAGCAGCTCTGGCAGCAGCTTCACCGCCTCCCAGCTGGCGTTGACCTCCTCGTGACCCACGAATACCCCGAAGCCCGTCACCAGAATCAGTTTGCGCTCCGACGACATTGAAATAACTGCCCACTGAAAATCTTTGTTTTGGACTTTGTTTTGATAGCAGTCTCAGTGTTAGAAAGCGCAATAAAAAAATTGGTAACGTAAGATTTGGTTTAAATATTTTATACCTTTTAAAAAATATTTCACTCACAAATAAATAATAAACATAAATAAATATGGTGTATAATTTTGTATTTTATATTTATTTCTTACATGTGTGATAGCATTCTCAGTGTTAGAAACCGCAAAGAAAAAATTTAGTAATGAGCAATTTGTTTTAAATATTGCAATACTTACAAATATTTAAAAATACGCAACTAACAAACATAAATAAATATAGCGTACAATTATTTATTTTATTGAATATTAAAACTTTAAATAAATATTGCGTCTGTTAATTCAAATTTGCTAGTGTTGCTTTTCGCCTGCTGTTGTTGCGGCGCCCTGGTTAACAACCCTGTTTAGAAGCGAATTATTTAATTGATACTTTTTTAAAAAACAATAAATATTGTGGCTTGGGTGGCTATTTATTTTAAATTAAAATAATAATAAATGATTTGAATTTATATTTTCTGCAACTTACTTCAGGGCTTCAATATTCGAATATCTAGTGTTGCACAGTGCCCGCTGTGGCTGCTGCGCGCTGATTAACAGCCCTGCGCAATGAATAGTCGCCAGCCCTGCGTGGCGCAAATACACAAAGAAAACCACGGCAGGTGCAACGTTTGAGCAGTTTTTAGCTCAATTGTATGTTTAAACCAAACAAAAAACGCAGCATGCCAGGTGGAAAAGCTTAACGCTCAAACTAAACACATTTTAACAGTACATTCCGCGTGCGTCAACGCACACAAACCGCCCAAAGTCAACAGTAGAATTTACGCATCGAACGCAGCTCAAATCGAAATCGATTTAAATTGCTGAAGACGGGATTATAAATCGGGCAGCAGCGGCATATTTATCAGGTGTGATTGAGCATAACGCCGGCTATATGTAAGTACCTGGGGCGGGGGGCATTAGGCTAATCTTATCTGAACAAAGTCGCAGCAAACGTGGTTGGTCTCTGACCCAACTTTGAACTTTGCACATTAATTCATTTGTTTAAGTAGAGCCTGTACTTTGGAAAAGCACAAACGGGTATATTAAGTGGGTGCAAATAGGAAGTGTGTGCAACATCCACAAGGTATATAGTACATATCTATATTTTTGATCAGTACGACGAGCTGAGTCGATATATCCATATCCGTCTGTATAACCCCCAGATCTCACAAATTATTAGAGCTAAAGGCACATTTTTTTGTAGGTAGGTTCTCCTATCCAGTAATCAAGTCATGTTTGTTTTAGATTTTGCATACCTCCCCCGCTTCCGACGCAAATCGCATTAGACCCCAGCTACCTCATAGATTTAGCAAACTTCAAGCACCACAGCAGGCATAATATTAAAGCTTCAGACTTATAATTTGACTTGTGCGTAGCCTATGACATTATTCATCAATGCTGCAAATTTAATAACGATCACATAAGAAACAGCAGAGATATGCCACAGACAACTTGCTCTTAAGTGCCTCTGTGTTTGTACAGGGTTTCCTACTGTCGGTCCTACTGTCTTCGTCCGACTTATATGCACTGTGCTTTCTAGTTTTTTTTTTTTTTCATAAAAAATATATTTTTATAAAGTTTGATGGCATGATAAAAAATTCCTAAATATGTTTTTGAAGCATTTTTATTTGCTCTATTATGTGTATTTTATATTAGGTTTAGGTATTTTAGGTTTTTATGTTTATATATATTTATATTTTCTATCGATTTATTTGAAACATTTTATTCCATTTGTACTTTAAGTATATTTTATATTTTTATGTTTAATATGCATTTTCTATATGATTTGTATATTTACATTTACTGTTGGTTACGTCCTACTGTAGCTTTACGTCCTACTGATCCGCACCGTCCTTTCTGTTTTTTTATACAAAATACTATGTATTTATAAAGTTTGATGGCATCATATAAAATTCCTAAATATGTGCAAAGGTTTTTAAAGCATTTTATTCCATTTGTACTTTTATGTATATTTATATACTGTCGGTTACGTCCGACCGTAGCCCTCCGTGCCACTGATCTGCACCGTTTTACTATTATGTGTATTTTATTTACTTGAATTTTATTTAAATTTTTACTAGATTTTTATATTGATATTTTCTATCGATTTTCTTGTGTTGCAGTGTAGTATTCTGGGCAGCTGTCGCTTTTCCCAGCCGCAAGTGGAACGCAATCGGAACTTTTAAAAGGTCAGCATGCTGTCGCGCCTGCAAGAATTTCTGTCACGCCACCGCCGCAAGTTCGTGGTCACCGGCCTACTGGTCGGGGGCAGCGTCTATGCGGCACGCTATGCGCAGCGCAAGCTCGTGGAGTACCAGGAGCGGCAGGCGCAGGAGTTCTTCGAGCGGACGAGGCGCATGCAGCACTTTGAGTCGACGGAGCGCACCTGCAACCAGGTGATACTGACCATGGGCGAGGAGATGTGCCAGGCGGTGCTGAGCGAGTGCAGCACGGACGAGCTGCTGGAGCAGCTGCGTCAGAATCCGGCCAACAAGCTGCAGCTGTGGGAGCAGATGAAGATCGTGTCGTTCACCCGCCTGGCCACCTTCGTCTACGCCTCCTCCATGCTGGTGATTGCGCTGCGCGTGCATCTGAACGTGCTGGGCGGCTATATCTATCGGGACATCATGACGCAGCAGTGCCAGGTCACGGACGAGCTGAAGCAGCAGTATCTGTCGCTCATGAGGCACTTCATCGTCGAGGACGGCATACGCGACTTGGCGCGCTTCATACGCAGCCAGGTGATGGAGGTGCTCAAGTCGATGCCGCTGACGCGTCAGCTCACCTTGGCGGATACGGAGCAGCTGTTCTGGTCGCTGCAGATGGCCATCAATGGAGATACACGCCACGATCCCAACTCCAAAATGGCCAAATACCTGCTGCCCGATCTGAGCCGCCTGCAGCAGAGAGCCGACTACTCGCCCCTGCTGCAGCAGATGTACAACGAGACGCTGGATCTGCTCGAGAGCGAGGACTGCATCGGCGTCTGTGTGCACAACGTCAGCCGTGGCTTTGTGCTCAGCTGCGATGCCATCGCCGAGGCCATGGGCAAGACCCTGCAGCACCTGGCGCCCGGAGAGCTCCAGCAATCGCCCACGCACCCGCCCAGCGACAACAACAATCTGCTGAATGTGAACACAGTGCTCCTGGCGCTGGCCAAGCTCATACCCATCATCAGCGGCATCACCTCGCGGGGCTACGACAGCTCCTCCCGCCCCCACAACCTGCCCACCCAGCTGCTCAGCTTCTACGTGGTCTCCGAGAAGTCCAAGACGCTGGGAGCCAATGTTTACGAGACCTTCAGCTCGGCGTAGGCACGAAACGTCAAAAATATATATAGATTAAGCCTTAAAACTAACTTAAACATTGTAATACGGACGAGTATTTCTAAGGGGATCAACAATCAAAGCAAACTCTTTATGTATAAACCTATAATGTCAGAGATTTTACCACGAATATAAGTATATATTAAATGCGAATACAACACGAGTCAAGCGTTAATGCCTTTTACCAGATATAGTCGATGAAGCGGAACAAATTATATATATTTATATTCTGAGAATGTAGTCATAAGGACTGGAGATTACAAATGTAGGTGAAAGAAACTTATATATATAAATGTCTAGGCTACAAATATAATGTACTAACGTATTAGAATTTAATTTAATTAATTAAATGTGTTCTAAATAAATAGTATTTATTTTGCATTTTAAAATACGCATAATGATTAATTAAATGTGTTCTAATTATTTGCTAAATCTAAAATATTGCTTGATTATTAATTAAACCTTTTCTAAATGAATAGTATTTATTTTGAATTTTGCTATGTATATAATTATTAATTAAATATGTTCTAAATAAACATTTATTTGGTACTTTAATATATTACTTTAGAAAAATCGTATATTTATTTATAATAAGTCGTACTACAAGACGTCCAACCAGTTTAACCTTGATTTAACAGATAATTTACGTATATCTTAAATTGAATTTAGCATTTTTTAAATAATTAAAAATAAAAATTACAATGGAAGCAATTTTTAAAAATGTATATTTGTTTACTTAGTTCAGGATGATTTACATATTGCTAAGAATTAAAGACAAAAATAATTTGTATAATTAAATGAATAAGACAAAATTTATTGTAAATAGTAATAAACACAGTTTTGACAGTATACACCTCTTACGTTTATCTCGTACGCAAACCATATTATGTTTATTTATATTTTGCTAAGAATTAAAAATAAAATTTAATGTAAATGGTACTAAGCACAATTTCTTAAATTTATTAGTGTATATTCGATTTTGCTAGATGTAAAGAGTAACATTGATTTTACATAGTTTTAAATAATTTCTGACAGTGTACTTCTCTTACGTTTAGCTCGGACACAAACCATATGGGAAACGGGGTGGCAGCGGCCCTCAAAACCGCCCCGTTCGAGGCGTTTGGTGATAAGGCGCGCGTTCAGCGAGACAGCAGCTGTCGACGTCTCAGCCGCGGCGTCGAGCCGCTTGTTTATTTGATTGCTCTCTCTCTCAGCGTCTTCAGTGCTCTCTCTCTATCTCTCGCTCTCTGTTATGCATCCCCTGCAAGTCGCTCGCTCGCTGACATGCGCGGTTTGCGCAGCCAAACAAATTGCAAGGCAAAATGAATTATTTTTTAAAGTATCTTTTAGGCGCTCTCAGAATATTGCAGTTGAAAAATTTGGAAAATTTTTTATTGTTTGGAAAATTTGGAAAATTTTTTCTATAAATAAATATAGACAAGAATGTTGGGAAATCACAAAATTCCAAGCACTTGACATTCATTGTCGGCACGGAGAGCGCATGCAAATGATTAATTCGCTCAAACTCTCAACTCTCCAAAAAATGCTCTCTGGCAACAGTGCTGCCAATTGTTTATTGGCAAAAAGCTATAAAAAAAACAGCTTTTTTATTCCTAAGATTTGCCATGCATTTCTTCAATTTAAATCATAATCTTTTAAATATTTTTTCACAATAAATAAGTTTTTTTATATATAATTAATTTATCAATTAATTAATTTTTTTCGCTTAAGATGGTTTCCAAATATTATAAAACAACCCGTGCAACAGAACTTCGTAAGTTAAAATTTTCCGAATTTTTTTTTGTCTGAATAAAGGCGAAAAACGAGTACGGCAATAAAGCAAAAGAAAGGTTCTGTTCTTAATCAGCATTTACTAAAGCCGAATGAGATCGGCTATATCCTTGCGGGTTTTTAAATTCTTCAATTGCATAACATTATAAAATTTCTTTTCATGATAAATAACAACTTCCTTATATTATAATTATTTCTTGAATTTCGTAAAAATTAAGAAAAAGCGAAAAAAGTTCATAAATATTGGATAACAGCCGAAGTTGCCGCTTGCGCTCTTTAAAAACAGTCCGATTTAGCGGGAAAAAGGCGTATTTGGCAACAGTGTCTGGCGCTCTCAAAGTGTCGCGCTCTTAAACTCTCATTGCGGCTGCTGCTGCTGCTGTTGCTGCTGCTGCTGCTGCTGCCCAGCTGTCTGGCTGGAGCGTAATAATTGTGAGCGCAGTTGCAAATGTTACGTGAAAACGTAAAGGACACAGTTGTCTCTCAGCCCGTCGGCGTGTAGGTGTGCGTGTGTGTCTGTGTGTGCCTGTGTGTGTGCAAAATAGAGTAAAAACAACAAGCGCCTCAAATGTGCAAAAGCGTGCAAAAAATGTTATTAAAATCGAGCTAAAACCAACAAAAAGCTTCTTAAAATCACGCTAAGGCGAAAGCAACAACAAACGACGTTTAACTTCTGTAAGTGCAGCTAATAAATCAAACGGCTTAATATACTAGAATATAAATAAGAAAGCGCAATTAAAAAGTTAATGGCCTTTGTGGGGTTAAGAACGCCTTTAACCCCATAACCTTTGATGTTTAACAACGGTATTATTGATTACCAAAAACCCAACACACACACACGCATACAAGGCGCACAGACAGACATGGCGTGTGTTACCGTTAGCCAAGCCCAGCAGCACCAAAAACAACATACGAATCCTTGCATGAATCTCGCCTGAAAAGTCCACACACGCTGAGAGCAGCACGTGACTTCCAACAGCAGCTCCAGCTGGGCTGTCCGAGGCAAAGGGAGGCTGGACTGCAGCTGGCACTACGAGTAAAAACTGCTAAACTTGCATATCTCCGCTAGCTGAAGTGAACGGCTTGCTGGCGTTGCAAATTTTACTAGAGGAAGGTGACAAACGCTAGACTAGGGCAGGGGAGTTCAACTAAAATCCACAGAACGGGAGACGCGATGCTTGCAATATTGCTGCTTTAATAACATCTGTGTTTATTAACCGATTGTAATGCGCTTTTCAGGATAGATATACATCACAACAGAGAGTACATATTTTGAACAACAGTTTTCTATGCTCAATAGTAGGAGTGTTAGTCGGGTTTTATTGATTAGGATGTAATGGGGGTGTCGCACTGTGTATATCTATCTGAATTTCAAAAATGTAGACGGACGGACAGACGGACGTGGCTAGATCGGCTCAGCTCTTTGTTCTGATCAAGAATACTATATGTATACGATATACTTATTTTGCAACGACTTCTTTTGCTTGTTACATACGTTTTCCCAGAGTTTTTACCCATTTTCAATGGGTGTAGGGTATACATAGGGTAAAAATTCTCTTTAGATGCACAGGCCTAAAATAAAAGGTTAGCTCCGCCTCTAGCCGTACTACCGCTATGTCTTTGCCCATTGCTTGAATCTACACCGGAAGAAAAATAAAAAATTTCGCAAACACAAGTTCAATAAGAAAACTTCATAACGAAAATCTGCTCAAATGCATGCTTTTTAGTTTGAGTAGACTAAAATGAGATACAACTCTTCACTGGGAGAAAAATCAAGGGTTTTCGTACTTTAATCTTTATCTTATTTCTATTTTCTTCAACTTTTAAAATTTAAACAAAATAAGCTTAATTCCTTGTTTAATCATTATTTGCCCTTAATTTAAACTGAATTCGCTATTTTGCCCATGGTTTTATGCCGATTTAAACTTGAATTCTATAAAAAAAAACCAGATTTTTTTCAGAGCTTTTTTTTTTGTAGAATGGCAGATTCTTAATTTTTCTGAGTGTATACGAGGAAGTCAAGTGTAACAACGTGCAAAGTAGAGACAACAAAGAGACACTCCCCCAAAACGTACGCACAGCGTGAGAACGAGAGACATAGAGAGAGCGAGAGAGAGAAAGAAAGAGAGAGAGAGAGAGAGAGAAGTGTTGGGGCCATGAGGGATATGAGACCCCCTAGAATATTTATGAAAACAATGCATGCAAGTCAAGAGCCTGGCCTTCTATAGGCGTATTGACACACTAAAGGCAAGGAATCAAGTGCCCGGACAATAGGCCAAAGCTCTACAACTAAATATAGTATATAATAACAAATATCTACGAGACGAAGGAGGTGTCTGAGTGCACTTGTGTGTGTAGGCATTGGTAGCTCGTGTTGGCCTACTGAGTATATAAATTAAGAATGTTAAATGCTGCAGGCTGCACAGTGAGAAAAATTATTTAATTTAAATTCTTATATCTAACCTTCTTTTGGTCAAAATACAGGTACAGCATAATCTAACAGAATTGAATAAAAAAAAATAATTATTGTAGGTGGGGATAGAATAAAATTCATATGGAAATATATTGCATCTTGATAATGCGCAATCTGGATTCGATATCTAATAAGTCTATTTATGATATTATAGGTACATTTGAAAAAACACTTTTCCCCTAAAATTAATTTAATAACAAATCATAAAAACCAACAAAAATATATATATATTTTAGCCAGAAATATTTTGCTGTGTATGAAATACGAATACTTGGCAGATAGGCAACATGATTCATTAAAGCTTGTAGTTGAACTTGTCGGGAATCTTAACATATACCTTAAAGCTATAATTATAACTGGAGTTCTAGTTCAGTTTACTAGCACTTATTGATAAGCTAATGACTGCCAGAGCTACACAAATTGTAATTGCAGTTGATAAGAGAAAAAACCCAGCAGCTAATACACAGAACGTAATGAACTACTGGAACTATAGTTTTACCACTAAGCAGTCAAACATAGACACGTCGCACAGCCAAAAAATTAGTTCATTAAAAACAGTTTTGTCAAATCGGAAACCGGGAATTATGGCTTGTAATATGTTATATGTATTTCATTATGTTTTGTTTTATTTTTAACCTCAGATATGCTTAATTTAAATAACATTTTAATTTTAATTGAGACTTTTAAATTTCATATTTTCAAAATGGCTAATTCTTATGTGAAGAAGGACGAAATCGATCTATCCATCTGTCTATCCATCCATCTAATACATTCCATCAAATTTGGAATGTAGGTAGGTACAAATCAAACAAGACAATATTATATTATATTCAGTGCATTCTATAATATAACGATATTCTAGGCCACTCAAAGAAATGGGAATTATGTATTGAAAAGTAACCCTTTATTTATAATAATAAACATATGTATGTATATACATTGATTGGAAATGAATGGAAATGTGCATAAATGTATGTGTATGTTGTTTCAAATATCATTACAAATTATGGTTAAGAGTTTGCCATAGACCATAGGCGTTTCAAAGGCTTCTTTTTTTTCGGGCGTTTTCGGTCCTTTCGGACCGATTTCGGTCCACAAACGTACATAGCCAGGGGTACTCCAAAGTATCCAAATTTGTCCAAATAGTGGAAAAAAACACCTTTTTGAGACATCTCATTGATGAGAAACGGACCGACCGTGTTTACTAGGTGGTTACGTATGTGCATAGCCTGATGTCGATTGTGCGAATTCTTCTTTGCCGATTCCAGTTCCAGTGGCATGATGTAGGGGGCAATGGCAAAAGATATGTGCCTAATTTGAGGCAATAGAACTGCGAGTCTTACATCATTAAAGTACTGCAGGCCAAGAAGAGCGTTGACGATATGGGATAGAGAACGCTTTCGAAGATCGCGCTTATATAAATCGAGAACGTTATAGGTCATTAAACTCTTGTCGTATTCGTCAATGAGTTCGTGTTTGCATATGAGCTTGTGCACAAGTTGGCCAGCGTATTCCCGCAGAGTCGCTTCGTTCCTAGTGGCAGAGCAGGTTAGTTTGTTGGCCAGAACACAAGTGACCAACACTGGCATGATCTCGTGTAGGTAGGGCTCCATGAAGACATTGGGATTATCACAGAGACGCTCCAGCACATTCAATGCATTCGCAATCGGCATTGTGCCATTTTCACCCATATGTTTACATATGGTTGACGTGACGAAAAAAGTCAGGTCGGCCAGCAAGGGCTGCAAATTGCAACTGCTCAAATACTTGGATACGTTTAGTCTGGTCGCCTTACGGGTACTCATGCAGGCCTCGGTGATCTGCTTGAGGACATCGTGTTGCTCCTGGGACAGCGGATATCTTGTTGTCCCCAGCAGCCCCAACTCGTATTGCTCTCGTATGTCTGGAGCTTTGTCGGAGTCGCTGTCTGAAACCTTCTTTGCAACAAGCTCCTGCGGCATTGGCACATGAATAATCCGGGAGGTCCTGAACCTTTCCTCGTCCGGCTCAAAATGTTGCAGACTCACGGTTTTTGCGTACATTTGTGTGCTGCGCCTTAGAGCACGTGCCGCACAATCCCTCACAACGTTGCACACGTTCATCCTCACCATATCTGCTGCGGCAAAGTTTATTTTCATGCCGAACTGTTCCCTAGACAGATGGCGCAAGGTGTTTCTTGTAAGCAACTCGCTATTGCAAACGGGATTCTTCTCTGTACTATTTTCCATGACTGCGCAACTAAGAAAAGTAAAGTGTATTACAGCAAATCGTACATTTGGAGTTGACAAAATATATTACCAATATCAGTTTTATCAGGGCTTATGGTATATATATAAAACTGTAGATTTCCGAGTATTATCCTCCGTTTGCTAGTTTCTGCCGATTTTGTTCAAGACGACAAGTATACGTATAAGCTGAAATAGGAATGAATTGATTTGACAGCCTTTTTTTCATTTCGATCAACTCTACATTTAAATCTATCGATTTTCGATAAGCCTCAATGTGTCAAAATAATATTATAATATTAACTTGAAGATTAAATAGTAAATGGGAAAACATGCATTGACGGTAGCTGATGCATGTCTTTGGCAGAATTATTTATGAATTGCAGTTTGTCGATGAAAATTTCACACATTTTAGCTTTGCGCGTTAGGCAAATCATAAATAAATATGAAGTTAAATACATATGTTACAAATATGTATAATAAAGTCATATATAAATATAACATATAACATATAAAGCAAATGTAATAATAGCTTACCCCTAGATAAAATCAATGAAAAAGATTTTTATTTTCCTGATATTTTTTAGGATATTCACTTGCGACCCGTTCTCTTTGGCAGCTTTGTTGCAAGTGACTTGAGCTTGTGGTGCCTCACCTCGATAAATCATTGCATCGATTATTTGATAAGTCTTCCACAACGACCCTGCCTCACACTGATTAGAGCTAGTATTACAACATCGATGCTTTTTGCTTTATCGACGTTTCGATTACATCAATACTATTGAAAACTATCGATTAAGTTTACATTACATGTCAGATTCCATCTCTATGCAATTAGAATATAGTATATATTGATAATTAAAGCGTATTTTATATAAATTTTTCAATTATTCTTAATATGTATGGTGCAGGATATTCTTTAGTTGGGCCCATCCAATCTGACCGGCTTACTTATTTACCTATTACATAATATAAGACTGACAAATCGAGTGAAATGTGGAATATTCAATAAAAGAAGCTCAAGCAATATGGTAAAAATATGGGCATTATATGGGTCATATATGTAGCCGTTGAAATAAAACTATTCAGCTAGGAATACCCCAAATATCACACAAACACGTCACACTAAAGACCGTGTGTGTATGTGGATGGCTTTGTATGCACATGCCACTCAAGTCCTACTTTTGCAACATGAATGAATGGCTATAACTACATTTTTTATGAGAGTCGAAGGAAAACCGCTGTCTGATATCTACTACGGCCTGGCTCCTGCTGTCCTCTGCCTTAATACTTGTCTGTGTTTGGGCCTGTCAAAGCGGCCGCGAAAGGGGACAGCTTAAGTGAGCATGCACTGAAAAAAATGGAGCGTACCGGAATGCACAAAATCTGGAATTATGAAATTTTGAATTGTAATCATGCTTTTAATCTAACACTTTAAGGAACAATTCGTCTTTCTATTCAAATTATAATTTAATTTAATTTGGGTTTTCCAATTGTTTTGTCGATAATAATATAACTTATTATACTCTGAAGAAGGCGTGGCAGACCCCATCAATTACGTTTATATCCGGTTTATTTGAGAATTATTAATTTAAATTTCTTCCCCCGCTGATTTTAAACATCTTTAATTATAATTGAATTTAATTTAATTGTCGTATATTTATTTATTTGCGAATAATGAAATTATAAATTAGGTATACTAAACTTGTACATAGCATTGGCAATCTTATTATAAATAAATTGTATAAATTAACTAGTATACTAAACTTGTGGCATTAGATATCTCAATTAAATCAAAGAATATAAAATATTTTAGAATTATTGATTTTTTAAAGGCGCTGATTTTAAACTTAAATTATAATTTAATTTAATTTAATTTAATTTCAATTAATGTAAATTAATTCTTTTGTGATTTTTCCATTAAAAAGGAATTTCATCTGCAATGTATAAAATTAATTTAAATTTATATTAAAATGTTTATACCATAAACTTGACTTTTCTTGCGCTGCAGGCACCCGCGGACAACCCCTTTGGCCAGCCCTTTACCCCCCAGTCGAATCCCCCCTGCGCAACCATAAGCTTATGCTATAGATGCATCCGCAGGCTGAGTAAACCTCGCAAGAATATGGAAAATAGTGCCATAAATGACATATGATGGATGGCTGCATAAGTCGTCCGACTGACTGAATGGGCAGGTGTGGGTGCGGGGCGGTGGGTTGGTGGTTGAAGTAGTATTTACTGGGTGATGGGTGCTGGCCACTGATTGGCGCAACGCCTACGTTTCTGTCTATAATGATGGCTGGCTAAGCTGTACGTATCCGTTGGGAAAGCCGTACTCAATTTTAATTAGTTGCCTGTGGGGCAGCTCTCATAATGCTACTGTGGCTGCTGCTTGCTTAAGCATTATCTATCTTTGCATTGCGCATACGCCCCATTGTTTTATTTGGCACATTTCCTTCGGGCGAAAACTTGAACAGAAACAACAACAGAAACAGCAATAACAAGCGTAGCTCAAACAGCAAGTAAAAAGCAATTTAGCAACTGCTTGAATATGGGGCATTAAGTAGCGGAACATTGCAAACTAAGTGCATCAAATTAAAAGAAATAAGAAATATTACCAGGCAACTTGAGAGCTTAAACGAGTTAGTTTAAATGGAACGAGAACTGTGCTTATTTCGACCAAGTTAAACTGGCATTTAAGCAATTTTAAGTAGTATTCAAACACTTTATTTAGTTTAGCTAAACTTGGTTATATCTACACAAAAATTGTGGATTCTAGGTCTAAAAAGTGCAATTTTTAGAACCTATACTTTAAGTATATTACATTCACTTTGATCGGATGAGAAACAGGGAAGATATGCAAAAGACAATTTGCTGGCCAATGTGTATTATTGTATTACGAAGAACTTCCGGTTACGTCCGACTGTAAACCATATTAAGGGCCAAATACTACTTTTCCTGTCTATTATATAAATATTAATAATAAGATCTTAACTATTTTAAATATGTATTAACTATACTTCTAAATAAACTACAGTAAAAATTGTAATATGTTTAGAGTGCGAACTAAACTGCAGCGTGACAAAGCTTTGCATATAAATAATTTAATGAAAACTCAATGTTTTTATGACATTCTAACAGTCACTCATCATTAAAAGTAACACCTTTTTATCGAAACAATGCTGTACCGCCCCTTATGTAGTTTTCAAAGTGTGATCACTTTACGTAGATAACAATAACAAAATAACAACTCTAAAATTACCAAAATAAAAACAAAAAAATTGATGAAGCGTTGACAGAGCAGCAAATTCAACTCACTGATTACAAGCAAACAGTTTCAGCTCCAAAAATTAAATTCAGCTATACAGCGAAAGGCTTTCAACATCGGAGCACAGTTTGTAACGTGAACTGAACGCCGACGTACCGCAAGTCAACCCAAACCAAATAGATTAAACTCAATTCCAACTCGAAATGTGTTCAGTGTACAGAGAACGCTACTAATTTCGTTAGCTGAACATTATATACGCTTGATATATGATATTCTACCCATATTTTGAATGCATACGTGTATACCAGTTGTGTTTATTTTAAGTTTATAGATTGACCTATATCAAAACATTGATCAAATCAAATGAATTGTAATATAAACAGGTATGGCTATATCCCGCAAAATGAGCTTGGTTTTGTTTTTAAAAATATATCATAAAATAAATTAAATTAAAATTAATTAAAATTAAATAAATAAAAACAACTCTCCATGGTTATCTTTTATTATAGTAATCATATAAAATGCATGTTTAATATATATGCAATTTTAAAAATGTATTTTTAAAAATATTTATATTAGTTTTTATTTCTAGAATTTTTACTAAAGGGCACAATCAATGTATAGCCATGCAATAGTTTTTATTTACCTCTTTGTTAATTGAAATTAAATAAAATATATTGATTATTTTTATTAGTATTATTAATATATTTATTTGTTCAAAAAAATTATATTTTTTAATTAAATAAATACAATATAAAATAAAATATAATAATTCTTTTATCTTATATTCTTTTTAGTATAGTTTTTATTTACCTCTCTGATGGCAATCTTCTAGATTTTGAACCATTTATTATCATTAATTAGTCTCAAAAGAAACATATATTTAAATTTGAATTGCTTTAAATTTTTATAACCATTAAAAAATATTATTTTTTCTTACAGCTTGATTGAATTAAATAAAAAATATAAATTCTCAATATTTTATATAATTTTTAAGTTAATAATATTAATTTAATAATTTAACTATGCAAATAATTTATTTTATAATTATATTTATAGAATGTTTGTCAAGGGTTTTCACTGCACATGAAATAGACAGAATGAAATAATATGAAATACACTTTATAATAATTGCTGCGTTACATTTGGCGTGACAAATCATTGTCTGATAATTAACATGCTTCAAATTAGTCGTCATATGTTAGGATTAATCGGCATTATCTACATAAGTGTTATACTCGCCCATCTAATTTGGGATTTAACGAAACTCTTTGGCTGAAAATGTACTATTTTATCTTGTATTCCACAGCAAAATGAGCAAACACAGCTGAGCCATTAGCTCGATCATCAAGCAGTTCGAGTTGCGCAAGCCAGCCCAATTGGAAAAAACAAGCGCCAGTTTAGAGTTTGTCCAGGTGCAGAATGCGACGGCCAAAAATATCGTTGAAAAAGTATTTCTATTTTACGTTGATTTGCGCGCTGTTGCTGATATTCGGTTTCAATCTCAAGTGAGTACAACCCAAAGTAATTTTCACGGAACATGCACCGTTATCGCAACCTTTTAATTTTGACAGGGAATACGAGATATGGAAGACAAAAATTAATCGACCCGTCTTTGGCAATTCCCAACAACAACCACAGCCACAACAGCAGCTACAGCAGCGCCAACAAAATGATTTGGAGGAGGACAGGAGGGTGCTGAAGAGCTGGCAGGCTGAGGAAACCACCTCCACATATGAGTCAGCACCACCCGCCTCACCCGCAGCCCCTGCTGAGCAGGAGCTGCTCGAGGTGGAGGAGGCCGACCCTCCGGCGGATAAACGTTCCGAGCCAGCGGCAACCGCCAAACCCTGGTTCTTCCGCAATGGCGAATACTATCCCAAGCCGGCGAAGACCTTCAGCAACCGCAAGGCCCGCAAGCTGCATGCCCCTAAGCTGTTTCCCCATCAGGACCCGCACAGCGACCGTGTGGTAAACCAGCTCATGTACGTGCCCCACAACTACGAACAGATCAAGGCCAGTGGCAAGCTGAAAACCATACTGCTCTACAACGGTATGGGTCCGTGGAACGTTAAGAAGGGGCGAGAGGTCTTCTTGCGCTCCAAATGTCCGGTGGACACCTGCGAACTGACTGCGAATCGTGACCTGGCCAGTGTGGCCGACATGATACTCTACAAGGACAACTACATACCCACGGGCATCCGACGACCCAACAACCACAGGCAGGTCAACATGATGTACTACCTGGAGTGTCCGTACCACACGCAGAACGTCAAGGTTCCCGATGCCATTAACTGGACGGCCACCTACAGGTGAGTTGCGACCTCAGCGGTCGCATTATTAGAAATTGAAATAATAATATTAGAATTTCTGAAAAAATACTGCCATAACAAGCAAATCTAACAACTCTATTAGTAGTATCAATAGTATCAATTCAATTTGAAAGTTAAATGAATTATTAAATTGAATTCTTTTTACGTTTAAAGACAAGTCGGTGAAACAAATTAAATAAATTATTAGGATAATCTAATTTTATAAGAATTGTTATTTATTTGGATTCGATTGTCATTCCTCTATTTTGCATTTTCTTCAAAGAAATTAAATACTAATCTTGCAAGAGTTAGTCTAAAGAGAGTTCGGCCAACGAGAGTTAGGCAGCAAGAGTTGGACTAACGCGAGTTGGACCAACGAGAGTTGGGTCCGCGAGAGTTGGGCTAGCAAAAGTTAGGCCAACGAGAGTTAGACCAACGAGAGTTGGACCGACGAATGTTGAGCGAAAAGAGAGTTGGGTCAGTGGAAGTTCGACCAACTAGAAATCGAGAGTTGGGATAGCGAGAGTTAAACTAGTGAGGCTCTTAAAGCAAGCGTTAGGGAGCGAGAATTTCACGTTAATTAACTTCCCGCCGGGGATTAACTACCAAGCGAAACAGGGGGAAGAGTTTTCTAGTAAACTAATAAATAATATATTCAATGTTCTTCTTCCACAATAGGCGCGACAGCACCATCATGGCTCCCTACGAGAAGTGGCAATACTACGATACCAAGGCGCAGCAATTGGAGCAGGATCACAACTACGCCTTGAATAAGACCAAAAAGGTGGCCTGGTTTGTGTCCAACTGTGGCGCACGCAATGGCCGACTTCAGTACGCACACGAGTTGCAAAAACACATTGAGGTAATTGCCCTAGGGGGAACAGCCTATAACATATTGCCTTGGCTTAGACAAGGAAACAGAAATTCTACAAACTTTTAATTTTATGTGCGTGGTATGCTACGGCTCTACTACGGTTCCATTAATTTCTTGGCTACGCTTATTACTTTAGGTTAAACAGGGTATAAAAAAGAGACTAAAAAGAAGCAAAGTGTATTTAATAAGTTGAGTACGCTTACTAACTGCAAAAATAAATTGAGCTAATTTGCCTAGGGGAATATACACTATACAATTTATCCTGCGCCAAGAAAACATATATTGTAAGGGTACTTTAAAAGATAACACCCGTTTATTCATAATAATTAAAAGTCTAGGATACAGTCGTAAAAATCGCATTAATAATGTTTTATTTATAGTTCAGTTATATTTTTGTAAAGTTATTACTTGAGCTATTAAAATTTAGAGGCTGTAAAAATACTTAAAAAATATACATATAGTCCAATAGAACCATATTCAATAAATGCAGCGCGTAGATACTAAAACTAAATAATGAAACTCGAACTATTGATATTCTGCATAGCATCTCAATAACTATAATATAAATAGTAATTTTAAGAGCACTGTAAATTTCATAAGTTTTAGATGAAGGATAAAACAGTTTAAAAAATAAATTAAGGCTGTGTCGGGTATAAACTAACCCAGTACAAAATTTCAACACTTTAGCTTCACTAGAACTCGAGATCTAGTATTAATTTATTTCATTTCTTTACGTTGTGCATATTTGTATTCGCAACAGGTGGACATTTATGGCGCCTGCGGGAATTTCAAGTGTCCCCGCAGCACGGCGGACAGATGCTTCGATATACTGGACAACGATTACAAATTCTATCTGGCATTTGAGAATTCCAACTGCAGGGATTACATAACTGAGAAATTCTTTGTGAACGCCCTGAATCGCAAGGTGCTGCCCATCGTGATGGGCGCCCGACCCGAGGACTACGAGGTGAGTGCCCCACGTCGCTCCTACATCCACGTCGATGAGTTTGCCTCGCCCAAGGAGCTGGCCGAGTATCTGCACATACTCGATAAGGACGACGAGCTGTACAACTCGTATTTCAAGTGGAAGGGCACCGGGGAGTTCATCAACACGTACTACTGGTGTCGGGTATGCTCGACGCTGCACAACGAGGAGCAATTGCGTAAGCCCAGCTGGTATACGGACGTCAATGATTGGTGGAGGGGTATAGGGGTCTGTACGTCGGGGTCTTGGCGCAATTTCAAGGCGCGCAAGGACGTGATTAGCGACGATTGAAATGGGGCTATCATACAGATAATAGTATTGGACGGCGCTGGCGTCACAACATAATCAAAACTCAAACTTAATATGGTCTATAATGTTGTTGTTTTATGTAGGGTATTCTGTGTAAAAATAAAACCATTCGCTTCGTAGATGTTTTCTAGCACTAAGTCGCTAAACAGTCGCTTCTTATAGTGATAGTAATAGGTTAGCCTAAAGTTAAAACGCAGGAGAAACAATTATAATCAAACGAGCATTAGGGCGCAAATACCCGAACCGAAACGGGGCAGACAAATGTTCCTTCCAGCTTATTAAATGAAATAAATCGTGGAATGTTCAGCAAAAAGCGCAAAGAAACTAGCCTATATAGACTAACGATCCCAACAAGATCATTGTAACATATACAATACCGAATGAATATTTAAGTGAACTTAGTCTAGTTATACAAATTATACAAAACATATGTATTTAGTTGTTTAACAAGCAAGTCCAATTTAGACTACGAGACACACAAATCTATATATTATATTATATGTATATGTTTGGCAGCCGTATGATATACAGACATAGCTTCTAGTGAGTGCAAACTATTATAATTATAGCTCTTTTTGTAAACATTTTTATAAGCAAGATATGTACAGCATTATAGTTTCAGTTTGTAGTTGTTTCGATTGACAGCTTGGCTCTTAGTTCATTAAACACAAACTGTATCTTATGCTATAACTCTAAACATACATATACTACTGTATTCTAGTTGTAATCGCACAAATCTCTCTCAGCGCAATACACGGCTAAAAAACTTGCTGATCTTAAGTTTAAATAGTTGAGCTCATGCTGGTTTCTTAGCTCTTTAAGATCGCACCCAATTCAATTATTGTTATGCCAAAGCTAAGTTTAATTCTAGTTTATTCTCTGCTCAGTATAATTTAGCAATATTTTGATACATAATTGAAATATTCGTGTACTTACCTATGAATTGAAAATCATTGTCAATTTCTGTTGTGTTTTTACATTACATTTAGCAATATTTATTGTATAACATTCAAGTTGTAAGCAGTTTTATAATAATAATAACTGATAATATCATTCATGTATGTGTGTATTTTGATTGTGAATTTGATTAATTTTTAATTTTTACTGTGATACAAAAATAAAAACAATGGCAACAAATAAAACAAACAAACGCAACTGATGATTCAATGGGCACAAATGAGCAAATACTGTCAATTACAACATCTTATATGGCATCGATAAGGTAATTTCTTCTGGCTTAAAGCAGCGTATACTTGGTAGTTTTAAACTAAGAAAAAAAAAAGAGAGTTAAGTGCACAGTTGTGCAAATATTTTAAAAGCAAGACCTTGATGTGGAAATGCGCCTAGCCTCACTTAGTTATATCGTTTTTTTTCAAACGTGACACATTTTCAACTGCTTTAGCAGCTCGCAGAGGTTGTTCAAGATCTTTGGCTGCTCGGCAGCTGCTTGAGCAGAAGCTGCCACAATTTTGTTGCTTATTTTGCGCTGCAGGGCAATGGCCTCCACCTGCTTGGAGAGCTGAAAACGCACACAGATATTAGTTTGAATTCAATTGAGAGCACTACAAAGACCTACCCCATAGGCACGCTTGATGATGCCTTGCGGCATGCCCGCCAGTTTGGCTGCATTGAAGCCGTAGGATTTGGGGCAGGCGCCCGCCGTGTATTTGTATAGGAATGTAACCGTTTCTTGCGTGGGATCCGCGTTATCCTCGTTCTCCACCATGCAGGCCATGTGGCCCAGGGTGATGCGCTTGTCCATGTGGAAGAAATCAATCAGATTGTGATAGTGCGTGGAGAAGAGCGTGCGGCACTTGAGGCTCGCCAGGAAGTTAACCACAGAGGCGGCAATCGCAGTGCCGTCATAGGTGGCGGTGCCACGCCCCAGCTCATCCAGCAGCACCAGCGAGTGGCGTGTGGCATGTTTCAGTATCAGCGACGTCTCGTTCAGCTCCACCAGGAATGTGCTGTGTCCCGCCAGTATATCGTCCTGGGCGCCCAGACGCGTGAAGATGCGATCGACCAGCGACAGGCGGCAGCTGGCGGCAGGAATGTGGGCGCCCTTAAATAAATATAAATATAATTATAATATTAGAAATAAGTAATACATTATAATTATACATTCACAATCAATATAATTATAATATTAGAAATAAGTAATATAATGAACTGCAATCTTTAATAGTGATGACACGATTAATACTATGTTACGCAATAATCGATTATTTTGTTTCAAAGAAAAAACAACTTAATTGTATCGAATTAGGGATTTTAATAAATATAATTACTAAGCAATTATTCGACAAAATATATATTACAAAGGAAAGAAATATCTTGCAAGTACAGTAGAATCCGGTTATAGCGACATTCAAGGGACCGACGATTTTACGTCGTTATATCCGGCAGACGCACTATCCGAAAGGAGCAAAAAAAAAATTTTTTTTTGTATATTATGGATGCCATGTTCGTAATAGGTTTTAAAATAAAACAAATTAATTTTTTAATCAAAACAAAAAATTTAATACAGTAGAATCCGGTTATAGCGACTTTCAAGGGACCGACGTCGTTATATCCGGAAGACAAAATCCATGATTTTGTTTCTTTTTCGTATTGAAAAAACACAAAATCCATGATTTTGTTTGCTTCTTTTAGCATTGTTAAAGAAATCAAATTTTCCTCTTTAAAGTTTTTTTTTTGTTCGGCACGTCGCAATATCCGGTTGAATTGAAATGAAAATTGAATTGAAATTGAAAAATCTCGTCGTTATAAGCGGTTTGTCGCTAAAAGCGGAGTCGTTATAAGCGGAGGCCGTTTCATATAAGTTTGTATGGGGACCAACCAAACCATCGAGTTTTCGTCGCAATAACCGGACGGACGCTATAAGCGGCGGTCGTTATAACCGGATTCTACTGTAATTATATATAATTATTTACTTGTACAAATATCTAAAATTGCTATAGGAGTACATCAAAATGATCCCTTTTTAAATTATTTGGAGGTACTGAGTTCAATAATGAACACCAACAAATAATCCAATTTTCTGTTCTCCAAATATCGGGCGATACATAATTTTTGGGTGGTGATTGCAAATAGAGTACCACAAAATTTGAACCGTCAATCCCATTGACATTATTAATTGTTGAAATAAAAGATAAAAAATAGCAACTACATTTTCATTTCACCACTGAAAATAGATATATCTTCCGATACCTGAAGAACGTAGAATTGAATACATTTTTGAACTCAGAACTCTGAAATACTTCAGAATTTGGTATCAAACCTTTTAGGGCCTTCATTAAAATTTGTCGACCAGTGTATTAATTTGATTGAATCGATTATTTGAAGTCATCTTCGATTAATCGCGATTAATAATCAGAAGATCCAAAATAAAATCCTCTGATGCAATGTTTGGTTAATGTAATTTTGCCAACATAACTAATCTATACTCACAATTTGGGCCATGATGACCAGCAGACCCAGCTGTCGCATCAGCGTGCTCTTGCCGCCCATGTTGGGGCCGGTGAGCAGGGAGAGGGGCGCCTCCGCGGCGGTGCCCAGCTGCAGGCCATTGGGTATGTAGGTGGACGGGTTAACGCACGGGTGATAGCCCTCCTCCAGCTCGATGAAGGGCTGATCCTGGCCAGCCACCAGCTCGGGCACGCAGACCATCAGCTGCTGGCGTGCGTATTCGGCCAGGCCAGCGAGGACATCGAGCGTGGAGACGCAGTCGATGCACTGCTTCCACTGCTCGTAGTGGTTGGAGAACTTCTCGAAGAGGCGACGCGCCAGATCCTTGAGCACAACGTTACGCGCATCCTCCGCCTGCTGCATCTCCTTGAGCAGCGTCTTGGTGTCCGGCGTGGTGTAGCGACGGGCGGGCTTCTTGCCCTTCACCTGCCCCTCCAGCGCATAGGATTTGTTGGCCTTGTGGGCATGGGTTTCGGGCACCTCCAGCTGATAGCGCTTCTTGTCGCTGCCGAAGTAAACCAGGCGACAGCCAAAGTGACGCTCCTGCTCCGTCAGATATGCCTTCAGGCGCTGCTCGATGCCCGCAATGCGCTGCTGCACCTCATCGTAGTCCGCGTCCAGGCCTGGCTGCGGTGCCACCACGCCCGTTTTGTCTGCCGCCTCGTGATCGAAGGCGGTCTCAAAGAACTTCAGCTGCTTGCTGAGATCGGGAAAGCTGCCGCCATTGGCTGGCAACTGCGTCAGGCGCTTCAGCAGCTCACTCTCAGCCCCTGCGAACATCGCGGGCAGCTTCATCAGCGTCTCGAAGCCCTTGAGTATGCCCATGAAGCTGCGCAGCTTCTGCTTGTTGTAGAGCTTCTCCTCAAAGAGTATGGCTCTCGAATCCGGATGCTCGCCCTGCGCCACGCGCTTGTTGCCAAACAAATGTATCTGGGCCAAGTGGCGCTCAAAGTCCGGCATGGGCGCCAAGAGAGCGCGCAGCTGCTGCAGCTCCTCCGACCTTTGCAGCAGCTCTCCAATGGCCTCTTGCCGCTCGCGTATGACCGGAAGATCACAGCTGGGTGCGCAGAGCCAATGGTGCAGCAGGCGCTTGCCGAACTTGGTGCAGCAGTGATCCAAGGTGGCCAGCAGCGAATGCTCCTCGCCAACAATGCGCAAATTGGCCAGGGTGGTGGCGTCCAGAACCATGTGAGAGCGGCGTAGGGTGGACACCACCACTGCCTCCCCCTGCTGCTCATCGGGCGGCACGTACAGCTGATAACGCGCCATCGGCAGCACCTTCGGCTCCAGCTTGCACTTGGCTATGTAGTGCACGCACTGGCCCAGCGCCTTGAGCGCCAGCTTGTAGGCATCGGCGGGTGTCAGACCCAGATGGTCCACGTCCGACTGCATGCTGCGCAGCACCAGCGGCCAGTTGTCCTCGCCTGCCTTGCCGGCGTAGTAGCGTTCCGCCAGCAGCTTCAGCGTCTTCTCGGCGCTGCACAAATGGGCGCCCGAGCTGGGCAGCTGCTCCTTCAGTATGCCGCCCAGCACCGTGCGCAGGATTTGCTGGGTGCGCGCGCTCAGGGAGGCTCTCTCATGCAGCAGCTAGAGGAGGGGAAATATATTAAAAATCGTCATTATTATATGTATATAATTTTAATTATGATTGGTAAAAGCATTAAGGACGGGGCAGATCAGTCGGGAGAAAGAAATATATATAGATAATCTTCAATATTATATTTCCCTTTGATAATGATTGATAAAAGCAGTAAGGAGGGGGCAGATCAGTCGGAAGGAAGAGCTATATATTTAAAATCTTTAATATTATACATAACTTTAACCATGACTGATCATAGAGTAAGAAAGGGGCAGATCAGTCGGGAGGAATATTTATTAAAAAGAGGAGGAAGAAATATATACATATTAAAAATCTTTAATATTATATATCAATTTAATCATGAAAGATCAATACAGTAAGGGCAGATCAGTCGAGCGGAAGGCTATCGTCGGACGTAACCTACACTGCACTTTGTTTTATATGTAGTTCGGAAAGCGAGTGGTCGGCCAGTGAGAATTGGGCCAACGAGAGTTTAGCAATTCCGAGTAGAGCAAGCGAGAGTTCGGCAAGCAAAAGTTTGGCCATTGAGAGTTCGTGCAACGAGAGTTCGGCTATCGAGAATTTGGTTAGCGCAAGTTCCGCCTGCGAGTCTTCGGCCAGAGAGTTTGGCCAGCGAGCGTTTGGACAGCGAGTGTCCGGCCAACGAGAGTTCGGCTATCGAGAGTTCGGCGATCGAGAGTAGGGCCTGCGAGAGTTTGGCCAACGCGTGTTCGGCCTGTGTGAGTACGGTCAGCGAGAGTTCGGTCAGCGAGATTTCGTTCAGAGAGTGATCGGCCAACGAGAGTTCGGCTAGTGCAAGTTCCGACAGCGAGTCTTCGGCCAGAGAGGTTGGCCTGCGAGCGTTCGAACAGCGAGTGTCCGGCCAACGAGAGTTCGGCTATCGACAGTTCGGCGATCGAGAGTAGGGCCTGCGAGAGTTTGGCCAACGAGTGTTCGGCTAGTGTGAGTTCGGTCAGCGAGAGTTCGGTCAGCGAGATTTCGTTCAGAGGGTGATCGGCCAACGAGAGTTCGGCTAGCTAGAGTTCAGCCAGAGAGGGTTGGGTCAACGAGAGTTAGGAAAGTGCGAGTTGGGGCAGTGAGAATTGAGCCAGCAAGAGTTAGGCAGCGAGAGTGTTACATTATATATAAGAGAGATATTGGATTTGGGTGCTCATACAGACGGACATGGCTAGATCTTCTGTACATTTTAAAGCACAGAGAACAGCTTAAGATCTTAAGATCGTTGAGACCTACCAGCACGGGCATGTGATGCGAGAGCAGCGTCAGCAGACGCGAGCAGCTTTTGTCGTCGTCAAACTCGCCCAGCTGAAAGTCGCCAATGGAGGTGTCGATGAAGCAAACGCCGTACTTGCTGCTGCTGCCCCCGTCCTGCTCCACCAGGGCCAGCATGTAGTTGGGCTGATGATTGGGGCCGATGGCGCACTGGGAGCCAAACACTTGGGTGCCCCGGTCCGTTATCTGGCAGATCTCACGGGTCACCACCTTGTCGAATTTGGTGGCCTTGATGCGCTTGCAACGCTCCGTCATCATGTCCGGCGTTTCAGTTTGCTCCACGCGTGCCACCTGCATGGACGATGCATAAATGGGTAAACTGGCAATGGAATGCTGCAGCTGCTCACCTTGTAGCCCCTGTCTATGAGCACCGAGGACATCTTGTCGAAGGAGATCTCCGGGAAGCCGGAGTGCGCGAACTCGCCACGCATGTAGGTGAAGCCCAGCTCATTGACGCCCACGTCGGCGTCGCCGTGGTACAGCTCATAGAACTTGCCCACCTTGAAGAACAGCACGCAGTCGTAGTTATCCGACTTGAGCACCCACCACTGCCGCACACCCGGAGACAGCGAATTGAGAAACTTCTCCGGCACGTGCAGCGTGCTCTTGTCGTAGTCCGGATGCTCCGGCCTCCTGCCCGCCTTGTCCTTGATCTTGTCCGGCTGCAGAAAGTCCAGTTTCTGATGCGGCCACACCACGGGCTCATCCAAGTTGACGGCGCTCGTGTCTATGTTATCGTAGGCGGCGTTCTCCTTGGCATTGCTCTGCAGCTGCTGCAGCTTCTCCAACAAGCTGCCGCCTTGAATGGGCGTGGACTCGACCAGCTTTGGCTTTTTGGTGGCGGGTTCGGCATTGGAGCTTTTGTTTTTGTTGTTGTTATTGGGCTTGTTGCGCTGCCGCTTCTTGGACACGGGCGAATCCTCCGCAGATTCGTCTGCACTCTGCTCCACCTCCTCCTCCCCGCTGTCGCTCTCCTCGCTGGCAGGCGCCTCCTTGCCATTGGGCTCATACTCCGAGCCGTCGTCGGAGAAGTCCGACTCCGACTTGGACACGTACTCCTCCTCGCTCTCAGACTCCGGCTGCACTATACGCTTCCGCTTGCGTTTGCCGGAATTTAATTCCACGTCGCTATCGGAATCAGCCGCAGCTGCTGCTTTCAAGGGCAATTGACGCTTGGCTGCAGGCTTGGGATTTTCTGTTTCCTTGCCATTTTCCAAGTTTTCCTTTTGCGCCTCGGAGGCGGCACTGGGCGTGGCCTTCTTCTTGTCAACCGCTGGCGATTTGGCGAAGTAGTTGAACAGTGTGTTCTTTGGTGTGCCGCCTGCACTCGTATTTAATTTTTTCGACATTTTCGGAACAGCAAGTAAAATAAATAAATCGCAATTTCCCGAACAAACGACGCCAATATTATGCGCCAAAATTGAGCGGGTGCCAAAGGCCAAACGGATATGGCAACACTATTTTGCAACGTTCGTTCATGGTTGCCACTTATCTGGTGTTTTTTTTTGTCCCCCCGTTTTTGTGTTTTTTTTAAACGGTTCTTTTATTTTGGTTTGAATCAACATCTAATTCTCATATGGAGAGCTTCTACTATTATTTGTTTATTATTTATGTCAACTGATAGCGATCGACATAAAATTTATAAAAGCAAAAGTTTATATAAAACATTAATTATTGCTTAACATTAGGATTTCTGGAAAGAGTAACAAAAGAAAATAAAATGCATGATATATACAAATGCACAACATAACTCAAATAACTTTTATTTTAACAATATCGATATTCGAATTTCGGTGCATTTTTGAATGTTCATGTGGCAACAGTGCATGCGGCAGGCGGTGTTGAGTGGGGTCAGTTTGGCTCAGCTGTTTGTGAACCGAAGTGGCAGCCCTATGCCGGTGTTAGCATGTGGCAGCGCTAAAGCAGTATTTTTCAGTAGGTTGGCAACGCGGCAAACGTTTTGTTTACAACGTAAAATATTGTGAAGCTACAAATAATTTATAATTTGTAAACAATTTATAAAATTGCATTGCAAACATGTCGCTGGCCGATGAACTGCTCGCTGATCTGGAGGAGGACAACGACAATGACGCCGACGACGCCGAAATGGCGGACGCCGACGATGCGGAGCAGGCGAATCTCAGCCAAGAGCTGGCGGATAAATTATTGAAACCTGCTCCGAATCTGATGGAAGTGGATGTTGCGGTGCGATCTGTGCGAGAATTGTGCAAACTGCGGGACTCGGAGCGTCTGCAGAACACACTGAAGCAGATCGAGCATTATGCGCGGCGGCAGCGCAGCGCTGCCGAAATGCTGGGCAGCGTGGAATCCGATCCGGAATATTGCCTAATTGTGGACGCCAATGCGATTGCCGTGGATGTGGACAACGAGATCTCCATAATCCACAAGTTCACCAAGGAGCAGTACCAGAAACGCTTCCCCGAACTCGACTCGCTCATCGTGGGCGAAATGGAGTATCTGCTGGCCGTCAAGGAGCTGGGCAACGATCTCGACCAGGTCAAGAGCAACGAGAAGCTCCAGGCCATCCTCACGCAGGCCACGATCATGATTGTCTCCGTTACGGCCAGCACAACCCAAGGGTGAGCTCTTTGCTTAAATAATTTAATTGAAATATTTTATTCTACAAATGTTAGCGACGTTATTTCGATAACTGCAGTCTGGTCAAGCTTAGAACACACATAATGGACTGAGCAGATCAGAAGAAGTAGAGCTAGACCAACTCTCGCAGGCCCAACTCTCGCTAGCCGAACTCTTGTTGGTTCAACTATTGCTGGCTCAACGCTCGCTGGCCCAACTCCCGCAAGCCAAACGCAGGCGGAACTACCGCTGATCCCACTTACGCTTGCTGATCTCGCGCTTGCCAAACTCTCTGGCCCAACTCTCGTTGGCCGATCCCTGTTTGGTCCAACTCTCACTGGTTATAGATTTATAGGTTTTAGCCATGCTCTCGTGGCTTCTTTGCTTTTACAATTTCTCTTTCTTTGTTCATGTTTATGACTGCTCTTCTGCATAAGTCATGCAAATTGCAAGAACAATTTCGTGTATTTTCTCTCTTCGATAAGAATCTTCGCTGAGCCCAATTAACTAATATTAATATAAATGTAGATCATTTGATAAGTCGCTTTTAGGATGATTCTTTTTGATTGAAATGGCTTTTTTGTGTCAGGACAAAGAACTTTATAAATATTTATATGGTTAACATTGAGCTTATTTCTTTTTTTAGCACCCTTTTGACTGCCGCGGAGAAGGCCAAAATCGATGAGGCCTGCGAGATGGCCATAGAGCTGAACAACTTCAAGATGAAGATCTACGAGTACGTGGAGAGCCGCATGACCTTCATAGCGCCCAACCTGTCCATGATTGTGGGCGCCTCCACAGCTGCCAAGCTCTTGGGCATCGCTGGCGGCCTCACCAAGCTCTCCAAAATGCCCGCCTGCAACGTGCAGGTGCTGGGCTCGCAGAAGAAGACCCTGTCCGGCTTCTCGCAAACCCAAATGCTGCCGCACACCGGCTACGTTTACTACTCGCAAATTGTGCAGGACACGACGCCGGATCTGCGGCGCAAGGCGGCGCGTCTGGTGGCTGCCAAGTCGGTGCTGGCGGCGCGCGTCGACGCCTGCCATGAGAGTGTGCACGGCGAGATCGGGCTGAAGTTCAAGGAGGACATTGAGAAGAAGCTGGACAAGTTGCAGGAGCCGCCGCCGGTGAAGTTCATCAAGCCGCTGCCCAAGCCCATCGAGGGCAGCAAGAAGAAGCGCGGCGGCAAGCGCGTGCGCAAGATGAAGGAACGCTACGCGCTCACAGAGTTCCGCAAGCAGGCGAACCGCATGAACTTTGGCGATGTGAGTTTTACTTATAATAGATTAGAATGTATCTTAAATGTTGTTCATCATTTGCAGATCGAGGAGGATGCCTATCAGGGCGATCTGGGCTATTCGCGTGGCACCATTGGCAAGACGGGCACCGGACGCATTCGCCTGCCTCAGCTGGACGAGAAGACCAAGGTGCGCATCAGCAAGACGCTGCAGAAGAATCTGCAGAAGCAGCAGGTCTACGGAGGCAACACCACCGTCAAGCGGCAAATATCCGGCACAGCCTCCAGTGTGGCGTTTACGCCCTTGCAGGGCCTGGAAATTGTCAATCCACAGGCCGCCGAAAGATCACAGACGGAAGCCAAGTACTTCTCAAATACCTCCGGCTTTCTGTCCGTGGGCAAACGCACCACTTAAACCATTGATAGAGCATAGTTTTCGTATAAAATTACTTTAATTACGCACGTTTATTAAAAGAGATTTAGAGATTTCGAGATTTGTCCGGCATTGTGAAAAGGCATCCGATACGCTAGCGGAATGAATTGAGACTAATAAAGCTGCCGAGATACTGAATTCTGACTTCGCATTTGTTAACTTAGCTTGCCCACCTCCAGCTTGCGCTGTATTGCCTCCCAGGAGTTGTTCAGCAGCACCGCCAGAATGCCGGCCACGGTGAAGACTCCGCCAATGATGGAGCAGCAGTTGGTGGCAAAGTGGCCAAAGGAACTGTGGAATGAATTTAATTAGAAGGGAATATTTATATATATACAAAGAAGAGACTTGCCTGTGTCTCTCCGCATATTTCACCATCAGTGGCGAGAGTTCGTAGCTGAAGAATATGCCCGGCATGCCGCGCTCCCTGTCCGTTAGATCCTTGCGATGTCGCGTCACCGAGAACTGATTGGTGTAAATGGGCTCCCCGTCGCTGTGGTGCCGTTCATACAGCGTCGGCACAATTTTGATGTAATAATTAAACATTTCGCTCTTGGATTCTGCAATTAAATAAATGTGTGCATAGATTAATTGGTTTTATTTATTAAAATTTAAGAGAATTTGAAGATGTTAATGATATCTATCAACTACTAATGACGGGATTTATGCAGATAGATTTGCATCCCTTAAAAAAAAACAACGTATTATATTTATGTTCATTGTGATCGGAAGGGCGTGGCATCCAAAAAATAAACCTGATCTGCGTATTGTATACACATATCTCCATACCAAAAATTGCAGCTTTCGTTTTTATTAGTTTGAGAGATCTCTGCGTTCATCTAGATCAGTGGTGCCCAAACGGAGAGGCTCTCCCCATAAGCAAGAGCTCTCCCCATATGCTAAAGAGCAGCGAGAGCTATGGAGTGGGCACCTCTGATCTAGATGGATATAGCTATATCGACTTAACTCGACTTCATTGTGAGGCTTGCAACGCCTCCTTCTGCCTCTTACAAATGTTCGCACAAAGTTATTAACTCTAAATATAATAACCCTGTTTTTTTCTAAAGAATTACGGGTCTGAAAACAAACTATGGAAAAAGGTAAATTTAAAATTCCCGCCAATATGCCAAAAGCACACATTATCGCCATCTAGTCGCATAATTTCGAACCACACTACAAGAACAGCAATCAACTTTATTTAGCCGGTTCAAATTTATTATTATTTTAAAAATTGTTCATGGATTCTACTTTTGTTAATTATTTTATTTATTTATTATTTTATTTAAATTTTTGTTTGTTTGTGTATGTACAGCTATTTTGTATATAATATAAAAAATTATACATTGCAAATCTAACCCATAATCAATATTAAATTGAAATTTTCCGCCAAGAGTTGAATAACTAAAAGCACACTCTGGCGCCATCTAGCGTAATGGAGCGGCACTGCACATCAGAGTTGCCTTGAAACACATGTTGAGGCAGTTCATTTGGCAGCACGAGAGAAGCTCGCACGTAAGGAATTTGTTGTCTTCGGAGTCGGCAACAAATTGTAACAAAAATTTGTGTTTGTGGGAATTCGAATTGAAATCTCCATAATACCAAGCAGATGCCCAAAGAGTCTGCCCAACACAGCTCCGAATTGAATTGCTAAGCAGACCACAGAAAGAGACACAAGATGCCTTTGCCCAGCGGCTCCTTCAGCCAGAGCGGACCCACATGCTTCGATAAGATGAAAACGGGATTCACCATCGGCTTCTGTGTGGGCATGGCCAGCGGAGCGCTCTTCGGGGGATTCTCCGCATTGAGGTGAGCGGTTGGAGCATATTTTTTAGATGACGCAAGCGTCGTGCTCAGATTTGTTTGGCATTATGTAATTGCCGGCTAAACAAGTGCAACTTCTAGCGCAATCTGACCTATAATCACTGTGTTGCCACTTGTCCGCTTTTTTCCCGCCAGATCTGGCTGTTTTAAAAAAATTGATAATATGCGGGAAGCGGGAGAAAAAATATAGTACAGCTTTTTGTCAGCTATTTCTTAAACAAAATTCCTACTAAAATAATAATTATGGGTCTGTTGTCATTATTTTGATGTTTTTGTTGAACAAAATTGACACTCTCTTTCATTCAAATTACGATGCAGTTCATCCAAATGACATAGCAGTTGATCCGACCGTCATTTGGATGAAATGAGCGACCTATGCTTTCGCTCGTGAAAATGCCAAATGAGCGTCATTCAAAATGACCATGTGTTATAAAAAGGGCTATTCAACCCACATTTTTTTCCCCTCTGCAGGTACGGCCTACGTGGGCGTGAGCTGATCAACAACGTGGGCAAAGTGATGATACAGGGCGGAGGCACGTTCGGCACCTTTATGGCCATTGGAACCGGCATCCGTTGCTGAGGGTGCTCAATACCGGCAGAGCTCGCATTTCGATTAGTTTACAGGCTACTCCAGACTCCACAAACAAGTGTTCCTGCCCCTCACCATCCCCATGCACTTTCAGTTATTTCCACTATCTTTCTGAACTAAACTAAGTTTTGTAACTACATATGTTATGCGAAATTCTCTTAAACAAAAGTACGCTAAGTTATTGAAAATAGAGCCAGTTGTTAAGACAAATGGACTTTGCACTTACCCTCGACCTCCACGCGCAGTCCGTCCAGTGGATGCGTCTTGGCGAACTCGATTTTCTGGCCAAAGGATAGATGATTTATCGTATGCGACAGCTTGACATTTGTGAACTGAAAGTCGTGTATGTGAAACTGACGTATGGAGAAACTTTTGCCAGGCGCAAAGTGGAAGCTGCCAGCCATCTGCAAAAGCAGAAAATATTACACTTATAGTCAGAGCTCACAAAAATAGGTCCTACTTGTGCGTGGTGCCTAAGAAAACTACGCTCTTCGTGACAAAAAGCCGCTCAAACAAGGTTTTGGTTCGACTTGGTCTTGGTTCGACCCACAACCGTTTTTTTTTTTACCTCTCCCGATCATTTACTTCGTTAAAATTCGGTTAACGGTCTTCAGGAGCTTGTGTGTATTACGCGTGTGAAACGAAGATGCCACGATTGGAAGACCTATTCTTAATTTAGTCCACCCATAGTGAATATTGTTCAATGAACGTTTTCGGTTCGACGAGAAGTTCGTCGTTGGTAGTGTTAATTGGAACATGGTCGACAATGGTTGCAGACCTCTGACTCATTAGGTATTCTCCATTCGACCTCTCTGTAAGAGACCGACTTGTGTGTGGCAATCGTGTCTACTTCGCAAAATAGATCGAAAGCGCAAGCAAAATTTTTCATAGATCCTATTTTGCTATTTAAAGGGTCTGAAAACGGTGAGATAGCGAGGGATTTTTCTAAAAAAGAGGTGTCTCTGCTGACCAAAATTCGGTTGACCGTTTGGTGAGAGCTCTGCTTATAGAGCATAAAACGTCAGTTAAAACAGATGTCAGACGCACCCGATTGACCTCCAGGTGGCCCTGAATGCGACAGCCCTCCTTGAAGGCGTCCTCGTCGGTGCGCTTGTACTTCCCCTTGCACTGCTCGATCTTGTCCACCTGCATGTTCCACTTGCGTATCCGGTACGCATCCAGCACGTCCTCGCAGGTGTTGCAGCAGCTGAAAGCAGAGTTACCTTTAATCTAAAAAGGCATTTTGGGAGTATTTGGGGCACCTACTGCGTGGCATTGTGCTCGGCGCCGTAGCAGCTGCCGCACGTTGTGTTTTTGTTGGGCGGAGAAACTGCGACGATCTCCTTGATGGGCGTCTCCTTCAGCGGCTGTCCGTTCAAATCCAGGCGATGCTTGAACACGTCGTGGTCTACTCTCAGATGCGTATCTCCCGAGGAGTCCATGGCGTCCAGGGATATATAATTGCAGGCCAGATTGTGCAGCGTTACGTCCAGGTTAATTCTCAGCTTGTGACCACGGGTCGTGTCCACGTAGAGCTCCTCGTTCAGCGTGGGCTTCATGTAGCTGACGAACTCCAGAAATATCAGCAGCGCAATGATGCTGCTGCTGATAATTGTCACTGTGGAAAATCATTTGTTTATCTTGCTGGCAAACAAACAACAACAATAACAATAACAAAAGCCTCACCGGCAGCTCCGCCCACTGTGCGCACGCTGAAGTCGTCCAGGGTGCGCGGATACGCGTCCAGGCGACGCAGCACATCCGCGAACTTCATTTTGGTACAAACAACACGGTATTTAATTTACAAAACACGCGTAGAACATTAATTACATGACTTATAGCTAGAAATGCGTGCAATTTTGCAAGTGACGTGGAGCAGCGCAACAACAACAGCCAGCAGTGCGGCCAAGCTCGCTTTTTTCCCCTCAAATCTGTCTGTCAGTGTTGGGCACGCGCGTAAGCTAGGTTTGAGGTGAAATTCAACTAAAAATAGCTAGACTATAAATACGTGAATATATACAAATTCTGAAATATTGCCTGTATTTAATAACAAAATATTATTGTTATTTTTTTTTAATAAATTGGGTTTGCTCTTCTTTTGGTTATAATATTTATCATTTGATGAAACTAAATCAAAATAGCAAGCTAGAGCAAGCTGAATAAAATTGGAAGGAGGCAAAGCAATATTGTTTTTTTAATAGCTTCTGTGTTTATTCATCGATATAAGTTATTTGCAAATTATTAAAAAAAAATATCAAACTTTTCCATTTTAAAATATGCAAAATCTAGCCTAAATTTTGTTTAATCACGAGATGGAGAGGACATTGATCTCAATTCTATTAGAAAACCATACAGATTCGTTAGTTTTTTGCATAAATTGTTTAGCTCTCTCTCGTTTGCTTCCCGTCAAAACATCAATTTTCTCTAGAACAAAGTTGCCAACACTGTCAATGAAGACGAAGATTGCCATCTCGTTGAATTGGTGCTGCCAACCTGCTGTACGGCTGGTGTTGCCATATAGCTAAAAACAAAAGCATTTAAACAGAGCGCGCGCACTTTTAAAAATAAAACTTTGCATATTTTATTTAATCTATTTAAATTGATAGTTGTATTAGGCACTTGACGAATGAAGTTTTTTAAGATTAATTAGCTAGTTCATGCCCGTTTACTACAGTTTACATTTAGTTGTGAATTAAACAGATTAAAGGCTTAACTGCAGTTGCTTAATGGCAAGTGGCTGCGTCATATTCCTTGCTTAATTAAGAAAACGCCCTGGCGACCTGCCGAAATGCCCCGCCCCCCTAAGCACTAGGACATATTGTTTAATAGTGTTGTCATGTCTTGAGGCTGTGGTTGCGCATACATTAGAGACAAAACCCACACACAGACACACACACACATACACAGAAGACCGCGTCTAATTTTATAATACATGTTAAACAGATGAAAGGTTAATTGAATGGAACCACAAGCTTCGACAGGCCACGCAGCAGCGTCGCATGGCTTTTAAGGGTTGTTGTTATTGCCACAGCCCCCCAAAGCCACCAACTAACTACAACAACATAAACAAGGCCAAGAAGAAGCAGCAGCAGAAGAAGAAGAAGTATTATGTAGGGGGCAGCCAGGGGATTTTGGTTAAAGTTAAAAGTTTGTGCTTAAATATAAATCACCAATGGCTTGCCGGCTGACTGAAGGCGGGAAAACCCACATGAGGCGCGGGTCGTTCCTAAGATACGGTTTACGCATACCGCGAATTTGTGTAATTAGCAATTAAGCCAAGGCCCACACTACCCTTGACCCTTACCCCTTACCCCCTAGCCCTTAGCCCCTAACTCCTATTGGAGTGGCCTGAAAGTTGAAAGCTTTTTGAATTTACTTTTGTTAAGAGTAATCCGGCATCAGGCACGGCACCAGATGACAAAGATTAGCTACGTGCCATTTTTCTATTTCTGCTCCGAAGAGAAGTTAGGGTATTCCAATAGTAGGACAAGTAGCCGGATCGGCATTGGGAGATAGGGTTAATAAAATAAACTGTAGTCGGCAAAAGATGAAATGGTTTGCATAATTTTAGTGTTTTATGTGTTTGATGTGCGATAAAAATAAATTAATAAATGAAAATGTTAGGCTTAAATGAGAAAAGAACATTTAAAGTTTTGTGGTATTTTTAGTTTATCTGGATATAGTAATAAAACTGATTAGAATTAGAATTTCTTCTTATTAAAATAAATTAAATAAAAGGTTATATTTAATTTACAACTTTTAGCTTTTAACGTTTAATTAAATTTAATTGTATCTTTTATATCTACATTTACTTTTAATTTAATTTATTTTAATTCCTTCATTTAATTTTTTCAAATTATATTTTTAATTTTCTATGTCGACTGACAAAAGTTGACAATAAATAAATGCCTGATTTTAATTTGCTCTGTTGGATGACTTTTGTCGATATTAAATAAATATATGGCTTTATTTATTTTTTTTATTTATTTGCTTTTATGAACAGGTGCAACAAACTAAAAACTTCAACCGAAACAATTTATAAAATAGCTGAATCTGAACCAAATATTTTAAATTTTCACAAAATTTAAGTTTACTTTAAGTTACTAGAAATAATAACAATCTACATTAAAAATATCTATTTATTTTACTTTTTACATGTCTCTGCTTAAATGAAATTTAACATTCTCTAACTGCTATCTATAATTCAATATTAAATTAAATTTAAATTTGTTTTCCTATAAAACATTTATGAAAAGGGGTTTGAGATCCTGTATTTAGTATCTTCGATAATACTTTTTGGGTCTGTGTCTCTAATGTAAAAAATATCAATTAAAAGGTTTGTATTTCTGATTTAAATGATAACATTTAATAGGTTTGTATCTCTGATTTAAATATCATTTAATAGTGCTTCTTATTTCTTTGTCTCCATAACTCAATTGTTTTTGTCATTCGACGAAGGGTATTTGAACTTTGTCGTGTCAGCGTCAACTGTCGTCTCCGTACTAAGTATAACTGCTTATCTGGCTTGCTATCGCCAGCCGCACTAATTTGCATTTCTAACCATTTCGTTCTAACCAATTCGCGTCGTTTCTTATTTGAAACAATGAACCCAAGAACACCGCGAACACCAAGAGCACCAAGAACAACGAGAACAACGAGAACAACGAGAGTCATTGTGCTCCAGTACGGACAATAAAAAGCCAAGAGACCCAGACTGGATGAGTGTGAGGCTGGGAGGGAGAGGTGGGGAAAGGGGCAGGTTGGAGGTGGGGAGCATAAAAAAGAGCGAAGTTTGTAGTATAAGAAACTTGGCAACTGTAAAGCAGAAAAGAACTTGGCGTAAAGCAGCTTAAGCAATCAGGACCGCCTAATGGATATTGACACTTTAATGCTTATGCCCACCGACTACGACTTCGACTACTCCTTCAGCTGACAGGATCTGTAGAAAAGAAGGGAAAGGAGAGGGGAGTAAGGAGAAAGGGGAAGAGAGCCTTGCAGATGTCGTCCTGAGATTTGTTTTAGCTTGCCTTCATGCCACAGCCTTTGTGTTATGCGGCATTTTATTCTTGAAACAAAAATTGCAGTGCCGAAATTAATTATAGAGCCGCCTGGCCATATTTAATTAAACGTGGACATTTTAAACTTGCCTCACTGCCCCGGCCCCTGCGATTTTTATCCCAAAATGAAGCTGACCAAAAGGCGTAATTAATTAGTGGAGACGTGCCAAATAATTGCGGCAAAAGTAACTTTTCTTCTTTATTTTGCTTGGATTTCGCTTTATTTCACGTTGGTCAAGGAATGTTTCAATTACGTGTATTACACAGCATCTGTTAGAATGGCCTGAAAGGTAACAAAGATCGGCCAAGGGGGTGAGGGGGAGAGGCTATAGACCAGCTTGTCAAAGTTTTTGGCCATTTTTGTTCAGGTGGAAATTAATTAAATTAGCAGGCGTCACTTGAGCGTGCAATTTAGCAAAGTGTCGAGCCAAGACTTGAAAGAACATACTTTACATATATATATATATAGTATATAGCCGAAAATTGATGTCAACTGTGTTGTAATCCCCCCTAACCTCCCGTCCACTTTAGCATGCCATTAGCAATATATTTCTTTTTTGGATTTACCATATAACCCTTTATAGCCCGCATGCTCACTTCCGCAGTAAAACCGAAAACGTCATTTCCGACAAATTAGCCCAGTCAACTGGCAATTGCATATTTGTTGCACTCCCCGCTTTTTATCTGAATCTCTGTATCTGCATCTGAATTCGGATCCGTATTGGTATTGGTATTTGTATTTTAACTGCCAGCAGCAAATAACAAGCGACTGCGCCACGTTTTGAGCATATTTCCTGTTTTAGACGAACATTTTTGCCACTGGCAATTGATTGCAACAACAACTACAACAACAACTCCTACAAGAATTAAGCCACCTACTAAAGTTGTCGATTGCGTTTTGTAAAATTACAATTTGCATGCTCAGCTATAAGTACTACGTAGGTTTTATGGGCTCGATTATGCGCTATCTGGCAACTCTAGCATCTATTGATAGTTCATAAAAATACACATGCAGACGTTTAAAACCTTATAATCAGTTAATCAACCATACATAAACAATAATCAACAAGTCTTAACTATTAACAGTGGCCAAAGGGCACGTATGTTGTCTAACACTGTCGCATTTGGAATGTTAACTCTTGATAACAGAGCACAGCACTTGACTGCCCATGTTAAGTAACAGTCAGCGTTGCCACACTTTGTGTTTGACACGGATACTGTTATTTGAACGCCATGTCCCAACAGAAATGTTTTAATTAAATTGTATAAAATTATCTAAAGTTACCGCAAATATATAATTTTTTTTTTATATTTTTACTAATGTTTTAATTTAATTTTGAACAAATAGAAAATATTACTGCAAATTTAATATTTATAATATTTAATATTAAGTTTATATTATAATTATATGCGATAGTCGTCAACATACCGGTGGAAAATGTCCAATACAAATGTTTTCCAAATACCAATTGCACTTGATTTAAAGCAAGTTGTACTATGGCAGAGAATATATTATATATGCATACATGTTATATATTCATAATCCGATATGTTCTTGGTAGCATGGTCAATTCTTGGGCATTAATTGCTCTACATTTCTTGGCACTTAATTAATTGTCAACGCGGTTTAATTGCATTTGTAATGCGTCATAATTAGTGCAAATTACGTGCTCACACCAGGAGAAACGAGTGCAAGTGTTTAAGAGAAATAAAAGAAAAAGAAATCATTTTCCGCTCTGCGTGTGTGTATGTTGATATTTTTATAATCATTAAAAGAATGGTTCTATTAGATTGGCGCTAACTGCATGCCAAACATGCCATAATTGAGATATTTAATATAATTATAAAGCGAATATCGCGAATATCTTAGGTGTTTTAGTAAATTCCAATTTCAAATTGTGTAGAAACTATGGATTATTAAATTTCTAAAATGTTAGTGTAGTTTAAAAAATAAATTTATTATTTTTTTTTAACTCTTATTACAACTATTTAACTATTTCAATTTCAAACTGTGTAGAAACTATGGATTATATATTTAGTTTTTAAAATGTTGGTGTAGTTTAAAAAATAAATCTGAGTAAATTTTTTTTTTATTACAGGTTATATTAAACAACTATTGTTTATGTTATTTTAATTACTTTGAGCGCGATAAATTAAATGGAACAAACAATTAATCACTTGAAATAAATTAATTCTTTATTTATTTCTTACACAATTAGCTGCATAAATACAAATAAACAATTATGTAAATTTAAATATACAAGTTGAATAAAACAATTGTTTAACTCTATTGGAAATAATTAGGTTAGTGTTACCTAGTTGCGTTTGTTTACGTTATTATATAGCGATTACGTTGAGCGTAATAAATTAAATTCAACAATTAATAAACTTATTAAAACAAACTGTTATTTAAGTTATTTTTAAATTTTTTTCATAATTCACAAATAAATAAAATTATAAATTTAAATTAAATAATAATTTAACTATATAGAACATAAGCACTCTGTGCGTTACGTACTTACGTGGTTGACATCGCTTACGTTATTTGAGACTGCCAACTTAAGACTAGTATGCAGCACGAAGCCATGTACGCAGTGCACTGCAGCTTGAATATTTATAAGAATTTCACATTTCTATTTGCAGTTGTCAGAGTTAAGTCGGAAAGTTCAACAAAGAACAATTAATGTGTGCACAAATATTTTGCGAATGTACGGACATTAATCAAGATTAATAAAAAATTTATAAACAATTATCAGCTATTATTATTGAATTGCAATCTGGCGAAACGCTTAAATCACATTGATTGCATTATGTCGGCTGTACAGTGGGCATGAGAAAAAAGAAATGGCGTGAAAAGCGTATGAAAATTGTGAGCGAGGGAAGTTGAACTCTTTGGGGTCTATGCTGTTTGGACATTTTATTTGTGGAAGCGTCGAAGGCGTGAGGGGGAGGCGAAGAGGCAGGGCACTCGGGGCCACGTCAACCAAAATGCATTTTATACATTTTGATTTTCAGTTGGGTATTTTTTGTTTTTATTTTGTTTTTTTTTTTGAGTTGTGCCCTTTGCCTGGTGCTGCTGCTGCTGCGGCAACACGAAAAATTATTTACATAAATATCCGCGCTGTCAATTGTGTGTTGCGGCATGTAAAGTGACAAAAGCATACAAAATGGCGTCGCTGCCGCTGCCGCTGCTGACGCCGCCGTCGCCGCCGTCGCCGCCATGAACGTGACTGCACATTTTTTCGCAGTGTTTTTACGAGTGTGAAGTGTGTAAAGTGGGCGTGGCCATCAAATGCAAATGTGCAATTGTCTGTGTGTATACTGTAATACATGTGTGTAAGTGTGCGTGTGTATGTGTGTGTGTGTGAGTCAGAGGTTTACCGTTGGGGCAGCGCTTGAGGTCCGACGTCAACGTTATGGCTGCCAAAGTTTTCAATTTTCCACTTAATTGCTTTCAATTAAGCAAAGAGTACTCTTTAGTCCAGTACAAATACACACACACACACACACATACGTAACCCTGCACCGTTATGTCCGTTCAATTAAATTACACACTAAAGCGGCATGTCCTTAGCCCTTAGTCCGTTGCTGCTGCTGCCTGTCGGCAAACCCTCAGCGCCAGCATTGTTATCACTGTCAAGAAGTTGCAGCAGCCGCCATGCTTCGTGTTGTAACAGTTTTTGGACACTGCGCTAGCACAGTGGGCAAAAGGCGCCAATTTACAGGAAGAACCAGAGCCGATTGCAATATTACTTATTTGATATTTTCCGTGTTTATTAACCGATTTCAATGAGCTTTTCGGAATAGATAAATGTACTGATAGAGAGTAATAAGATCTGCTATGATCCAAACATCGGTTATTATTTGGGTTTTATGGAGGGTGTAAATGAGGTATGACATCATTCCAACATTCCAACATTCCAACGTATGGTATACGTACAGATTATTACATATTTTACATATTCAAGGAAATCTAAATACTTAATATGGTTCTCTATCTCTCAATACTCGAAAAAACCGACTAAATTTCTAGCAATTTCATACTTCTTGGACTATAATAAAAATTCTAAAATATATCTTCGAATATATATTTAATTTATAGTAGTTGATTTTGGAATTCACAGACGTTCTTCCTTCTCAATGTGAAATAGATGAGATTCTTGTGTATCATTAAAGTATATATACACTTGATCAAAACGACGAGTTAAGTCGATAAAGCCATGACTCGGTCGGTATAAACACTTAGATCTTTTTGTATGAACATCTGAAAACGATAAAGACTCTCATATTCGTTTGTTTTGGAATTTTAATATGTCAATGAATATACATAGTCTATGACATTCACCATCTATGGTTTGAGTTATATTACGATTGGATAAGAAACCGCAAAGATATGCAAAAGGCAATTGAGTGTGTGGGTGTTGAAAAAAATTTCAGAGCCTCCTACTATCGTTTACGTTCGACTGTAGCCTTGCATTTGACTAATGTGCTGCGTCCTTACTGGTGTCATTTTAGTTAATAATTGCTCATTTTTGTCCACTGTGCCTTTGCTTGCAATGAACGCACTCAACTTGTTTCGTTCTGCTGCGATGCATGTTTGTTTGTTTGTTTATTTGTTTGACTGCGTGTTTTTGACAGTAAGCAGTTTGTGTGCGCCTTGATTGTTGCACTTGCCTGGCCAAAGGTCAGGCCCGACGAGCAAGGAGGAGAGGGAAAAGAAGCAAACAAACATTAAGCAGAGCCTTTTTTGAGCCTTGCCTCTGACTCTTTGCTCTTTGGGAGCCTTTCCGTTGCACAATATGCAAAAGAGCGTGTAATGTGTGTCTGGCTGTGAAACAAGTGCAACAACTGCAACAACAGCAACAACAGCAGCAACAACTGCTCTGTGTGGTCAACTAATGCCACAGAATTGCTCTCACTTTGTCCAGGTGGACTTTTCGGCGCCTTAACAAAGGATATTTTAATTACATTTACGCATATTGTGAAATTGAATAAAGCCATTGCCCACTGAAGCTGTATGGGGTGAGGGATGAGGGGTGAGAGGTAAGAGGCAAGGGGCAGCTTCGAGTACAGTTAAGCTGCTAGGTATGCCATGGAGCTGGCTTTACAGAGAAGGCATTACGTGGTCAAAGAGCTGGTCCTGTTCCCGAGGTATTATGCAATTTACGGTATTTGCCTCTGTGTGCATCTCATTTGTTGCTCCATTGTAATTAAGCACGCTCCACATGAAATATGCATTATGCATTATAAGATTACTCTATTCATTACCGCATGAAGTGCTGAAAATGCAACTTTAGTGGTAAAAAGCTAAACAGCAGCGACACATCTGATCGGTCGAATGGGAAAAACTCACTATTTTGCTACCACAAATGTATCCTGACAGAATTTTTCAATTGGTGTTATTAAATATAGACAACGACATTTCATTAAACCAAGGATTTAAACTTGGCCTTGAATATGACGAGAAAATTCTATTCTATCTAATTCAACTAAATTCTCTTAAAGCTGCTTTGGATAAATTCTTTAATGACTTAATTTCTAACAATTTCATACTTTTCGGACTGTAATAAAAAATTCTAAGCTTTTTTTTCGGCCCTTAAGATATCCGCTTTAGTCTTTTAAAACTTGGTCTGTAGAACCTGTTGCTGTTTGTACTGGGGTCTCGCAGCGAGAGCTGTGTGCCATGCCACCCTGGTATTTGTTCAGGAGCTCTAGCAAATCTTATTCCAGTTAACCCAACTTGACTTCTCGATGGTTTTACCAAAATCAACTGAGCAATTATGAACACAATCAGCAAAGAATATCAAATATTAATAAGTTTCATTGTAGTAGACTTTCCTTTTCTCAATGTAAAATAAATAAGATTCTTTTGTATAATTCATTTTGTTTTTTTATTCTGTGGGTCTAATAAGTTAATGCAAATAGGGGAAATATAAGTAACATGGAGAAGCAGGCGTGGTAAACCCCACAAAGTATATACGTATATATTCGTGATCACTACGTCGATATATCAGTCGATATATCCATGACCGTCTGTCAGTCGGTATGAACACATAGATTTTTGGTATCAACATCTAAGAAATAAAAAAATTATTGAAAATTAATTTGTCAGTAATTAGGTTAGAGCAATATCAAACGAGTTTCCAATTATATTTCACCGCGAAAACTCAATTTTTGTTTATCAATAATTGAATTCAAATTATTCAGTGCACTCCCAATGTTTATATACTTTCTCTGAAAGTAGATGAGCATAATTAATTTACTGCTTTAGCAGGCTTTCCACTTTCTACAATTGCAACGTATTATGGCCTATAGAAGTGGTTGGGGCTATTTCTTCGCTGCAGAAGTAATATACTCACAAATATCTTACATGCATTTACTAATGCGTAGGAAGGTTAGATCTCAGCGTATGGCACTCAGCACTGACCATTGGGGGTCTTAGTTAGGCTCCACTCACACACACACACACACTTACACCTACATGGCTCACAGCAGTTGGCCAATTCAGCAAAAGGCAATACCCATAGCCATAGCCATAGCCATAGCAATAGCTGTAGCGATTTCCCAATCCTAATCCCAATGCCGTAGTCTTAAGCTCGGCCATCACAAGCGAAAACGGAGCCTAATCGAACACGTTTCATATGACTGCGGCGCTAAAGATTACATTTTAATCTCTGTGTGCCCCCCTCCCCGCCCTGCCACTCCCCAATTCGTGCCAGGCAACTAATCAATGGCTCGTACTTGATTTTAACTTGCTTGTAATTGGGCATCGATGGCGATTGGCGCTAGAAGTTTGAATCTTCGAGGCGCTTTGGCGTCGACAGGCCGACGATAAATGTCCAAAAAAGAATTCTAAACGCGTACGCCAGATTTTCTCTCTCTCTCTTTCTCTCCGTCTCTCTCTCTGTTTCTCTCGCTCTGTTTAGATTTTCTATTTGTGCTTGTCTTATGCGAGGTGCGGTGTGAAATTACCGTTTAATGAAAAGCTTCTGCCCCAAGCACAAGCCAAAGCTACACTCAGAAAACCCAATAAATTCGTATTTATTCCAAGCAAACTAACTAAATTATCATTTTCTAAGGATAATAATATAACAATTTCTGAGTTGATGTCTAGCTGAAGAAGACATGAATAAGACATAAATTAAGTTAGACATTAAGTTTAAACTTTTATCGAATTGTTAATAATAATAAAAATCTTTAGTCGAAGTACTTATTTGTACACCTGGCGTTCCGTACTTAAAAAATGCTTAAAAATAGCCCCATAATCAGTATTATTTATAATTAAATATGCACTTCGAATGGAGATGTAACGGTTTTATTGCTAATTCATATTCAATACAGTATAATACAAACAATATTAAAAATTTGGTTATATTAGTAAACCAAACATAACGTCAAGATTTTTTAATAAAAGCTTATTATATGTCACGTAAATCGTATTAATTTTTATTAAGTACATATTTTACTAAATTGATTCATTTTACATTCATAACGGTAATTTTTTATTTTCAGTTCGATATCTTCTTTATCTGCTCTTTTTGTTTAGAATTTTTCATTCGCACAACGAACCTAAGCAGTAAACTATTTTTGAATACAATAGACGTTACTTTCCTAGGTATAGTACTAGATAATAAGTGTAGATTCTGCCAGGAGGACTGGGAATCCTCCTCACACATGCTCACTATGTGTGTTGCCTTAGCACGCAGAAGACACCTTGGATTAGGTAAACCCCTTCTCTCATCAATCACTATAAAATACTTGACTTTGTTCGGGACTTCGGACTGATGGAAGAGCTCTAAGAAGGCTCCTGTAGGGCGTACAATAGATCTTTTAGGTCTCCACACTAATAATAATAACACTTTCCTAGCATATATTTTGAATTTTTGTCAGTGTTGATACAGCGACACTGATACAGCTGCAGATACAGATAACAGATACAGATACAGAGACAGATACGCTTTCTGTGCGCGTAGGTAGACGCAGATATTTTTGCTGAAATGCTAGAAATTGCCACCGCTGCCAACGCTGCACAGCACGTGACAAGGTGGAATAAAATGATAAAATGAGAAGCTATCAGCGCCAGTGGAAATGCCATTGGCCCCCAGGTAGATTTGTTGTTTTTGCTGTGGTGTTGTTGCTGTTGGCCTACTGCAGTTAGCAGATACACAACGATAGACAGGAGATACAACATCTTATTAGTGTGTACTTGCAACTCTGTTTACGTTGGCCCTGCTGCAACAGCAACATCGCCACTAACAACAACAGCACCTACAGCAGATTTGCATAGCATTTAGCAGCTTTATGCTGCATTCTGCTGTAATCCGTTGGCCAGTAAACCAACATCTGGCTGCTGGCTACCGGCTCTGGGCTACTGTTTGGCCCCACTGTAAGACTCTGTTACAAAGCGCTTGAAATTATTTTGACATTTCATTTCTCGACTCATTCGCAGCAAATTACTTCATTTTATATTCTATATGTATGAAATAACTGCGATTTAATGCAGTTTTCCAGTCCGTTGATTAATGTTTTGTTGTGAATACCTGTAATGGTTGAAGAAATTGCAATTTATAATATAAAATTGCATTAAACGAGTGCTTCGAACTCACTTTGGGCGCTCTGAAGTAGTTAAAATTCATTTATTTATCTGTATATTAGAGTTCTTTGTCCTGACTGAGTGAGTGATTGACTGACTGAAGTATTGACTGACTGACTGTCTGACTTGTCATCAAACCACAGCCCAAACGGTAACACCTACAATCTTAATTCCATCTCAATAATTTTCACAAAAATATTAAGTTCAAATTTCCCATCGGACAGCAAGGGTTCGATCAGCGAAAGTTCGAACAGCGAGTGTTGGGTTAGCGAGAGTTGGCGTAGCGTGAGTTGAATTAGCGAGAGCTCGGACAAAGAGAGTTCGGTTAGCGAGAGTTCGGTTAGCAAGAGTTCTGCCACGAAATTGCGGCTAACGGGAGTTCGGCCAAGGAGAGTTCTGCCTACATGAGTTCAGACAGCGAGAGTTCGGTAAGCAGAAGCGGCCAACGGGAGTTCGTCCCAAAGTTTAGCCATCGAGAGTTGAGGCAGCGAGAGTTTGTCCAGCGAGAGTTCGGCCTGCGAGAGTTGGACCAGCAAGAGTTGTACCAGCGAGAGCTGAGCCACAGAGATTTGGGCCAGTGAGATTTCGGCCATCGAGAGTTGGACCAGCGAGAGTGGTCCTAGCAAGAGTTAGGCAGCGAGAGTTTTAGATTAATAAACCTATCTCGAAGAGAGGACGCAGGGGGCGGAGCCCCTAGTATGTTATTTAACATTTCATATACAATTGCCATTTCCTCAGCCATTCTTAGAGTAATATGTTAATGCCAATAATAACTAGTAATACATTATACTTCACATAATAATTTCTGTCATCAGCCTTCACTTATTTTCAACTAGTAGTAAAATGTTAATAAAAATAATAAAATAAATAACGGCTTTATAAAAAAATTAAAATACAATTGGTAATATTAATCACAGTAAAAATTGGTACGTATAGCAGTAGCGGGTTTAACTATAAATCAATGTCTTATATTTTTGTTTTTTTTGTTTTTTTTTTAGCAAAAACTCATTCTAACCAGTTGCAAGCCAGAGGTCAAGTGGTTAAATTTGTTTAAAAAGAATGCCATTAAAGTGTGCACAATTGTACAGCTACTGCCGTTTAGTTATTTCATTTCTTCTCAACTGTCCACTAAATTACTAAAGGCATTATTGCAGTTAAGCAGCAAGGTTACTTGTTGTTTTGCTGCCAAAATTAACTACTGAATGTATTTGTTGTCATACGTTGAAGTTTTAATTAGTGGTGGCTATTTAAATTTACTGTTTGGGAACTGCAATTATGGCACGGCTTAAGTAGGTTAGCAGTTAATTATGGCCAATGAGTTATGGCCAAAAATACTTAATTTGGCTACGAGTTAAGCACAAGCAGAAGCTGAGTTTTGGTGAATGAAGTATTTAAGCTTATGTTTAAGTAATTTTAATGCAGTTGGTAAGCTGAAATATATCAGTTAATTATTCAGTGCTACTAATTAATTGGAGATTTGGGAAGTGATAAAATTAATTTTCCAATTATCAACTAATTTTACAATTATCAATATTGCAACCTCTCTCTGTTCTCTTATTTTATTGTTCTTATTATATTTTATTTATTTATTTATTTGAGGACACAGAAAATTAAAAATACAAATTAAATTAAATTAATTAATAAATTTAATTAAGTTGAAAGTGAATGATAACGTGAAAGATAGATAATCTGGGGATGAAATGAAATGAAAAATTAAATGCAATTAAAAATTAAAAAGGTCCAGCTTGGATTAGGGAAAACCCAGAAAACCCCAATTTATCGTTTTAGTTTTATTTACATTTGGAAAAATGTATTCTATTGTCAAGATAACAGAGTTATGTTAACATTAAAATGCAAAAGTTTGCCAATAGAGCGCGCCACATGCATTTGAGGTTGCCAGACTGTAAATAATTACATTTTATTACGAACTTATAGTTATTTCAATTATGAATTGATTATTTGATTCAACTTATGAGTGCATGTGAATCATTTGCGACGGCTACACATCTATTCACATTATAATGCATATATCTGCGTATAGTTGGCATATCTGAAACTATTCGAGGCATCTTTATAGCTCACTTGCACTTCCTGCTGCTACTGCATTGCATATGCATTAAGTGCTGATGCACTGAGCGAAAAACGCTATTAACCTTTAAAAATTTCAAATGTTAACTAGAAACGGCAGGGGGTGCTTAACGGGCCAGATGGCTGGTTGGCTCTGCTCCGTGTCGCACTTTACACAATTTACGGGCACATAAATTACCATTAATTAAATATTTCTGCGCTAATGCCGGCCGAGCGAGCAGTGGCCAGGGTAATCACAGCACCTTTTGGCCGGCTACTGAGTGCCAGACGTGGTCCAAAGCGACCGACAAGTGACACCAACTTGGACAACGACAACGACAATGGCAGCAGCAGCAGTTGCAACTGCAACAATTGCAACAACAACGACATCGTTGAAAGCGAAACACTGACACTGACACTGACACCAATACAAGCAAACACGTTCATTAGGCTTAATGTAGCAGAGAGCTTGCAGAAAGCCAACGATGCGAACCGGGCCAAGACGGTTTGCATATGACAAACGCGGCTTAAAAGCGACGCAGGCGCGTGGCCAGGGCCAAAAAACGACTACCTAAAAGGGATGCACTGTGTCGGCCTGCATCTTGCTGTGTGTCTGCTTTAAATTTATGGAATTATGAATAATATTTTAAGAGGGCCCCTAAGGGCGGCCACCGGGCAGCAGCAGCAGCGGCGGCGGCAGCAGCGGCGGCAGCGGCGGAAGCATCAGAGCCAAGTTAGTTCTGCTCGCTGGCTGATTGCCTCAGCCTGGACGGTGACGAATCGATTGATGTCTCGCATTTTGAGTTATCACATCGCTGCTCTTCAAAAACTTTAACAAGCCATATAGCCAAGAATTATACACACACACACACATGGACACACAGTACATCTTGATTAGGGCGTATCTATAGCCTTTGTATCTGTATCTTTAACTGTGGCTTTGTCGTGCGCTGCATTTTTGATGAAAATCACTTATAATCCCATCAGCATTCCCATGACTCCCTCGAAAAAGCCAATTGAAAGTTAATGCCTGGTCGAGTAGACCTACGAGCAGTTCTTGTACACTGACAAAAATATCAAAAGTTTTCGTACTTTAATCAAGAATTTGTCGTGTTAAAAGTTCAATAAAAAAGCATAAGCAAATTGTTGATTAAAAAATAAAATTGTTTATTTAAGCGCATTTTATTCTTATCTCTATTTTCATGAACTAATTAAATTAAAAAAATAATATCGATTCGTGCTTTGTTTTTTCTGAAAAATATAGTGCAGTTGTGGGATAAGAAAGGATTTTTAGATATTCGACCCGCAAATGATTTAAAGTCAGTTGTAAATATATCTAAATATATCCAAGTTATAAAGAAAATTAATTAATTCACATTCGTAGCTAAATCAAGAATTTCCGCCATCAAAAGTTCAATAAGAAAATTCCTGATTTTAGAATAAAATTCTTTATTTAATTTTTATAAATATTCATTCTAATTCTAATAAATTTTCAATAGTTATCGATTTGCAATTGATTTGATTTGCGCTTATATAAATTCAATTCCGATTTTGCCATTGTTAATCTAAATTCATCCAATTCGATCCAATTTCGATTTGTGCTTGCATTGTAGAACACACCACGATTCATTTAAGATCATTATTTTGTAGAACGAATTGTTCTATATTTTTCTGAGTGTAGTTGTTTATTTGTTCACATTGTCGATGTTGTTATTTTGCTGTTATTGTTCTTGGATCGCCTCGTTTTGCTTTCCTTTTTCGTTGCTCGTTTTATTGATGATGTCTTTGTTTATGTGTGTTGTCGCATTGTTTGTTGCTTGTCGTTGGACGCGCTTCACCGATTTGTTGTTATATATATCAAAAACCAAAACACATCAAACGCCAGCAGTACAGCAACAACAACAACAACAGCAACAGCAACAGCAACAACAGCAACAAGAGGCAGCTGAGCAGCAGCGAGCACTAAATAATTACCAAACAACATCCGGTGCTCTGGGAGGACATAAGGCGGCTGTCACTCTCCCGCTTCCCCCTCGCCGGCTTGGCTGCCCTGCAGCATGCCAGGGAGGCATTCCCTATCCATCGGCTCATCTTCATGCTCATCGTTACCCGGAGTTGACAAAGTGTTTCACTTAATATCGCATGACGCCTCGAATGATGGGCACTTGAGAATGAGCTAGCTTCTCAGCTGATTCTTTTTTGGTACGCTCAAATTATTTATAGAGCTGCTGGCGGATATGATAACCGAGAGTATTGGCATTCGGATAAATGCCAAATAAATTCCATCTTTGGCACTTGCACATTTGCAGTAAAACAAATTCTTTTTGCAAGGTATTTATGGCATGCAGAGCTTGAAATTCCTGTAAAATATATTTTTACACAATTGTTCTCTAATTCTACTAATTCTGTGTATGTATTTGTATTGGACTGGGGTACAACAGAATTAATAAAATTAATAAAACCAGAGCTTGGTTTGAGTGAATCGGTTAAGTTTATTTATTTATTTGAGATATTTTATCTGAATGCTACAAGTATAAAACTTATAAATTAATGCATTAGTCACTATAAAATAAAATAACAAAATTAATTAATCGGATTTGAATCTAACTGAGTAGATCGGTCAGAGAAAAACCGTTAACAGTTATTTGCATGCTCTGACAAAACCTCTCTTTACTTTGCAGCAGTTTTGTTTATTTTGTAGATCTTTCTGTTTCCCCTATTTCTTAAATTCATTCAACTTGTTCGCAACTATTTAAACCAATAAGTATAAAAACATTACTGATTAAAAAGTAATTATATACATAACATATTAAAATAAAACGCCACCAAATACAGTAAACGAGCCAGTCTGGCAACATTGGCAATAAATTACAGAATACGCCATAATTAACAGACTACATACTGTAAACTCTGTTAAATGATAATGCGCGCAATGTTAGCAGTAAATTATATGCTGTTAGAAACATTTCAACCGAAATTTATAACAACATTTATGAATTATGACTGCCGAACAAATACCAATCTAATTATGTAAATCACAGCCAAATGCAAAGTCTATTTATTACCAAAAATATAAATAATTTGCATTAACATTTAGCCAAAACTATTTGGAATTAAGGCGCGCAATATAGTATTTGGGCAGCAATTTTATAAACGCTGCTAATTGCCCGCAATATTTTGGCCTATAGACGGAGGGTATTTGCAGTTTATGGCATTTGCCATGCCCACATTTTGTTTTTGGCTCTTTATGTGTTATGCGACAACAAATTATAGTGTTGCTGCATGCCACAAAGAACCCGCTCATGCCAAATATGTACGCCCCTGTTTTGTTGACATTTTGCCGTATGATTTCCATAAGCTGCCACGGCTGCCATAGACAAGTAGCTCAGTCCCGTCTCTCCCCTTACCCCTAGCCATCACACACATACACACAAATACAAAGAGAGGGAGAGACACCGGCACACACATGTTGCTTATTTTAAGACAACAAATCCCCAAACACCGCAACGCACTTAGCGTTGACTGCGACGTCTGCGTCGGCCAGAGTTGCCAGCTTGCAGTGACAATTGTCAATGAAGTTTCCGTAATAAATTTTCGTCTTTTGGCTTGTCTCCCCTTACACGCTCCCTCTCCGCTGCCCCTCCCACTCTCCCACTCTTCCTCTCTGCTTCTGTCTGTCTTACCCCACTCTCGTCTGGTTGCATGCAACGCCGCTGTGGCAACATTGAGGCAACGGCTCGTTTGCCACGCCACACGGATTTGGTGTCGCGGCTTTTTATGAGGATCAGCTGCAATGCTGTGGCCATATAAAATATACATACATACACATGTACAAACATAAACGAATCCAAATTCGATCTTACAAAATGCCGCTGCTGTAATACTCTGAAATTGCATCAATAAATAGTTCATAAATCATACAATAACTCATGATTGATTCATGCAACTTTGAAATTGGAATTAATGATTTTTATGATTAATAACACGTGAAAAACAATGGAGTTGTTTTGGGTATTCCAAATGCGTTTTTTACAACTTTATTGATACAATAGAATTGTTATGAGATTTGAAATTTGTTAGATAATATACAAATTAGTTTTATGTTTATAAAATATTTATGTTGATGAAAATTATTGGGAATCAATTCGATTGGCTATTAAACAATAATATTTACGATTTAATTTTTGTATGCTATATTATACATATTATACAGAATTTTTATGCATATTATTCTAGATTATGCCAGTTCATTCAGATCTTTTTACACGTGATACATAAATAGACTTCATGTCAAAATTTGTCAGATTTTTCAGCTGTGTGAAGGTGTCTTAAGTAGACCGCAACGCTGGTCTTATGAAATCCGTTGAAATCATAGAAAAACTATAATAGAAATATATAAAGATAAGGTATTTTATTTTATTTATATTTTTTACAAACTAAACTAAGCTGTCAAGTAAATTAGAAGAACTACATTTAATAGCTGGAAAAAATAATGAAATGAAATTAATGATATTATGTCACTATGGTAGAAATTACTACAAAAAATAAAATAAACAATTTTATAGTTTTACAAAAAAACAAGCAATACTACTTATTCTTCTTACTTTTTTATTTGTGCCACATTTAGCGGCAGCTCAATACCGCTCACATCAAACTCTTGCCATTGTCATACTCCAGATCCACAAACTAATGGCTTTAAAATTATAATAAACAAATATTTATTATAATATTCATACTATCCACTCCACTTAAGCGCCCTTGACACGTACTACCCACTTGACCACAGACACTACACTGTGATCAGCAGCACTGCAGCAGCTGTATTTGTTGTGCTTGCAGGCTGCGCAGCGGCTGTCTCTTATCAGCTCTCGAGAATGAAAAAGAGAAAGAGCCAAGAAAACCTATCCACCAATCTGCAGCTTTGGTGAGAGAGCACATCGACCGCTCTCTGTGCGTAAGCTGCTAGGCAGCGCTTAGCCGCTCTCCTTGGTGGCTCTCCAAGCATACCTCCTGCATTACAAGTAATGCAGCGGGTAGCCGCCTCGCCTATAAAGAACATATCGACCACTCTCTATGCATAAGCTCCGGGGCAGCGCTTATCTGCTCTCCTTGGTGGCTCTCCAAGCATACATCCTGCATTACAAGTAATGCAGCGGGTAGCCGCCTCATCTCCTAGGCAGCGCTTAGCTATTCTCCTCTCTGCTCGCTCGCGAGTGCTGGCTCTCCAAGCATACCTCTTGCATTACAAGTAATGCAGCGGGTAGCCGCCTCACCTCCTAGGCAGCGCTTAGCTGTTCTCCTTTCTGCTCGCTCGCGTGTGCTGGCTCTCCAAGCATACCTCCTGCATTACAAGTAATGCAGCGGGTAGCCGCCTCACCTCCTAGGCAGCGCTTAGCCGTTCTCCTCTCTGCTCGCTCGCTCGTGCTGGCTCTCCAAGCATACCTTCTGCTTTACAAGTAATGCAGCGGGTAGCCGGCTCGCCTCCTAGGCAGCGCTTATCCGCTGTCCTCTCTGATCGCTTGCTCTTGCTGGCTCTCCAAGCATACCTCCCGCATTACAAGTAATGCAGCGGGTAGCCGGCTCGCCTATTAAGAACACATCGACCGCTCTCTATGCATCAGCTCCTAGGCAGCGCTTAGCCGCTATCCTCCCTCCTCGCTCGCCCCTGCGGGCTCCCCAAGCATACCTCCTGCATTACAAGTAATGCAGCGGGTAGCCAGCTCGCCTATTAAGAACATATCGACCGCTCTCTATGCATAAGGTCCGAGGCAGCGCTTAGCCGCTCTCCTTGCTGGATCTCCAAGCATACCTCCTGCATTACAAGTAATATGTACTTACAAAATAAAACTTAAAATGATTGAGGTTTATAAAAATTAAATAATATATTAAAATATCTAAATGCAACACCAATTGATTTATTTATTGAAGAGAGAATAAAGTAATTAAGATAATTTTTATTTATGTATTTGAATTTAATAATTTGTGAATCAAATTAAATTGAGTTTTCTTTTATTTGTTATTATTATTATATATTAAAATGAGTATTATTTTTAAGAATAGAAAAATAAGTATATTTATTAAGAATAAATCATTGAGAGCAGTAAATAATATAGTCAAATATCTAAACGTAGCGCCAACGCAAACTGAGAATTTATTTATCGCCATGCATAGTTAAACATTTATTATATTTATATTTTATCTTGGTTGTTGAACAAGCTTCCATATTTGCGCATGAAAACCTGTCAAGCTGAGATACTCGCAGCTATGATTATTATTATATTACCTAGAATTGTGCATTTAATGACTTAGTGCAAAGACCCGTGGCTAAAGCGCTGTAAAAGACGCTGCCGATGCGCTTGATGTCTGTGAGGGAGTCCAATCTTTGAATATGCAAAATTCACAGCATTAATTACACTTGCCGCACATCGTCGTTGTCTCAGTTGTCTTTGAAGCAGCTAACAACATGGCAGGGTCTCCGACAACAACAAAGATACAGACACAGATCTGCAGTCCCCCTTCATCTCTTCGTCACTCACTCCATCGTCCCCATGCGGATAACATTTCCCACTCAATTACCTTGACGCTCTGCTCCCGCCGAGGCATAAATCATTTACCATAAAAACGTCGACTTGTCTACACTTTTCCTTTTCGTATGCCAAAAATATATACTACTACAAATACTGGCCATAAGCGAATCGCTTACGAAACACTTGAAACATGAATCGAGTCGAGTATAGGGAATTGCTAGGGAGGGAAGGGGGGCGCCTCCTCCTTCTCCGATACAATAATCGTCAAACAGTTGCGAGATTTTCGAGTGCTCTGTTCGGCATGTTCGTTTGTCTATTTTTGGGCGTCGCACGTTTTCAGCTCGACTCTTTTTTTGGGAATAAAATGTCGGAGAGCCGCAGACGAGGCATTCATAAATTCCCATGCGAGCGTTGAAAACTTGTGCAGCCGCAGGTACACTGCAAAAAAAAGCAGCAAATAAATACAGTTACTAGAAATTTGTAAATAAACTTGCAGCAGCTGAAAGCAAATGATTTGTGTAAGCTTAAGATTTTGATTGTATCTTGATTCATGTTCTCCCCGATTGATCGTGATTTGTAATTATTTGCATAAATAAATAATTAATTTAATTTATAAATTAATTTATTTGCAAATTGAACAATATACTTTGTAGATCCAGCAGTCTACTGAAGTCTACTAGTAATGTAGTTTAAAATGTTTGTAGAAGTTAATTGCAAAAATATTTGAATAAAAATCGAGTATTCAAAAAAATTTATTTATATTAATGTAGAGTAAAATAAACAATTAAATAGTCTCACATTAAAAATATCTAATATAAACTATTTTAGTGTTTTTGCATGAATTTAAAGTTGTTTATGTAATCTTTGGAGTTTAAGATATTGTATCTATCTTCTTGGATAGATCGAAGTACAATCCTTTGTATTAACTTTTGCCAATAAAACAAAATACTCAGCTTCTTGACAAAATATATAATATAATATATTAAATAGTTAAATAATTTTGTTGATTGCAAAAATATTTAAATAAAAATCGAGAATGTAAATCAATTTTACCTTTCAGGATAAAATAAACATTTTCCGCATTCAAATTTATATTTATATATATTTTTATATCTAAAATATAATTTTTTGGTGCAATTTGATACTTTAATTTCTTTGCCTGCACTTAACTAAATCGTTGTATGTTTCATTTCTGCCACAAATTGTTGGTCGCCCCCTGGGCGTTGTGATTTTGCAACTCGCACTCGTAATTCAATCAATTAATATCATTATTCGGCTGTGTTTGTGTTTGTCTATTTGTCTATGCGTGTGTTGCGGCTGCTGGTGCAATTAATTATAATAATTAGAATTTAACAAGCCTCCCAAAAACAACTTGTTATTCATGTTCAAGTTGTTGTTGCTGTTGTTGTGCAGCATTCCTGCCCAGCTGTTTGTCTTCCATTATAATTCTTTTCTCTGTTTTTATTTCGGGGGGAGAGACTCATCGATTTTTTAGCTGTAGCTGCCTCAAATTGCTTTTGCTGCCAAAGGTCACAAATTTTTACCGTGAGGCATCCGATTCCCTGCGTACTAGAGGGGGCATTGTTGGGAGGGGAGGCGAGTGGAGTCGTTTGGGAATTCCCTTATTGTTGAGTAGTTTGTTTTGTTTGTTTCTTATTGGCGTCAATTTATGGTGGGAACGAAGTGGCTCCATTTCTCTTGTTTATAAATATATTATAAGCAAACAATGGCCATGGCGATGAAGAGATCTGAAAAATGTGTTCTTAATAAAGATGCTAATAGCCTAAAGCATCAAATGATGCGTACCATGGATTTGCTAAAGGGGTCTCTCAGCATATCACTTACATACTTAAATTTTCTGGGGAAGAGTTTAGACAATCCCCCAGTGCATTGTATATCTGCCAGTGTGGATTAGCTCTTTGAGTACAATTAGTCTAAATTTGTGTGAATTTGGCAGAGAGCACTTAAAAAGCTGACCATATTTATGATAATAATTTACTAATACAACTCCAAAGTTGAGTCAGCTGAAATCGAAACTTCACATCTAAAAGACGTTCTTAAACGCTTCATAAATTTCAATTAAAAACGTAGAATTTCTAGCGTTTCCAGGAGCTTGGCAGTAGAAATAATTATCGTTCATTATGTAGCACCATCTGTGATTAGAACTTCCAAAAATACTTTCTAATGACTTGAGCATTTAATTGATATCAATCTAAATAAGCTGCAGGATTTTGGGCCTGCTCAAGTATTTAATGTTTCCAAAGAATACTTAAGGTATTCGAGAGATCATTACAGGATTACAGCCGTCAATGCGATAACGATCTGCCTGATTCAAAAGACATTAAAAAGAGTATGCAAGAGTTAAATGTTTTGTTGTACCCTGTAATTGTGTTGTAGGACTATTTGAATGCAGCGGTTGAAACTCGTTTCTAACTCTTCAGTCGGTTAACTGTTTCAGCCATTTGTCTGACTGCTCCTCAGGCCCAATAAAATACTTTAAAAAGGGACAACAGCCGAACAGCTGGCACAGCTCACGAGTTGTTGTAGATCAATTTGGAGGCAGGCCGAATAGGCAACGCCCTGGCCCGATCATTTCGAAAGGAGAAAGAGACTGCCGAAGAGAGAGGGCGAGTAAGAAATAAAACATAACTTATAAACTTAACTGCCATTAAAATGTTTCAGTGTCAACTTCCGCAACGACCAAGGTGACAACTGGCTGAGGTGAGGGGCGAGTCAAATCAAGCCATATGTTCAGTGAAAACGACAAACACTAAAACTTAAGAGAAATATATACGTATATAAAACAGGCCGCGCTAAAAGCAAAATTCGATTCTTGCCATTTTCACCAGACCCACAAACAACCGTTGCCAGTTGAGAGTCCAGAACTAAGTCGAAACTGAGAATTGGCAAACTGGGAACTGGGAACTGGGAACTGAGAACTGGCAACTTGCAGTTGGAGTTGAAGTTAAAGTTAAAGTTGGTACCCAGTGCCAAAGTCGTTGCATGTTTCTTACTTGATTTTCTGCTATAAATTAAAGGACTTTAATGACACTTTGGACGATGGCGGCAACGATCGCAACGAATTCGAATTCGAATTGTTTGCTAAAAGTACGCATAACAGAGCAACAGCAGGAGCAAGAGCTGGAGCCAAAGCTGAAGCTGAAGCTGCAGCCCCAAGCCCAGAAACAACAGCAAGAACCAAGGCCACAAGTCCATGCGACCAACTGGCAAAAGCAAAGAGTCTACACTGACAGAAAAAATATACAACCTGAATGAGATAATAGCAAACGGTTTGTTCTGACTTGCTAGCTACTTTTCGCCCAAGCAATTAGCGCTAAAAAGCTCATAGATTCGAAAATATTCTAAGGAGATGTGATAAGAAGGTATTTATCGATATTCAACCTATCGAAAAACCAATATACTTTTATTGAGATAATAATTGAAAACCCATTGTCGTGACTGACATGCGGTATGCTCTAAAACACTGAAAAAGTTTCATAAATTCGCAAATAGTATTAAATAAGAAGGTATTTTTCGATGCTCATTCTTCATGGATTAAAATCACGATTTTATGTAAGTAATAAGTAATAAAGTAAATGTTTCCGTACCTGAATCAATAATTTTAGGTCTCAATATAAAAGAAAATTCTTTATTCAAAAATGAAGTAGGCGCGTTCTTCAAATTCTTGTTTCTATTTTCATCAACATTTATGATTAACCATTTTTAGATCCTATATTTTGTACAGAAATATCGGATATATGTAGCAGACAATTTTCTTGACTGGTTTGTAACTTAATCCCGATGTTTGCTTTATTAGTCTGAATTAGTGTACTGCCATTTAAAATTGTTTTTAAATTCAGATCAAACTCTTATTTGGTAGCATTATTTTGTAGAACGAATAATTACCTATTTTTAGGCAATTGAGTTCGTAATGTTAATCCTGTAATCCTATAAAATAAACTATTGTAAAGAAAGGCTAGAAGTGCCCAACTATATATTTACCTATGCCACATTTGCCAAATTTTATTCACCCATTTTTTCTGTCAGTGCATTGGCATTCATGGGTGCGAAAATGCCACGCAATGGACAAACGTGCATAAGAGCATTGTATGACCAATAGAATGCGGTGTGTTAACTCTTCCCCTTCGTCCTCCGACCGTCCCGTTGCCTGATCCCTTCTGCCGGCTGACTGCAGGAAATTCATTAAGTGTATTTATTGCTTCGATTAAGATGGACACTTCTCACCTGCAAGGCAGCAACTGAACTGACACTGAGACGATGCTGGAAGGGGAGGGAAGGAGGACTGTAAGTGTGACTGTGACTGTGACTGGGATTGTGACTGGGATGGGCTGCAACTCTTCTTTGGGATCTGTGCTCTGTGCTCTGACTTTGGCTTTGGCTCTGGTATTGTACATAAATTTTGGTCGCGCTCAATGTTTACACAATGTTGCTGTTCCTGTTGTTTGCTGTTTGTTTGCCGGAGTGTTTTTTTCTGTTCTCTGGCATTGCAGAAATATGCAGATGAAATCACCCAAAACATCATCATGCGTTGATAATTAAGGCAAAAGAATTCAAACTGAAAGCTGTCGCCTTTGGTTTGGATTTTGTCTCGCTCTCTGTCTGTCTGTCTGTATGTCTGTCTGTCCGTCCTTGTGACACAAAATCCAATACAATCTTTTCACTTTAATGGTTTTTGATGTTACCAATCGAATGCAGCACTTAAGTTGACTGGCAAAAAGAGAAAATATAAATATAAATGCAGATGCAAACACAACTGTCGCTGGTATATGGTGAATTCATTCAATAAACGTTTATGTCAGGATCATTAACAGCACCGTTACATTAAGCAGTCCTTCGTTTAATTAAATTAAATTAATCGCCAGTCAGTTTATACTCGGGTTTTGTCTTGTTTTGTAAATCAATTGAATATTCTTTTAACAGGTTATGCACGTGTGTAATTGACAGTCGATTTTTACTATTGGAACTTCATTACATTTACTTGGTTATTCAATTGCTGTTAATAACATAACATTGCCACGCCATTTTGCTGTTGTGCTCATTTTGGCAATGTTAAGTTAAAAGCTGATGATGCGGCAACGCCATTTTTATCGTCTTGGCGTTTGAAAAGTGACTCCAATCAAGTTGCAATCCAATTTAGCTGTTTCAAACAATTCCAGTAAAAACTGCATACGCAATTCTTATAAAAAATAATCACCAATAAAGCTTGAAGAATATATTATATTGCTATAAAAAAAATCTAAATAACATTACTGCCCAAAGGGATAAACTAATTAAGAAGATGCAAATTGGCATTGTTAAACGAAGCTGAGCTAATCTTTTCTGCGATTTGTTATATAACCCAAAACAACATAAACTTGGGTCACGTTGGTCATCCAGGTTCTTTGCTTAGTACCTCTGCCTTTTTGGTGTTTGTATCTTGGTTTTATTTTTTTTTGCTGTTGGTATTTCTCTTTGCTGTTTTCATTGGCAATTATTTAATGTGCCTGTTGTTGGTTTTTATGACTCAGCGGCTGATGCAGCAGTAAATTTTAACTTGCAATTGTTTTAATTGTTCGGGCCCGTCGTGTGCTCGCATATTTATGGCATAACGGAAATGAGTTAATAACAAAGTACCAGAAAGAGCTATAGCTATAGCTGGAGTCAGATTTAGAGAAAGAGACGCAGGCGGAGACGGAGACGCAGACTCTGAACCAGAACAAGAGTCCAAGTCCAGCCAGATTTAATACCTGCCTGACAGGGATAAACGTTTGGTGTTGTTGGTCACGTCTTCAGGCGAAGCTCCCACAACTCCACCCACAACATCCCAACATCCGATCTGTCTTGTTAGTTGCTATATAGCTATATATGTCTGTATGTATGTAGTGTATTTGTATTTGTGTCGGGGGTGGGCAGGCGTTGTCATTTGAATGAAATTACTGTCAGATTTTACACAAATAAAATGTCGAAATTACGTTTGTTTTATGTACTAAAACCCCATTCATTGTTCTATCCCTCTGCTCAATCTGTCAGAGACCGGCGAGGTTTATTCTCCAGAAGATTGGCCACGTTGCGTTTCTCCAGTGTTGTGCAAAACATAAAAATTTATGACCATGCATTGCACAACATAATTTCGAGTGGACTTTCCAAATGTCCCTCTTTCTCTCTATCTCTCTATCCCGCTTTTTATTTGTGGGATTGAAAACGCTTTCGCGTGCCAGGCTGGATGAGAGATAAGCCTGGTTTGAACCGACGCAGATTTCAGTTGGCTTTTTTGTCATAGATACGACACTGCCAGAGATTTGCTGCATAGTTAAAATGGTAATTGCAAGATGAGTTTCCGTGAAATACAAAAATAATAATACACAAATCTGTTTGGTAGTAAAAACAATAGTAATTAAATGAAAAATCTGCAGGTTAATAACAGCACACTAAGAATGAAAATAATACCAATAATTAAATGACGAATCTGTTGGTTTAATATAGTTATCAATGCATTAAAACCCGTTTTAAAGTGTTTGCTAAATTATGTTATAGTGTAAATAGTTAAATCAGCTGTCAGCTGATTGTTAAGGAATTCATTAAAATAATATCAATAGTTGAATGACGAATCTGTTGGTTTAATAAACTTATTCATGAATTTAAACAGTTTTAAAGTGATTGCTAATATAGATTATGGTGTAAATAGCGAAAGCATTTGCCAGCTGCCATGTATTCAAAGAATTCATGAAAATATTAATAATATTGATTACAGAACGTACAATATGGTTTTTAAAGTGAATTCTAACAAATGTTTTTATTGTAAATAGCTAAAATAGCTGTCAGCTGTTTTGTTTTATTCTATTTATCGTTGGGTTACTTATTACCTGATTTAATTGAATTAATTCATTAAATATGGAAAATAGGTTACATCTATCACAGGTCATTAGAGTCTCTTAATATTACAGCTGTTAAGTTAACAGAGCTGTTAGCTATGCAAACGGCTGCCTGCTGTATGATTAGATTTATCTACAATTCTGCGACTCTGCGTAAGCACTAATTACACTCTCCCATTCTGACTATTATTGGCTTTATACAGATATGCCAGATAGCGGCTTTATCGGACTATAATGCCAAAGCACACACATCACAATGCAACCGTGTGACTTCTGTCCGACCTTATCAGAGCATAAAAGCTGGCTTAGATGGAGTTAAGCATGTTGTGTAGGGCCCCTGGCTGGAATGAAATCGAAATAAAGCCAGAGCATTAACTGCTTACAAGCATTATACAATTGGACATAAGCCTCAAACACAATCGCAGCCACGTTTCATATTGAGTTGTTATTGCTGGGGCCAAATCCATTGCCAGCACACGCAAATCTTGATTGAATCAACTTAACCCTCAAATACCCAAGAGTGTCTCAAGACACTCATCGCATTATTGTCATTTTAAAGAAATCTGTTTATTGGAATTTAAATTTACAATTTTTTACGGTAAGCTAACATTACGCCAAACATTATATGATCAAAAGCTCTTAAAGCTCACTTGAGCTTTAACGGTACTTTTATTTTGACATATACACAAAATTGTTTTTTGCGCACATGAAACGTAGTGGCTGCAGAGTGCGATTTGTTTGGTTTAATTAAACAGACTTTAATTTGCTTGATTAAGTTGATACTTTTTTTCCATATAGGTAGGTTTGTTTACTAACTAATTGCAGTTTTATTTTTGCGAATATATAAAAATTGTGCCGTGCAGCAGTGAAAAACCTATGAGTGTCTTGAGGCACGCTTGGGCATTTAGGTGTACTTTTTTTGCGAACTTTTACATACAATTTTCCCATACAAAATGGTGTTTTTTTGTTATAAAAAGAATCGGGAAACAACATTCAAATCGTAAAAGACGATGTATGACAACTAATTCAGACAAGCTTCAAATTATCGGAATTAATTATTTAGCAACAGTTATATATGTTTGATTTTGCTATATATGACGATGAATTGTTCTGTAAAATTACGAGGAATGTGATAATTTTGACATTTGAAAATGTATTAAAAGTCACACTTAATGATGTCTACATCTTGAATTTGACCCTTAACTTGAATGTAGACATAGGTTTAAAGCTAATTATCATTACAGACGAAGCAGATCAGTTGGGAGGAACGCCACAGTCGAACCCAACCGACAGCGGCAGACGCTGCACGCACAGTTGAGCACATTCTATGTTAAATAACTTCGGTGTTTCTTATCGCATAATAATGCAATTCACAGCATAAATGAAGAATGCCATAGGCTACGTACATTCCAAATTTCAAGTATATGACGTTAAAATTGTACCTGATGTGGCTCTTAAAGCTTGCGAGATCAAGGTGGGAGCTAGTGGAAAGGGGGGTAAAGGAGGGTAAAGGGGGGAAATATCAAAGATCTAAAAAATCTTCAACACCGTATAGCATAGGAGAACTTACATACCAAAAATAGTGTCTCTAGCTCTTATAGTTTCCAAAATATAGATTTTCATCCAGACAAATTTTATATGCTTGAATGCCCAAGAGTGTCTTGAGACACGCATCCATATTTTGTCACCTTACAGGTAAACGAAAGCTCCCACAAACTTTTTGAGCTTATTTTTGAACTCAGGAGCCACCATTTACCTTAGAAAAAAATGTTTGGTTCAATTTGTCTCATAAGTTTAGATTTGGGCATTTGAGGGTTAATTTAGATCAGAACTCAGTGATTCGTGCGGTCGTAAAAAGCGCGACATATTGGGCTACGACTTATCACACGTGTACATACTCCACCCACTCACACACACACACACACACACACACATACACAGACAGCACACACCTACAGTGGTACGTGTATAGCACTGACCCATCGACCTGTACTCTAACGGTAACAACTCGTGCCATGTGGCTAAAGTTGCTTTGTTCCTGTTCCTGTCTGTCGCCTGTATCAGCACTATCTCACTCAGGCTCTGCCTACCTCTCCCCCCCCATTCCCTCTCTCCACTCTCTTACCACACTCCACTCCCTATCTCTTGGTGTGTCTGTAAACTTTTATGACACGTGCATTGCCTGGTCCAGCAACAAACAGCGGGCACCGAGAGTTGTTTAATAATAATAAAAACAAATGAAAAAGCGCACGTAGTTGTGCAACAATAGTAACAGCGAAACTACACTGCAAACAAATATTTAATTGAATCTGTAATTACAGCAACAACTTTATGGAATATCCACAGTTGCCACAATCGCTGTTTTTGTGCTAAAAGTCTTTAGCTGTGGAGGTTTGAGCCAAGTTTGCAGCTCTCCTGTTGGAAGACCGAATTTTGAAAATTGGTTTTCCCCAACTACAGCAAACTAGCTTCAAAAGAATCAGCTTCAAACAAAATATTACGAATAATTCTTATAATTCCAAGGTTATTTTAAGCTAATTAGAAACCTCCACTACATTACACTACACTATTTATTCAATATTTTAAGTATTTGATTTTTTACACTATCAATTTTTCTTATATTGGCTGCAATTTTTTCTGTACCTTTGGTTAAAAGAAACTTAAGAATTATTTAAGATCTGCCAATAATTTGATAAAAATAATAACGAGTTTATTTTTAGTTAATAAAAGATCTTTATTATACTATTTATAAAATATTTAAAATATAAATCCTTTTTTTAATATTTTCTTAAAAATTATAGCGAAGCTTTGGTTAGAAACAACTTAAGCCTTATTTATTATGTGAATAAAATTTTGTAAAAATTATACCTAGTTGAGCCAAAATAAAAACGATACATTTGAGAAGCCAAAGCAAAAATTTGTGAAATGTAACCATTTATAAACCGGTTCAAAGGTACTTCGAAACGCCGATAATTAGATTCAAGGAATACTAAAAAATTTATATAAAAAACGCATTCCACTAAAAACATAAAAATTCACAAAACTGTTGTTTTCAGTGTAGGGAAATGTACGCCGTCTGGGCCGTGTTGAATGCCGCCTGGTTCGCTTTCCTATATGCTGGGAATGCCATTTTACATGTTGCTATAACTATTGTTGAAATTGTTGCTGTTGTTGTTGCTGCTGTTGGAGTTGTTGTTGCTGGTGTTGCTGGTGTGACAAAGCAGCAACCAATTACCAAATACGAAAAATGACAACTTGCAACAACACACAAAACAAAGCGAAAACAAAACCAAAAACCGACACAAAAGCACTAGAAAACACAACGCCGAAAAAAAGGAATATTATAGTATGTATGTTCAAATAACAAACAGCGAGTGGGCAAGGGGCAACGGGGAGGCGCAAGGGGGAAGGGCATACGAAGTTGGGGACAGCAAAGTCCAAAAACCGCAGCTGAAAACATTATCCTGTGCCACCAATTTGATTTGATAGTTGCACAGCCGACAAAACCAAGTTGTGTGTGCCATGCCAGCACCACTGCACCACCGCGCTCTCTCGCCCTCCCTCTCCCTCTCGCACCACTCTCGCTCTCCCTCTCTAGCAATTGACACGTTAGCTTGGAGCTTGGAGCCTGGCAGCAGTTGGCACAACAACGAGCGGCAGACCAGAGACAGACCTTCAGCTGGCTTGTTTTACGAGCATGTTGCACCTATCCAACTATGCACAAGCCCCAACCACAGTACACCTACACTCAGAAAAACTAACAATGATTTGTTCGCCAAAAAAAAATATTATAAATGCTTCATTATTTGTTTCAGAATTCTAATCCAAATCGGAATAGAATAGAAAATTATTTCAAATAGAGACAAAAAATTATTATGTAATTCTTGATTTAAGTACGAATACTCTTGATTTTTCTCTCAGTGTATGTCTGTGTTTGTTAGTGTGTGCTGGTTTTGTTTGTTGACTACGTGATTTCATCAAACGTAACAACACAAACAATACAAAGAATTTCGTATTGAATGCAAAAACTGTGAATACAAAATACCATATTCAACTACACTTTAAGAAAATAATTCGTGAAAAGTTACATCAGGAAAGTGTCCCAAGCAATTGCGCAAAATGTGTTGCAGAAAAATTCAATGTTTGTAAACAATAATATTGTGAGTTTAATAAAGTTTGTACATCCCTGTGAGCTGAGTTTTAACAGTGCACTGTGGGCTGGATTGCAAAAATACTGGCAGAATAATAACAACAAATACAAGGCGATCCGGCCACAAATAAAGTTTGCTTTCTTTTGCCTATTCCATAAAGTAATCTGGTCATAAGGCCCAATATTTGAATTTATTTAGATTTTTTAGATTTTTATTTGGACGTATAATAAACAAAATAAAAATCACCACTTTATAAACTACTGTTTCAAAAACTAGAGAGGTGCAATAATATCGTTAATATTTTTGAATTATTTGGCCTAAATATATTATGATTAAATATGTAGTTTCATTTCCAGTTTTATTATTCCAGTTTTTTGCGATACAATCCACAGTACTGTGTAGCAAAAATCTTGCAGTCAGCATACTCTGTAAACTCATAGAACAAATGAAGAGAGTCATATATTTAATATGAAAAAATGTATTTAAAATAGTGAAAATACAGCTAATACCTTTTACCTAACTCTAATTTTTTACAGACAAATTAATATTAGTTTTAGCTAAATATTATTGAAACTCTCTCTCTGCTCTACTGAGGGTATTTCTCTTTTAGACTACCAATAGTTGCTGGTGTTGTATGTGCTGTCATTCCAACCCATCCAATCTCAATCTTTATCGCTTTCTCTAACCGCCCACCCACACTCCAGCGCTGCATCTCTAAAAATTCAAAAATGAAATCAGAGGCAAACGCCAAACCAACGATGACCAATTTCTGGCCAGTGGCAAACTGAATTATATTCTGAGTGGTTTTTCAGCTCAGACTAACTGCCACACAAACAACTGAGAGTTTTGATGTTGTCAAGCAATTAAAAATTTTGTGCCAATGCCGGGATAGAAGTTTTTGCCAGTTTTACTGGCATTTATCGTGCATTTAGTGCGTCCCAGACGATGTGAATGCACTGAATGCCAATTTTCATTTCCTAGCGTTTAATGCCAGTGTATCCGAGTGTTTATAGTGTGTTTGAATTGCTGATGAACAATTCATTCTGCATTCAGAGTAATAGTAAATAATACTTCGCTTTTTCGGCAGTGGCTTTTTTAAGGGGAAAAACTCTGGCAGCAACTGCTTTAAGATAGGAAATCAGCGCTTCTTGTTAATATTGACTCAATGTTAATAGCTGATATCTTGGCAAATAAATTTTAAAGCATTCATAATTTTAATTGGCAAAAACATCCAGCATTATGTTAAAAATAATGTAAGTAAAAGTTTGACTTCGAGGAATAAACACAGAAGTTATTAATAAAACAAATTTGGCAGCGCGGCCATTAAAGCATGGCTCAGACAAAAAGTAAGAAGAATTATTGCCGAATTCTAAAATATTTTATAAACATTTGTTCGACTAATTCGCTCCGTTTTTTATCATTTTAATTCTAATAAATTTAAAAGAAAATAAATACTTTTTAGAAATGAATTTTATGTTATTGTATAATAAGAATCTTCGCATTTATTTGCCGCTGAGTCAGTTAACATTCCTGGCAAAATCGATGTTTAAATTACAGTTTATTTGCATAGTACTATTTGAATACCCACGCATAAATGTCTAAATGCCTGCGAAATTTAAGTATCAATCTATAAAAGAGAACACTTAAGCTGCAATTAAATTTGGAGTCAAGTCGAACCGTTTGCCATTATTCTGCAGTTGTAGACCTCTGTCAGTGTGAATGATCAAGTATTTAGCTACCTGTAAACACATTAATGCCTTTGCCCCCCACGGTCAACTTGTGGAACAAAGACCAGAGGAAGACTTCGAGTAGAACTGAAAATAGTAATAATAAAGACTATACCCAGAGAAGTTTAAAGCGAAAACTGAATTGCAATGCGAGGTTTGTGCTCTCTGGAGACTGAAGTCGTTACACTTTTTATGAGGACTGCAAATCGCATTAGTTAATCCGACAGATACACATGAGAAACTTGCAACGTGCAACGTGCAACGACTGCCTATATGTATGATAATTTTATTGAATTCTTTTTTTCTCATTCCAAAATACCCTGCAAAATTAAGTTTCTAATAAAGTTGCAACTAAACAGCGGGGGTTTCAAGTCTATAAAATATATATTACAACAAATTTGTGAACATTTTTAAATTGGTGTAAACCACTTATAAAAATAAAAAAAAAAAAAAAAATACAAAAACATTTTAAAATAAATAAATAATATAAAAATAGTAATATTAATATTATTATATAAAATATACATTTTTAAAAGGTATAAAACTCGGATATAAAAGCTTAACTTAGAAGTAGGCAAATGGGTTCGTTGATGATTGCAGTTAGACGTTATATTAAAATAGATTTACGATAAGCCAAAATAGCACTCTGAAAGTAGATAAATTGGCAATGCTGATCGTAAGACTGTACAGTACAAATTTGGTGTTTGTTCGTATTAAATATATCTACGTTTTTCTAGGGTATATCTGAGGTGAGGTCGGGTTTGTTTAGGCCACAGTAGCTGGGCTTATTTAACTATTTACCACTTCCTTCACACATGGCAGTTGGGCCATTGCAGCTGGGGCACTCCAATGGATATAGTCGATGGTTTCAGCTGATTTATTGTTTGTCATATGGCTTGAAATTGCGCTTTAAATTTTGCGCCCGGCTTCAAGTTGCAACAATTACATGTCCAGCTTTTGCTTTAGCCTGCATTGTTATCTTTTGCATGGTTAGGTTAGGACTAACTTCCCCACCTCTTCCCGGCTCCATTTCCATTTCCTCTCTCTCACTCTTCCTCTCTTTCTCTCCTTGCTTCTCTCCGTCGCTCTCTTCGCCAGCTATTGACTATTTTTTTCGCGCTTAAGTTGTCGTCGTCGTTATATTCCTCTTCCTGTCTGTTTGCTGCAGTCGTCAGTCGTTGAATTCCAGAGCCGGTCGACGTCGTCGTCGTCGTTCCTGTGATTTATAAAAGCACACAGAAGGCAGAATGATGCTTCGACGTAAGTACACTGCGCGAAATGTAATTGTTATTTAATAGGTTATGGCAAAAGGTATTGATAGAAGTTTAAGCGGATTATAAATGAATGCATATAGTAATTACTTTTATATTTTATGTGTCTGTTTAAAAATAAATAAATAAATAAAGGAACCAAAACTCTTTAAAAAGTATGTTAATTTCTTAAAAAGATAAACCAAATGGACAAAATATAATATTTTCTATGGTGAAAATGCAAGAATTGAACTTACTATGGAAATTGGAAATTTAATAAATAATTTTAAATTTAAGAAATTTTTAATATTGTAAGCTGATTAAATTTTTATTGACTTATATTTGAATATTTGACACAATTTGAAATGTGAGGTCATTTGTATTATTTGGCGTTTGCCCTAGGGATAGCCAAAGTATTGGATGAACTGTTTCGTCATTTGGATGAACTGATTCTTCATTTGGAACGTTGCATTTTTGATCGTGAAAAAAGGCCTAAAATTATAGCTTACAAAGCAACCAATTAAATATATGCTTATGACTTTGTATTGTATGAGAATAAGCTTTGCAGTCGTGCAGGTTGAATTTCTGGCAGTGTACTCACCTTGGGCCCAAAAGAATTTGCAGCTCCACACACATACACATACACGTCTTGCACACACACAAGCAGGCATTGAAGAAACATGAAGAAGCTTTTAACGAACTCTTTTCATTTGTACTCGTACTCGTACTTCGGCTATGATGACAAGCTTGAATTTTTCTACTCTTTTTTTTTGCCTTTCTTTATATTTGTTTTTTCGTGTGTATGTGTGTGTGTTTTTTAGTGCAGGTTTTGTTGTTTCTGGGTTTATGCATATGTATCGTCTTGCATCGCTTGAAGGAGCGCGGCTTCGATTTGGTTTTTTTGTATCAAAATTTTGCTAAACAAAAATGCATGCGCTGCCTACCAAGAAGAGGGTTGCGAGAGAGCGGGAGCTGAGGAGAAACTGGCACCGACTGTCGCGGGTTTTCTGTCACACACACACACACAACACACACACACACACACACACACACAACACATATGCATACACCTATATATCGGCTGGCCCCTTCTGGTTGAAGAAGTGATGACAACAACGACGTATGAGCACCCGAGAGTTTGTGGCGCATTTAAATTTCAAATTGGTTCGTTAACATGAAGTTAACATATCTGCTAATTGCTGATTGCCAAAGTCGCTTGCAGAACACAGCCAGAGAGAGAGAGGGAGAGGGAGATTGAGAAAGAGAAAGAGAGAGGGCGAGTAAAGAACTCGAACCCGATACGACAGCCTCAGCATCAGTTTGAAAACCCCGGCAGCTACTTGCTACCAATGTAGTTTGGCCTGTATCTTGATGCCTCTGTGCAGTCAACGGGTTGGCAGCAGCCACAACAACAAGTGCTGTGTCTGTGTGTGTGTGTGTACCTGTGTGTGTAGGCTACTTGCATATTGCAGTTTGTTGCAACTCGACTGCGTATCTAATAGATACACGCAGTAAGTACAAGCACAGCACACTGCGAGAAATATCAGAGCCAAGATCAAATATATAACACTTTTATCGCATATCAAATTGCCTTTTTACTAATGACCATAACAATAAGTTTAATTACAACTTGGGCATTGTGCGCACATCGCTCGAATTTTCCTAGAATTAATTTGCAATTGTAGTAAATTCCCTTTTGTAGAACATAAAGCACAGTGCACAGCTTAGAACTCACACCAGTGTTGTCAGTTTGGCGTATTATAAGCTAGACTTGGCATTTTTGAAAACACAAAAGCTTGTAAATTTAACAAATATTTTAATAGCTACAAATCTTGCGATATTTAATGTCATTCAGCTTGCTATAGCTATTATATGTATATATTTATTTATTGAAAATATTTTTAATATTTTAAATCATTCGAGGCAATTCTGACACCGATCAATCGAATATATCTTGAAGGAAATTAAAATTAGGAAAGTACAACATAGCACAATGCTTAGTAATCACGTTATTCTAATTTTCCTTTAAGAACTATTCATATAGTTATTTATTTTCTTTATTTTTGTAAACAAAAAAACAAAATACAAATTTATTAAAAAAAATAAATTATGAAGTAAATTTCAGTTTTATTAATTAAATTAAATTGCAGGCTGAAGCTAATAATTATTACAGAGTTTAAATTAAACTTATATAAATAGGGTATAAAGCACATGAAATTGGTAAAAGAAGGTTTAATATTTATTTATTTATTTATTTATAAAATTTTAATTAACAAAAATATACAAACATAAAATTAATCAACGAGTACTAACCTAGGTCTTCGACTCGCCAGTTTAATAATTTTTATTATCATTATATTACTTTCAAGTAGTTAACATTTAATTAAATTGCTTTGATTTAAAATACACAACATTTTGCTGAGTGTATATGGCTTGCATGCAGTCGGTGAGGTTTTTGCTTTGTTGCCTTTCTTATGGAAATTTTGATGTTGTTGCAAAGTTAAGTTCATTAAGTGTTACTATTTGAACCTCTGGCTGACAGTCGTTTGCCTTGCCATCGATACAATCTGCAGCTCCAGCCTCAGCCTCAGCCTCAGCCTCAGCTTCAGCCTTTAGCATATGCCAGAGTTGCAGCTTCAGTTGTTGGCTTCGATGATTTCGCATCACTGAACAAATTCAAGTGTTTTGGCAAATGGCTGGTGTCTGAGGTGGGTCTCTCATAGTTGGACCTACAACACACAAACACTCCACCCTCTCTGTCTCGCTCAGTCTGTCTGCCTCTCTCTCCGTCTCGCTCGTGCGGTGCAGACACCTTTGATAAGCTGGCATCGCCTCACACACAGTTAGCCAAATTGGTAGCACACGCCTCTTGCATTATGGACATAACAGCAACAACACAACAACAACAACAACAACAGCAACAACAGAACTGTATATTGTTGCACAGATGAGCTGACAGAAAGGGCCCCAAGGTGCAAATATTGTTAAGTGCAACGTGCAACGTGCAGCGTGTTGGGGGCAAGGCTAGCTGAATTCCATTGAACTAATTGTATTGGCGCTGGCAACATATCGATTTCAATATCGATATTATCGCTGCGCCATCATGCATATCTTTTGCAGACAAAAGCGCGCGTGATGATTTCGAAATATTCAACGGAAATATGCCATATAAATTTTGATCGTAATAAGAACTCAAATAATTATAAAGAAATTTTAGGCAATGCAGGACAAATTATGTCTTTTAATTGGTTTTGATATAAGAACAATTGTACATTGTCTTATTTATTTTATTTAATATTTATTTCTTAATTTTAAATATTTTGGATAAACGTAGCATATGGTAATTGTAAATTAAATATAACTAATTCTACATAAATTTTAAGTAATGCAGACGAATTACATCGGTAACCTTTTAATTTGTTTGAAGACAATTCTACCATTTAGTATTTACCTATTATTTAATTTAATTTATCTATATAACTTTATATTTTATTAATCATTGATTTAAACATCGGTTGTATATTTCTCTTCCTGCTATTTAATTATTCAAATAATTATAAAGAAATTTTAAACAATGCAGGACAAATTAATTAATTTATTAATTTTAAGCAAGCTATGCTAACGATGGGGCTTCTTATCAATTATAGAATATACAGACTAATAAAAATGCTCCGAAAATGTGAATACAATTAAATGGAAAATATTTGATATATTTTCATCTCAACGTTTAAATAATTTCATATTCAATTTGTTTCGATTTCAGAATTTTAAATAAATAAATAATCAATTTTAATAAAGTAGTTTTAGCTTGAAACGTAATTTAGTTTATTGCTTAACTACGAAATTATTTTGGGTTTTAATTGGCGAATATTTTCAACTTTATCGATTAAATCAGTAACCAATTGCGTCAGCTTGTGTGCATTAAAACTTTTCACGTTTCCATGATTCACTGTAACTGTAAAATTTTTACAGTTACAATTAATTTGAATGGAACTTTTCTCTTTGATTGCCCAGTTTATTGTATTATTTTAAGCATGTGTTTTAAAAGCGGGAGAGAGAGAGGGAGAGTGTGTGAGAGAGAGCGAAAGCTGATTCAATCACAGGGTGACTCACCTCTGCCTTTATTTGTCTCGTCTTCTGCGAAGCGAAAGGTATTTATTTTATGAAGTGATAAATAGCATTGATTAAGTTTATTTTGAATAAATCGTAGTTTGACATGAATTGAAATTAATGCAAATTAATGACAGCAGTTGTGTCTAAAGCGAATTTATAACATTTTATCTGAAACTGGAATCTAGAAGTTCATAATAAATAGCAGATTATTGCGCTTAATTTAAATAAAGCAAGTGCTTAATCACGTTTAACTTTAAAAAGTAATTTAATTTAATTTATTAGCGTACTTAATGCAATGAAAAGAAAATGTAGTAATTTGTTCTTTTTCATATTTAATTGCAAAATAATGTAATTCTTGCTGTCATAAAATTGTTTGCTATGAAGGCATTTTATGCGCTTAATGTGATGCATTTTTTATGTAAGATGTCACATAACGTCAGCATTTTATTATGTCGTCTAGGTAAGCTCAGTCTGGTTTCTGACATGAATTGAGAATAAAGTTTATACACCCACATAGTGTGTCTGATTTTATTAGATTGCTACAACTATTGTTAAACATTTGATGGGGAAACCAAGCCCGAGTTCATTATGTAATTCCCACAACACCTTTGGGGGAATTACGAGGTTCTATCTGCTCTTAAGTATTTGAATAGTTATTCGTTTTCGTTTTAATGTCAATACGAAAGCCGTTGCTCAATTTTAATTAGAATTGCAGTCGTGTGACCGCATTTCCACTTTCCCAACTTCTTGAGAGCCCATCGAATGCGAGAGGGGTAATGAGAGATAGACCAGGAGGGAGGTAAAAAACACTTACTCACTGCAATTGCATACACCGAGAAAGAAGAAGACGAATTCTCCCCGCTCAACTCGTTAGCCTGAGCTGTCAGTCAAGACAGTCGGCGTCAGTGTCGGAGCCAGAGTAGGAGCCGTAGTCGGAGTCGGAGGGGCAATTGCAGTGGCAGTAGCATAAGGCAGTTACTCCGTCCGTTCATCCATTATCATTATTGGTTAATCATCGCTGGCAGTTGCCATAACATTAAAAGTAAACAAGGCGCATTTCAAACGGGTTTTTATCATCACCTTAATCAGCTACAGTTGCGCCTCTGCCTCTTCCCCTTCCCCACCGCTCCCCTTTCAAGCAGTCTAGCTATTTCTTAGCTATCTCAGTCCAGTTAGAGTCACACGGATTAGCAAATGGCAGACCCATTTTCGAAATTAATTACTAAATCGTAATTTGAATAAAACTTTGTTGGTGGCAAAAAATGCTTGAGCTGAATGGTTGTCGTAGCACCGATTCAAGTGTAGTACGACTACGTAATTTGATTTTCTCTAGAATCGTAAATTAATTTTTTAACGTAAATCTTCCGCAGCGACCGTAGAGACCGGAGAGACCCTCTCTGTCTGTCTACTGCAGCATGCCATACAAAGTAGTGGGTTTTACTTTTCTTTTTCGTTTTTTTTTTTGGCCACAGTCGCATATAAACCATCAGATTTCGATATAATCGTAAATTTTCGCCAGGCGCAGAGCACACCAGAAATACAAAAAAAAGCTGAAGAATATAAAAAAAGAGTCACAAAAGAGTCGACGGCAATAAAATAGCTGAGCGGAGTCAAGTCTCGAGTCGAGTCGACTCTTGAGTCGCCAGTTGAAGGCGAAAATGTGATTAAGTTGCGCGCAAAATCCAATTTTTATAACTGCAGAATCACTTGGCTTTTCTCTCCCCCACACTTGGCTGCAACCACAGCAGAAGCAGCAGCAGCAGAAGCGTTCCACGCCGAATGCCGCCGCCATTTGGGCTAAGGCGAATTGAGTCCGCTGCCTCTCGTAAGAATCTTGGCAGGGCAATAATCATAAATTTAGACAACAACAACAGCAACAGCAACAGCAATAACAAGAGCAACAGCAACGGAGCCTAACCCGGCAGCCGCCACACATATTTGTGCTGCAAACAGTAGGCAGACAGCCTGCCGAGCAAGCGGATACCCAGTGCTCCTAAAGTCGGCTCCAACTACAGCTCCAGCTGCAGAGCTCCATGCTTCCATATGTGTGGATGCTACATGCTCTATGCCAACCAATCGCTTATCACACACTGCTCAAAAAGCTAACTGGGAATTGAAAATATTATTGAAATAGTGCCAGTTCAAATATTTATTTTTTTAATTTATTATTTATGTATTAATTCATGGTATATTTTCATTCAACAAAAATATTCGACTTAACTATTAATAATAACATACTATGTTATATTCCACGCGTTTACAGCGCAAAAGGGAGATTTCACATAGCAGGGCGCAGAGTTCTGTAAATTACTACATTACTACGCAGTAACAGCTGATAAATTGCATACCAGTATAAGAAATTAATAATTAATAAAATGCAATCATAGTTAATTTATTTATTAATTAATTTTTTAAGGAATCCCTTGTTAGTTGTGTTATATTATCAATTTGCGAAAATCTACATATATTTCGACTTCAATTTTAGCATTTCTTTCATGCGCTTACAGCTTTAGGCTGTACATTACATTACAGTGCGCTGTGTATAACACAATTCCGTAAATTACATTTTAGCATGCTGTTAGATAACATTACTGAAGGCTGCAACAGAATGCTGTAAAAGATCTTGCAGAATTCTGTAATTGGCCATACTGAATTCTGTAGTCTGCATAACAGAACACTTTAAATTCAAGGTACAGAAGAAGTGTTTAAATAAAAATATTTTATTTTTACATTAAATATATTTGAAAGTATTTTTTTTCAGGTTAACAATAAACTTATATATATAATAATTGTATTCAAATAATAATAATAATAATAATAATAATAATAATAATAATAATAATAATAATAATACATTACTTCATACTGTTTTATTGCATTACCGAAGGCTGTAACTTGCATAACAGAATGCTGTAAATGATTTTGCAGAATTCTGTAAATGGCCTTACAAAATGCTGCAATTTGCACAAAGTAAAAATTTAATTATTAAGGTAAGTCAAACCAAACAAAGTGTAAAATGTGAAATTGTTTTCAGTGTAGCAGTCAGCAGCTTGTGGCTGATCCGTTTGCCTGGTTTTGGGGGTCGTTCTAAGCAAACAAATGCTTAAAGCATAAAATATTGATATACATTTTTTGTTGTGGTTCTTTTTATGTTCTGTCTTTTTATTTTGGATCACCAATCGATGTGCGCTCGGTTTATTTTTTGCCCAATATGAAGTTGTCTTTTTATTTGATTTTAAATTGTTTATTGCTTTGCATATTTCATAACTCTCCTCTCTGCACATTTCGTCTGGCCTTGGGGCCCAAAGGAGCCACAACAGAGCACACACATACGTGTGCATGTGAGTGTGTTGGTGTGTATCTGTGTGTGGCAGTCAAGTCGTATCGCATATGATCCAATTGAGGCAGATTGGTGAAATCAAGCGATCAGCGATGTGAGGCTTATAAGCTTTGAGGTTCTGCTCTTGATTCGCATCTTTATACAAGTAGATTTGAGCCTAGAATTGACAGTTTCTGGTTCCGACGATCTAGTTTTGTGATGATTTATTCAAGTGTTATGAGTGGAGCATCGCTAATCAGCTATTTAACGTTTTAATCTCTGAAACCTATTTCAGACTATCAAGTTCAATTAGATAACGTTTATAATAGATTAGCCATGCTTCAGAGCTATTCTTATGATAATTTGAACAACTTTGCTGATTTCGCAGACTTCAATACTATTTTTTCATTATCACATTGATTTTAATGGCTACATAAAACGAATTATTTTTTATGCGTATGCAAAAGGGGATAAAACGAAAATTTATTGAATATCTATTGGTTTTTATGCTGCGTAATATAAAATTAATTAAAACTAGTAAGGAAGGAACCGATCAGTCGGGCGTGCTTGACTGCAAAATACCTTGCACCCAATATTTTAAAATATATATATTTTACAGGATATATGAATATAATGTTAGTGAGTATATATTCTATACAACAAACGTCTATGTTAAAATTTATTCGCTTTTTATTCGGTTAGGTCGCATTAGGGGCGTGGCGTCCAATATTTATTGATTCAGCCCTAATCGAGAATATATAAACGAGAATATAAAACTCTGTTTTCATCTATTTCATGAATATAAATATATAAAATGGGTATAAATAAATAAATGTACGGTTGGGCTTCATCCCACAGGAAAACATTTGCCAAATAAAAAAGAAAATTTTGCATACTAAAAGTTGGTCAGATTTATTGGAATCTATAAAAGAGTTCGTGCCGATTTGTGCGATAGTTATAGCCGCCATATATCAGATAGTCTAGCCTGGTCTGTTGATTCTCACGTTCAAGAGCCAAGTCTAACGGCAGATGCCATGCCCTTAGACTTGAGCGTACGTAGTTAAATAACGAACATGTACGAACATGCACGAGCATGTCTGTAGCATTGTCTGTCTGTGCCAATTAGCATGCACTTTTGCGAGCGCTAAAGTAAATATTACAAGGTATTATATACCCCATTGGAGACTCGCCATGCATTGTTAAACGTGTTGGATTCCAAGGCATGGCCGACCATTTAAATGAAGTTACCTCCTGGCCCAAAACACTTTTCTGGCCATGTAATTGAATACACTGCATCTGTGTCTGTATCTGTATCTATATCTGTGTGAGTGTGAACATAAAATTAGTTTTCATGGCGTTAAAAAGCGCGTTGGTCAGTCAACAATTTCCTACGAAAAATAGAAGAAGAATTCAATTTAATGCATTTTTCGACTCTCAAGACCCAGGTCTTGTGTCTTCTGCGTCCACTTTTTATGGCTGTGCGGCGGGTGCATAAAAGGTTATCGGCATTTAAAAGGGCAAACAACGAGTAAAATACAAAATACGGAAAAAACGATGAACTCCGTTCAGCTATTATACGGCATTATATACGTATTTAAACTGCGGACAGGGCCAAAGTGCGTGCAGAGCTGCGCGTAATTGGAACAATGATAGAGGCGACTCCGAACAAGTGCATCCCAAACAATAAAACATAAACTGAGCCCTGGAACCTCTTAACTACTTTATTTACATTTCATTTCAGCTTTTTTAAATATTTATTTCGTCTGTTTTTGTAGGGGGAAGGGAAGGGGATGCGATTGTGATTAGACATTGCGTGACAGAGCCAAGGGCATATGGCCAGAAACGGCTCATAAATATATTTCATAATTGGCCACAATCCCTCTCGCTGACCAATTATCATAATTGCATAATGCTTTCGTTCTAAACAAGTTGAGAACACAAAAAACTACGCAGCCTCAACAGGCGCATATGATAGCCTCATAAACTTACACTGCGCGAAAATTTGTTGTATTATCAGTATTATTTATTTAATGTTAAATATTAACTAATGCTACAATTACAGAGACTCAAAAGTGACAGCATTAGCCACCTTACACAAATGCAGAGATTTGAATTTTAAATAAATATTGGATTGATAAGAATCTTACTATCATAAAATAATTAAATAAATGCAATTTGTATACATTTTTGAAATAAAAAATTTAATAAGCTAAATTAATTTGTTAATTGTAATTTATGTTATTATTATATTCTATTCGTTTTGTCTTTATAAGAACATATTCAATTTAACTATCGAAATATTTTATTTGTTAAAATATATTGAAAAACATTAAAACTTTAAATAATTAATAATTATATTTATATGATTTTTATAAGAAAGGCAAATACTTAATTTGCATCTGACAAGGCTGTAAAAATATAAGAATAATTCATAAAAGTTTAATTTAATTTTTTGTTAATTTCTTCTTATTTGTTTTTTAATGTAGTATTTAATATAACTTTATCTTTTCCAATTAAATATTAGTTTTTGCTTTTATGGGAACATATTTAATTTAATAATAATTTTATGGGTGTAAAAACAATTATTATATTTATTTATTATCATTATATTTATTAAATGTAATAATTTTATGGGTGTAAAAACAATTATTATATTTATTTATTTATGCACAATGAAGCTGATTTAATATTGTAAGACAGGCAAACACTGCTTTGCTGGCGCTCCTAACGCTCGTATCGTTTCTCTCAGTGCACTAAACTATAGCTAAATTTATATGTTTACTGTTGGACTTATGTCTTGGAACGCCGGCGCAGACGCAGCAGCAGCAGCAGACGCAGTCGTCATAGCCATCGCTGACGCCACAAGCACCGCAAATAGCCGCCAAGAGGCGGCGGCTCAGGTTCAGGTTCAGGTTTAGGTTCGGCATTTGGGCTCGGGTTACTCGCGTCCAGGAAACAATTATCAACAATGCCCAGTTATCGTCGTCGACGTCGTCGTTGTTGTTGTTGATGTTGTTATTGGGGCCGCTCGGCACGGAAGCGGCAGTTCCAATGGCCAGCAGCTTTTTAGACCCTGTAAGTCAAAAATGTGAAATAGGGTATGTTAGGTTAGTGCAAGTGAAAGATGGGTGTAACAGGCCAAAGGCCTGGTAGACCCCATAACTTACTATACACATTCTGGATCATGACGACGAGCTGAGTCGTCTTTATGAACATCTAGATCTCTCAAAATAAAAGAGCTAGAGACACCATTCTCGGTAGGTTCTCCTATGCAGCGATCAGATTAGGGTTTGCTTTAGAATATTATATTTCAAAATCCTCCCCCCTAACAGAGCAATTTGGCATTTACGAAGCCTATGGTATTCTTTATTCTAGGATAATAAACAGCAAAGATATGTGACAGACAATTTGTTTGAATGATCGGAGGGCGCGATTGGTTTGCGCATACGAAAACAGTCTCCTACCGTCGGTTACGTCCGACTGTAGACCTTCGACTGACTGATTTTCGTTTCTCGTTGTTGCTTTTGTTGTCTTTGGAGCGGGAGCGTATGCGTTCAGCCTGCGGCCTAGCAGCGCATGCGTTTAATTTGCTACGACTGAGAGGAGATCCCCTGGCCATGCTGGGGCCTCCTTGTCGTGGCTTTTGCCTGAATTTCAGTTTCATTTTAGGAACAGCGCAAATGAGCGAGAGGCGGTTGATTCAAATTAGCCACGTCTTCAAAATACAACAAAAACTACTACGGAAAGAAAATATCAAGCTACAAAACAATGAAATGAGCAGGCGGAGCCCCAGAGGCGTTTACCAGGCCGACTTCAAGCCAAAAAAAAAGAAATAAATAAATAAAAAACCAACCAAGCCAAGCCAAGCAGCCAACCAGCTCGACTCAGCGCGAAAACTAACCAACCAAACGAGCCACGATTGCCAGGTCCCCGGCCATTGCCTGGCTAGTTTGGATGGACTGTCTGCAGGTCCGTTTGTCCGTCCGTCCATCCGTCCGACTGTCCGTTCCGTTCCGTCTCTTTATATGTGCATATGCGTTTCACTCGCTTGATTATAGGGTCGAAATTGCCGGGTTCAACAAGATTATTGTTGCTTTAAGTTTATAATTACACTGGAAAAAATGCAATATTTTCATATATACATATTTATTTAATAATAGTTCGGAATTTGTGGATATATGTGGATCTTTAGTTATGCTTTTTATAAATCTAATCTAATCTTTTCCCATCGTAAATAAATACTTTTGTAACAAAATCTTTTATCAATTAATTTAAACTTTAAAAATCTTTTTATAAATATATTAAATCATATCTTTCACAATTATTTTTTTTTAGGTTTTTATTTTTATTTGTTTTATATTTATATAAATATATAACATACTTAACAATTGATTTAATAATAATTTGTTAAATTTATATCTATAGTTTATTTATCACATATGTATATTTATATTAAGCCTGATAATAGTTGCATTTTATATTATTTATTAATATTTTTTGCAGTGCATTGAGTGGCATGCAGCAACCCCGTTAAAACGCGAAATTGAAACCCAAATAATTTTTTTTTGTTTTTTAAAAACATGTTACTCTTTTAAACTTTTGTTTGTTCAACGTGCTGCAAATTAAATACGAACAAAAAATAACAGCAACACCATAAACATTGACAACAAGCAAATTAAATGGCAGTGGGTATCGGGGACTTGAGAATTCGGTATGCTTATGGATATCTGAAAAATACATGCGTATGTACATATATACCCACCCACACCCACACACACACACACACACACACACACACACACACACTCGCACTGTGAGAGTGCGAAAATAATGTTATAAATATGTTGTTGTTGGCCAGATCAGGGGGCCAGTGCGTAGGCCGTGCTCAAACTGTCGCGGTTAGGGCTTAAAAAAATAAATAATCAAATGGAAAATAAAATGTTGTCTGTTCTTTGGTTGTTTTTTGAGCTACATATGTTCGTTGCTGACATATCCGCAATGTGGCAGCAACATAATATAAATTGACATTGACAGTTGACATTTGTGGTACATAAATATTAGCCAGGGCTTCGCTCCTCTCCCCTTTATCCCCTCCCTCTCTCTCTCTCTCTCTCTCTCTACCCAGCCAGCCTCAGCTGCCGACCACAGACATCAGCAGGCGGCAACTTACTTATAGACTGACCAGCCTTCTCTTATCCAAGAGCCTCGCTTTCCATTGTCTTTCAACTGTTTTCTCGTTTTTTTATCATTGTCTTACTTTTTTTTGTGGATTTTTTGAGTTAATTTGTTGTTGATAGCTTTGACATTTTCAATTGGGGCATGCAACGCGGCATGAGGTGGCCTATCATTCAACTGCGGCTTGAACATAAAAATGTTTATTGTTAATTGGAGTGAAAATTATACACACAGTTGACCAAGGCGATTTCCACATAGAAATATCAATTATATGGACGGCTGCAATTGCCGGTTTTATGGCTGCCTTTGCCACCACCTTGCTATATCTTTCTTTGCCAATTTCAAAGTTTGTTTTTACTCCATTTCAGTCAAGTGTAAAAACTGCTGTTGATTTGATATAAGTTTGCTTTGTTTTATAAATCTTGTAATACTATTTAAACAAGAAGTAAATTTATGAATAAAACACCTTATAAAAGATCTTACGAATCTTTTTTGTTTTATCCTAAACTCCTTAAAAAAAACCTTTTATAGTTAAGTTATTCAAATTCTCTCTGAGAGGTTTTTTAGAGTTTATGATGTGGTGATTAAGAAAAATCTAATGTGGTTACAAAGGTTTTAATTGAATAAAGCATTGCTCTATATTCCTTATAACGAGCTCTACTCTATATATCAAAATATGCGCCAATTAGTTGAATTTCTTATATAATTAAAGTACCATATCTCTTCCGTACAATCTGTCTACCAGACTACGCACTGCGCACACCCAGCTTCATTAAAGAACCTCAAATTTCAATTTTAGATCTGGGAACTTCCCATGGCAGCGCAGTCTACACCTCTACACCCCGGCTACCTTTTGTATCAGGTTGAAACACTTCATTCGCCTGGCCACATAAACAATTCGACTTTAATGCTTCCTTTGGGGAAGGGCGACCGAAGAAAAGTGGAAGAGAAACGAGCAACACTTTTATTGATTCGGTAAGTAAATCAAACCATTGCAGACCCTGGGGCTAATTAGTATGCCCGCTCATGCCTGCATATAAAGCAGATGGCGACCTGCATGCCAAAAAGGATTCCTCCGGATTCGATTGTAGCCATAATGATGTGCCCGTTGTCCGTTGCCTGTTGCTGGCTCCCAAATGTGAAATCAAAAATCAAAATCAAAATCAAGGCAACGCCAGTCAAGCTGTCTGGCAGCGGGCAGCGAGAGCTCCTTGGGCCAGACATGGTGTCTATGGCATAAATATGTTAATTGCTTGGGACCCCGTTGCCAGAGCGGGGAGGGGGTGCGGCAGAGGGATCTGGAGGGTAACCTTTTCTTATCGATGTGGCGACGCATGTAGTCCATTACTCAAACACTTTTCTGATCCTTAACCCCATCAACTACACACACACGCATACAGAGGGGGGGAAAGAACCCGCAGCAGACGCTCTGGAACCATTTTGGGAATCATCTTTTATGTTTCCGCGCTGTAGGAAAAACATGTGCAGCGCGGCAGCATAGGGGCGGGGCGGGCAGGTCGGGGCGGGGTTTGTCAACGGGTCAGCAATGGAAACTCAATTTGATTTCACTTTAGATAACAATCAATCGGTTCGATGCTTCGATGCGCGCATGTTAACCCGAAAAAGCAACAACAGAAAAATATAAATAACAAATAAGTAAGGACGCAACCGATCGGTCGGAAGCGCCCGACTGAAGAATACCCTGCACCATATATTTTAAATATTAATTAAAAATATTTCAAAAATATCACTCCAAGCGCAGCAGTAGTGCTTTTTCTTACTTATTTGTCAATATCATGCCTTAATATATTGTTTCAATTTGTTTAATTACTTCTGTGTATATTTATCGATTCGACGGTGCTTCTTAGGATAGTTGTATGTAATTATAGAGAGTATTTGCTCTGAATATTAACCTCTTAAATTAAATATTACGCTTGTTAATCGGATTTTTTTTTATTATGGGCGTAAATGGGGTGTGACATCGATTGTTTAAAATAAACTTGATCTGCGTATGGTATACACCTATCTACAATACATTCCTAAAATGGTTGCTCCTGCTTTAATAGTATACGATATCTACGCGCTTATACAGACGTAGAGATCAAGAATATATATAATTTGTGGGATCTAACACGCCTCCTTCTGCCTATTACACATAGTTAATAAGCCTATTTTTGTCTATTTCATGAGTACAGGGTATGAAAAGAAACTAAAACGGAAAAAAATAAAGTAAATTTTATTTAAATGAGGCAAGGTTATGGTAGAGCAGTTCGCAGTGCGACACCTTGCCCCAAAGCACGCACATTGCATGCAACGCTACGGCGCACAAACAACAACTACAACAACGACAACAAATACACAATGCCAATAGCAACAACACGGAATAACAACAAACATAACAATGGCACATAATGTTATAAACCCTCCACATGAGTCCGGGTGAAAGAGTTGAAGAGTTGCAGAGTTTTGCAGAGGTGTTTCTCAAATTGTCTCGCTTCGCATCGATTGTTGTTGTAGTCGTTGGTGTTGTTGTTGTTGTTATTGTTGTATCTTTTGTTGTTATTTTGAACTTGTTTCGTATCGTAAATTCAATAATTTTGACATTTTATTGCATTTTTATTGCGTTTGTGACATCATTAAACGTTTTTATGACTCTTCTTTGTCGCTTTCTGTTCTTTTCTCTTCTTGGTCTCAACTTTTGTATTTGGTGAACTCCTCTTCTCTTTTTAGACAGTTACTTCAACTGCCATTCACGCTGTTAACTGAGTGTACTCACGAATTATATACAGATATGCTTTCAAGATAGTATGTTGTACTAGAAAGTAGCTTAATACCTATTATTAATATGGTTTAGAGAGAAAATACGGGGATACAATATATTTAATAAAATTATTGAATAAAAAACATATTTTAGCGCCATTTAAATTTATCTTATATTTTATAAAATTATATTATTAGAAATATCTATAACCAGTGAGAGTTCGGCCAGTTGTCTGTGAAATAATTTATATTAATTGTTATTTATAGTATTTGTTGGTATTATTGTATTTTGTTTATTTAAATAGAGAGTTTATTTAAAAATTTGCCCAAATGCAATTAAATAAATAATAATTTCTCAATATTTTTATTATTTATTTTGTTATCTTAGCTGAAGTTGGAGAGTGTGTTTAGAAGGTCGAATATACCCCGTTCTGATGCTAATTTGAGACCTGTTTAACGATCATTTCATTTCAGCTATTCATTTAAAAGTTACTCTTCTATTTCCTATTCTATTACAGTATTATGCATATAAATAATAGTGGGTGTGTATGTGTTTTTCAATGTGTGTGTGTGCAGCTTGCACGACCTTTTGGCCATGGCCCTTTCGCTAACAGCCATGAAATTAGATGCGGCAACTTGCAACTTGTCCGCGACTCATCGATGCACACATGTGACCCTAAAAAGGGTTCAACCTAATGGCCCGGCCGAAAGTAAAATTACGAAACTTAATTACCAATGGCCAAAGCAAGTTTCTTGTAACTAGCGATAGAGAGAGAAGAGACAAAGAAACAGACTGCGAGATAGAGAGAAAACTATGGTAAAAGCCAGCTGACAGTTGGTTTACACCCGCGCAGTTATCGGCGAGGAGGATTTGTTGTTTTTGTTTGGTATTGGGGGGAGTTCAACGCGAGGTCTAATGGCTAATGGTCTAATGACTTTCAATGCTCTTCGATTTTCTCATGTGTAAAATTGCTCTAAGTTGCAATTGTTGTTGTTAATTTGTTTAATTGTCTTGCGCATATTTTGTGTATGTCTGTCCGTCTGTCCGTCTGCCGCTCTGACTGCGCTTCATCTGTCGAGTCATGTGAATGTGAACAACTTGTGCGGTGTTCGTAGGCAATGAACCCTAAAAATGCACGCACATCCGTCTTGACCTGGCCCATTGTGTTCCGCATATTGTTGCCGTTGTTGTTACTCTTGTAGCTGCATTAACTGACTTTCCATCCAAATGTATTCAAAATAGTTGTGTTGTATGCACCTCCTGTGGGCTCCATTGTGCTCCAAAAAACAAAGTACCAGAGCTGCTGCCTGCCTGCTGCAGTCGGGTATGCTCTATCACAAGCTGCGGCAACTATATGTTGAAGAAATACATTGAATAATTTAAGGAATTATATGTCTTTAGTCTCAATTTTTAAGTTTTAGGCATGTAAGGTGTACGTAGCGTAGAGGTATCTTCTATGGACGCTGTACATTTTAATACGATCGGATGAGAAAATGCGAAGATATGCAACAGAAAATGTTGTCAAAAACCTAAAACTAGGTTTCCTACTGTCGGCTGCTCACGATCGTTTCTGTTTATAGGACTATTTTTGTCGCATAATCAAAACTTTAGATATATCCCCACAAACCAATCATACCCTCTATTCAATAATCAGCAGGGTATATTCATCAGGTGTACACTCTATTGAAACACTAATGAAACCTTACAATAGACAACTTTTTCTTTTATGCACAAAGATATTTTGTAAATTTCTCGTTTCGATCGTGTCCTCACGGCTGGAGACATCATCTCAACTCTCATCTCTCTTCTGCGCTTTTGTGTTGAGCTGTGAAAAGACCAAAAACAACTACAACACCGTACAATAAACGGCTTAAATGGCGCTCTTGATTTTGGGTAAGACAGAACACGTCGGTTGGGGGGAGGATGAAGACCTTGAACAATGCCCCACCAAAAGTAAAGGTTTGGCGTGCTCATACTATGGGAAAACAATGCATATATTGAAAACAAAACTTCATTTGATATGGTAATTTACAGTGTTGGAAAATGCGCCTACAAATCGAATGCAAACCAGGGTATGACATGAGTTCATCAATTTGGAAAATTTATAACTAATTTATGTGCTTTTGTTGCATTTGGGCATGATCATCAGTGTAATATGATACGGTGAGAACTCTGACTACTCGCTGCTTTTTGAGGTTAGTTTCAGAGATATCCAATAAATTAATTATGAATATAATCAGAATATTAAATTGCTGCTTAGTAAAGTCCGTAAGTTGCTAGGAAATCCTGCAAATCCGAACTCTATTATTCGTTATACGCAATCGCTAAGCACTATATAGATCTTATGGGATTTCCCTCTGTTAGTTCCAGCAATTCACCCTAACCTAATCTATGATAACTTTATCGTACACTTAATATTTACGAACCATACCGTCCCTGCTCTACAAAATTAAACCAAACTTGTACAACAACTAAACTAATTTATGCGCATTTGCAGTTTTTACAAACCTCCCCTAGTGGTATTACTGTCTCACCTCCCTCGTTGTGTGGGAGCTAATTAAACTGACACCTTTTGCAGATATGTCCATTAATTTTCGAGCTTTTTATCATTTGTCAGTGGAATTGAGCAAATTAATAAATTTTCATGATATGCGCGCTAATGTGAACAGTTGAGTGAAAAATTAGACAGTTTTTCTAGCAAACAACCCCAAAAAATAATGAGATCCAACCGCCTAGGACAACCCCTATAACTATGCTAATTATGTGAGATGCAGGACCAGGCTTTAATAAAAATGTTATAATAATAATTCACTTTGAGGAATTTATTGACCTGCCGGTCGGACGTAGACTCGCAACTTGTAAACCTCAAAGGCTGCACATGCTCAATGGGCGACATGTGACGAAGGTGATCTTGTTGCTGCGGACGGGGGTTCGTTCTTTTTACTATTTATTGTAGTTCTGGGTTTTGTGTTTTGGACTAGACACGCAACCACTTGGAACCGAAGTCGGGCTCTTCGGACAGGCCGGGTATATAAATTTAATTTAGTCGGTCGGCTGTTTGCGCCTAACAATTAAAAGGCAAACTTCAACTAGAAACAATTTTCAAGATGAATACCAGCAGATAAGAGGCGTACACCGTCGGCCAAAGACCAAGCGTAGGGTCGGAGGGTCGGAGAGTCGGATGGTCTATTTCTCTCTCTCTCACTCTCTCTTTGTCTCCCCTTCTTGTCTCTCTCTGTTTGGCTTTGGCATTTACGCATGGCATGCAGTTGACGCCTGCTTTGGACCAGGACGGACGGAACGCAACGGAACGAAATTGTGTGTTCAGTTCGAACTATGCGCCGGCGTTATTGTCGCCGTTTCGCTCTCCCGCCGTCCCCCTCTCGCTCGCTCACTCTCCCTCTGCCCCTCCTTCTCCCAAAAAGTGACACAGCAAATAAGAATGGAAATGGGCATGCGTGTGAGTTGCGCCCCTTCGGAATGGTCGTGGTCGTGGCCGTAATACCTGGCGCAAAATGTTAATAAAAATCATTTAGAAGAATGAGCAGAAAAAATAGATACTATAATACACTGAGTGGTAAAAAAGATGCACTGAGAAAAATATAGTATATGCATTTCATTTTATAATATTTCATTTAATCACATTTCATTATCAATATTTCATTTTAAAATGAATCATTTTATTATTTTATTATACTTTATTTTATAAAAGTTTATTATTTATTACAAATATTTTAAAAACAGCCATCGAAACTCAACCGAAAGTCACTAAATTTATATTTTATTATTAAATACTCAAATACGTTAAAATTTTAAATATACATGCATTAATTTTATGCAGATATTTGTATATTTTTAATCAATTAAAATATATTTTTTTTTATTTTGACTAGTTTTTCTCGCTGTGCACAACAGAGACAATACCTTGGCTCAGCTGTGCATTCCGAATTGTGTGTGAGACCATTTCTCAGCTCATTTCTTAAGCGTTTCAAATTTTCCGAATTACAGAAAAAAAGCTGAAATGAAAAAAACGGAAAAAATAAAATGTTTTGGCCATGGAATATTAATTTGGGGCAGGTATAGTTGAGAGCCCAGAGAGGGTCGTATGTAAATGAATTCGTTTGAACGTTAATGAGTTGAAAAACGCCTCCTGTCTTTGTTTTTTTTCTCGTGTTCGGTTCTCTTTGGTTTTTTGCTGTTCACTCTTCTGGAGCTACTGAAAAATTCACTTCACTTCAAATATTAATTAAAGAAAAAGATTTCGTTGTTCGCATTTGCTCGTTTCATGCGGTAGATTTTTTTTCTGCTACTCATGGCCGTCGTCAGCTTCTTGTTTTTTATTTTTTATTTTTTTTTGTTTCCTTTAATTAATCATATGCAATTTGAGAGAGACAGCAATTTATTCTCACAATTGTTAACAATATATAGTTCTTTTTTTCAACTTCCATTAGCTTTGCACGTTTTGCGTAGCCTGGTAGCTCGTTTATTGTTTTTATTTTGTTTGTTTTTATTTTTTCTAGGGGGATTGGCCTAAGTTTTTCGTTTTGCCATTAAACTAATGAAATTAGGAGAAACTGTTTATGCTGATAAGACAAAACTATTAACGTTTTCTCTCTCTTTTGGCAATTAAACTGTAATTAATGGTGGTCTGCGTGCCTCAGTGTGTGTGTGTGCGGTCTACTATATAAACTATATGAAGTGGATATGGAGCCTGGGTGTGCGATTAATCAAGATCAATTAAAAAGAGTTCAAATATTGAACTTAAAATCGCTTCATGGGAAAGCGTAACGGGGCGTGAGATGGGAATTTAGAATGTCTCGTTATCATGCAAGGCATAGGACGTATAGATTAAGCATACACTGTGAGAAAAAACAAAAAGGTCAATAAAACAATAAAATTCACTATTCATGAATAAAATTCGCTATATAAGCGCGTTCCTCTATTTTCATTCAATTTGAGTTTCATCAACTGTTAAGCATAAAATAAGTCGTTTTAAATTTAATAATATTTTGTATTGATTTTTTACCTAATCCCAATTAAATATCCAAATCAAATGTTTCCCTATTTGCACTTGAATTTTGGAATAAAATAAGAGTAATTTAAGAGCAATATTTTGTAGAACAAAGAGTTCTTTATTTTTTCTGGGTGTACACTTTTTCATATTTAAAGGAATTTTTACTGTAAGACATTACATTATATTCGCATAAATTTCTGACACTTTAATGATTTGCTGTTCCATTATTTAATAGAAGTTTTAATGGAAACCAATTAAAATATGATTTTAATTTGCTACTTGAAATGACGTAAATAGTTACGTTGTCTGTCATACAACGTAGTCGTAGAATAAGTAAATTCCAAGATTTTCATTCAAGTATTTTTTCCCATTCAAAACGCTACTAAAGTTAATATTTTCATTTAGAGTTTCTGCTTTTTTGTCAAGCATCTTTCGTTAGTTTATTTTCTGTTATTATTCTAATGACTCTTTTGAAACATGCTCTATTCCTTTGACGATAACCGTTCATAAATTATAATGTCCTCATTAATTTTGCATAAAAAATACTTAACAAAGCGCCGAAAATCAATCAATTGGCTATTTTATGGGAAGGCAAATGTTGGCAGTGTGGTTCAATTGGCATTTAATTAATTAATCGTCTTTAAAATTGTCGTTTCAAATGTTTATCACTTATTAAAAATCTATTCAAATGGACAAACACAAAAACATGAAAACCCAAAACACAAATGGCGCATAAATTTTGTAGACGAGCAGACAAAAGCACTAAAATAATAAAATTTATATTGATATTTGGCAAATAAATTTTAACTAAAACTAAAACGACGTTGTATCTTTTGACATTTAGGTTGTCATTGTTTTTGTTGCTCTTGTGCTTGTGCTTGCTGATGTTTAGCTCCAGTTTCGGATTAGGTTTCAACATTCCGCTTCGGCTCCGACTTGAGCTATAACTTGTCGGGGTTTTTGAGCTCGCTTTTAGCTTTTAGATTGGTTGACAGTGATAAGCGGGGGGCGCTGCTGATGTCGCTGGCCACACGCATTAATTTTGCGTGGCATTCGTTTAAAATAAAATAAAATAAATTAAAATTAAATACCATACCTCTCAGTCACAACAACAGCAATGCAAACCTTACTAAATACGCTTACATGCGCTTACCAAAAATATATTTATGTAAAACCATTAGTTTATATAGATTTAATTCAATTTAGCTATGGCTGATAGTTTATAGCTTGCTGTTTTAAGAATAATTAAAATTATAATATTTATTTAATTTATTATTAAAAACTTTTCTGGTGCTAAAAGTATAGATGACTTATAATTTAACCCTCTAACGGGTAAGACCGTCTACAGACGGTCTCCAGTTTTTGGCGTCTAGCGATCAAACTGTTGACTTTTTTGAATCAAATGAAATTGATATATCTTTAAAATTAAATTTCCTTTCTTTTAAGATATATTTAACCACATTTCACCCACGCGTTCAATTACAATCATCGTCTGAACTTGAAAATTTTAAAAAGCTCAGAAAAAAATACCCCTTGACAAAAGTAGTTTTCGCACAAAATAAATAAAATATTTAAACTTTTCCAATCTACTTGGGATTTTTTTTACTGATAGCTCAGACAATATGATTATTGAAATAAATTATTTTGTAATGCGTAAATTAATATAAATGTTGATTTGCATAAAAAATTCATTGACCGTCTGTAGACGGTCTTGCCGGGCTGAGCGTAAAAAATCGCGACTGCGCTGCCTGCGCTGCTTGCGAGTGCACAATTGCGGCCATAAATACTTCTAGTAGATATATCGCTATGAAATTTTCACCAAAAATCTAAAAAATTAATTTAAATATACTATACAAAAATTGGCCACATCGGCCGACTATATCCTATAGCTCCCATAGAACCCTCTAACGCGCAAACACTCGAGTGTATCCATATTGTCGATCATTTAAATGCGAAATAGCCGACTTTACCTATATAAGGCAATATATTTATGCATCCAAAATGTGGTTAATGCATAACCACATAATGCATAATGATCAATGGATGACTTTGCTTTGCTTGAAGATTCAAATATGAACTCGAAAAATAGTTTAATGGATCGGTTTCATGCTCGTGTAGAGTTCCGACATATTAAAAAAGGCTTTTCTATCATGGATATGGCCACCACTTATAGAGTTATGAGAGGGAATAGTTCCTGGTCTTATCGCCAGCAAATCTACTTATTATATATATATATAGTTCGCCCAACATCTCGTGATGATGCAAAAAATACTCCTGATATATCATTCAATTTACCTTCATATATTAGATTTAATAAAACTGGTGAAATGGTGCAATTCTAATGAAATTTAAACATTTTGTAACAAATGTAAATTCCATAACTACAGTAATAAATTATTTTCAATAATATCACCAAACAAAAAGTAATCATAATATATTTAAATGATCGACAATACACAAATACACACTCGAGTGTTTGCTTGTTAGAGGGTTCTATGGGAGCTATAGGTTATAGTCGGCCGATGTGGCCAATTTTTTTATAGTATATTTAAATTATTTTTTTAGATTTTTGGTGAAAATTTCATAACGATATCTCTACTAGAAGTATTTATGGCCGCAATTGTGCACTCGCAAGCATGCACACGAGCATGAAACCGATCCATGAAACTATTTTTCGAGTTCATATTTGAATCTTCAAGCAAAGCAAAGTCATCCATTGATCATTATGCATTATGTGGTTATGCATTAACCACATTTTGGATGCATAAATATATTGCCTTATATAGGTAAAGTCGGCTATTTCGCATTTAAATGATCGACAATATGGATACACTCGAGTGTTTGCTCGTTAGAGGGTTCTATGGGAGCTATAGGTTATAGTCGGCCGATGTGGCCAATTTTTTTATAGTATATTTAAATTATTTTTTTAGATTTTTGGTAAAAATTTCATAACGATATCTCTACTAGAAGTATTTATGATCCCGGCTGTGCACTCGCAAGCGCAGTCGCGATTTTTTACGCTCAGCCCGGCAAGACCGTCTGTAGACGGTCAAAAGTTTTTTCCACCTGGCGGGCGTTCTAATCAATATTTTGGTATGAAATTCAAAACTTAAGCTTTTGTCGACAATATTTACCACCAAAAAAAATCCCAACTTCGTACGACCATTTTTTCGAGTTTGCCCGTTAGAGGGTTAATAAGACTTGTATTAGTGATATGATTTACACTTATAAGTATGAATTAATAATAAAATAAAATAATAATAAAAATAAATATTTTATTTATTTGTATTTTAATAGAATTGTTAATGTTATTTAAATTATAATTTAATTTTTGGAACAATTACTGTCTTTAAACACTGAGATGCTATGGTGCTTTAAAACCTTAAAACAGATGGTATGTGAGATATCGTTTGGCATAATTGAACAATTCTTAGTTAGCTCATTTAGTACACTGAAAACAATAACAGCAAAATGCGTTGTGAGTTTGTGATATTTTGACGGAAGCTGATATCTGTGGCCAGAGAGAGGTGGAAGATGCGGGGGTTTCCTCTGGCTGCTTCGCTAAAAACTCGGACACGCCAGATTCGCATTCGCATTCGCATTCACAACGGGTCGCCAAGTAGGAGATATTTCAAGTTGGAATTGCCTTGCATGACTCTCAGCAGTATTGCGGTTGTCTGACTGGGGTTTTTGTCTTATGAGTTTTCTGACGCACGATGACGTTTAAATTTCAAATGATTGATTCCCCGCTGGCTAAGAAAAGACCAAAAAATATACACAACTTTGATTAAAGCCGCAGCAGCAACAGCCACGCCTCTTGCCAAGTTGCCCATGGGCCAACTTTGGCCAAATGGCCAACTGGTTGTAAACTAGCCACAACTGCCAGGCCCACTATTTGCGTGCTTAAATATTTTAATTAAGAAGCAAAACCAACAACAAGAGGCAGAAGAAGAGGAACAACAACTGCAACAAAATATTTGGGCTTTGCGCGTGTTTTAATTGCAGTTTACATGTCTATTAACCAGCCCGAAAGTTGTTGTTGTTGTCATTGCCGTTGTTGCAATTGCTGTTTGACGTTTTTTTAGGTTTTAATTGCAACTGTCAGCATATGTGGGTAGCGGTAATTGACGCGGCTGAAATAAGTTGTCAAAACGCTAAAAAGAAACACGCCCCTAAAGCCCCGCATCTCTGCATGTGGATAGGCCAACTGGTGAGCTGAGATAGGGGGGCAGTGGAGGAGAAAGAAACAGACAACATCAAATAGAAACAGAGACAGATAAAGAGAATAAATGCATATCTTCTGTGCTTATTAACCGATTTAAATACGCTTTGCAGCATAGATAAGTATTATAATAAAGGCTATATGTTTTGAATAACAGCCTTTTATATTCAATATTACTCTTATTTTTCGGTTTTTTAGCATTTAGGGCGTAGAGGAGGCGTGCCATTCATAATTATACCCTGTGCCCATTGAAAATGGGAAAACAGGGTTAATAACTTTGTGCGAATGTATGTAACAGGCAGAAGGAGGCGTGGCAGACCCCACAAACTATATATATTCTTGATCAGAAAGACGAGCTGAGTCGATATAGCCATGTCTGTCTGTCTGTCTGTCTGTCTGTCTGTCTGTCTGTCTGTCCGTCTGGATGAGTGCGTAGATCTCAGAAACTATAAAAGCTAGAGCAGCCGTTTTGGTCTTTTTTGAAAGGTATGTACCATACGCAGATCAAGTTTATTTCAAATCTTGAATGCCACGCCCCTGCCGCCTACAACGAATGAAATAAAATACATTCGCCAATTTAAAAGTCACCAAACTATTTACATGCATTCTCTCTTCAGTAATTGGTAGGTCTATATCAAACACTGATGATGCTTTTTTCAAATTTTGGATGCCACGCCCCCTTTACGCCTTAATCGATAAAAACCGAATAACAAGCGTAATATTGAACATAGAACGTTGAAACTCGGAATATATACTCTTGTGTATGGTAGTTACCTATCCTGAAAACCGCATTAAAATCGGCCAATAAACACAAGAGATATGAACGAAACAATATTACAGGCGTTACGCCGCTCGCCCTTTAGCAGCGCAGCCTGTAAAGCATGGCATACACAAAATGGAAGAAGAATTGCTGCTACGCTCCGTGTGATAGTTTTAAACAATTATATTTAAAATATTTTATACTGCATTTGCGAGCGCGCAGCGCGAGCTTTGGCACAGGGTATAAGTCAGTCGGGCCCGTCCGACTGATCTGCTCCGCCCATTCTGGTTTCAGCTAAAATTGATCTGCGTAGAATATATATCTATTTATATTACTTAAATGGAAGCTCTAGGTCTCTTAGTTTTTGCGATATACGCGTTTTTCCCAACGGACGGACAGACGAACATGGCCATATTGAATCAGCTCGTCCTCCTGATCAATAATGATAATTTCTGCATAATCTGTCACGCCTTTTTCTACACACAATTCTTACAAAGGATTTAACCCTGTTCTTACCCTTTTAATGGGTGTGGGCAAAAACCCGAGAACTAGAAGGTATAAGAATCTTTTGATATAGAATAGTTTGATTGATATTTTAATTTAGATTGATATAGTGCTATATGTTCGCGTCAGGAATAAAAGGAGCTTCAAAAGCGAAAAAAAATAATAAGCTTAGAAATATTATTAATTAATAAGAAACTAAACTTATATATGAGCTCAAAAGAAATAAGTCCATGATTTTTAAATATATGGAACAGTTATAAGTTGGGTAATCGAGAGAACACAAGAATGCGCTTTTGAGAAACATTTATGGCTTATTCTAAATCAAATAAATTTTAACATATTTAATTCAACAGAAACATAGAGACCCATGAAAACACTACGCGTTTAAGCAAGCCAGCATTGGGCAATTGATAATAGTGTCATCATTAGTCATCTCACATCACATTCGATCATTAGGCGAGGGCTAAGCAGTTTTATACTGGCTCACAGGGCCATCGGAGCCAACTGCAGCAATATCTCAATCATTCAATCATTAATCAATTAACAGCATTGTCAACAGCATCAGCAAGACATTCACAAAGCGCTCAAATTACCAAATTGCCAGCTGTCAGGTGTTTTATGACAAAATACCTGAAAGCCACATGAAAGAAGAAAAAACAACAACGGCAACAAAAAAATGCAATGAAATTTCACACGTTTGCTCAGTGTTATGCGAAAAACTCGTTTTATTTTTTTTTATTTTGGCGAGAATATCGCCAGAATTATGGCAATATAATTTTCATTGCTGCCAATTAATCGCATGCTACATAAATTTTGACTGTTTGATTTATGGTCGCTGTTCGTGTGCACTTTCAATTTTAATTTTTCAAATCGTTTGCTAATGGTTATTAAAATACTCAAAAAACTAAACATGTAAATGGCATGTTGAAAATGGAAATGTTACTGAGAGTTCCATGAATTAATTGCCATTAATCAAATATGGGTAGGGTGGTAAAAATATCCACATCGGAATATTTCATTGATTGAACTTCTATACAAATTAAATGAAATTTTAAATATTTGTAAAATTAATATATTTATTCTCTGTAATTCTTAAATATAGTTTTTGTGTTCCATGCCTAATTTTCTTTCATTGATCAATATTCGTTTAAATATTAATGTCTTTCTTAGAATTTTACGAGTGTTCTAATATTGAGCTGGTTGATTTAAGATGCTAATTAGGCCTAATTTAAATAAGTTATACCTTTTGGCCTGAAGTTTGACAAGTTTTGTGTGAGCTCGAATTACTTAGAGCAGAATTCATAAATCTTCCACAATTTTGGAGTTTGTGGTATTTCTACTTAAAAAGGCTTAATAATAAACAAAGTTTCCATTTAATTTATTTGCTATAATTTAAGATTTATATTTTGTAATGTTAAGTGAAACGCTGCAATAAAAATTCTTCAGTATGCTTCAATTAATATCATTATGCAAAACTGTATGAAATGCAGCAGTAAAAATTATGGCTCGTAAAATTTATGAAATTCGTGTTATTATCGTTTAATAAAAAAACATGCCGCCGTTTGTCAACAAGGCCACCTTGCAGCAACAGCAGCAGCAGCAGCAACAGCAGCAGCAACAGCAACAGCAACAGCAACAGCAGCAGCAGCAGCAGCAGCAACAGCAACAGCAACAGCAACAGCAGCAACAACAAGGAAAGAGAGAACCGCAAAGACAACAGCAACATTTAATGGATAATGTTTTCTGAGTGGGGGCTATCGAGGTGCGAGGCTGGCTTGCATCCTCGCCAAAAAATACAAAAACCAGTAAGAACGGGGCCGACCAGTCGGACGTGATCGCCTCTTCAATACTCTGCATTCTGTATTTTAGGTACTTATAATTTCAAAATATTTAGTAATATCTTAATTTATTAAATTTTTAGTAACAGCTCCAAGTTGTTTGTCTGTTATTTTATTTATTTATTTATATAATATCGACAGATAATTTAAGGTTAAGTGTAAAATGTAATGTGATATTAAAGTTAAATTAAAGTTTAATAGATAAAAGGATAATTTGGGGAGAACAAATTAATATAGCAGCTAAAAAAAAAAGAAAAATTGGTTTCAACGAGGGCGCGCAAGGCAAAACCTGCAATATTGTTTCCCTAATAACTTCTGTGTTTAGTAACCGTTTTCAATGCGCTTCTCAGGATAGATATATGTAATAGGAGATATTATATATTCTGAATATTTATCTCGTATGTTCAATATTACGCTTGTTATTCTGATCCTATCAATTAGGATGTGAAAGGGTCGCGGTATTCAACATTTAAAATATACATGATGTGCGAAAACAAAAACGGTTGCACTCCCTCCTATAGTTTCCGAAATCTATGCGTTTATTCAGACGAACGGACATGGCTATATAGCCATGATCAGCTCGTCGCACTGTTCAAGAATAAACAATATTTTTTGCAAGCACTCCCATGCCTTCTTCTGCCTGTAACATATATTCTCCCAAAGTTATTAACCCCTTTTTCACCCTTTTCATGAGTACAGGGTATAAGAAGCTAAAAAAGAGTCACCTAAATTTAGGTGCTGCTGCTGCTACTGCGGCTGCTGCTGCTGCTGTTGACCACCGACTGCGCCCCCAATGTTGCAGCAGCAGCGACTTCACAACTTTGCGCGCTTATCTTAAATGTTGCTCGCATATTAATTTCGTACCTGCTGTGCTGACAAGCAGCGAACCAGTCAACCTCAAGCAATCAGGCCAAAGCCCAGGCCAAAAGCTACTGCAACTGGAGATGTTGCCTTATCGCATACCTGTCGCCTCTGCCTCTGCCTCTGCCTTCTGCCTCTGCTAGCGCCTCAACAACAACAAGTTCAATCTGTAGTCAGTGCTGCCAGAAGTTTGGTTTCGAAATTGGGTGAAATTTTAAAAAAAATTTAGATAAAAATGGATCAAAAGCATATGCAAGTGGCTGGAAAAAACAACTAAGCAATAAGTAATTTGTTTTTATTTAAATGTATATATGTAATATTATTTAATTTGTTCTTAAAGACTGAAGAAAGAAAATTGCTGTAAATAAATATAGGTTCTTATTTCACTTCATCCAAATGAGCCACTTCATTCAAATGATATAGAAATTCATCCAAATGACGATTGAAATAAAACTCACAAGCTTTGTGAAATATCATTTTGAAAAAAGAAAATCGGCTATAAATCTGTTAAACCCATAAAGTAGCCAAAGTGTCAGCACTATCTGCATCAGCTACAGCTGCTCTCATTGACGCATCGCGTCTCGTTATTGTCGCTGTCTGTCCCTGTCTATCTGTCAGTCTTTCCTTCTCTCAATTTTATTGTTGACAAATTAATAGATTGTGCTGTCCATATTAACACGTTTACGTGTTGCGCTTCCTTCCGGCCACAGTGAGCCATTAAAAATGTATAAACTTTGGCTCTGTCTCGCGCGCTCTGATTAGTGTATTGATATGTGTGTGAGTACACTGCAAACAATCTACGCTCATTATGCATACGTAATGAATGGCATTTTGGTTAGCATATTCAGCTATTTATCGTTGCTGCAGTGTCGCCAACGATTTGCCAATAAGCGCAAAGAGTTAGTTTTGTTATCTTCCGTGACTTTATTAGGCGTATCGCAGAAGTTACGTCTCAAAGTGCCTCAGAAGTGTCGCGCTTCGATAAAAACCATTGTAAATTTTTGACTATCAATATATCATCGATACATTATACCTTTCTATTCTGGGGCAGAGTATCACGTCTTTGTGGAAATTAAAAAACGTTATATTAAATATTCATTTGTAATTTTTTCGTAGCAAAAATATCATCTATAAGATATTTATAGAATATTTCACAACCCTTTTATCGCCTGAAGACTTTCCAGAAGTTATAAACTGTCGCTTGAATATCGCTATACGGTTGTAAATTAGCAAACTAAATGCCAGGCGACACTTGGAAGTGACTTCTTGGGTATTGTGTTTCCAAGTGATCTACCAATATTCTTCCAGGCGACACTTGGAAGCCACTTCTTGGGGATAAGCGTTTGAAATATAAACAAATTGCCTGCAAAGTAACAAGCGTTAATTAATATGCATATTTAAATGAATAATTTATAATTTAAATAATTTATTTCTCACAGTGTAGGCTTTTTATAGCACGCTCACACAATTTGATTCGTAAGCTGATTTTAATTAACACAAGCGGCTCAAGCAAACCGGCCGGTAGCCGTCTGTCTGCCTATATCTCTGTCTCTGTCTCCGTCTCAGTCTCCGTCTCAGTCGCTGTCTGTGTTTTTGATAAGCTTACGGGCTAAGAGTCAGCCTCAAGTTAACCGGAAGCTGATACGACGTTTATTTTGTTGACATTGTGGAGGCTGCCGCTAAAAAATAAAAACAAAACACTAAAAAGACAGCATCAACTACACTACTTGCCGCATGTCCCATGCCGCATGCCTCATGCCACTTGCCACTTGGCACTATGGCATCAGATAAGCGCTTTTAATGATTGATTACGAGCCCAACGATAAGCAAATGCTGATTGCCAAAGAGGATGGAGATGTGGAGAAATACCACGTGAAAGTCGAGTGCGATTTATCATTTACTTATCGCCCCTTACACCTAACAAAACTGATGATCATAATGTTCGTAATTACAGCCATAATTATGAGCATGTTTATGTTTTTAATCAAGCCGGGCCTAATGAATTTTGAAAGCTTGCTTAGCCAAAGTTATGCTAAACAAATTTGATGTGTTGTAATTGCAAATCTTGTTGTCTAATTAAGGTTTGTCCATTAAGCTGAAGAGTCGATGATTTAAAGACTTCATTTTAATTTACTTATATAATGTAAGAAATAAACCATTTTTAGTTTATTCTTTAATGTTTTTATTTCATTTAAGTTTACTTCTATTGCCACATGTGTTTTACTTATAAATAAATATTTAATAGTATTATTTAGCTGATATACAAAAATAAAGAAAAAAATTGAAATATATTTTTAAATTAAATTGCAATTTAATTTAATTATTATTTATAATCAAATATTCAAATCTATTTTATGTAAAAAAAAAAAACAAATGAAATATTAATATTCAGAATATCTATTAATTAATCAATATTTTTAGTAACATGAAATAGGTATTCTTTGAAGATTTCTTGCTAAGATTAAAAGTACAATCTTGTCTTGCTTTAAGAAATTCCAAAAATATTTAAAAATTTATCCCATTCTTTGCAAAATAAAATAACACCGTTAGAGCACCAAAATAGGAAACAAATTCCCATATAAAATACAAGGGGAATTAACACCACATAAAACACCAACTGCGGCAACTTGATGTCAGCTAATCTACCGCTAAAACACATTATTTTTTATGGTAGAAAGCAAATATTTTAACTCTGCTGAAAGACGTTTCAGGTTCAATATCGGGTTAATTAGAATTTAACAAGCCTTTGATGTGTGTGCTTAGCGTTAGCATCAACAGGGAAAACTTGTATTCAAAATAAAACAAATTTCAAGATGAGTATGTTATCTGCGTGTCAAAGATACAATTTGATTGAAGTAAAACAACCAAAAATATGACGGCAAAAATGCAGAGAAATAAATAATAATATAAATATCTTTGTAAAATTTTTAAAAAAATATGTGTTTAATTTTTCAACATATAGCTATAATTACGCATACCAGGAAATCAGAGATAATAACAGCTTGGCAGCAACAAAACTCCCCCGACTTGGACAGCGACTGCATTTTTGACATTTCTCAAGCGTTTATATGATATGTAGATAATAGGCTATGTTGCAGCAACGGCAACGGCAACAGTTAATCTGCTCTAACCTTCAACCTTTCGCCAGAGCCGAGCAATCAGCAATCAAAAAAACAACAACTGGCAACTGGCAACTGCAACGACTTGCATCCGCCAACGCTGCCCCCCTCTCAGCCCCCTGCCCCGCTTAGCCCTTCACTCAGCTGTTCAACACCTTGGCTGCTGCAGTTGCAGTTGCAGTTGCAGCTGCCCGGCCAACTAGCTGACCGAGAGGAGGGGCAAGAGACGGAAGAGGGGAGAGGGGAGAGGAGCGACAGGCCGCCGAGAGTGTAGACAACTTAAATCAAAGTGCTAATTTTAAAATAACAACCCTGAAGACAGCCTAAACACACAGCCGCAGCAGCGACAACAACAGCAACAACAGCCAAGTCATATTGGAAAAACGTTTACGCGAAACTGCTTAACTGCTTAACTAGCTGCCAACAACAGCAACAACAACATCATCATCAACAACAACAACAACAACAACAACAGCAGCAGCCCCACCAATTGAAAAGACAAGATGAACGGCACGAAACAGGATGTTGGAACGTGGAGTTCGAAAATTTGCAAAACGCAAAGAGAGCGCGATCTGAAACAGCGCTGGGAAGCGGGCTTCAAAGTGAACCCTCTGCCTGGACTTTGAGTTATCGCGCAGATATTAATTTGAGCTGCCGCTGATGGTTTTCTGAGGGTCTCTTCAGGGCTCCCAAAAAAAAACCCAGCAAAAACGAAGCAGATCAGTCAGGCGGAAGGCTGCAGTCGGACGTAACTAACAGTAGACGACTCTGTAGCTTGTATTTCGTTGCAGATGAATGCACCAAGCACTCGCATGAGACAAACTAGTACTTCCCGCTTCTACAAAGTCGAGCAAATTGTCTGTTGCATATCTTTCATATTTTCCCCTCCGCTCGTAATACAATTCACAGCAATTTGCATCAATGGAAAATATCTTAAACTACTACTTACATGTCAAATTAAAGTCTTTAAAAATTTTAGTTTCGGTGGAAAAGGAGGAGGTACCATACATCTAAAACAAACGTGATCTTATTGCCGCATTGAACCTACGTACAAAAAATTGTGTCTCTGCCTCTTACTGTTCACTCGGACAGATTGACGGACAAAGCTATATCAAAATAAACAAGAAAAACTAAAATGTATAAATTAAAATAAACCAAACAAAAAAAATTATCTAAAACAACCTTAAACAGCATACTGTATAGGAGAACCAAAAATTGTGTCTCTAGATTCTATAGTTTTCGAGATCTAGGATATGTATAACGGACAAGCGGATATGGTAATATCAACTTAGCTAATCATGGATTCTCCTCACCCATTGGCTAACCCAATAGACCCCTTTGTACTTGTTCAAAGTACAGGCTCTATAAACAAGAAAAAAAGAAATGTATCTTCGCACATTCGCAGCTCGTTGGCTCAAGTCTAATTGACGAAAAATCAGCCCGACAGACACAAATACTACAGCTGACGAGTCAGAGGGGGCTAAGGATGAGGGAGTAGGGTGCTCAGCGATCTCGGGCTCGATCTGTTCTGGCAAGGCGACGCTACGTAATTGTTTTGCACATATTTGAGAAACACCAAAGCCTGGGTATTGTTGATTCAAGTTGGGCTCCCTTTGGCCGTTGGCTGTTGTCTGTTGGCTGTTGGCTGGAAGCGCGGTATGCGCTTCGTTCTTAGAAAATTGCCGTCCTCATTGAAATGAAATGACGCTTGGATCGTTGGCCGAGCGGAGAGCAGATAGACAGCCAGAAAAAACCAACAATCGTAACGATTTTGGGTTATTTTCACATTGAAATATTTCACTTTTATGCGGTGCGAAAAAATGCCAAGAGCTTTGGGTTTATTTTATACACACGATATGTATATATATTGTATAAAAGTGTATGTCTGTATGAGTATAAACAATAAAAGGCATATTTGTTTGCGCTTCTCTCCTGGTCTGAGGCAGCAACAGAGCATCAGGCTGTGGCACTTTGATTTATTATTGGGTAACAATTCATATGCCTTTATTGATATTTTTTAATTCCTGTACGTCGCTGCGCGTGTGAGACACAATAAATTTTGAAATAAATTGGATTTCGCAGTTTTAATCAGCGGCAAGGGCAGCGCCTGATGAGACACTGGCCACAGCAGGCACAAAAATTGAGAGAAGAATATATATTGTATTAAGCCTGGCCAACAGTCCACAGTCCACAGATCTGCAGAGCCCGCTTAGCAAAACGTTGACGCCAACCGCTGACAGACATCGGATGAGGGATGAGGATAAGAATAGCCATCGGAATCAGGATTGGAAATGGGAATGGGAATGGGCATAAGAAAGGGATGGGTATGAATATGGGAATGGGATTGGGATTGGGATGGAAGCAGCTGCAGCTGAAGTCGCCTAGGCATGCGGGGCCACTTAAACGATGTGTGCAAAAATAAAACAGCTAAAGCAATTATATACCCATTTAACTAGTCGAATTAGGAATGCTCTTTTTAGATTTAGCCCAATAATTAATTTAAATATTGCAATAAATCTTTGTTTTTTTTTTAAATTTATTTTCCCAAACATATATTGTGTGCATGAATTATTTAACAAATTAATATATTTTTTTAAATTTGATTTCATTTAAAATTTTTGAATCTTTTATACCCAGATATCTTTCACTATTTCTCTTATTTGCCTGAAAGCCTTAGTTATTCCAATTGATTTAATATTTAAATATCTATAGTCCGCTGTATTTATTTAATTTAAATAGAAATAACCTTATGTTTTGAAATATTTTAATATAATTATTATTTATTTTTGCTGTGGATTTAAATTGCCACAGAATCATATACTGTTTTACAATTATTGAAATAAAGTATCTGATGATTCCATGTTTAATTTAATCAAATTATTAAAAATATCTCAAATTTTATAAATAGTTTAAATTATAAGCAGCAAAACCATCAATTTTTTTTTATACCTTTTACAGCTGAAACTCAAATGAATACTTAAAGTAGACGCATATCTACATAAATCTGTTAAGTAATAGATCTTGCTCTGTTGGCTGCAGTGTTGCCAGAAATTGCCAGATTTTAATTATATATCTGAAAAAATATATACACAAAAATAATTAAATGCTTACAAATATTTTAAAATTGATTGATGATAAGCACAAATAAAATTCTGAAACTAGCCGAATTGGCAATGCTGGTTGGCTGTCATGGCAATAATCGATATTCACCGATATAATCGATTACTTTGTTAAGCAGGCGTCCGATTGTTAAATTTTCAACTTCACCTTGGGCTTATCCTAAGCAAAATAATTTGTGGGAATGGTAAGGTAATAAAAATAAACTAATAAAAGGAGATATTTGCTGCAAACACAACGCTCAATAATTTGCTCAAGCTGTCTGTATAATTTAGTAAACAAGTCGGTTGAGTTATTGCGACTGGGACTGTCGGCCTGCTTGGATCAATGGAATTTATTGCAGCGCTGTCAATTGTATAAATCAAAATATAATTTTGAAATTAATTGTGGGCATAACTTAATGCTACGTGACAAACTGCGTGAAAAAACTAATTATACCCGGCAATTGCCGCAGTTTGAGACTATGGTAAAAAGTGCGTTTCGAGTCTAAAAACCAGGGACAGCGTTGCCAGAGCCAGGGCCGTGGGTTTTTGGTGCAAGCCAAAGTGTAAAAATATGCTGCCAATGTTGCAATTTATTTATTTATTTTTCTTCATTTTTTGTTGCATTGTTGCTGCTGTTGTTGCTGCTGTTGTTGCTGCTGTTGTTGCTGTTGTTGCGTCTGCTTGAGCACAAAAATGTTCAGCCAACACGAAAGAAACGCCAATGGATGTCTGGCAACGTGTGCACATTGTTTATTTCACACACTTATTGGCCCGCAGGCGCTACTGTGTGCTCCTCAGCTCTCTCCCTCTCACTCTCTCTGTTCTTGTCTCTCGCTCTCTCACTCTCTAGCTGCCCTGCGCTCTACTATCAGTGCTGCCAGAATTTAGGTTTCAAAAGTGGCTAATATTAAAAAAAATAGTGACGAAAGGTGGCTAATAAATATTTGTAAGTGGCTGAAAAATGTTTTTCATTTAAATTTATATTAATTTATAAAAAAAGTTGAATTTAAAAAAACTATAAACACGTGTCTTATTTTTAAAGCGAATTCGGAAATAATGTTCTCTTATTTCTAACATGCTTTGTTGAAATTATTAAATTTTATTTAAACAATACAACATAAACCTAATTTAATATATATTTTATTAATTTAAATTTATATTCAAACCTTTTTAATTAAATTTTTTTAATTTTTTTATTTTAATAGTGACTAATGCAATAATTTATAAGTTTTATACTTGTAGCATTAGGATAGCAAATCTTAATAATAAATAAGCTTGCAATAAAAATTACTTCACAACATTTTACGATTGAAATAAGTTTTATTTAAGTATTTCATATTATTGAACGACTGATTTATATCAAATTCCGATAGCTTTGTAAACCATAATCAAATTATCAAAATTTGTGCCCTTAAATAAAACAGGGACCGAAAATCAAACGACTAAAGGCTGTAAAAAAATATTTTAAATTGACTAATTTTGTGACTAAAATGGCCAAACAGAACCAAAAATTGCAATATCTAGCCACAAAATAGCCAAACCATCAGCACTGTCTGCAATACCTACTCCAACTTCAGCTCCAGCTTCGGCCTGGCAATTGGCTTGTCTTGTCTTGTCGTACGTTTTCCAGCTAAGATTGGCGACGCCATGTAGTTAACGCGTTCGCACTTTTTTTCTTCTCACTCTGCCGCTGCCCCGCCCCGCCCCCAGCCGCCCTTCGGCTGCTCATCCGCCACAGTTGTGACTGGACCATGCACCATGGGCTCGTGTCCAGTCCATTGAGTTTTCATGCCACGCAAACCGCAACGTAGCGAAATTGGCTAAAAATGACACTCGTTTTCACTGCGCATTGCTGGGATGAGGGGCGGGCAGGAGGTGGCCAAGAGGACGACAGAAGCTGCTGCTTATGCATATACGTGTGTACACTGTAAAAAAAGATGAGTTCCAATTTTAAGTGATATTATTAAATATTAAATGGTAATATTGAATATACTAGAAGGTGGTTTAAGTCGGAATATGTGCACTCTACCATTATATTTACATATCTATTTCGAAAAGCTCATTAAGATCGGTTTGTTAACACCGAAGTTACGGAAGAAACAAAATTTAAAGCTTTGCATGGAACAAGTAAGAAGAAGCATTGCTGCTGCTAGTATTTTATAAATGTTTTTTTTTTAATTATACATAATATATAAGGTGTGACGGGTCACCGATTGATGGGATCCGTCCTTATTGGTTTTATATTAAATTTTAAAGAACTATTTAAATAAAATTTATTTATTTCATACCTTAGTAGTTTTATTTTAAATTTAATTATGTTAAAGAATTAAAATAAAAATAATTTAATTTATGGCTAATATTAAAATAATTAAATAAACATTTTAATACAATTAAACAATATTTTGTTCAGTGCAGTCTATTTTTAATTTAAATAATTAAAACGCCTGAAATAAAATTTATTTGGTTCATAAATAATATCAGTGCTATTAATTAAAAATATTACTGCAATTTAACTTAGTTTTTCTCAGTGCATGCCACGGACTTTGTGCATATATTGAGGTGGGCTTGGGCATGATTTCTGATTGGCCATAAACACACAAAAGTATTGAGTTTTATCAGCTGCGGGCTATATGGGTAGCAAAACTTCAGATCAGGTACTCCTAACTTCCTACTCGCCCCCCCTCTCCCCATCAACTTGCCCCTCCCTCCACATCATCACGCAGCATTCTGCTTGTAAATCGAAAATTGCTTTTGATAACCGGGCGCGGATTGAAGGCTAAAAAGTGGTTTTTAGCTTGCGGTTCACAATTTTTGACAAAGCAATTGATGAGCCTCTTAAATTGGCTAAGTTTTTTACCCGATAAACATTGAAAATTCATGTGCTACATGATATAAATTTATTTTAGTTTTTATTCATTTTTTTTTTGTGGTTGTGAAGCAATAATAATAGTCTGCAAACACTTTGAACAGCTAATCAATGTGTGGAATTTGGTCAACAGTCATATAACTATGGGTTAAAAAGCATACGATATGGTTATAAATAATAAACTTGAATGCGAATTCGGTGTTTTAAATACAGACTGAAGACTGTAAACAAATGGTACATCTATGGGGTATTGAAATAAACTAGATCTTAGTATTAAAATCTATAAATATATACATATAATATTTAATCTCAATATTAAATCATGAGAATAGTTTCAATTAAAATTTGTTCCTCTGCTAACTTTTTAATAGGATATACTAAATTACAATGTAATTATTATCCAAGTCTCTTCATTTCCTTGCATACATTTAAATTAAAATTCTCTTATATTTTCATTTAACTGGGCGTCTGTGTCTTATATTTAATAACATTACAATGTTAAAGGCGAATATAATTGCAGTTGTCTGCAACTTAATGGAAAAATAGCAAGTGAACTTTAGTTGGCAATATGTTATGCTTTAATAGCAAGTTAACAGAGATATGTTAGGCAAGTTTTAGTGATGTTAATCAATACAACGGTAATGTAAAAGGGATGCACCGATTACGCATAGATCAAACTAGTTATATCCAGATTGCATTGGATAAAAATCACTCAAATTCTCCTGCATATAATTTCCTATATTGTTTTCGCTTTATGCTTTGTCCTACTGCGTACACCATAGCTTGTTATTGTTTCTTAATATAGCCTATCTTTTATAGGGTTGGTAATCGGGTAGTTGTATGTTATAGTATTGTATTAAAACATCAATAAGTATATTAATACAAAATAAATAATAAATAATTAATTTAATTGTGAATAAATTTAAACTTTGAAAGAAAATAATATATTTAAATAAATGTTAACATTATATTAAGGCCAATTATTAACTTGAATTAAATATAAAAAACAAATTCAAGCAACTTGGAACTTTTAGAACTGCAAATTATTTTCGTTAACTGTTAAATTGTATAACAATTTATTTAATAAATTTAAATAAGCAAAAAGGAGAAACGCTAAATTTAAACCTCTTACCACTGCCAATTATTCTCCCTTTTTAGGAAAATTGCAATGCAGTTTTTATGCACGCTTTTTCTTTTTTTTTTTCTGACAAAAAAAAAACCCCGGCAATTAATGGGAAATTCTATTATATCTTCATTCAAAGTATCTTATAATCAGCATTTACCTTGACTAACATGAAAAACATGACAGTTTTTCCCTGGGTGCACAGCAAGAAACAAAAGGCAACATTTCTGGGCAACACCATCGATTTATGGCTCTCTGTTGTTGTGGTTGCAGTTGCAGTTGCAGTTGCTGCTGGCCCCTGCTTATGAGTTTGGTCGGCAATTTCGGTGGCAGGGATTAAGATTAAAAACTTTGGTGCTACATCAAATGGGTGTGAAAAACGCAAATTACAAGGAATTTCGAGTGCGCCGGGGCATGTGGCAGCAGCAGAAGAGGCAGCAGCAGGAAACTGGCCACATTGTTGAGGCCCTCTGAATGGAAACCTGACAGCTGGACAGACAGCGGACAGTTGGCTGGGCAAAGGGGCCCGAGTGGGCTGCGCTGCACTAACTAACTAAGGGCGTGTCAGTCCAGACTCAGAGTAGGAGAAGGAGTAGGAAAAGGGAACGGAGACGAAGTCGGAGTCGTCAGTCGTGTAACTTTGAAATATGCTGAACGCGGCAGCGATAACTGGCCAGGTAAGTTGCAACTTGTTAGCTGCAAGTTGCAAGTTGCAAGTGGCAACGGCGGAACTGGGCGAGTGGCAAGCCAGGTTCCCTCTTAAATGCATATGCATATTTTATGCCATTTAAGCGGCATTTATGCAGCTTCGCGTGTTGACAAAAGTTGTTGGCTGCTCGTAACTCAATCTCAATATTTCAGTTCAGCCAAACCGAATCGAGCCGAACGCTGCATTAAAACGTGACTTTGACAGTAGCTGTTTGGCTTGAGAACAGCAGCCATGGCCCATCGTACGTGAGCCAACACATAGAACTCTCTGAGTGAATGTTAAATGCATCGAGACATCTGGTCATGCCAGGCCTGCCATTCCAGGCACTCATCGCCAAGGGGCTAGGCACAGTGGTCGCAAATCAAAAAAACCTTAATCGATTCGGTAGATCATTTCATAGACAAACTGACGTATTTAAATCGAATATTTATTTTTCAAAAATAATCTTTCAAATTACACAATGTGGTGAACAAATTAGTTGTGATTTTGCAAAGAGTGAACTCCATATTTTGGCATAAGAACGTATTTAAAACAAACGCCCATAAATTTAAAGTAATACAATATAGATTACTCAGGTATTTAGCTTGATCTAGCCAATAAACTAATTGTTCATTTCAATAAATCATCTAAAATAACTAAATTGTGTTTTGTGAGCGTTTTTCGTTTAAGCTTTTAGATGTTTTTCCAATCGATTCCTGGGATTATATTTCTTTTGATGTGCATATTAATTTAGGTAAACATTTTCCGACCACTGTGCAATGTGACATTCGTTAAGCAAAATATGTGTCATGGCCAAGGGGGGAACAGGAACAGGAACAGTGATAGGAAGAGAAGCAGAAGAGGCGGGAGCTGGGCAACTTGTTGCCTGATCTATTGGTTTTTGCGTGGCAACAAGAAACCGCAGAAAAAATCGCAACATATTTTCGTGGCCGTCGGGAACATGGCCTTAAGTCGCCACTTCTTTTTGGCTGATTGCATGCATATTAGCCATAGCCATCATAGCGGCTGAGACAGACAACAAACTCTCTCTGTCTCCCTCTCGTCTTCTGCATATTCCTGCCACCCTTTACGCTGCTTCGACTGAACCGTGGCAAGAACAAGACACGATTTTTAAAACGAAATCCATGTTTTGCGCTTGACTCAGCTACCCGAAAGGATTACCGCATGGATCGCACTTTTTATGCTCACTTAGCTGCAGACTCTGCCCCATACTTTATATTTGTGCTCCCTCTTCTGCTGTTTGACAGTGCATCCATCCAGTACGCTTCTACTTCTACTACATTGTCGCAGCTCCAGCTGCTTAGCGTTATTTATAAAACATGTTCGAAATGCAAACTATGCGACACGACGACAGTCTCCAATGCCCTTTACACAAGTGCCGCATAGCTCAGATTGCTGACAGATTATAACATTTTCCATTTTCCGATTCCGATTTCTGCTGAGCAATTATAAATCAGGCTCTTGGCTTATGGAAAGAGTTGCTTAATTAAATCAATTGCTTCAAAAGGCTTGACAGAATATTATACATATATGGAAAATTGGCTTATAAAGTTATTAGAGGCGGAAATTACATGCTTTTTTCATAACTCAGCGTCTAGTTAGTCTACGCTTTACATAGTTAAAGAGACTTAACATTGCTACAATTAGTTATTATATAAATTTATACCAATATATTATTCTATGTAAATATTAATTAATTAATAAAATGGATATATATTTTTACTAATTATACTTAATATTCTTTAATACGAAATTTATATTCTTCGCTCACGATCTGAAAGTTTTCAAGCAAGTTTTGCAAGCTCTCTATTCTTGCCTAGTAATCTTAGCATTATAGTAAGTATATTCTCCTTGCATCCCATACGAAAATATAATTAGAAAAATCATTCCGCAAAATTAACGATTAACTTTACCCTGCTTTACATAGAGAGCAATATAGTATTTTACATGTAGACATCCTGCTTCTTATTAACATTACTGATATTATCTGTTATATTATAATTTCACATTATTTTATAAATATTTCTGATGAGCATAACTGTTAAAAGATTGAAAATACCATCCTCGAAAAATGTAGAAAATTCCAGATATTAAATAAAATCAATTTGCATGATTAGTTGTTTATGCAAATTCTGCCATCACAAAGAAAGACAGCAATGCCATTGAAATTGCATTCACAGCATTTCCCACATTTCTCCGCACTTCATGAATTTTTTATAAAATATTTTCTCCTTTTCACACTTTTTTTTTTATCATTTTGTTGTTGTGCAGCCCACAACTAGATCTTCAACGAGTCGGAATTCAGAGCTCACGACAGCAAAAGCAATTCGTAGTGTTTTGGGAAAGAGTAGACCTTTTTTGCAGTGCGGTAAACCTTTCATTAAAAAACAATTGTACGTTATGAATTATAGTTTATGCCCGCGAGCGGGGATTTTCCTTTAAACGTTCGCCAAACTTAACAAGCAGCTACAGCTAAAGGGCATGCATGTACGAGTCTCTCAAAAAAGCAACTACAAGCTGCAACAATTTCCTTTTGCCGCATAAAAACTATGCACTACTTGCATAACAATAGATTGCTGTAGCCCTTCCCGTCTTCCCCATCCTCCTGCTCATCCTCCTCCTCCACCGATCCGCCTGTCCGCCTGTCCGACTGTCAATGTGCGTAACAATTAAATCGTGTACTCGTAGCTCCTGCCGCACACACAATTTGCAAATGATCGGCCGGCAAATGCGGCATTGCGTGGCCATGCACCTAACTTCATCACGATCCGCGACATGAAAATAGAAGTTGCACTTCGGTCGGGGGCCCACAGAGGGCGCCACGGACACGGTGGGACGGAGTGGGAAGCGTCACATCACGAAGTCGACGCCAACGCCAGCAACGCCACCAGAGTTGCCGCTCCCGCACGTAGTAGCTGCTGTTGTCTACACTGCGAGAAATGCCGCAAGTTGTTGCACAAGTGAGAACAATTGTTTCAGCTAAGGTTTGCTCATTTAAAATATGTACACGCTGAGAAAAGCAGTCAAAAAATGTATAGAATTTGATATTGATCAAAAAATAAAAAGTAAATTTAAAATAATATAAATTCTATATACTATGAATACAATTTAAAAAAGTTATGTACTTGATAGTTCTTAATTAAAACAAGTTAAAAAGCTTTTGAATCAGAAAAAATGACCTAAGTAACTGACTTTGGTTAAGAAAATAAAAAATTCTCAAATAAGAAAAGTATAATTAAAGAAAAGTATAATTAATTAATAACATTAAGTTTAGTACAATAATATTTAAAAGATTAAAGTACATTTATAATTTTAAAATACGTACATTAACCCTATTTTTACCCATTTCATGGGTACACATTCAGAATTTATTAATAGAATAATTAATTATTTATTAGTTAAAGCTTTTAGGTTTTGATTTGTAAATCCGCTGTAAGCATTAAATAATAATAACAGTTTATTAATTTAATAAACAATCTTTTTTTTAGAAAAAACTGGAAAGTTTTTTGAGTAAATTGTTGGATTTATTTAAGTAAAATTACAATATATTTTCACACAAATAACATTGTTAATATAAATGATCAAAAATGTACTTGAAATTAAATTCTGGAATTATTTGATGAAAATATGTACGAATGCTTTACTTATTTTATGTCCGTAATTTAAGTACAATTTTTGGCAGTGTAGCCGTTGTAGCCTAAGTTGCTTTGCATATTTAGCAACACATTCCCGATGGTCGTAACGAAAAACGGTTTCATTGTTGCCGACGCCGCCGACAACAACATAAAAGCCTGCGCTCCTTTAGAGCCAGGCCAAAACAACAAGCTCCATTGCACACACACACACACACACAGACACCGACACTGAGCCACACACACTTAGACAGTTAATAACAATCGACACACACAGCGAATCAGAGAGAACATTGAGGCCCAAACCAGACCAGAGACCAGAGACCTGAGACCCAAGACTAGAGACCTGGCCAAGACCAGAGACCAGACCAGACCAGACCAGGCCAGGCCAGAGCAGACTTGGCTGAGACCAACCGACAAGAAAATAAGTTGAATAAAATTATTGTGAACACGTCTCGTTGATTTATTGTGAAATCGCGCATGAGTAATGATCGCATATTTGGGTATACTTGTTGGCTTGTTGCTGCTGCTGTTGCTGCTGCTGCTGCTGCTGTAGAGAAGGTCGATCGATTGGTCTGTCCTCCATAGCACTCGTAGTTAGCCAGAGTCTGGCAGCTTTTTGGTTATTGCTCATTTTCGTATCGATCCGTAGTGCTCGGATGTTTACATTTCGCCGGTGCTCCTATTGTTGCTCTAAATGGCAGCGAATGAGTTGAGACTTTTTCTGCCGCCTCTTCCACTTTTCTTGTTCTTCGGCATTATAATCCAAAAACAGCATCCAAACACACACAGAGACATGGAGACACTGAGACACACAGGAGGCATAATAAAACATGATGATGGGAGCCCTACTTGCTTTTGGGGCTCGTTGGTTTATCTAATCGGCTTTTATAATTGGGATCGAGAGAGGGGGCTAACCAACGAGCCGCAGTTTCAGCGCGATCATTGTGTAACAATTAAGGTAAAGAATCAACACTAAACAACAACAACAACAGCAGAGTCCACAAACAATGCTGTGTAGCCTATACGGCTTTACTAACTGGACTCCCTAGAGGGAGACACCACGTAGAGCCTAACACATAGAGCGTATGATGAATTTGCAAAATGCTGCATTAAATTGTATAGAAATTAGTATGCCATAGACGATCTCTCTGATCAGAATATATTGTACCAAATTTCCATTTCTATTGTATGGCATGCCAAGTGGGTAACGTTAGGGATACAGACTCAATCAGTCTTAATTATGGCTAGCCATATAAATTGTAGAAATTGTTCCAGTTAAATAAAGTTAATTAAAAGTAAACATTAGTTTCTTCTTTGAGCTGGCAATTACATGCATTCAAATACCGATTTCGGCTTCGTTGTCTGTTATCGATAGGCGTATTGCCTTCTTTTGTGAAAATAATCGATTCTTCAGCTATGTTTCTCTATTGTTTTGGTTGCGATTTTTGTTAAATGCTAGAAAGCATTTTGATAAAAGAAAATATTGAGGATAAATAATACTTCAATAAAATGCTGCGTTTTGGTTTCAATAAACGATGGAATCATTTTGGAATAAAAGAATGAAATGTTTTGTATAAATAATACTATAGTTCTCTTATTGTGTTATACAATTCTATTCTGCGATATTGGTGTATTTATACCATCTACTCGTATCTACACCATCTTATCCTAAAATTTTCTATTTAATGTATGTATTAGTTTGTTCTGAATAACAATTAATAATTGAATAAATAAATAAATGAATTTGTTTAGAATACAGAATTTCAGTATTTTATGGAAGACCTCTAATTATTTTTTACGACTTTGAGAAGCCTGCTTTGAAAAGATTCCCTAAATTCAAATATAACTAATTAATACAAATTACGTTATTTTACTCGAAATGCCGAGCCATCCAACTGAAATCAAAATAATTATGCCATGTATTCAAGACCTTTTTCATGTAACTCTGGCTGCAGTAATATATGATTTATCCCTCCCACTCTCATTACTCATCCAGAACCGAGAAGTAAATGCATAAACTGGAAAGTAAAAAGGCAGAAAAGAAAACACTTTAAATCATCTCTGCTGCATAGTGATAACGTTGAGAGTAGCTGTTGAGGGCCTTGGAGTGGTAAATGGTAAAAGTATCTTAAAGTACGCAGTTGTAGGCATTGGTAAAATTGATGATCGCGTGCCAAATGTGCATGTTTATAAACATATTTCTCTCTGTGTCTGTTTCTGTTTCTGCTTCTCCTCTCCGAGTGCGGACCAACTGTGTGTCTGTCCATTTGGATGATCTTGCATTTGATCAGTCGCTTTGTTGATTGCTTGAAACTTGTGTCCATGCAATAAAACACTCAAAATGCCAACTTTATTTTGGGTCAAAGCCGGCCAGACACGCAACGTTGCCTGTCTGAGACGCTAAAACCAACTGAAGGAGAGTCTCAGATAAGCTTTTCAAATCCCCCTCCCGCTGCCCATGGCCTGAGCCAATTTTGCGTTGCGTTTGACCTTTTTCAAGAAGCATTTTTATAATTTATATAAATTTTTCTCTCACAACAAGTCGGCGAGAAACCTGTAGAAAATGGGTTAAACTGGTATTGTATAAGAGCAGAAGAAATACAAAAAAATATGATATAAAAAAAAAACATTCCAATAACCGAAGCGGGACGACTACCAACTGTGCATTTGGCGGAACTTTGCGCCACATGCGTCGCATATCTTTGACACAATCCGTGGCGCCCACCCGTTGTGCTCTCGAGGGCAACCTTTTCACTTCAAAGTCTATCTGCCTTGCAATCTATGGGTCCCTTTCTAATGCGACCGTTTCTCAAATTAAATTAATTCATAATGAACGAAATTATCAGAGCCAACCGTATGTCCAGCGGTGTCAATGGACGCTCTACGATCAACTCCCGATCAGCCCTCAGCCCTCTGCCCCCTGCCCTCTCTTCACCATCAGCCGCAGCTGCCCCAACTCCAACTGCAACTCCACCTCTACTCGCAGCTCCATCTTCATCTCCATTTCTTTACAAGGGCGTTACCAAGTAGTTAGAGCCGAGAAACCCGTCTCCCGACCGGGATTAATGATCGCGCTGACAGTGAAAATCCTGCGGTTATAACTTTTATAGCCCTTCTCGGGTCCCCACTTTAAAATGCCTGTGCAGCAGCAATTAGAGTATACGTTGCCTGAGCAAGGGTTCCTTGGCTCTTTCCATTTCTATTTCCATTTGGGTTTTGGTCTACACATGCGTCTTTTGGGCGAGATCATAAAAGATTTTCCTAGGAATTTGACAGGCCTCTAAAACTCAGAGCGCTGCGTACTTAAGTGCCATGGCTCATTAGTTACAGCCGCTGCGTGGGTTGAGCCAGTCTAATACAGATATACATATATTGAGAGAAGGTTATAGATATAGAGGAAGAGAGCTTAGGGATAAGCTGTTCAGCAGCCTAATCATTGCATATTGTTTAGATGTTTGCCAACATCTAATTGCAGGTGAGTGCAGCGAATGCAACAAATCCTTTGGCTGCCTTGGGTTTTGTGACTCTTACTTAGAAGTGATTTAAGCCAGCATTCAGTGCTAAAATCAACAAACAGTTAACACAAGGCCAAGACAATAGCACAATAGCTTGTCAGGGATTTAGGGAAATATATTACGAAAAGTGTAAAATAATAATGCAGCAGATTACGAGATAGTTCAAGTTCAAGTAAGGTGCGTAGAAAATGAAAACTTCAATCAAAACATAAAATGTTTCTAGTGGAATTTAAAAATTTCACTTTATTAGTCATTATTTTCTCTGTAGTCTATATTATACAATATTTCAACCTATGAAGTTTTTCTTGAGATAAATCTTAATAATAATGTAATATTTATGTGTTGAAACTAAAATCGTGCAATTTTGATACATAATTTAACGTCTATTATTTATTAAAATATGTTAGCTTAAGTTACAAGAATTTTATTGAATTAAATAATATTGCCAATTTTTTACAAAAAAGTATCAGACGATGCAAACTTAATAAAGAGCTTATTAAACAATTCCATATTAAATGAGCAGGTTCAAAACCTACTTTAACTTTTAATTACAAGTGCAAACTAATTAATACTTCTCGCAGTTTATGAATCTTTCTATAGACGTTATTATTCTTGTATTGGGTTCCTAAAGAGTATAAAATCTGGGTCAAATTTAATGATTATGCTTTAAGTGAGTTAAGCTATTTATAACTCGGCTTGTATCTATATTTAACAGAGGTTTTCGTTTCGCTAGTTATGATTATTGTAGTATATTATGTTGACTGCGAAATCCAATTATGGAATTCTTTCATGTCAATTAGAAATACCTGTATCTTGGCAAACGCCGACACAAGAACAACAGCGAATTCATTCACTTTCCACAGAAAGTCTTCAAGTTGTTAGAAATTCGATCACTTCCTCTTTGGGGCAGCAGCTGATAATGGAACTGATATTTCAACACAAACTAGCTGGCTGTCGTTGAACTCTACGAATTCAGACTGAAAGATACAGTGAGAGAGAGAGAGAGAGAGAGAGGGAAATCAATGCTGACTTGGCTTTCCCAGAATGCCCACACAGAACAGAGACTCTGGAGGAATTGCAGAGAGGAAAGACACATAATATTTCCAGCTGAAAATATGATTAATTTTGATTTCGGCGTTCTTGTCATGCCTTTTGCAAACACGTGTGTCTGTCTCATGTTCTGCTGCCTTCTAAATCGCAGCTTTCACTCATGCGTGCAACAGTTTGTTGTGGCATTTGGAGTTTTGGTCTTGGTTCGGCTTTGGGTTCGGATACGGGAAATGCGCATGCGCAAACGCAAATGTTGCATGGCCAAGTTGGGAGCTGCAACACAGCGCACACAGCAACAACAGGCAATAACAAACAACAAAACAAGAGAGCCACAAAGCAACAAAGCAACTACTACATGACATAGTGCCTGTCGTCTCATTAGGATTAGACCCACGTTATTTAATTGCATGTTAGGGATACCAGCTTATTTATAATGAGTTAGTTAAATACACACACGCACTGCAAACTGAGGCTGAGACTGAGACTAGAATGAGACCTCAGGAGACTTGGGACATCGAGGGAGAGAGACAGAGAGAGAGAGAGAGAGAGAGAGAGAGAGAGAGAGAGAGAGAGAGAGAGAGAGAGAGAGACAGAGCGTTAGTACACTGTACCAAATATATGTTGATTCAATAAAATATTAAAATAGTAATAATAATAAACTGGTTTTGTATTGTAAGATTAATATAAATAAGTAATTAAATAAATATTTTGCACAAATTATAATATGCAGTTTAATTTTCAAATTTTTTTCTTATGTTACTCATACTCAAACAAATTAAAAAAACAACTAAAAAAATACCTATAAGACCTATTTATATTTATGCAAAGTGGAATCACAAAAACTTAATGGTAAATAATAAAATATTTGGATTATCTGCATTAGATTTCCACTTACAAAATATAATGTCAAGCAAACTTAAAGCTGCGCCTAAATTATGGTTTGATCTTTTGACGTTTATATTCAAAATTTAATAATTAGACATAATTCTTTGTGCATGTATTATTTCTTGCAGTGTATTTCAACTTAGATTGCAGGCGTTGCTGCTGTCCGCTGCTATTGCTGCCAGGGAGCGAATGATTAATGATCCGAGCGCGCTTTAGGCGTTTCCTCAACTATCTCGCTCTATAGCTCATGCTCTCTCTCTTGCTCATTCTCTTCCTCTCTCTCTCTCTTTTCCACTCTCTCTCCCTCTCTCTCACTGTCATTCTTGCTCTGTCTTTGCCCTTCGCACTAGTTAACAGTGTGTTGGTTTTTCGTGAATTTATTTACAAATAAAATTATAGCTCCAGCCTGGCGTAGCTCAGCTGCAGCAGCAGCAACAACAACAACAGCAGCAACAACCTTCACAAGAACGACAACAACAACAACAACTTGAGCTGACCATTTAAACACCCCATAAACAATTTGCCATAATTTCGAGCAGCGTCAACGTCAACTGGAGTCAGTCGTCGGCGCTCCCTCATTACAAAATGACGGCAAATTGCAATTTTCGTTGAGCTGGTAGCCCGCATGCCGCACGTTGCATGCCACAGCAGCAGCAGCAACAGTGCACAGTGGTTGCCTTGTATGGCAGCCGCACCCAAAAATACAAAAAATCCAAAAGCATATTGTTAATATACAACACGAAATGGATCACAGCAGCCGGCTATATCCTATAGCTCGATAGAATCGATCGGGTCAAATTTTAAAACATTCGTATTTTTCAAGATAATTTAACTTTAATATTTGGCGCATCCGAAATTACAATATTTTGTTGGTTTCTGCTTGCAATATATTCCCCTCCAGTTAAGTCGACCAGATTGTCTGTTGCATATCTACGCTGTTCCCTATACGATCGTCATACAATTTATACTATCGATAGATAGATGAAGCGAAGATTGTACATTTGAGAAACAATTAGCATACACTTTGTCTGAACTTAAGTGATAGATTTTTTGATATTTTGCCAATAAACGGAACCACTGTGCAGTGGCAGCAGCAGCAAGTAGCTGAAGCTCAGCCGCAGTTGCAGTTGCAGTTGCAGTAGCTGATGCCCGACTTCATCGCTGTGACAATCAACGCGCACGTCGCCGTCTCTTGATGTGATGTGATCTGATGTGATGAGTGCGTCTATCATATCGTCAATGCGTCCTACCCAGCTCCTCTCCAGCTCACCTCAAGCTCCTCTCCAGCTCCCATCATGCCCAGCATCGTGGTCGTCAACTGGGCTCTGCTGGCGTCGTCACTGTCAAGCGGCAACATCATCATGCAGTCGCAATCGCCTCGACTTTGCCTTGATCTTGATCAGGCGCTGCTCTGCTCTGCTCTGCTCTCAGATGCAGCCCATCATCATCGTCATCGTCATCGTCATCGAAATTGTCATGTCACGAAAGTTGGCTCCCAGCAGCTGCTAAAAACTGCTTAAAGCCCCAGCCACAACAAAAACAATAAGCTAGGCAGCCAGGCGGCGTCTTCGGATTTTTATTGCGGCATTCGCGGCATTAGCCCTTTGGACGCATATTGGGGTATAATCACTTTGTCGTTAAGCGTGTGCATTTTACACTAATTAAGCACTCTAACCCGATAACGTATGCACATTTAGATATGTGCATACTGCTTAACGGCAGTGTAATTCAATTTTGTGGCTTAGCCAACGATTGGGCCAGTTTTCTTATGCCAAGATCCACAACTTTTGGGAATTAAAAGTTCAATGAGAAACATTTCAACAAATCTTATGTTTTTTATATTTTCATGAACTTCTATGAGGAAAATAATATACGGTTCGTAATTAATTTAATCTATATTTGCAGTTGAATTCTAAATTCTATTCGATTTGTACTTGAACAATAGAGCAAAATACAATTTATTATAGAGCTATAATATGTAGGAACAAAATAAATTAATGCTCTTACACTAAGAAAATTATCCATAGTTTTCTTTTGCTTGAATCAACAGTTTGCAGTGTTAAAAGTTAAATAACACTTAAAATTCTAGAATCATAAATGAAACACTTTATTTACGCATTTTAATTCGTATTTTTATTAACTTTTAAGATTATAATAAGTTAAGATTGGTGCTTAAATTATGCCTATTTTCATTATTTGTTTTACTTAAACGATATTCCTTGCTGATTCTATTCAGATTGGCAATTGAACTCTAGAACAAATCAAGATTAACTTAAGATCCATATTTTGTAATACGAATCATTCTTAATTTTTGTGAGTTTAGATAAAAAGCATATTTAAATGGCTATTTTTCACAGTGTGCTTGTCAATTCCAAAATGAATAGCATAAAAAGTGTCATAAATTAACACAAAATAAATGTGGTTTCACCCGAGAGAGTTTGATTGAAATAAACAGATTGTATTTATTGAAATAATGCCAGGGAAATACCAATTAACATTCTATGAAATGTCAACAATTTGTCAGGCTTATCGTTGATCGCAGAGGGAGGGTATCGATTATTCGTATAGAGCTGTTGTCGCAGATGGATTTGCTTCACTTGTTGTAATTGTTTCGAGCGGCAAAAGTCGGCTGCTGGTCTTGAGATTTTTGTGGCTTAAATGCCTTTTAAATGCGGCTCCCCACGGGAATATGGCCCGATGTCGCCAGTCTGACTGAAGGCCTGAATGTTGTAGTTGTTGCTGTTGTTGTTGTTGTTGTTGTTGTTGTTGATGTTGCTGTTGTTGTTGATGTTGCTGCTGTTGTTGCTGCTGCTGCTGTTGACATTGTGATCAACGATAGCGGCCTGACAACTGATGGCAATCACTTGTCGCGCTTCAGATCATCCGCCTGTTGCCTGCTGCATGTTGCACGTTGCACGTTTAATGTTTGATATTGTGTTGCTTGTTGTTGTTGTTGTTAGTGTTGTTGCCCAATGGCTTGACACAGATTTGTTGGCCAAAGTTGGCGACAACGTCGTCGCCTTTTTAGGCTTAGGCTCAGGCGTCTCTCTGTGAGTTGTTGGCAGGCCAACTTGTTGTTGCAACTGCTTGTTGCAACTAACTACCCATGCTGCCCCCGCTGCCCTAACTGTTGCATATGACTGCCAATTGACAATTGACGCAAACATCATCAAAAACTGTCTAATTAAAAACATTGAACGCAATGCGTAACTGAAATCGATCGAATGCTGTCAGAGTTCTTGCAACAGACGCAAGAGGTAGGAGGCAAGAGGCAAGAACCGCAGCTTTCATACATATGCCGACAAAGCATTTGACTTTATGACATTTGCAATGAAGAAAGAGCGACAGAGCGAGCGCTGGCGAATAGAAAGAGATGCCGCAACGCTTTGGCTATTTATTTTGTAATTTTTCTCAGCATTTTTGCTGTTCATTCTTTCTCTAAATTATGGACTCTCGCAGCCAAGTTGAGAAAAGAGTCGAGAAAAAAATCAACAATGATTCGTATAAATTGGAAACATTAAAAAAGCAATCAAAAATGTTCGGGCCAAGCAACAACAGCAACACAAACCACACAAAAGAACTGCGGTATGGTATGGTCTATGGTCTAAGGTCTGGGGTCCCGGGTTTCGGGTCCCGGGTCAGTTTAACCTGCGCTGGCGTGTTAACCTGCTGCTGCCTCTCCACGCAACGCAACAGTTGAACAGTTGAAGCAGTTTCGAGCTACAACCACTTGCTGCTGCCTCACATGATCATGGCGTGTTTGGCCAGGGAGGGAGCTGTGGTATTACCCGATTGAACATTGATCGAGAGAGTGGTAGGAGGAGGTACGAGAGGCAGTTAGATCTCTGGTTTAGAGTCTTTGCGGGGTACTGCAACCTCACTCAAACTGAGCTGCCTGGCGTTGACTGACTGATATGAGGCAAGAAGAGCAGCAACATCGATTGTTAATCAGTTAGATATAAAACAAAATACGGCAACAGAATCAAACTCACAGCAACGACATGTTAATGATGTTTTTCTCCTCTATTTCTTTTTATACCCTGTACCGTTGAAATGGTCAACAAAAAGGATTGATAACTTTGTGCAAACAAGTAACAAGCAGCAGGAGGCGTGGCACACCCTACAAAGTGTATATATTTTTGATCAGTAGGACAAGCTGAGTCGATGTAGTCCTAGTGAATACCATAAGCAGATTAAGTTTACTTTAAATGTTCACATATTTAATACCATATTAATACCATATTAAATTTTTTGATATTTACCAATTCTTCAAGTTTCATTTAAATCTATCCATAATTTAGAGAGATATGATTCATCAAATTTTTGCTAATCTATTTAATGCATTCAAACGCTCAATAATTACAAATTGAATTAATATTGTTTATCAATGTTATATTAAGGGGTACATTATTTACATTTATTTAAATATATTATTTAAAAACATAATGATATATATGTACATTATGGGAAATACATTGGATTTCTAAATAAAAAAAGGGTACAGGGTATTTTACAGCAGGGTGCGTCCGATCTCCGTCTTATAGTTTTTCTTTTTTGGGTGTTAGATAAAAAAATAAAGCGAATGAGTATACAAAATATATACGAAAACAAGTCAAACAAAAAGAATGTTTAACTGAAACGTTTGGCCCACGTTTCCTAGAAGTCTCCGAGTCTCTGCCAAGACGCGCTCTATTGATGTTATTTATGTGAAATGTCTGTGAAATTATTACCCTTTTTTTTTGTTTTTGGTTTTCTGTTGGGCTAGAAATTTATTTGATTCGACTGTGTATTTTACTCGCTTTTAATTAGCAGTCGAAAACAAAGCATACGGCATTCAACATTCAACATTCGGCATTCGGAGTAGAAACATGGTAATTTAATCTGTGATCCGTTTTCTTTTAGATTTCAATCTTGATTCACTTTGGGCACTCATCAAGTAGTGTCTATAGAGCTTTAAAATGTGATTTCATTCGTTGATCGTTGCGGTCTATCTTCTATTATACTTGTAATTCCCTAAAGTCTTATCAGCCCATCCGTTAACAGTTTTTGACGCTGTTTTGTTTGCCTTTGATTGCATTTAGTTGCAAATTGATTGACATATTAGTGAGATATAGTGCACTTTAAGAATTTCGACTCGCTCATTATTTAGGCCTGTGGGTAGATTAATTTAACTGATTAGATTTATATCCATCCACATTGATTTTTCATGCATTTGGGTCAACCAAAAGAAGTATTTCCACATAGAATATAGTGTGAAATTTCGTGTATCTTAAGAATGCATTGATCTTGTTTTCCTAAAATTATCATAAGTATTATGAGCTAATCAATTGCATTCTGTTAACTAATTATAGACTGATCAAGTTTTTTATGCCATATAAAATATATTCTGCTTTGTTTGAGGGTATTAAAATTATCTTAACTTGAAGTCAGCGATATTTTTATATTTATATAAAATATATTTTTTTTATTGTTAATAGTGCTGAACATTTTATTAAATGCTGGGAGTTAAATCAAACAATTTTTTAAATGTATTCTTTTGTACTTTATTTCTTTAGAATATTTACAGAATAATCTTTAGATGGCAATGCTTCACATAAATAATCTAGACGTTCTTTAGGCATAACAATCCAATAAAAATATACATTATAATTTCCAAAATGTATATTGTCAGTCCAATGAGCTCATCCAGAGCAGTTTCAAATGCTAATTGAATCGAATAGTTCTCATTCTATATGGCACACACTTTGAACAGTTTGCAGTAGCTTTAAAATTTACATAAGATATATGCTCATATATAGTATATAGTATATACAAACAGATCTACAAATATATGTTTTATTCTTACATACAAAGTCCAGTCCATTCATTGGCAATTTCCTGTCTGTGTCTGCGACTTGGGCTGAACTCTTTGTTAAATTGTGAATGAATTGAATAGCCATTTAGCAGCAAGTGAATCAGTTGACCATAATTTGACTAATTCTAATGGATAGATATGAATCAGTAGTGCTTATTGCCTTTACGATCGGCCCATACCTATCTGCGCCCTACACAATAAAAAACTATTCAAGCCCGACTCTACTTGGCCAGGGCGTTTCGTTCTTCTCGGTTTTCTTTTCTTTTTTTATTGCGGCCACAATTTTGCATATGTTGATGGTCAGATCAAGGTTGTTCTGTGGATGTTGTTGATGTTGCTGTTGCTGTTGCTCTTGCTGTTTGTTCATCAAATTATATAGAGCTACCAGTTGGACTACTCGGCGCAGGCATAGTTAAAGCTGTAGGTATCCTGTGTGCTCCTGCCATAAGCAAACTAAAAATTGGCTCAACACACAAAAGGTAACCAGCTTGGGTATGTACACTGAGAAAAATGAGGTGCGCCGTTGTAGGTAATATTGCAAACTCTTTGAAATTTATTTTATTTCTTAATTTGTTTAATTGTTCTGTGTTTTCTGGAATTTTAATTATTATGTTTACCTCGTTTTATTTTATTTATTCTATTTATTTGATTAGATATATTTCTTTTGTGTATTTTGTTTATATTATTTATTTAAACTATTATACATATTTTATTTCTTTATTTATTTATTTAAATTATATTATGATGTTTATTTTGTTTATATAATTTATTTTTTTGTATTTAGCTTATTTGATATAATTTATTTATATCGTTTGTTTAATTTATTTTATTTGTTATATTTATGTTATTTATTTTATTTATTGTAATTATTTTTATTGCATTTATTTCAGTTTATTTTTTTGTTGTATAGTTTATGTATTTTATTTATTTGAATTATTACAAAAAATTATGAATATGAAATGAAAAAAGTTTAAAATTGGATAATGAAACAAACACAGTATTTCCCACAGTGCATTCCTGTTACTCAAACTTCAGCGCTCGTAGTGCCTGTTTGTTCGTGTCGTCTCAAACGCGTTGCCTGACAAGGCAGCTCCCTCTCTAGCTCACTCTCATTCTCTCTCTCCCTCTTTCTCCATCTCTCTCTCTCTCTCTCACTCTCTTGCTCTTTCTCTGACTCAGTCTCTCAGCCATCCTGCCTGTTGTGCGTCCAGTTGGAACGCCAAGCGCTGGTTGAGCTTGAGAGAGGCAGAGCAGGAGATCGGGAGAATTCTCTCTCTCTCTCTCTCTCTGTCTCTCCTCTCTCTCTCTCTCTCTCTCTCTCTCTGCATATTGTAGGCAAAGAGACTCGCGCCTAAAAATATCTATAAGCTCCGCTTGTGGCACAACTTTTGCATCGAGAGCTGGAGCCGAGTGCCTCAGCTGAGGGCAGCTGCAACGCGTTTCGATTAGTTTGCCGCGGCGGCTGTCTGTCAGTTGTCTGTCCCCTCCGTCCCCTCTGTCTCCTCTCTCCCCTCTGGTCCGACTCTCTGGCAGTCAGTCAGTCAGGGCCGTCGCAGCGCTGTCTTGTTAATTTTTGGAGCTATTTATTTTGATGTTTTCGCTTTTACGCTCTCGTTAAAAGTTCTGCCAACGACAGTGGGGAGCGGGAGGGGGAGCGGCAACGACTAAAAGTGAATGCAAAAGAAACTAAACAGAATGCGAAAAGGCAAAAATATAATAAAATTCGCTGACCAACATGAATGCCATGAGTGCGAATGTATCTGAGACTCGGCAGGCCAAAGTATCTGTGTGTGTCTGTTGTGTGTGTGTGTGTGTGTGTGTGTGTGTGTAAATGTGCAACGTTGCATCACGAGATAGTTGAAAAGATATGCATAAGAAATTGGAAAATGCTAATTAATATGTTTCTGCACAGCAGATACGCGATACAGCGAGGCCCAAGTGCAAGTGGATCTGTTTACATAAGCGTTAACTGTGCACACCCACACACAGATACTCTCACACAGATACACACACATGCGCACACTCTTTCTCAAGACATTCGCACTTACTCGAAGAAATTAAATTAATTTTTATTAGGCGTCAAGCCATAAAGAACATCGGCCGCAAAATACTGACAGACTGAGCAACTGACGAACTGCATGAATGACAAGCTCACATGACAACGCTTTACAATTAAGAACAATGCCAAGTTATTCAAATAGATACGACCAGACTGGCAACCGGGCTGGGGGCATTTGTAGATTGAGTTGTACGAGCTCATTCATTTGTTTTGGACTCGGCCTGCTGAATTCCATTGCTATGACACAAAATATTAATGGTAATTGCCAAAGTTCGCTTTTAATCGGAGCAGGAAATGTGTAGAAAAAAATTATAAAATTAATCATGTCAACTGCAAATTAATTCAGACAAGCTGATTAACTTTATTTATATTCTATGTGCTTTTCTTTATTGATTAAGAATTATACTATTAAATTAAATTTTTTTATTTATCTGCTTTAAGGTTGCGAATATTTACTCTTTAAACTTTCGATTGATAAAATTATTGATAATGCTCATTAACTTTATTCTCGTTTTATTCCTTTTTATTCTATGCCATTTTCTTTTTAATTAAGAATTACTATTTTTTATTTATATCTGTTCTTTAATTGTTAATATTTATTCTTCAAATTTTGTATACCCTGCACCCATTGAAAAATGCGAAAAACAGGGTTATTAACTTTGTGCAAATGTATGTTTATTTATAAAATTAATCATGCCAACTGGAAATTAATTCGCACTTGCTAATAAACTTTACTTTCATTCTCTTTCTATATTCATTTAAAATGTTTGCTATTTAATTCATTATCTCTCATTTATTTATTTTAAGTTTATAAATATTTACTCTTCAAACTTCCGATTGATAACACATAAAACTGTTAGTTTTACGATTTTCCAAATATTTTGTTTGTAATTGGATACGCTTTAACTGGCTTAGCTTTTCATGGTATACATTTATACTATAAATGAAATTTATAAACAAGAATGCTTGCTTTATTCATTTCATGTTAATGGCTTACAAGAAAGTCTTTAAAAAACTATAAAACGTGTTCTTTTTTTATTATCATTTCAACCAGAGGTTAGTTAACAAAAAGCATAGATTGAAATATTCAAAGAATGCAATAGATGCTCTTGAAATTTGTTTATTCTTCGACATATCAAAAAAATAAATAACAAAATAATTAAGAAAACAATCAATATCTCAGGAAATCATATACAATTTATAAATCAGGGAGTAAACGGGGCGTGGCATATGCAATTCGAAACAAACTTGATTTACATGTGCTATATATACATCTATACACATTATAAATTTCGCTACTCTTAGTTTTATAGTTTTGGAAAACTGCGCTTTTATCAAAACAGCTTTTATTGCATTATATTTCACATCTTCCCTAATATCCAGACAGTTAAATGATGTCATAGAACCTAATTTCATGCTTTTCATGTAGCCGATAAGCAAATGTATCTGTGAGATACATGTGAAACGGCAGCTTGTTAAATTAGACACTTAAGCAACAACAAAAGATTTATTTGAGCTGCCAAAAACTGTAGGGTTGTCTTTGGATTGTTTGCCAACTGCTTGGATGTGAGGCAGTTCGTTGTCATTGATAAAGAGCAAAAAGCAAAAGCAATTACAATACGCCGAATAATTTTCGCAAGCGACAGCGGCAACAGCAGCAACAGCAGCAACAGCTGGCAGCAGTACCTACATAAACATATACATCCATATCTATAGATTCAATGAGTCATAATGTGAACGGGAAATGGGCAGGGGTATGGGAGCCAATGAGCAATATGCACCTACAACCAGCGGCAGAGCAAACACTTGGACAACAACAATAAAGCCCAAGACAAGCGAAACGATTACAAAGAAAAATAATTTGCGCAAATTGTAAAATCGTAAACCGACAAGCGGGAAGCAAAGAGACAGAGACAGGAGCGGAGAAAGAGAAGGAGAACCGAGCATAATAGCAGTGATCCGTCATAGCTGCAAAATGTTACTGAACTCGACTAATCTAATCAAATCAAATCAAATCAATGCCCGCATAAGGTATGAGGTATGAGCTATCAGGTTACCCGTAGAATCTCTGCCCGGCCATTGTGCAATTGGTAAGAGGTCTGAGCCTAATTTCGTTGCAGCACTTCCTGGCTTACACCCAAAACTGGCTTGATCGATCGATGTGTTCGATAAAGAAAGGGCAGGAACAAACAATTGAAGACGATTCTGCTGTTCCTTCTCGCTCTCCTTCTCCGGCTGCTGTTGTAACAAAATCCTAGCCAAAGATACAGATACACGAGTGGTACCTGAGAGCCCCGAGATGTTTGCACGGTCAACTTTCAACAATTTGTAGGCTACCTGCAGCCGAAGGTGTGGGTTTTCCTGAGAACAGACTGAGGTTGCGACTGAGCCGCTGCTAACAGCCTGGCTGACAGATACGCATCGATTCAGTTCAGACTGAGACTGCAAAGAAGACTTCGCCTGCAACTGGCCCTCGCAGTGGGAATGGGATGTGTTTGGTTAATCAGCACCTGTCGACTGCAGCAAACGGCGTCAACAGGTAAACACAGTTTTTGGGAAAGTTTGAAAGTGTATATTATTCAAGTCATATGGAGCAGCTTGATCTGGCCCAAGAGATCAGCCTTCTTTCCGTAAACAAAAACCAGTGAGGACGGAGCAGATCAGTTGGTCGGAAGGTTACGAACGGACGTAACCGACAGATGCAGACCCTGTAATCAGTATTTCCATAATACCTACATACTAAAAATATAATTTGCATGCGATATATTCTCCCTTTGCGAAGTCGAACAAATTGTCTATATCTATATATATATATTCGCTAAGGCCGAACGTAACCGACGGTAGCATAACCAGTAGGTAGTACTTTTATTATATCCACACAGTAAATGTAATTTGCATGCCCAACCCAACCAATTGTCTGTTACATATCTTCGTTGTTTCCCATCCGATCGTAATAAAATTCTAATAAATTTCTTCTGGGTGTTACACACTTTTCTGATTTGCACTAAGTTAATAGACCTTTTTGTAATTTTGTAGAGTACAGGGCTAAGACCCTCTCAAAACACAAAAAACACCAAGAGCAAAGGCAAAATAAATAAAGCCAAATGAGTAAGCTTTGCTCGTTGGCCAAACAAAGCACTAACTGATCGTCGGAGATTGCGAGCCGCGGCTGATTGACCAGCCGGCCAGCTTGATCAGCAGTAACAACAACTGCAACAACAGCAACTGCTCTCATAAATCAAGAAAAATCAGTCAATTTTTTTATATGGACATCGGTTGTGTGTGCGCGTGTGTGTGTGTGTGTGTAAGGCGCGTATATCAAACTGGCATTGCCTGAAATTAACAATTGATTTCAATAATTTTTTATTATTATTTCGCTCTGCTCTCATCGCTTAAGCCGATCTGCAGATCTCTCGCTCGGAAACTTCCACTCGCTCAATTGCCATTCAGCGGCACGTCGCTCTCTTGCTGAATATGAGAGTCTCACTCAATTCCCGGGCTCCAAGAGTCGATATGGACCACAAGAAACTCGTCTAACCGGTGTGACGAGTGTCAATGTTCGTTTGGCGTTGACGCTCAACGAAACAGACAAGGGAGACGCACTGCACAGTGGGGCCAGCTGCTCTGTGAGCAGATCACTAGATAAACAGATTAAGCTTCAAGCAATTTAATATTGCTGTTAACTTGCGATATGTAAATGCAGTTCATATATTTGTTTATTCATTAAATAACACAAAATGCAGTCTACATAAAAAAACAAATTAAAATTAGCAAGTAATTTAAGTTTAATATTCAGAAATCTGAAGATAAAAATGAAAGAAAATAAATTGAAATAAAATTTTATAATTTAATAGGACCAGCATTTGCTTTAAAAACTTACATAATTTATACATTTTATCTTATTAATATAATTTAAATTTTTCAATAATTAAATTGTATAATAATACATTAAAAGTAAGTTTTTTAAATGGGTTAATTATTAAATATTTTAATAATTTTATACCAATTATCAAAATAACGCATGGAATGCGGATAGCATTAAATTTAACCAAGTAGCTTACACTATTTGGGATCAATAGTGGTTTACTTTTGGAAAAGAGAGATTCATGGGCTTTAATGTTATAGCTTTTTGAGAAAAACTTGCTCAGGTTCAGCGATCCCCCAAACCATTATTTCACTTATTGTATGTATATATATTCATAAATTTAAATTACCAATAACCTAAAATTTAAATCAACATGGTATATAAAGATTTTAATTACATTTATATACTATAGATGCTTTCCAACAACATTTACATTTTTAAAGATGGGACTTATCTTACATAACTGATCAGAGCACTTTCCTGCCAGCAGATGGAACTTGTAGATAGCCTAATCTGAGAAGAGTATGTGAGTAAAATTATCGCTCATCTATTGCTCAACTAATGCTGTAAGTTCCAATATGCATCGGCATATCACCTGCTTATCCGTCGATCTCACTTCCTCCTCTCGGCTCATCTTACAGCCCAGCGCTTCCTACTCTCGCACGCAAACTGAGCAAACCTGAGCCTTTTCACAGCCCACTTGCACATACACACACACACGCACACTCACACACACACCCATAGTAGTAGTATAGATGAATTTGTCAACATGCAGCCCACTGTGCATTGCATTGCTTTTGTTTTTGCCTTTGCCTTTGCATTGTTTGTTTTGCTCAGCTGCGAGTCTCTTTGCTCTCTGTGTGCGTGCTCATTGAGTGCTCGCCCAGAGGCATAATTTGAGTCGCTCTCTCTCTCCCTCTGAAATGCACTCAATTCTCCGAACTCGGAGCTGGCAACTCAGCGGCACTTGCTGCTCTTTTGGGTTGGCTGCATGCGATCAGTTTTTGAGCAGACTTCGAGCCGAACGCACGCGTTGTCGGTTGAAGCGAACAAGAAAAGCAAGACGAAGTCGCGTAATGGGAGCGTTGAGTGTTTGAAAGCAAAGAGATACAAGATACAAAATTCAACAAAGCTAAAAAAGAAACAACAACAACAACACCTCGCGTTTCGGTATCGCGCCCCCCACTTGGATTACGGTCAGCGCGAAAGAGCCAAAAAATAAAAAAAACAAGCAAATTGAATTAAAAATAAAATAGAAATACGAAATACGAAAAAAGCAGCCAAAGTGCTATGTTTCCCTAAAGTGTTGTGTGAGTGTGGATTGTGCAACTGCAACAGCAACAGCAACAATACAAAATGGGCTGCAATGAATGAATCCGAATGAAACTGCAGCAGCCCAAACCCAAACCCAAACCAAAACGAATTATCTTCGCAAACTTAAAGCACAAATCTAGCTAGAAACAAGCTAAAGTCAACATGCTGGCTAGCCACATGCTCTATGTGCTCATCGCCAGCTGTGTCATGCCCATCTTCGGGGCGGCACTTAGCAAAACGGTGCTCTATCAGGCTCCGGACGAGTGTCGCTGGTCCGGCGGAGGGGAACAGGACATCACACTCGTCTGTCATCTGCGCACCATCAACTCGGAGCTGGAGAACACGAACTTCAGCGTCATTCAACCACACAATACAGTGCGTTTGCGCCTAGAATGCAATGATGCGCTGTTTTTCCAGAGCAGTCTCAGTCCGGACAGCTTTCGATCGCTGGTGGAGCTGAGGGATCTGACCATTGAGTACTGCAAGCTGGGCAACCTGACGGAAGGTTCCTTCCGAGGGTTGCATGAGCTGAGGAATCTCACGATACGCACCCACAATGGCGACTGGTCGACCATGTCGCTGGAGATGGCCTCGAACAGCTTTGTGGAATTCCGGCAGCTGGAGAGACTGGATCTGAGTCTGAATAACATCTGGCTAATACCGGATGGCATGGTCTGTCCGCTCAAGTCGCTGCAGCATCTCAATGCCAGCTACAACAAGATTCAGGACATCAGCAACTTCTACTTCAGCGCTTCGCTCAGCTCTAGGAAGTCCAGAATCTGCGGCTCCACCTTGCAATCGCTGGACTTGAGCGCCAACAAAATGGTCAGTCTGCCGTCGGCCATGCTGTCGGCTCTGGTGCGTCTGACCCACCTGAACATGGCCAGGAATAGCATGAGCTTTCTGGCAGATCGCGCCTTTGAGGGCCTGATCTCGTTGCGTGTGGTGGATCTGTCGGCGAATCGATTGACATCGTTGCCGCCCGAGCTGTTTGCCGAGACGAAGCAGCTGCAGGAGATCTATCTGAAGAACAACTCCATCAATGTGCTGGCTCCTGGCATCTTTGGCGAGCTGTCCGAGCTGTTGGTGCTCGATCTGGCCAACAACGAGCTCAACTCTCAGTGGATAAATGCAGCCACCTTTGTGGGCCTGAAGCAGCTGGTGATGCTGGATCTATCGGCCAATAAGATAAGTCGCCTGGAGGCGCACATCTTCCGTCCGTTGGCCAGCCTGCAGGTGCTGAAGCTGGAGGAGAACTACATTGATCAGCTGCCCGCTGGCATCTTTGCCGAGCTGAGCAATCTGCACACGCTGATTCTATCCAACAATCGCATCTCGGTGATCGAGCAGCGGACGCTGCAGGGACTGCAAAGTCTGCAGGTGCTCTCGCTGGACTACAATCGGCTGTCCAGGCTGGATCAGCGTGCCCTGGTCAACTGCAGCCAGCTGCATGATCTGCATCTGAATGACAACAAGCTGCAGGCTGTGCCGGAGGCCCTGGCGCATGTGCCGCAGCTAAAAACGCTGGATGTGGGCGAGAACATGATCAGTCAGATCGAGAATACAAGCATTACCCAGCTGGAGAATCTGTACGGTCTGCGTATGACTGAGAACTCGCTGACCCACATCCGTCGCGGCGTCTTCGATCGCATGAGCTCGCTGCAGATACTCAATCTGTCCGGCAACAAGCTGAAGACGATCGAGGCCGGAGCTCTGCAGCGCAACTCTCAGCTGCAGGCCATTCGATTAGACGGCAATCAGCTGAAGAGTATTGCCGGACTGTTCACGGAGCTGCCCAACCTGGTGTGGCTAAACATCTCGGGCAATCGCCTGGAGAAGTTCGACTACTCGCACATACCCATCGGTCTGCAATGGCTGGATGTGCGTGCGAATCGCATCACGCAGCTCGGCAACTACTTCGAGATCGAGAACGAGCTGAGCCTGAGCACCTTCGATGCGAGCTACAATCTGCTGACGGAGATCACCGCCAGCTCCATACCGAACAGCGTGGAGGTGCTGTATCTGAACGATAATCAGATAGGCAAGATACAACCGTACACGTTCTTTAAGAAGCCCAATCTCACGCGTGTCGATCTGATCAGAAACAAGTTGACAACGCTCGAACCGAACGCCCTGCGACTCTCGCCCATCGCCGAGGATCGCGAGATACCCGAGTTCTACATCGGACACAATGCGTACCAGTGCGATTGCAATCTGGACTGGCTGCAGAAGATCAATCGCGAGTCACGCACGCAGCCGCAGCTCATGGATCTCGATCAGATCTACTGCAAATTGTCCTACGCCCGTGGCGCCACGCACGTCTCCCTCATCGAGGCCAAGTCCAACGACTTCCTCTGCAAATACGAATCCCACTGCTTTGCCTTGTGCCACTGCTGCGACTTCCAGGCCTGCGACTGCAAAATGGAGTGCCCCGATCGCTGCGCCTGCTATCACGATCAGAGCTGGACCTCCAATGTCGTCGACTGCAGTCGCGCCAGCTACGAGCGCTCCCTCCCCGCCCACATACCCATGGATGCCACGCAGCTCTACCTGGACGGCAACACATTCACGGAGCTGCAGAGCCATGCCTTCATTGGACGCAAGCGCCTTAAGGTGCTGCATCTGAATCATTCGCGCATCGAGACCCTGCACAATCGCACCTTCTACGGCCTGCTGGAGCTGGAGGTGCTGCAGCTGCAGAGCAATCTGCTGCAGGCGCTGAACGGCAACGAGTTCCAGGGCCTGGACAATCTGCAGGAGCTGTATCTGCAGCACAATGCCATTGCCAGCATCGACACGCTCACCTTCACGCACCTGTACCATCTGAAAATACTGCGGCTGGACCACAATCAGATCAGCTCCTTTGCCGTCTGGAACTTCCTGCCCACGTACCTTAACGAACTGCGCCTCGCCGGCAATCCCTGGAGCTGTCGCTGCGAGTTCATCGACAAGCTGCGGGACTACATGGGTCGCCACGAGTACGTGCAGGACCGTCAGCGCATGCGCTGCCTGCTGCCGGGCAACAGCACCAAGGAGCCCCAGGTGGAGATGGCCATCTATGCGGCTTCCGCGGAGTCGCTGCCCGTGGTGCAGTGCAGCCAGACGCTGCAGCTGGGCCTGGACAACAGCTACAACTTTGCGGAGCGTGCGGGGGATGCGGGCGAGGACGTGGCCCAGGGCAATATGACCTCCACCAAGATGATACTGACACAGCCGCCGAAGCAGGACTACATACCCATACTGGTGGCCATTCTCACGGCCTTCATCTTCATCATGATCTGCACGCTGCTCGTGTTCATCTTCCGGCAGGAGATGCGCGTCTGGTGCCACGCCCGCTTCGGCGTAAGGCTCTTCTACAACGGGCAGAAGGACGTGGACAAGAACGAGCGCGAGAAGCTCTTCGATGCCTTCATCTCGTACTCCTCCAAGGACGAGCTGTTCGTGAACGAGGAGCTAGCGCCCATGCTGGAGCTGGGCGAGCAGCGCTACAAGCTCTGCCTGCATCAGCGGGACTTCCCCGTCGGCGGATATCTGCCGGAGACCATTGTGCAGGCCATCGACAGCAGCCGGAGAACCATCATGGTCGTCTCCGAGAACTTCATCAAATCGGAGTGGTGCCGCTTCGAGTTCAAGTCGGCGCATCAGTCGGTGCTGCGGGATCGACGCCGTCGCCTCATCGTCATCGTGCTGGGCGAGGTGCCACAGAAGGAGCTAGATCCGGATCTGCGGCTGTACCTCAAGACCAACACCTATCTGCAGTGGGGCGACAAGCTCTTCTGGCAGAAGCTGCGCTTCGCCCTGCCCGACGTGTCCAATGCCACGCACGCCGCACGCAACGCCCAGCCCTGCCACGCCCCCATCAACCATGCCGCCTACCACCATCATCATCATCTGCATCAGCAGCAGCAGCAGCAACAGCAGCAGCAGCATCAGCAGCAGCAATTGCACTTGCCACTGCCGTTGCATGCGGTGCATCCGCATCATCCGCATGCGCATCCGCATCCGCAGCAGCAGTTCATGCTGCCCCCGCCCCCCACCATGCAGCCGGGCAGCTTCCGCCGCCAGCCCTCCACGCAGCAGCAGCCGCCCCCCTCGCACCGCGCCAACAACAACAACAGCAGCAGCAGCAACAACAACAACGCCTCGCAGCAGCAGGCGGCGCTGCTCATGGGTGGTGCAGGTGGCGCAGCTGCAGCAGCAGGTGGTGCACAGATGATTCCACTGGCGGGCGGCATTCAGCAGCAGAGCCTGCCGCTGCCGCCCACGCAGTCGGCGTCGCAGCCAACGCCAGCGTCGCGCAATTTGCACATGTGAGTCGGAGAGAGGTAGGGAGAGTTGGTGAGAGGTTGAGAGAGGGAGCCAGTGAGAGATGCAGAGAGAGATTAGAGTTGAAGTGGGATGGGAAATTGGAATGCCATTCCGCCTATTGCTCTTATTGAATTCCACCCGCTCCGCGTATTATCCCAAATCTTAAAACTAACAAAAGAATAGCGTCTTTTATTATTAAACTTCTTGATATATTAGCTCTTAGCTATTATTTCTATTTGATGCTATCAAGATTAAATTTCCATAGATGATTAAAGAGGCAAGGAAAATTAAAGTAAATATGTAGAATTTTATTTAGATTAATAGTTATTTTCTATTTCTGTTTGATAGTTCAATATAAAATGATTTCATAATATACCATATATATTATTTTATAGGGCATTTAAAACTTGTATTAAATAGATATGCTCATTTGTTAATGTCAGCTTGAATTTAAAACAAAATTGGAGAGAGTCACAAGTCACAGTTACAAGTCGCAGTCACAGTTACAGTCGCAATATGCAAATGAAAAGCGTTTACCGATAAAAGCCTAGTTACAACTTGAAACTTGAAACAACAGCCAAGGCAGCAACAACAACTGCAACAGCCAGGGGGCAAGCAAACGAGTAAAAGCAAGAATGAAAATGCAATGAACAACAACAATAATAAAATAACAACAACACTAAAATACCAAATAGTCAAGTAAAGTAGATACAGGGTAGCGGGGTGCCTCGGCATACCCGGCCAAACGGGGGAGCTGCCGAAGCCAATTGTTGTTGGGTTTTGTTCTGTTCTGTTTTCTTACGGCCAAGCTATTTTCAGTTTCCTGGCTCGTAGCGAGATTCAGAAAATTGATGTTGCATGCAACACACCAACAATAACAACAGCAACAACAACAACAACAGGCAGGCAGAGGGACAGACAGACTGAAAGAGAGACGGATAGACGGACAGCCGGACAGACCTACGTACGTACTTACTTACTGCTAGACGCAACCGAGGCCCAAAACAATTTTTATCCGCTCTTAAGTTTTTGTTTTCTTTTTTGTTGCATGTGGTTGCACTGCAAGAAAAATAGTTGTTATTGATTAGCATATTTTAAAGAGTGTAGACAAATTATGCGATACAGTATAATGCAGATAATTACGCCCACTCCAAAATCATAAAACAAATTTTATTTCAATTCAATATATAAATAATTGGATCTGCAATTATTGACGTTATACTGTATTTAATAACTGTAGGGCATGGTAAAAATAAAACTATAAAGCACAATAAAAAAAAAATAAACAAGAAATATTTTAAAATCTTAACAATTAATACAAATATAGATGCTTAGAAATATACATTAAAAACAAAAATTGCAAACTTTTATCAAATAATCATTTAAATGTATTATTATTATAATGTTTCATACTTTTTTTTTCTATTTTCTTTGGTTTATTATTAATATTAAATGTTTTTTTATTGATTTGCAATTTTTAATTATATGAGTTACTATTCTAAATTATTTATTTTTTGTTTTTATTAATTTTTTTTTTTATAATATTTGAAATTGTTGCTGTCAATTTGTATTTTCCTAATGCAATTTCTCGCTGTGTTTGTACCAGCATTTATATTTGTTGTTGCTGTTGTTGCTGTTGTTGTTATTGTTGCAACGTTCACTCGTTAGTTCATCTTAACTGCTTGCATTTTACTGTAACAAGCTCAACGTGTGTTGAGGTGTGTGTGTGTGTGTGTGTGTGGGGCATAGGAAAATAGGCAAGGCAGGGCAAAAACATAGGAGAGCTAGAGCTCATGTCTGGGCGCAAAAACAGAAAACTAAAGGAACTAGAAACAAAAGAAAAACGAAAAGAAATTGTAACAAAAAGCAAAAAAAAGTAAGGCAAGCGACAACGTCAGGGCCGCTGCATTTAGTCAGGAAAGAGCGGAAAGACCGGGGAAAAAAGTGAGAAAGAGGAGAGGAGAGAGAGAGGAAGAGAGGGGAGAGAGAGACCTAGAGCATAGCCAGACCGGCAACAGACAGTTACGGTTTATGTCTGTTGTATCTATGCCGTGGCCAAGGCGTTTTTGGCAGCTGCAAAACCGAATGCTAACACCCACACACACAGAGAAATGAAGAGAGAGATAGAAACAGAGAAAGAAAGAGATGGAGAGAGAGTGGAATTTTGTAAGCCAACTACACGTGCCAATTTTCCTGAAGTTTTCCGTTGCAGAGGCTAAGAGATCAAGAGCCATGCAGCAACAAGAAGAAAACTATGCGTCGAAATTGGCTCAAAGCGAGGTCATTTTGCAGGCTAAACTTGAGAAGAGGTCAGATCTGGAAGGTAAACCAAAGCCAAGAGCAAAGCATGCATATACAAAATATAGAATCAACAGTTTTTTCTTAAGGCTAGTGAAAATATTATATGGAAATCGAGCAGCAATTCTTGAAGCTTGCCTGCAGTTAGGTCAATGCTAGCAAATTTGCAACCAGCTGGCAACGCTGTGCACGTTAAGTTGGCAGCGCTTGTGTTGGGCTTTTCAGTGTGACCTTGCGCCAGCTAGGCTTAGGTCTGCCACATTTAATTCCCAGGCTGCATTTTGCTAGCTATCCGAGGCAGAGTCATAGGAGGAGGAATAGGAAGAGATGGAGGCAGAAATAGAAGCCATAAGATTCGCACGTGTGCCGCTGGCCCAAACTCTCCAGTCTCGTCTCGATTTGTGGCGTGTTTTGCTTTTTGTGTCGTGTCGTGGCTTGTAGTTTGGAGGCCAAGGCATTCAGCAAAATCAAGCCAGCGAATGCGCTTTCACAGATACAAACAGCAACAGAAACACACAGCCTCATAGACGAAGCTGGTAACAGGGAACAGAACAAGCTCGAACCGAGAACAGAACCGAGCAGCGCTACAGATTAGTTTGGCTGCGATTAAATCTAGCTTGTTTTTTTTTTGTTTTCAGCTGGCTCCCACTCGCTTCCCTCACGCTAAGATAAATCCGACAAAAAATATATATAAAATGCATTCCAAAAGCAAGAAAACTAGTTAACTTTTAGCCTGTTTCGTTTCGTAGTTTATTTTGTGTAAAATAAATTGTAAATAAAACTATTTTTTAAGTTAAGCTGAAGTATGTTAAATTGTACGTTTATCTGTTTAATCATTGTGATATTTTGTTTGTATTAAGCTTAAATTATGTAAATCCGTATTTATATAACGACAAGAACTATTAATGTTACGAAAAAAGAACTTTCGCCACCTAAACCTTAATTGATATGCATAAATCGAAACACTTTTCCTCATAAGCTAAACTCGATAAGTTAATTATACAGCCATATTAACTCTATGAAATGTCATTCTGTGTATTGCGAAAAGAACTAAATACGATTAAACAAAACATAAATCGACTGATTACAACTAGATATATACACAGATACTATATACTCGTATCTGTTAGCTATAAATTCTAACAAATGATTTACGCAATGTGTTGTAAATATTGTATTTTGGTATTTGTAATTTTATGTTTTCTAGTTTATAGCCAAAAAAACAAAGCAAAAAGCGAAAAAGCGAAAAATATATATGCCGAACAAATGATAATCGAAAAAAATCCACATTCACAGCGTTTTTTTATTTCACTCTTTATTTTTTATGCCTTATTTAATTTGCATGTTTATAGCTGAATTTCGCACGGCAGCGGTTTTTATTGTAGCTGAAAACTGTATGGGGTATACGACTGGATATATGGATATATGGCCGATAAGCCGACATTTAATACTCACAGCCACAGTCATACATCTATCTCTATCGCTAGCTCTGCAGCTGATTGTATCTGTATCTGGAACTCTCAATGAGTGTGGGCTCTGCTCACTCGATGACTTTGAGGAATTCGCAAAGCAAACATAAATAATAAAATGGGAGCAATGCGAGAGCAGCTTGGAAAGTTCGTGCATAAATTAAAATCGAATTAAAAGAGCCACAACAAATATAAATAAAAGAATTCACAAGGTGTTGATATTTAAAAGAGTTGCTGTGACTATCTATGGCATTATCAGATCATAAATTATGATACGCATCTTTACGATGCTTTCGATAAGGTGTGCTGCCATGTTCTATGCAAATCGTTTAACCAAATCTAAATATATTTAATACGATTTGGAAAATTCCTCATTTTATTTACAGCTCAACTTTAATTTGCCAAATTGAGACGTGGTTCGAACTGACGCTTCATTTACCTGATTTTTACAAAATGCATTTAAACTCGTAAAAGTTTTATGGCTTAACCCAAATAAATTCGGGTTCTTTTGCACTATTTGTGCATTGGCATTCTCTTAATTAAATTTCAACCACATTTTTGTAGCTCTTATTGCCATATAGTAGTTTATGTATCTTCTTTTAACTAGGCCATTGAAGTCAACAGCCCACATGACCTGTATTGAGAGCTTTTTTTGCCCAACTCCTTGGTCTACTACTCATGCATATTTTATAGACACTTTCAATATATTTATGGTATTTTAGCACTGCTTTTAGTTGTTCTTTTTACTTCAGTTGAGCCCCCAGCATGTTGTAGCATTTCTGATTTTGCTGATTTTGCAATTCCCATTTCGTTTTCTTTTTCTGTTGTCTTTGTTGTTGTTGTTGTTGTTGCAAAAATGAATGAATAATTTTTATGATCAATTAAATGCGCAATAAAATTGATGAGGCCCCCACAAACTCAGTGGAGAAACTGAAAGAAACACAGCGAATCGACGTCCAATCGGCGAGAGCTGAGCCCGGTGCCAACATAAATTCACATTGCCTAAATTAGCAAATTTACAATCAATCATTAGCTGGCAAAATGCCCCCAACATCGTTGTCTGATTTGGATGCTTTGCTTTGATCTGTCATCTGCTAGCCCAACGGAATCCCAAGCTGTAGCTGTATTTTATATCGAAATATCTCTGATTGCGAGTGTTTGGAACTATAGATGTAGCCATAGGTAATTGGTATCTATAGTTTCATGTTTATATAAATTTAAATATCTGATGCTTTAATAGGTTATAAACAAAACAAACATATAACACAAAAACAAAAATATATATACATAAATGAAATAAATAAATATATAAATTTGTAGGAATTATTAGAAAATAATAAACCAAAATATTGTATTAAATTATTTAAAAATAAAACCTACATAAACTTTACTTTATAAATTACACTTAATCTAAGGTTAGTAATTAGTTAATTAAATACGTTTTTTAATTGTATTCTTGTTACTCCACATGAGTCTGATCTATGGCATTTTTTGCCAACTTATACATATATTAAATATGTACTCTAGTATCTATAGGTTTATTTCTAGGTCTAGCGGTAGTTTTTTATTGACTGAGCCACAGTTAAAAAACATATACTTTAATAACATAACATCAAAATGACATTCTTTTTTTTTCAAACATCGATCTAATCTGACATATTATATCTCTAGGTATTTCTTGAGGTCTATCGGTAGTTCTAGTACTTTTTTTCTTGAACTCAGACGCAGTTAATAACACAGATACCCTAATAACTTTGCCAATCGCTCTTAATTCAGCTGTTTCTATGTTTTGCATATCAGTTGCAAATCTGTGTTTGCAGCTTTGTATCTGCATCTGCAGTTGTAGCTGCATTTGTATCTTAAGCTGCAGCTGTATCTGCCGTTTGTATCTTCAACTTGCTCATATGGGCTGCACGTGCTGCGTATGTGGGTTAATCAGCACAAAAGGCACAAAAAGTTCAAGCTCAAGTTAAACCCTTTTCAATTTTTAGCCCCAACTACCTTCCGGCGAATCGATGTACCTATTTCGATGCAAAAACTTTTGCAAAATAAAAGGAAATGCAAAAAAACGAAGAAAAAAACAAGAACCGAGCACGTCAAATATTACAAACTTTTCCTTTGCTTTTACTTTCTACGGGCTTGGATATATTTCTTCTTCGCTTTTTTTTTATCAATTTCGTTTTGTGGGATTTGTTACGGCGTAATGGCTGAAACTCCGGCCACAGCCCACTAAGCAAAACTTTCAATTGAATTTTTTTTTGTCTAATGCGAATGCCAAACGAAAGTTAAACTCGGGGTTGAGAGCTAGGATTTGGATTGGCCTTACGGTTGCCTTGTCAGTTTGATGCTGCCCGCCCGTACGGCGTAAATATTACGGTTAACAAGTCAGTTTAGTGTCAAAAGACGAGGCTCTTTTTTCACTTTTATTTATAGATGCGTTAAGTTTGCCCAACAAATATACTGGGTTGGTACACACATGGAATAAGGGTAAGTACACTCAAAAAAATAAAGAATAATTCGTTCTACAAAATATATCACAAAATAATCTACAAAATATATCACAAAATATATCACGTGAATGAATTCAGATTTATTATTGCAAAAATTAAGTGCAAGAAGTCGAGCAAATTGTCTGTTGCATATCTTCGCTGTTTTTTATCCGATCGTAATAGACATATTCCTAATCCAATTACGAGTTTGTGGTTAACGGTTAATCTTAAAAGATTACGAAAATAATCACAGCGATTTTTCCCGTAGTGTACCTTATTTTTTGGGGAATTTTTCAGTGCGTTAGACTGTTTGTAAGGTTGAACCGGCCCTGTGTTAATTGAAGGGCAATCGCGCCTAAAGTTTACTGATTCGTTGTGGCCGAAAACACAGTTTTGTACCTACATCAAAAAATATTACATCAGTTGGAAGTTTCCCGGGCCCTCAAAGCCATATCAAAGTGCTTGAACCCCACACAGTTTGGGCTTAGCACCAGGTGAACCCTGAACAAAACCATATATCAAAGAGCCGCAGCAAGTAAATCAAGAGCTTAAAGAGATAAAATAAATGCTCAACAGCTGCAGTTTAATACGAATATTAAAACTATTTTAATTAATATCGCATTGTATTTTATCTGGCAATATATTTAGCAATCAATGTAATATAATGATTATGCATCTGAGCAGACATTTGATATTCATACTTCTGCTGCAGCCCAATTATTGGAATGGGCATTCGATCGCTGCAGCCCGGCACTTGCCTCATTAGCCTCCAACGAATCGAAAGTCATAAACGTCTGCGATACGGCTACAATAACAATTCAGTGTGCTCACACACACACACTAACACACACACACACACACACACACACACACAGATATATATAGCTGAAACTGTGTATAAATAAATATGCTTTTATTGGAAGACGACTACAACTGTTTGCAATAAAAGCAACATTTTTCTTAATTTCCATTTCTTGCTAATTTAGCAGCCATAAATTGTCGGTCCATGTGGCCCGGGGTCTCTCCCGCTCTCTAACCCTCCGCCTGGCCTCTTGGGCGGTGGGCGAGAGGGGGCGTGGATGCGGTGCCTTGCTGAAACAAGCCAAGCTGAACCGCCGGTAGACACATAAAATTGGCTACAAATTATTGCACATTGTCAAAACAACATTGGTTTGCAATTTTCGCGCTTCAATGCAGATTGGCTCAGTGATGGCAAGCAGCGGAGAGGGGAAAAGGAGAGGGTAGTTTACTAGATTCAGTCACAAGCACACACACACACAGATACAGTTAATGGGGAGGGAGGGGAAATACAATCGAGAATCGACAATTGCCAATTGCACTTTGAATTCGTTCAGGTTGTAAGAACCATTGCAATACCCTGTAGTAAAAATAATAATTTTCATATATTTTTCCTGAATATCAGTAAATATTTTTTATATTGATTAAGCTTTTATTTAAATATTATTTAACTAAATATTTGTATCTTAAAAAATAATTTGTATTAAAAAGTGCAGAGCATTCAGATGAGAAATTACCTGCTTATATAAATAATGACATGTTAATTAATATACATTCAATAAATTTAATTAAGATCTGTGTTTTGCAGATTATTGGAATAAAATGAGTTTAAATTTAAATATCTAAATTTATAAACTTTTAATACATTTTAATTAAAGAAATTCTTTGCAAAAATAACCGATTGAAAAATATTATATGGCAATACAAATTTCATAAATAGATCACATTTTCTACTTTATCTTAATTTGTACATCATACATTAAACAAATATATTTTTAAAAGTATCATTTTATAAATTTATTATACATGTATTTATTATAATAATTAATGAAATTTTAAGTACACGTAATTAAGTAAATACATATAAAAAAGCACAATGGTGAATTAAAAAGACAATTAAATATTAATATTTTAAAACCCACTCATTTAAAATATAATATTATTATTGATGATGAATGACAGCCAAATTTTTAAGAATAGTCGCTTTATTTTATACTCATATTTAAAGTATATTTTATTGTATAATTACCTATTTCCATATAGGGTATTGAGTTCGTCGCCCATTTGAAACTACTTACATTTACAGTTAGCAGCGGTAATTTGCGCATCTGTGTGACCGTATAAGAATTATAATTCCTTTTGTTTTTTCTGCATTTTTCCGTATTTATGCGAGTGTGAAATGGGTTAGGTTATGGATGCCATTCAGATAAAGAGCTGGTGGTGGGGAAGCGAAGCCAAAAACAGTGACATTGACATATTGACGGACTATTAATGAGAGGGACGAAAGCCAAGAGAGCTGTTGATTGTTTTCATTGAAATAAATGACGGAGTTTGGCTTGTTGACACATGCATTGCAGACAGACGCATTTGATACCCTGCATAAATAATCATAATTTGGTTTTTCTCCTTTTATTTTGGCGCTCTTGCATAAAGGCAAATTTGTATGCGATTTATCTTATCACGATCACGTTGCATCTGACGATGGGACTCGGACTGAGACTGAAAGCTGGCTGAAAACGCATAAGTTTCACGTATTTTCATGCACGATTAAAGCCTTAATTTTTCGACGTTGCGAACTGGACAAAAATCTGCGGATACGAGCGAGTATATGTAGTATCTGCAGCTCCTAATTAATGGTTTGCATCGACTTCTTATCGCGCCGCACGCATCGCCATCGCACCTGGCCACTCCCCACCTGACCACTTGCCGCTCTTCTGGCCAGGTCTGGTCTCTGCTGGTCTCTGCTGGCCGGGTCTGGCGGACTTTGCTTTGCTAAGTGTTCACTCGCATCTCTTGGCGGCACCTGATCAAGGCACTGGCAACAAGATGCAAAAGGGGCAGGGAGATGGGAAAAGATGCGACGCATCGCATCGACTGCCCGCTGTCTGCGTACAATTTTGTAATTCTTTGTGCCCGGCCAGCGCACTGAGAACAGAGATTTTATGAGCTGTAGCATTGCACATTATTGATAATCCCGATACGCGTTTTGACTTGAACATTGCCTGAGATTTTCCACTACCTTTTGGTCTCTGCTTGCAGGGGTGTTGTCAAGCCGAGCAAAATGCCCAGACTCCGATCGTCCTCTCGACCAGGCCACATTTACTGATAAGAAACATTGTATTCTTTTTGTTTTTTTTTTTGTTTTTTTTTTTGGGTGTTGTAGCGATCAATATCGGTATCATACCATGTAACATTGGGCCATGTAGTAGTCAGATCGTAAGGAGAAAGCTGCCAAGGCTGCCAGCAACTGGAATTTGATCGTGCAAAAGATCTGCAGATGGGAGAGCCCCACATGCCAGCTGATAAGCTTTAAGGTTAGTAAGTGGACTAAATACCTTACCGAACATGTTATTGATCATAATTTGGCCCAGAGATGCTGCCACTTAAGGGCAGTCCATACCACTTTAAAGTAGCTGCCAATTAAACGATCTACGCCAGTCAAAACTCCACCTCATTCACCCATAACTCAGCCATAAGTTAAAGGCATTAACTAACTCTGAGACCTAATGACTGACTAGACAAGCTCTATCGATCTTAAGTGAAACAGTGGGGTGCGCATTCGCACTCCCACAGATCGTTAACTGCGTTTATGCGTGCATTCTTTGCATGAATTGTTGCAGTTTAATGTTTTCGACTAGCCAAGAAAGTTGACCAGCAATCTATCCTATCTCTATCTATAGAGAAAACATCATAACTTCCGTACTTCAAACCATGCATTTAGAGCTATTTATTCCACAAAGTCCACAGTCCTCCCTCATTAATAATTAAACATTTTTGAAACTTTTTATAACAATTTTTCTAGTTTATTTCAAGAGATTTTAATATGATTCACGTTGTTAATTAATAAATTTTAGCCGATATAACCTTCTGTTGACTGTCTGGTAAGTCAGTTATTTTTATGTATTGTGATTACACGCATTCGGCAATTCGTGGAAGTTAACGCATAAACTTAGCAAGCGTTAACTACAGGATACTTTATCATGTTGGCAGTGGCTTAGTCATTGAGCTTAACAATTGATTAGCTGACGTAGTTGGCCTTTGATCATGGCCAAGATGAAGAGCAATTCATTACCTCAACGCATCAATGCAGTTCGGCTTTAACTTGGCTTCAACAATGCCGGAATTTACTCAGACCAAGTATTTAACTCTGCATCAGCAGTGAGCGTGCAAGAGAGCGAAATAAATAAGAAATAAACGTTGCTTAAATGTTGCTTTTTACAGGGAATTAGGCCGACGGAATGCCTACTCCTCTCTCTCTGTCCCTCTGTCCCACTGTCCCGCTGTCTGTAACTGCCTGCTTCCCAGCTCTCTCACTCTCCACTCTCTTTTCCGCACTCTTTCAAATTCAGTTTTTCGGCACGATCAAGCAATGGATTGCCGCAGCGATCGCCTTCGATCAAGCGCTCATCGCTCAGCCCTCAGTTCGCATCTCGGTGTATACATATCGGTTGTATGTTTGTATGTGTATAAGTTATGTTTAAAGCCGGCATTTAAAAATGTACAAAAGGGTCTATTAGGCTTGTGCAAATGAAAAATGTGAAAAAGCCATACATATTATATCTATTCATGATCGGGACGACAAACTGAGTCGATATAGCCATATCCGTCTTTCCAAATGAATCCTAAGATCTCGCAAGTTATGTGAGACAATTTTTTTTAGTATATACTAGGTTCTTCTATGCTTCGAATTGCATAATAATCGGATTGAAAACAGCGAAGATATGCAACAGACAATTTGCTCGACTATATGCGTGTATTATTGAAACACAAAGTACAGGGTTTTCAACTGTCGGCTACGTCCGACTGTAGCCTTCCGCCCGACTGATCTGCTACGTCCTCACTGGATTTTTTTTGCGTTAACGTTTTAATTGATCGCTTTCAGTTATAAACAAGTTGGGCTTTTGATTTATGAGCGCGTGCGTGCAGCGACAGAAAAAATGCGTTTTAGGCCAAAAGAGGGCTCTGGTCTTTGGGCTCTTGGAATTGAGAACTGAGAACTGGGCAGCTGGGACCTGGCCATCAACTGTTTGCGGCTTTTTGTTGTGTTTTATTTGGGCTGTGTGTGTTGTGCTTTGTTTATGTAAATGAAGCTCGAAACTGAAAAGCTTTCAATAGCTGTTGATGATGTTGTGTTTTGGAACGGCGACAATGTCTCTATTTCTCTAATTTCGTATTGCCTTCGACTAAAGCTATAGACCCTGTGGCTCTGCCCTCCGACTCTCCTCTCCACAGCATCTACAACTTTCAGCTGTTATCTCGGAACTGGTGTTTAATATTATTTGTCTAACGGTCACGAGCATTTGTTGCCTGCTTATTGTTGTTGCCGTTGTTTGTGGTTAAGCGTCAAATTTTTGTAAGAATTTCCCGCATCGTTTAACCAGGCATATTCGTTAGCTGTTGTTGCTGCACTGACAAGCAAATAAATCACAGCTTCTATGCCTACTTCCCTGCCCTTCTGCCCCTTTCTCTGCAGCTTGTAGAGAGCCAAGTCAAGTCAAGTCGAGTCGAGTCGAGTTGGTCTGTGTATAGCGTAGGCATCTTAACAAATATCTTTACATTTCGACCGAATCTTGCTTTATGTACATTTCTTTTAGAGGCGACAAATGTATTTGTTTTATCAGCTATTGTTGCGCAGTTTTTTTTCTTCTACCTCAAAAAAGCTTGTGAACTTTTTTTCTTTCCCTCTGCCGTCCATAAACTTCACTTTCACACAGACACACACACACACACACACACACACGGCCAAACTGGGTATAGGGCAGAAGAAAAATGTTTGTTGAAAAACGAACAAACATAAAACACAGTTTTTGGATTTCACTTTAGCTTTAGTTTTTTTTTCTGTTGGTTGGTTTTTATTTTTGGGAGATTTTTGAGTGGCTTTTTAGGTTTTGCGGTGCGAGAGTTGTCAGTGTGGCAATTAATCAACGCATCTTCAACAGAATCGAACCTTGTGAGTCACCCACTCGGCCAAGTGGCAACTCGAGAATTAACATAAAAACTCCTCTGCTTCTGCGAATGCTCTGAGCTCGATTCCAAGTGATGCGATGCGATGCGATTCGATTTGTTTATAGAAAAACAAACACTTGGCTTTTTTTCGAGTGTATGTGTGTCTAATATGTGTGTGCTTTGGCCGCTGTCCGTTACTCATGGCTGGCTAAGTGGGTCGTGACTTTTCAAAATGCAAACGTGTCGTCGTCTTCCAAAAGCCAATATGCATGCACAGTTGGTTCAGCTCACCCAGCTACCCCAACCTATGGTTTGGCCCCCTTTTCCCTCAACCCCGTTCCCCAATTTAGCTGCGCGCTCCCCTTACTAAATGCCCCGCCCGCTCCCCCCACAACCTCCACACATACTGGGGTTCCCAAAAGCGGCGCACGTACGTAAACGTAATGAAATTCTTACCTCAAATAGCACTTAACTCCAGTTTAAAACGAGCCAAAAGTGAATGGTACTGACCCCAAACCGTTGCACGTTTGTCTTAACACTTTGTTGTTGACTTTTTTTCTACAATTCTCTGCAGTTTTTTTTTTGTTTTTATTTGCTTTTTTCATTATTTTCGGGGCCAAAATAGAAAAGTTGCCGCTGTGTGCATTCTGCGATCGAAGCCGATCGAGAGACGATCGAAAATTTGTTTAATTGAATTGAATGTATGAAATAAGACAGGCAGAGCACACATTATATTGGCATGGAGCACTTGAGATGCTCTACAAAATATATCCATAGAATATGTAATAAATAATAAAATTGTTTATGCATATTTAAATTATTAAGTGGCTTAGAACTTAAGTTCAAGAAAGATAGATAGATAGATAGATAGCCCACGTTGGGCGCCATAATCTACATACAATTGGGTTAAAAGCAATTTATTTAAACCCACTGAGTTTACACTTTAAAACGGCTTAAAACCTACAAAGCTTCAACTTCTGCCTTCATACCGTTTCGGCGTTATTTATTTATAAACTAAACACTACTCTAATAAACAGCAAGCTTGTCAAACCCCATTTCCATTTCATAAAACATTTAGTGAGTGTATTACAAATTGCAATGGGTTAGAAAAAAGTCAATGTAAGTGGACAAGTCAATGCGGCAATTTGAATGCGAGCTCATTTTCGGAGGCATGATTTCTTAGTTCGATTGCCCGGTCAACATCAGGGACCAAATCACGGTCATGTTTTTTATACCATGTTGCATGTTGCATGTTTCAAGATCAAAAAAAAAAAGGAAAGAAAAAAGAGAAAAAAGTAAGTAAGGAAACAAGTTGAATTTACTGTTGTTGGTTATTTGAACTGCTTCTTTGAACTTATCTCTGTTTGCATTTTGTCGCCTGACAATTAAATGCTTGAATGAATGACAAGACAAACAAATGCCTGAGCGATTGAACGATTGACTGCAGGCTGGCATGAGCGAATGAATAAATAAATGAAAAAAGCGAATGAGTGCTTGCCACCGTTTGTTGTAAGTGTCGATCAGTCAGGGAATTGTGATGCATGCCACAGCAACGGCAAACGATGTCAAAATGCCATATGAAAAGCCAAAGCTAAGGCATAACGACTGAAGACAAACAACACAAATCGAATGGCAATCGAACTGGCTATCCCAATCCCAATCCCAGACTCAGACTCAGACTGAGACTCAGACTTAGGCCCAGGCCCAGGCCCAGTCCCAAGGCGAACTGATCACTTTAGAAAGCAAATTACAGATGATCCTCCAGTCATGATTCTCAGTCTTGGGGCACAGCCGTGACTGCCACAATCAACAGATGCTGACAATTGCTAATGCGATAAGTGGATTTAATTTTTCTCTTATTATTATTTTGTGTTTTTCTTTGTACTCCACAGTGTGAGATCAGTCAGAGATCAATCAATCGCTGGCAGATCTACGGTTTTGCACTTGACTTCACAGCTTTTTCAACTCGCATTTTCAAGATCATTAACAAATCACGATAAGCGTTCGCTGATTGAGCTTCAGTTCATGCAGATCTTATCTCAGTTCATTCATAACAGTCAATGGTGTGAAGATCAGCAGTTGTTATAAGATTCTGCAGATACTACGCAAGAGAATGCTTGCCAGAGATCTTACGTAAATTAATACATCATTTTACACTTTACATTTGCAATTTGCTTCCGTAACTAAATATTTTTCTAGCTGCTGCTGATGAGACTTAAAATCCTTTCACCGGATGCCAGATCTTAGCCAAACGGTAGCTGCAATTGAAGCCGACTGCAGGGAAAAAGGCTGACGAAACTCTCAAACAATATTATTGTCAACCAAGTTAAGCCATTCGACCTTCTTGGGTAAAAACTCGGTCAATTTGATAAAGAGAATTTAATGCGTGTATTATGATAATTTTTGTGGCACGATTATGATTATGACTTTCGATTTGTGATTGGCATATTTCCAACTTTAGATATTCATATCTTGGAGATATTATAACTAATACGTAGGTAGAATGCAACGACCAGATATAAACATAATTATGTAAATCCAAGAGCTAATGCAATAATGTAATCAGAGACTTATTGATGTGGCCAGCAACATCAGCATCCATATGAAGTGGAAGTTTTCTTTTTCTTGTTCCCATATCAATGGAATTGCAAGCGCTGCAATAAAGCTAGAAGAAGCAGCAAAATTTATGAAGTTTATGACAAATATGATGACGGTCTATAGGGCAACCACTTGCACTGCACTTGGCTATGGTCAAGTGTGGAGTGGGTGAGGCAAGTGTGGAAGGAGAGAGAGGAGGAGGGAGTAAGCCTTCTTTTGCCATTGTCTTGCAGTCGTTCTCTCTCCCACTCTGCCGCTCTCCTGCCCGCTCGCTCTCTTTCTCTTGACGCACATTTTTGAATGAAAAACGAAAACAATGCCATTTACAAGACACTTAACGAGATGTCGAGTGAAAGCCATAGCCAAAGCTAAAGCCATGGTCAAAAGCTCTTGTTGTTGTTGTTATTATTGTTGTTAACGTTGCTGTTGTTGTTGTTGTTGCTGTTGAGGCTTCTTTGGCGATTGGCGCTGGCAGAGCGCAGCGCAGTTTGATGTGCTGGCCATAGCGCTGATGATGGCGATGGCGATGGCGATGGCGATGTAGATGGCGATGGCGTTGGCTATGGCGATGTGTGTGGACTCAAGTGGAGTCTAGTGTGCGTGTGTGTGTGTGTGAGTGTGTGTGTGTAGTGGGCAAGTGACGTGGCTTGTTTTGGCGTACAAGTGCACTTCAGTTGAGTTTCAAGTCCAATCTAAAGAAGCACAAGTGAGCGCAGACTTTCGGTCTAGTGTCGCCTCTCGACTCTCAACGTTCAACGCTTTTTTCTACTGCTGCTGCTGCTGCTGCTTCTTTCTATTTCTTTTCTAATGACAGGCAAACAAACAGATGATGCAGGTACCCTCTCCCCTCCCCCCAACCCCTCTCAATCGCACTGTGTACTGTCCGTCTGTCTGGATGTCTTGTGGCAGCTACCGCTGCAGCCGTACTTTCTCATGAATTTGTTGTCATAGTAATGGCAACATAAATGTGTGTACATCCAACAACAACAACAACGACAACAACAGCAGCGGCTACAAATCGAAAGAGAAATAAGAGATTTATAGCCAGAATCCATTCACCAATTGTTCAAGGCATGGCTATTACCATTGCCATGACTTTGGCATTGCTACACTCAGCAAAATTTACTAGTTAAAATAATAAATGTGTAGTAAGAAAACAAGTTTTAATAAAACACAAATTGAGCAGCTTCATTTGACTATAAACATGTTCAATATATTGAAATAAAATTGAAATCAAAATAGGCGAAGTGAAACATTGTAGGCTCTTTGATCTTGATCTCTTTAAATTGATTACATATTCAACAAATTAAATGAAATTGATTAAATTTTTATAATTATTTTATTTGCCCCAAAATATCTATTATTTTTTCATGCTCTTAATTATTTAAAGAGCATCCATTTCAAAAAATAAATATATATAATTAGAGCTTGTGGCTTATGACAGTCAAGTTGAGTAAAATAATTTTGTAGTATGTTTAGTAAAATTGGAAATAAATAATTAGTAATAGCTTGAAGAATTTTACATTTAAATGTTTAAATCAAAATTGATTTTTAAAAGTGTATCGGCTCTTAGCTTTCGGCTTTCGGCTCTTTGCTCTTGGCCGTAGCCTGCATTGCCAGTAAGGCGACAACTAGGACAAAACTGTTTTTGGTCACATGACTCAAATTAGAAATGCAAGTCGCTTATAATAAATGCAAAATTCAAATGCTCAAGCTCACACACACACACTCTCACAGACAGAGAGTCGCAGTGGAGTTCTGTCAAGGAACAGGTTAACTAAACGGCTAACAAGGCTGGCAGGTAGGAACCGCCAATTGGCATCTCGGGCCGACAAGCGGAACGCATGCGCGTTTTGACCGCCCGCCGCGCTACACATTCTGAGAACTTTCCACTTCAATTAATAACTAATTTGATGTGTGCCGCGCGGATCGAGGTGCATTTATTTTATCGATTCGGACAGCGACCAGGCCACATTTGGAGCATCATCAGTTTGGTTTTTATTTTGGTGTGGAGCACCGAAAGGGGCAGACGGTGCGGGGGCTCCGACCATGCCAATGACGTTATCGATGCGACGTTTTCAAGCACCTTAGATGTGCGCTCTGCCCTGCCGCTGCTCCTACAATCGATTGATTGAGCAGGGTCTATGGCACACATGACATTGAATGTAACCCAAACGGAAGGAGGCGCAGCTAGCTGGGGGACTGTGAGGGGGAATCACATTAAGGAATTATAAGCAGACCTTGTTGGATTTGTGAGAACTTCCCTTGCTCACATGAGATTGAAAAACGACCTGACACATTTTATAAATGCATTTATTTATTATTATTATTTACCAAGTATTTGTGTGTCCATAATAAACATTAAAATTGTATACTTATTTAAATTTAATTGCATGATTTATTGCAGAAAAATCCATTTTTAAATTTCTTAACAAATAAAATTCACAATTCTTTAGTGTAAATTATTTTAAGAAATGAATATTCAGAATCTCTATATCTTTCTCATATGACCATTTTAAAATTGTCCATGCCCTTAACTATTTTCCTGTTTTCTTATACCTTTTGGTATCTTCTTTATATTTTATATATCCTTGCATTTGCCTAAGTTCCTATAACCTTCAGAGTTTTCCTTTTTCCCTATACTCTTTAGTATTTACCTAATAATATACACTCTTTGGTATTTTCCTAATTTTGTTTAACTTTTTAGAATTCCCAAACTCTGTATTACAAACTATTATGAAGTATTCTAATTTCCCATACCCTATATTTCCTCTGATATTTTCCGAAATCCCTATAACGTTTATTGTTTTTCTAATTTCCTATACTCTTTAGTATTCGCCCAATATCTTACTCCCTTTAGTATTTTGCCAATGTCGTTTACCTTTTCGAATATTCCAAAATCGCTATACTCTCTATTAAAAATGATTGTTATTGTTATAAAGACGCCTAATTTATACATGTAATGTTTAATATGTCCTGAATTCTGATGCAGTCGAATTAGAATACTCATAAATCCCTGGTATCAAGAGATTTTTGAATATATATTTCCTGAAATTTAGAGCCAAAAAGCAAACAGTTACGAGGTTCCGTAAATTTGTATGGCAAATCGTGCGAATGAAGACCGAAGAGTGGGGCATTGGAGGGTGTGGAAGGAGGGGGGAGGAGTGAGCAGACTTTTGAGTTATGAACAGTTAGAGTGTAGCGCATTTTCAGATCTAAATCACCCCGCATGGCGAATAAGCGAGCCAGAGTTAAGCACAACCAGTTGGATCAGCATTTGGATAATTATGGCTTATTGTAGTCTGAGATTCATATACGTATGGAATTGAGGTATGAATAGACCTGCTCCCTCTGCCCCGCTCCATCCCCCAGTCTCTCAGAGTCTCTGCTGCCTGCCTGGTGTGCAGCAGGCGCAGCTGCTCCAAAGCGTAGAGCTGCTGCCCCTCCCGCTCTGCGGCTCCCCCTCGGCTTCTGCTGCTGCTGTCAAGCGGTACACCGCCTGGCGTGCCAGGCTAAATAAATCACAGTCTAAATACCCCAAACGAAGTTTAGGCCCAGCAACAACAGCTTTTTGCACTGCAACACTTCAACAATAAATAACCAAGTCATATTTTTCACCTCCGTTTTGCCGTTTTTGTGTTTTGTGTTTTGTGCTGTGGTTGTTGTTGAGTCACTTCCTGGTTTTTGAACTCCATACACGCTCACACTCCGCAGAGATCAAGGCAGTTGCTGAGCCAGAGCTGGGCACATTAACGAGCATATTACCTACTATCTGCTGCAGCCAGAGAAAATATGCAAAAATTGTTCGAGTCGAACTTGAAGCTGGAGTCCAAGTGGAGCTGCAAATCATTAACATCTCTCGACTGGGCCCAGAGTACCCAGAGTACCATAGTACCACCTCGACCACGAGCATATTTTGCACGTGACCTTATTTCCCCCGATCCCCCATCCATCGGGAATCAGAAACAACAACAATGCAACACTTGGTGGTGCTGTGGTTTGAGCTGCTTTTCGGTGGTTCCCGCTGCTCGCCTCCCAGCAACAAGCAACATCAATTTTCGATCACGTTTTAAGTGTCTTGCACGTCGCGTCGCATCACCTTGCCTCGCCATCTGCATCTGCGCCACCATCATCATCATCGTCGTCATCGTCATCGTCATCGTCATCGCCGTCTTCTAGCCAACTTAAATGATTTAAAACCAACAAAAAATATCGTGCCAAGTGCTGCATATTGCACGGGCCCCAAAATAAAAGAAAACGCTGCAAACCCTCCAAAACCCCCAGCTCAAACCCCAAACCCCAAACCCCAAAGCCCAAACTCCAAACCACCACGTCAGCGGCACAGGCAGTCACTCAATCCAATCCATTCCAATCCAATCCGTTAGACGCTTAGTTGCCTGGTCTGGTCCCAACCTGGTCTAGTCTGGTTAGTACACAGCGCGAAATAAATTGATATTTTGCGATGCGACCACATGCACAAGTAGGCCAAAGTATTTGGACATAAAATGTTAAGTAAATGTTTTAGTCCCAATACTTATGCTACCCTTGAAAGCGATAATTTTTAGTATATTTAAAAAAAAATTTAAAACAATGTCTAAAATTTCTTATGTACAAATACAATGTATCTAACCATTTAAATTAAAAAACCTAACAATATTACTTAAAATCAGAAATAAACGATATTTAAAAAAAGACAATATCATGTCCAAATACTTTGGCCTACATACATACAAACATATGAACAAGGCAATAAATATAGCACAAATTTAGTATAAGAATCCTTTAATATTCGTCCTGGAAGGACATGCGATGTGGCATTTGAAAGGTATTGCATCATAGATAACGAATAAATTTACATTTGTGCAATACTCAAATTGGTTCAAAAGATATGGGAATTGAATTTTTATTTTCAATTTTTAAAATATAAATTGCAAAATTGTTATTATTTTTAATTTTCATTATAAAAATTTTAGAATAATTTTCATTTGCATTTTTTTTTTTATAAAAATGGAAAATTAACACTTATTTTCAAAAAATTGTAAATAAGAGTTAAAAAGTAATTTAAAATAAATATTGGAAATAAATGTTTTATCCTTATCCTTTTTTTTAACTCATAATTATTATTTGCGATCCCTGAGGCCTGAGGCCCTCAAGTAAAAAATTATAGGATAAATATTATTTATTGTATAGATATATATATACTTTGCAATGTAGTTGAAAAGCGACCGAAAAATTTTCTAACGATTAATTTGTTTTCTGAATGAATTTGTTTTTTTAATGTTTAATTTTATGGGTATTTTTAATGCGGTATTTTTAATTTAAAAAAAGTTATCCTATACCTTAAGCCATTAAGAAAAAGCTTAAATCAATGATACGTAAAAGGTCGCTAAGATCTTTAGCTTGTCATACTCTCGCAGTTAGGAATTCGTCAACTGCTTAGAGATTTTGTCAGATGCTTTCTTCTATATTTATGTCGTGCAACAAATACAAATTTTTCTCCACACAGACTGTCATTGAGTTTCTCTAAGTGTAGGTAAATTTGCTCGCCGAGCCGCTGCTAACGACAGTCCAAGAGCGAATCGACCAGCCAGCACTTACTAAACTGCATTATCACGCCTCTCCATTGCATTATTGGCAGCAGCAGCAGCAGCAGCAGCAACAACAGCCGCTGCTGCCATCGCCATTTCCATCACTTCGTGTAGGTTAAGGTGAAAACAAGCTAAAGCTGCAGCTGAAGTTGAAGCTGGAACTGAAGCTGGAACTGAAACTGTGACTGCGACTGCGACTCCGACTATAGCTGGACTCAGCGAGGCATCGATCCTAACTACACTTCACTAAGCAGCCACAAAATATGTATCTGACAGATGCGACTCGCAAGCCAAGCGAGAAGACGAACGTGGCGGACGTGGTTCGCATTGCTACGATTCGTTGCGCTATTCACATTTAGGTGTCTACTTAAAAAATCAAAAAGTTATACAATCCCAGCCAAAACGACATTGCAGGCGGCAACTCTGGATAACCGCAAACAAAAACAACATAAAAAGGGGGTGAAAATCGAAGACGACTTGACCATTGGATACCCTGTAAACCGATCATGGAAATTAGAAATTAAAGAAACAATCCGAAATTAGAGAAATGAACTGCCATATATTAATATTATTTATAGATATAATGTTTTTTAAAGTACATAATGCCTACGTTGGTTGCCATAATATAAAATATTTTATTTGCATTATCACACATTTATTAATAATATTTTAATATTAATATTTTAATAAAATAAATTAATTAATTGAAGATAAATTGAATTTTTTATGATATTTATTAGACTCTGTACTTTAAAAAAGTAAAAGAGTCTATTAGTTTAGTGCAACTGACAGATGTATGTAACAGGCAGAAGGAAGCGTGGTAGACCCCACAAAGTATATATATTCTGACTCAGGACGACGAGCTGAGTTGATATAGCCATGTCCGTCTGTCCGTCTGTCCGTCTGTCCGTCTGTCCGTCTGTCCGTCTGTCCGTCTGTCCGTCCGTCCGTATGAACACCTAGATGTAATGCAACAAATACAAATTTTTCTCTCCACAAACTGTCATTGAGTTTCTTTAAGTGTAGGTAAATTTGCTCGCCGAGCCGCTGCTAACGACAGTCCAAGAGCGAATCGACCAGCCAGCACTTACTAAACTGCATTATCACGCCTCTCCATTGCATTATTGGCAGCAGCAGCAGCAACAACAACAGCAGCCGCAACAGCCGCTGCTGCCATCGCCATTTCCATCACTTCGTGTAGGTTAAGGTGAAAACAAGCTAAAGCTGCAGCTGAAGTTGAAGCTGGAACTGAAGCTGGAACTGAAACTGTGACTGCGACTGCGACTCCGACTATAGCTGGACTCAGCGAGGCATCGATCCTAACTACACTTCACTAAGCAGCCACAAAATATGTATCTGACAGATGCGACTCGCAAGCCAAGCGAGAAGACGAACGTGGCGGACGTGGTTCGCATTGCTACGATTCGTTGCGCTATTCACATTTAGGTGTCTACTTAAAAAATCAAAAAGTTATACAATCCCAGCCAAAAAGACATTGCAGGCGGCAACTCTGGATAACCGCAAACAAAAACAACATAAAAAGGGGGTGAAAATCGAACACGGCTTGACCATTAGATACCCTATAAACCGATCATGAAAATTATAAATTAAAGAAACAATACGAAGTATAAGAAATTAACTGCCATATACATTAAAATTATTTATTAGTATAATGTTTTTGGCATGTACATACATAAAGCCCACGTTGGTTGCTATAAAATAAAATATTTTATTTGCATAATCACACATTAATTAATAATATTTTTTTAATATTAATATTTTAATAAAATACATTAATTAATTGAAAATAAATTGCATTTATTATGATATTTATTTTCTTTCAAATTAGTTTTTATTTAAGTAAACTAATTTAACTTTTTAAAACAAATATTTTTTTTTGAGATTGTTAAACAAAAATGTCAATATAAAAATTCTACAATTTATAAAAATTTAAATTTCTCTCTAATTATTTTTATGTGATATTATAAAGCTACGTTTTAAAGAAAATTTGTATTATACATTGTTGTTCAAAAAATAATAATAATTATTATAATTATTTATTATAATTAAATATATATATATTAGCTAAATAATATGCAGCTAAATTTGCAATTTATAACAAAACACCCTGTGCCAAGTTTTATGAACAGGGTATGCAAAAAATGACGTGGCAAATAAAACAGAGCGACGTCTGAAACTGGACAGAGAGCTGGGATTGGGATAGAGACAGACAGAAAAATTGAGACTGGGACAGGGACAAAGACAGAGACAGAGGCCTGAGATCGAAGACGCAGCTTTGGTTTTGTTTGCCGTCTTGGCTTGTTTGCCGTTCATTGTGTGTGTTTGTGTGTGCTTTGTGGTGTGAATGTTATGGAAATTTGTTAAGTTCTGCATACACAAAACTCGAAAAAATCGAAATACGAAAAGCACTAGGCAATTTGCACGAAAGTTGCTCCGAAACAGCATTGCAAGTTGTATGTGGTATGTTGAATGACAGCAGCAGGAGGGGCGGTGGGTCAGGCGAAGAAAGAGGGGGAGAGGGATAGAGCGGGGAAAGGGAGGGGTGACAGGGCTGTGGGGACTCTGGGGGCATTTGGTAAAGTTTCTTTTTGATTTTCACACCCAAACAACAGAGTTAGCCAAACAGGCATACAAAAGGCATCTGCTGCTGCTTCTTCTAAGTGGCGGGCATATGTGACAGCTTTATTGGATTCCCACACACACACACACACACACAAACACACACACATACAAAAAACACACCCATACCTATACAAAAAGCTATTTAACTGCATATAGTCAATTGATATGTGAGCTGATCCGACGGCGCGAAAGATTTGCTTAGACTCTACTTAGCTTGCTTTGAAATGATTTGTCAGTTATGGATTTGAATTAGTGGACTTACGACCATATGAGAACTGGATCCGCCTAATGCATTTGGCATTCAGATAATTTAGATGCCATTGGAATCTAAAGCTTCGATTTCCACTTGGACTACAAGCAGACAATAGGTTCAGGCCAGCTGCTGATTGATTGAGAGCTTGATGCTGTTTATTTTGCCCATGATGACTTGAGAAATTATTTCAATGGTTTCAGCTGCCCAAAATGCAACCTTATGCTAGATCGCATGTACTTGAGACTCTGCCCCATGCAAGTGCAATAAGAGTTATAAAAATCTCTTCGTTTTGGTTGCAACTTAATGATCTCAAGATCTGTCAACTTGTCAGAGTATTACATAGAGCTCAGCGTGTCCTGGACTCGCAGCAGTTGGCAAAGCTGAAGTTAAGTTAAATGATTATGCAAACTTATTGTTGTATGCATTATAAGTAGACAGGATTTACATGTGGAAGAAGTCCTTAAGTTCTTGTGCTTCGATAAGTTGTATAATTTAAATCATAGTGCACTAAAAGTGTTCTTAACTTGGTCCCATCGAAGACTTCTGATTTGACCTTTGATAGATTGCGAGTCTTAAGTAATAATTATTCTAAGTCATTTTTCAGAACTAATCAGTTTTAGATGATGCATGATCTGATGATTTAATAGGCGGCTACGATCGTCTCTCTCGCTGGATCAACTCTCGATGGCCCAACTCTCGATGGTCGAACTCACGCAGGGCAAATTCTCGCTAGCCCAAAGATCTTAAATATACGTCAGATATTTTTGACCTTAGAAATACAATATATTGGTAACTGGAATCATTGGTTTTGTCTGGAACTTGAGTTCTAAATAAATTTAGTCAGATTTTTGAATTGTTTACAGTTTCCCAAAAATACAAATTTAATTCCTGAATAGCCTAATTACAATAGTTGCCTGGGGATAGAGCCAAGTGGCCACAGTGGTGGCCGAGTCCTCTCTAGGCCCACCTGGCAAGCCATGAGAACCGAGCACTACGCGACAATACCAGATTCAGAAGACGATATCCTTGTCAAATGTCGTCTTTTAAATGGTGTGTGGACATGTGCAATTTTCGGGAACTATTTGTGGGGTATTTTTCGTATATTATTGAATGGAAAGCGACCAATATTAAGTGTATAGATAAATAAACACAACGAATGGAATGAGAGGCAGTAACAGTTAGTCAAAAGAAAGGTAGCTGCAGCCGAAGAAAGAGAAGATGTTCTTAAGCCAAAAGGAAAACTGCAGACGATCGATCAAAATAAATCAGAAATGTATAAAAACATAGGGTGAACTGAAATGAAACGCACTAAGCCAACAATTGTATGCACAATTTTCCAATTTTCCGGCTTTGTTAGTGTGTTTCTCATTTCGTTTTCTCTTCTCGTTTTTATTTGGGTAAACAAACGTTTTGCGTAACAAAAGGGAACACGGCGAAGACAAGGAAAACTCTGCTGCCCGCCAGGCACAACGAATATGCTCCGAAAGGCCAGGATATAAGGCACAAAGAAGCAGCTGTCAATGGTATAAGAAATAAGAAAAATATGAAAAAGAAAAGGTAGAGAGAGAGAGAGCAGAGCTGCATAGGTAGAAAAGTAGGTAAAATCGAGTTGAGCCACAAATAACCATGCCAAAAAGCACAATTACTTGGCTCTGCTGGCTAAACAAACCTACGGGAATGGGCCCAAAGGCGGAGAACCGAAGAAGAAACACGGAAAAAGGACGACAGCTGGTGGCGTGCTGTGCGTATAGGCCGTGTTTTGAAACGCTCCGCAGGACCTTTGCAGCAAACTGGGCGCTCCTTTTGTTAGACACGGCCAATTGCTTGGAAATATGCGTGTCTGTGTGTCCTTGAATCCCGTTTGTCTGTCTGTGTGTGTGCCTAAGAACCCAGATTGTGTGGTCTCACTATATGCTCGCGGTCAACCCAACGGTTTCTTGGGTTGTATGGAACAACTGTGGCTATATATCAATCCCAACTGCGGTTGACCCGAACCAAGACACTAATCATAGCTCAAGCGTAAAGGCGTTGATAGCATCGAGGCAAGGGCAACAACTGTGCAGCGGGGCAGGGACAGGTATTGAGGCATTGTGACTTTTCATTTGACTTTTTGCTTCCAAAAACTCATTAGACTTTTTCAACATTTTTGCCGTCTTTTAGTTTTTGAATATTTCTTAACTACAACAAAAGGCAACGAAAAAATCTTAATAAATTCATCAAAAATCAGCAGCAGGCATCTCACGACCAGCAGAGCAACACCTAGGGACGACCAGGAGGGGGCGTTGCCTTTTGGGCCAAATCAATGCCAGGCGATCGTCAGCAACATATTTAAGACAACGGCCAAAAAAAGAAGCAAAATCACAAACTTACAAATATATTTTGTCGCTGCAGCTCTGAAATAAAAAAGAATACAGCAAGAAGAGACAACAGTCAATAAAAAGACGATGAGATGGATAATTGTGGCTTCAACAGACTGAATATTGCATACTCTAAAAAAGTTATGGCTAATAGCAAACAACTCGAGGTAACTGTTTTCAAGTTTATATAAAATAAAAACTAAATCTTAGAATAAAAAATTTGCTGCCTAATTCGGATTTAGATATTATAACGTTATATAAATCTGAAAACTTTTATGTGAGTCTAATACAGAATATATACAATTTGTGAAAGATTTTTCAAATTTGTTTTATTAAAACTAAGCATATTTTTTCCGAATAAATAATTTAAATGCAATAATCAACAAGTTATCAATTAAAGACAACGTTATTAAATAAAAATATAATAAATTACAAACGGTGTAAAGGGAGACAATTTTTTGTTTAAATAAGTCATGTTTTGCTATTACATCCAGTGATATATTAAGTTGTACTTAAATGTATTTAATACAAAAGATATATAAATAATTATTTAATTCTGTTGCATATAATACTCTGTCATATATGTATATTACAAATATTTCATGGAATGATAATTTATGTTGAATTGAAATTGTAATTTATTTATTTACGACTAGAAAATGTATTGACTTTTTTAATTATTTGCTGAAAGTATTTTATATGTATTTGTATTTGTTTGCAAATGATAATGGTGTAGAATATTATATGGTGTTGATTATGGAATTTTGCAGCCACATTTTATGAGTTAATATTTTTTAAATAATTCTAATTAAATCTTAAATTGTATTAATATAAATATATGTATTTTTCCCACTGTCGAAATAAGTTTAGATAGGTCTTTAATAGTATTTTGTTGGCAAACATTTTATGTATTATAAATGAATAACATTTTTTATCCACTGTACTCTTAATTTAGTTAATGATAATTAATTTAATTAGCCACTTCTTGTTATCAGTTACGCATGCTCTGACACTCTCATAATGCCCTATGAAGTGTATGCAAAAAGCCAAAATCTGTCGCTGCTGCTGCTGCTGTTGCTGTTGTTGCAATCGGACACGTTTGTGGCCATGCCAGTTAGCCGGTTTCGGACTTGCAACTTGCCTGTTGTTGCTTGTTGCCCGTTGCAAGTTGCCCAGTTGCCAGTTGCTTGTTGCCTGTTGCAATTCTCGGCTGCGACGGTGGAGGCGTCTTTACACATTTGCATGCTCAAACAGCAATCGATCACACGGACAACAACAGCAACCGAAGACACCGTTCACCCTGGCCATATGAGGAGCAGCAAGAAGAGGGCAGAGGGGGCTAGAAGGGGGGTAAACTGGTTTACCTGCTCTGCGTGCACATGCAATGCGGAGAGGCGGGCAGAGGGGAATATGGACAGAGAGTTTTGACTGAGATTTTTGTGCGATCGCTGGGCTCAGTTTTTGGTTGTGCCAGGAGCAACAACAGCAACAACAACAACAACAGCAACAGCAACAACAACAACAACGGCAACGAGCTGCAAAGTGGAGGTTAAAAAAATTTGCAAAAATATTAACGAAACGTAGGCAGCAACTGTTGCTGCTGCTGCTGCTGCTGCTCGCCTTTTTCCACTGCAAATCTGCAATTATAGCACATGGACAGGCAGGCGGCAGCGGGCGTAGGGAGCGAGGAGCGTGGGGAGAGGGGAGCGAGGGGCGCTGCAGGGAAGTGGGAGCATGGTGCTTTCGACTGGGCGGTTTGTTGAACTTTGACAGGAAGTCAGAGAGCCAACTGCAGACTAAGGCTAAAACTAAAACTGAAGCTGCGGCTGAAGTCTGCTGCCTGCTGCTGATGCTGATGCTGTTGAAGTTGAAGCTTTATTTTCTGCTTTATTCTGTGCTTGATTCCTATTGAGACCCGGTACTTTGGAAAAGTGCTAAATGGTCCATTAAGCTAGTGTAAATGGAATATTCGAGTAACACCCGGAAGGAGGCGTGACAGAGCCCGCAAAGTATATATATTCTTTATCAGGACGATCAGCAAAGTCGATATAGAAATTTTCGTCTCTATATCCGTTTGTCAGTCGGTCTATCCGGCTATCCGTATGTCTTGTCAGTCTATGTGAAATTTTAGATCTCGGAAACTGTCAGAGCTGGAGACTTTATTTTTGGTATTTAGGTTCTGCTTTGCGGTAAACAGATCAAGTTTATTTTGGATTTTGAATAGCTCTTCAAATATTTTTGCCAACTGCAAAAAACCACAGCAGCCACAATTTTCAAGCTATAGTATTGTAATTTGGCATGTTTGTAGCCTATTATATTGTCAAACGATGCAGTTAATTGCATTACGCTCGAAAAATAAACAGCGAAGATATGCCACAGACAATTTACAAGACTTTACAGAAGGAAGGCATGGCACATGCATACACTTGTTGTGTGTTTGTATGTGCACATGAAAAAGTACAGAGTCTCCCACTGTCGGTTACGTTCGACCGTATGCTTCCATGCGACTGATCTGCTTAGGCCTTACTGCTTCTTTCTTATTTTTTTGATGTGACTTGGCTTTTGTTTGCTGCTGCTGCTGCTGCGGCTGCTGCTGTTGATGGGTGAAGGTTGTGCAGGACGTTGGCGATGGACGTGGACATGCAGAGTGCTGCAAGACAATTGACAATGTGAAAACGATGTCGATTAAGTTGCTGCCGTTGCCGTTGCCTTTGCCGTTGCATACGACAGAGGTACAAACAGATGGACGGATGGACAGATGGACAGACTGACAGACTGCGTTAAGCCAAGGCTTTGGCCCTACATACCATGCCCAAAAGGGCACCACAAAATGCTCTTAACGATCGAACGTAGTCAGAGTTATGCGAATTTCGATTGCTCCCCCCTCCTGCTTGTGCTTCCTGCTGAAGCTGACCCTGACGCTGTTGGTGTAAATTGTTTTAACAGCCTTGAAGGATAAGCAGCCACTGGATTGTGCCTCCTGTGAACTGCATGAAATGTGTGAGAAACGAATAAGAATTAAGATATATATTTTACATTTGTGAGTTTATTTGTGCATTTAGCAAAGCCAAGTAGCTGCGGTCTGATATGAATAATATCGTTTACTTAGACTGCGCACAAATTATTAAATTTAACAGCATTTAACAGCAGAAATATAAGCTTAGTTGCCTCAGAAACTGTTAAACTAAAAGGTATATTGAGGTTTATTATTTACAACTACAGTGGTAGACAATTTTTAATGATGTAGCTGCACATTAAGATATCAGATTCCTAGGTATTTTGGCGTGATGAATACTGAATGATCATCTAAAAGTTATGCATTTATCCTTTCTTCGAATAACGTGGGATATACCTGTTTTGCGGTTTTCTTGAAAATAAAGTTATTAACTGTTTTCAAGTGACTTGATTAATTAATTTGCTTATGGAATTGCAGCAATGTCCCGAATAAACTCAAGTACTTTTGAGGGATTGATGTCTGCCATCTCACCTGCTGAGAGAAGGGGCTTACCTAATCTAAGGTGGCATCTGCGATTTTCTGCAAGTGTCTATAATTTCATATGGTGTTTTAGTGCTCTTATTCCTGATTTAAAGAAATCGAAATACGTTCGATATAGTATTTTACTGCTACATTTATAGCGGTGGATATCACTCTTCTGGCTATCTGTGGTATCTCCGCTGCTTAGCTACTGCTGATCAGTTAAGACCAGATAAGTTTTGCACCTTGACAGAGAGCGGAGTGAATGGCTAGGGACGAAGGAGGGAGGCCAGAGGTGAAGAGAGAGAATGAGTGTGTGCGAAAGGGCTAGCTGGCTGGTGCAGTTTAATTTTGTAATTACTATAATATATCCTTGGCTAGTTGCTTGAGCTAAAGTGGAACTTTTAGAGCTTCCAGGCAATATTCTCACACTCAATGCACAAACAACTGCGGGGCACAAAGTGTGCTGCAATTTCAGGCAGACGAAGCAGCAGAAGAAGACGACGAAAACGGGAAAGAAAAGAGAGAAAAAAATTGAAAACTAACTGCTGCCTGTTTATATTTATATTATATTACGCTTCGTGCGCAGAGGCAGCAACAAGTGCCTGTCGAACTTCGGCTGGGGGGTGTGTGTCTTGGCTAAAGAGCAGCGTTTATGCTGCTTCTTTCCCTATTGCTCCCGCTGCCCCTCCCTCTCACCCTGCCCCCCTCTCGCTAATCACTCTCTAGCTGTCCGTCTCCTTGCTTGCCGCTTCGCTTGCTGCGCAGGCGCGCGCTTCGACAACGCTCGAAATAATTATGGAAAATGCATTTGGCTGCGGCAGTTGGAGGGATGGAGGGACGCAGGGATGGATGGATGGATGGAGGGAGGGGCAGAGGTGCGCTACGGAATGGGGCACAAACGGCATGTTTCCTTTTGCCACAGAATGCGGCGTGAGCATGAGCATGGGCCTGGGCTTGGGTATGGGCAATGAGCTATGATGAAAAACAACAAGCTCATAATAAATAATAATAACCTGGCGGAGGCAGCGGCAGCGGCAGAGGTAAAGGCAACACGCGGCAGCAACAACAACCTTAACGACAGGGGTGCGGCGGGGTAACAAGCGCTAATTATCGACAACAAGCTAAAACAGTGGCCTACAATTACGCAGCGACGCCAGCAGCGGCAGCAGCAGAGCAGCAGCAGCAGCAGCAGCAGAGCCTACCAGCTGTAGGCGCCCTACGCATGGCTCTAGAGCTAAGCTCAGAGCTGCAACTTGGCGAATATAACGAGCTGTGAGCTCTGAGCTGCGACTGGCTTTTACCTGTTGAAAGCTAACTGCACAGTATGTGTGTCTGTGCGTGTATGTGTGCGTGTGTGTGCGTGTGTGTGTGATGCTGCAACTGCAGCCATTAAAATTTACACAGCGCTTTTTAAGCGGTCATCGTCAGCCCAGGCTCTCTGTCTGCATCTTCCGTCGGCTTCAAAGCCAGGGCCAGAGCGTAAGCTCCCCTGACTTCCACAGTCTCGGTCTGAGTCTCAGTCCCAGCTTCATTCTCAGTCACAGTCGCATCCACAGACAGGGCTGGACTTAAGGGTAACTCAGGGCGCCTCGATTATTGATGCTCCAAAGTTTTGGTTATAATAAATTTATACTACGCAAATGATTATTCAAGAATGATAGAATCATTTAGCTAATTGAGCATTTTATTAACAACCTTATTTCATTGCCAAAATATGTGTATTTATTTAAAATATCGATTGAAGAAATCTTAAAATATATTAAATGTTAAGCTGTTCTAAGACACAGTTGAGTGTGTCAATCAATTCTTTACAACAGAGAGAAGAAAAAAGAAGAAAATTCTATTGGGACTGTTTTTGTAAGCCTAAATATTACAGAGTTATGTTAGATTCGGTTTTCTGTTAGATCCAGATCAAGGTTTTTTCGACAATGAAGATAATTTATTTATTTATTTAAGTGTCGACTAAGATCAGTCAGCCAAAAAAAAATTAAATTACAAATTAAAATTTAAAATATTAAAATTAAAATTAAAATGAGAAAAAAAAAAGGAAATAAGATAAGAAAATAAGTGTTTTTCTTTTTTTTGCCGATATAATATATTATATATATTGGAGTTAGTTGAAAATGAAAATACCTAGTCATAAATTATATATAAAATTGCCATTTTTATTAATTATTGTCTATTGTTATTATTATTATTATTCTACATTAATAAATAAATAAATTATTAATTTAAAATATATAATAAACCTTGAATAAATGTCGAAAAAATATTATGTAAAACAAATAAATTATGTATGAATAAATTAATAAATAAACAATTTAAATAACTACAAAACGTACAGTATTGTAGTTAGAATTAATAAATAATAAAATTGAGTAAACACAAAAGTTTATAAACAGTTGTAAGAATAATACAAAATCTATATATATACAAACTTATACAATATATACAAAACTTAGAATACATAATAATTTTAAGTTAATGCATTTAATTGAATGCAATTGTTTTCAAAGCCAAAAGCGCCCTCTCATTGGGGGGGCCTTAAGAGGCAGGGACGGCCCTGTCCTGCGCCTCTGCCTCTGCCACAGTCGTATGCACAACGTCAGCGACGTCGTCAGCATCGTCATTGTCGTCATCGTCGTCGTCGTCTTCGTCGTCGCCTTTCTCCCATTGGCGGCGACGGCGCAAACTTGTTAACTTCTTGGCATGATGGTCATCATGCAAGCCAAATTTTCAGCGAGAGAGAACGCACAGCGCACTCTGTTCATACAACATGCAACAGCAGCAGCAGCAGCAACTGCAACATTTAACAAGCAGCCGCAGGTATGGGCCGCGTGTATTGGTTGCAATTTATAGGCGCAGGATCGGTTACAAGCCAACGAGTTGGTAACACAAACCGGCGGCAGTTGCAACTTGGCAGCAGCAGCAACAGCAGCAGCAGCTTACTGCAACAGCAACTGCGACTGAGGCTGAAGCCAGAAGATTTGCAACGCATCTCTGAGAGCCTTCCGCTGGGTCTGAGGCAGCGACTGGGCGTTAACTGCGAAGTAATTGCGTTTCGGCTATGCAAGTACATAAATTGGATTTGAAATATGTACACATGTTGATGGATTCCTCCAAGCCAGCAGAGGCGGCTGCCCGAGCTGCGGGTACTCGTTGCAAGTATTCGTACCTGCCACCGCCTCTATCAGTGGCTGCTATCTGCCGACTGCCCCTACCCCCGCTCCTGCCTCTACCACTGCCATCAACCGGACTGCCGCTGAGTGTTGCATTTCTAAACGGAGTCGATGCTGCTGCCGATGCAGTTGCCGCACTGTCAGGCGGGCGGTTGCATGAAGTTAAGAAAATACAAAGTAAAATAAAAAAATAAAAAAAAATTACAAGCAAAGGCCCCGTACCATTTGTCTTTTGATAATTATCATTTCACTCTGATAGCATCAATTTCCAAACAGTTGATGATTTTTGCTGCGTGTGTCGCTCGTTAACAAGCCGAGCCCAGCCAGCTGCCAGTTGAGCAACCTGATAAGTAAAATGCCTTAACAAAACGGTAGCCACTGCACTAGCCTGGCCAGCACATCCCGAGATATTGGCCCTCTCTGATCTTCTGCCTCTCCTATGAAAAATGCAATCTCATCATCGATTTCAGCTGCCGCAGTGGCATGCTAACAATTGCGCAACATAAAACTGAATTTTAAATGGTTTAATAGAGCTCCAAATAAAATATTAATAATTTAATTTAATATGTATTTCTAATTTAATTATTAATATGCAAATTTAATTTAATCTCTTGAATTGCAGAATTCAATTTTAATTTCATAACGATAACTCTACTAGAAGTATTTATGGCGCAGTATTTTGACTCAATAGGTGGTTTTGCAAGTTGATAAATTTGTTGATATTTTTGTAAATTCACATATAAGTCAGCCAATTTTTTTTATTTTATTTTTAGATTATTTTTCTAGATTTTTGGCGCAAATTTCATAGTATTAATAATAATAATAGAAGTATTTTTTTATTTTGTTTTAATTTTTTGACAACAACAACACCCCCTCGAAAGTATGCAACAAGTCAATTATTTTTTTTATTTTATATTTAGAATTTTTTCTGGATTTTTGGTAGAATATAATTAACGATAAATTAATTCTAATTAGAAGTATTTTTTTTATTTATTTAATTTTTTTTTTGGTAGTAGTGTAGTGTTGCATGCTTTTAGCTGCATTGTTAAAATAGTGATATTTAAAAATATTGCATACTTTTTGGTGCTACCCAGTAGAGTTTCGTTCATTTCGAATTCGCTCAGCAAAGTTGCAATTTGTCAGTCAAATTTAAATAAAACTGCAAATTTAATAAAACTGCTTGAATTCTGCAGTTAAACCCGCATTCAGAGTACCATACTTTAAACCGCAAACATGGGAATGTTATATACATGACTATATACATATATATATCTATTCTATATAAACCGAACCTCATGCGATTCGAAGTCGCTTAGCAAAGTTGCAAGCCTACAACTAAATTGCTGTTCGAGTTGTCGCGCTCACTGCAACTGAGGGTGCGTGTCTCTGCTAAACAGCAATAGATGGCGCTGTTAGCGATTATCGCGGTTTTAGCACAGGCACACACCTTTATGATGAGTACTGATGTTTCCAGTGAACATCCAACTGGAATCATCAATGCAATGACTCCCAAACCAAAGATATAAAATAAACCATAAATCAACAGCAAAATCGACAATTTAAGTAACTAGAGAAGTGCGTTTGTTTAAAAGCTCATAAATAATATTCAAATGCGTAGGTTTTTGCTTATTTCCGTGCAGATATGCAGCTTAAACCATGGTATTTCACTCTGAAAATCAATATTATATTTTAGCTTTGGCATATTTGTTAAACAAATCATGCGATTGTCAAATGCAAACAGTTTTAAATGCCCTTTTGGCCATTTTGAATTATGACATTAAAGGCGAATGCAGAAAAAGGGTGCAAAATATTTATGGCAATGCCTAAAATGAACGACTTTTCCCCCGACGCAACAAACGACAACAACAACAACAACAACAATTACAACAAACGACAATACAAACATAAATACACAAATACAACAATGGCAGGAGCTCCGCATGCGAGCAACAGCAATAATAGCAACAATAACAAGAACCATTTCCCACGGTACAGCGTTACGTATGCGCAATGTGTTTGCCAACCTGAACATGTGTAGCTATCTGTAGCTGCGTACGGCAGAGGGGACCGGCGGAGGGATAGGGGGAACAACAACAAGAACACATGCAAAACACAACAAACAGAAATAGAAATAACAGCAGCAGTCGCCTCGTATGTAGATATCGAGCTGATACGAGGAAAGGGGGAGGCTGCGGGGGACGGGGTTAGGCTACAGATAGTAGCCGAGAGATAGCGAGAAACGTACATTTCAAAAATTTATTTATTTACATTGACATTTTGTGCTACTTGTGCACTTTTTTGCTGCTCTCCAACGAACCCCAACGCCCCACAACCCCCTTCCAACCCCATCCAACCGCCCCTTCAGCTTCTTCAAAACTGCTAACAAAGCTCTAAGCGCTTGTTTAGGAGCCAGAGAAACTGAGGAGCCGAGAGGTAGAAGACAATGTATAATATATTGACTCAGTTACAATACGGACATTGTCATAGCAGAGCGGAAGAGAGGGACGCAGAGCGAAAGAGAGCGGAAGACAGGTCAAGGGAGAGTTTATTTCCGCACCTGAAGCAACTGAGCAGCAGCAGCAGCAGCAGCAGCCATTCAAGTAGGGACAGAAATTATGTGCGTGCTTGGTTAACTGCCAGCATGCCCTAAAAATATCAAATAGTTAAAGTTTTACTTTGTTTATTATAATTCATAAATTTAATTAATTAATTAATTCTTTTCATAACCTGCATTAATTGTCGGGGTCACGAAGCAAGCGAACTGAGCAGGACTTTATATATTATATTTAATAATTAAGAAATAATAAATAAAGAATTAAAAATGCATAATATTAAATATATTAAATTTAATAATTAAGAAATAATAAATAAATTATAAAAAAATGCATAATATTAAATTTAGTTTTGATTTAATCATAATGTAACCATAGAAGTATCAGATAAACGCTTAAGATATACATATAAATAAAACAATAATTAATAAATTTTTAATAAATACTAAACAATAATAAATTAACATTAATTTATTAATTAATTTAATTTAGGTATATATTATTTGATCTAGATAATTGTGCTAATAAAATAATCTTCCACAAGGATGCGGTTACAATTTAATGTAGCATACTTTGAAGTGTCAAATGCATTTAATGCAATACAATTAAATCTATGAGCTAAGAAAATACATACAAATATATCATTTATTTGCATTGATATACATAGAGTTTCACTTAATTATTGCAATTAAGGCTGCCTTTAAGGGTCAGGCAAATTAATGCAATTCAATTAACTCCATGAGCTGAGCTACAGGACATACCTGGTGCAGGGTATAACATGGAGAGAAGAAAACATTTCTTATGGCATTTTAAGGTTTATGCTGAGGCAAGTGGAGGGCACAGAATGTTTGCAAATGCTAAACATGCCCGTATTTCATGCATATTTACAAATTTCGATATATGCACAATATATACAATCCCTTGTGCGTCTCGCTTACAGCTGGCCGTCCGTCAAGCTGGCAACAACCGGCAACAACAAACTGAAGAGTTCACTTAACAGTTTTATTTGTCTTTGGAAAACTTTAGCACACTCACACACGTACACAGGACACACACTTGAATGATTTGTTAGCCAAAGGCCAGAAGGGAAGCTAGACAGTCGTGTAGGGGGGGAGCGCGGGGGCGGCAAGTTTGTCGGCTCCTGATGCCGTTAGCTTTGTTCAGCTCTGTTCTGCTGGGCAATGTGGTCAAAGGCAAGCCAACGTGGCCCAGTCGGATGTGAGGAAGGGCCAAGTTGTTCAATATCTTGGCGCACTTGAGCAATTTGTAACATGATAGAGATAAATGCCAAGCCAGCTCATTCAGCGTGTGTGTGTTTTGTTGCTGTTTTGTTTATGTTTTTCTTTGCTTTGCATTGACTTGCCGCTCCAGACTTGTGCGATTGAGCGATTGAACGACTGAGCAACTGTGTTTTCTGCTGTTGTTTGTCTAAAATATTTGCACTAAAATGACCACAAAGACATGCCGAGCGAATTAAATGTGCGAGAAGAGAAGCTCAATAAATGGCCCACCTGCCCATAGATTTTCAATCAAAACAGATGCCCCATTGGCCATGTAGATATCAAAACAAAAGCGTGCATTCAATTCCCCTGATGGACTGCATATTCCATGCACCATGCAGCCACATGCAGTTTATGCGGGCCAGCGAAACAACAAATCAAACAACGAACTGAGCTTCAAACTGAAAAGCAACCAAAACTATGACAAAATATGAATTGCACAAATTTCATATGGCGCAATAAACAATAAATTTTGATGTGGCCATAGCAACAGCCAACAGCCAACAACACGCATTCAAAGCAGAAGCAAATAAAAAAGGAAAATGGAAAGCGTTGCGAACAAAACCATCGGAAGTTATGATGATCGCAGTGTGCTCTATTTATTCGCCATATTTAAAAAAATGCAGTTTCTATCAGCAAACGTTAAAGGCTGTGCTATCGGTTGACTTGCGATTGTTATGTGTTTTCTGCAATTTTTATGTTATATTTGTTTAAAAATTAAAAAAGAAAACTCATGCTGAGCAATATTGTTATTTTAGTATAAAACATTTGTTATGGAAAATATTTCGAGTTTTTGACTAGTTTAATTAAAGCTGTGTGTATTTATTTATTTTATTTATTCTATAGCTGAACAAGAAATTAAACATATAAACTTTGGGACTTATCAAATAAAATTAAAATAAATTTATTTTATTAAATACTTAAATAAATACTATATATCTATGGTTTTACAAAAGTGTAAGGTTCGGTTTGATTTTAATTGAACCAGCAGGTTAATTATATTAGATACGATTGTATTGGTTAGAAAATTACATTAAAAATTTAACTTTTTTAACTACTTTAATTCAACTAGGATAGAAAACTTTATTAAAAAAAATAGAAATCATTTCAAAGTAGAGAGGCATCCTCGGAATCAAAGAACTAATCACATAAGCATTATCCCTGAATCTAGTATTTCTGGTAATCGTCAAAACCAAAACGGGTTAAAGCCGCTGGAATGTATGCAAAAGAGAAAAAAAATAGAAGAGTAAAATGATATAAATTTAATTAAATAAATTTAATTAGTATACTTTATCAGATATTGGATTACTCGCATTCTTATATCTGCAGATTAAAAGTGTTAATAATTTATGAACTGCACTATTAAATAAAATTAACAAGGTTCTACAAATTTAAGTTAAGCTTTATGATTTTTGTTGAAATATAGTTAATATTAATACAAGTAATTAATTAAACAATAGATTTACTAGGTCGCAATCCACAATTACCCAATAATTATAATAATAATTTATTAAATAAATAATAATAATACTACGAAAGGGGGTTTCGAACTGCGCATGTTTTTTGCTTGGTACATCCGAATAAAAAAACCTTATTTTCAATGAGGCAGCTAAATCAAGTTAATAATAAAAGCTTCGTCTATCTGAAGAGGAATCGAGCACATGCCGAGAGGCTTTCTTTTAGGGGCGATCTAGGAGCCAGTTTGCTAAAAGCCAACTTTAATATGGCCTGGCATTAGACATCATTGGCAGTGCCTTTCAGGTTCATAAATGATTTAGGCATAAAAGCAATTACTTTATAAGTAAGCTAATATAATTCCATACACTTATTTAAGGCACATGCCAAAGTCTGCTATGCTCTTTTGAAGGCGCAGGATGAGCGTTAGGGAGTGTGAGTGAGTGTGTGCTTATGTGTGTGTGCGTGTGTGTGTTTGCCATAAAACAAATTGGTTGGGCAGGCAAAACAACAACAACAACAAGAAGAACAGCAGCTGAGGGTCAAGTGTGGCTGAGATGACCAAGCGCCGTTGCCTGACTTTATGCATGCATTTATGCCAAAAACGCACGACATTGGGGGGAGGGGAGGGAGGGGTGGAGAGCTGGGCTTGCTTTTAGGCTAAATGCATTGACAACTGTGCGGGTGAGGGGGCTGCGGGGGTGCGGGGCTGCTGCTGCCTGTCAGTTGCAGGCAAACAACAACGAGTCGAACCGAACCGAGCTGCATGTAGATTTGTGGCTAAAAGAGTTAACAGATAAAATCAAATATGGCACAGTGTTTTGTGGCGGCACTGACGGCGCCATTGGCTTCCCAAGGGGGTGGGCAGTAGGCTGGGGGGAGGGGAGGCTGCTGCTGCAATTTGCATGCATGTGGATATGGGGCAGGGGAATCCCAACAGTCCGACAGGCCAAGCTGCTTTTTCTTATTTTTGTGGAAGCCGTATGTGGATTTATTGTTGTAGATGTTTGCATGCCTTGCCCAAGAGCAGGGGCAGGGGCAGGGACAGTGGCAGGAGCAGAGCGGCATGCATGCACTGCATTTGGCACGATAACTGTGGTGGGCGTGGCACGGCCGACACGCCCACTGTCACAATCACATTTCCAGCAAACGGACGCCCCAGTGACGCGTGCGTACGAGTCTCTGAAAGAAAATCCCAACGATTGACCTACAAAATTGCAATGGTGGGCGGAAAGTCAGCTGCAGATGAAGGCGGGAGGAAAGCCGAAGGGGGAAGTGTGCGGGGGTAGGGAGGGGAGTGGGCCATTGCTCTGAAGGTGGCAGCCGGACGGGCATACAAATCACAAAAATTGCTGCTGAGACCAAATCACATGCCCGAAAGTGTTTGAAACGAAATTACACACAAAAAAAAGAGAAGAAAAGAAAGAAGCGAGCGTGAAAGGGAGAATCAGAGGTGTATGGGCAAGTGATTGGAAATGGGCACGAATGCCAAGGCATTGAAAGCTCAGGGCAAAGCTGGCAAATCGATTGACGATTTCAATGGGACACCCAAAGAAAACACTTGAAAACACTACGCAAAAGGCGAGGCTGAAATAGAAAAACATATCGCTGAAATTGAAAGCATGAAAAGTGAGCCGTGTGAGCTATGAGCTGGCAAACTATCGAGAAAACACAAAATCCAAGCAATGTTAACTTTATTTTTGCCGTGGAATTGGGCGGGCTTTAACACTTATGTAGGTCTTAAATGAACACTTTATTGTAGCTGCATAAACAAAGCAAACCAGAATGGGACAGATCAGTCGTTTGTTAATCGATTTGATATTTAAAAATATAGCGGAAGAGAGTATAACAACCTATGTTTAATATTACAGATTTTAATCGATAAATATCGATTTGGGCGTAATGGAGCGTGGTACCAATAAATATACTTTCTTATACATTTAATTTTAAGTTCTTTAACCAAATTTGTGGTGCATTGCATTTAATTTCAAATTTTTTATTTTACACAAAAAAACGTAAACAACACTATAAATTTTACTTTTTATTTAATGTCCAATGGCTCGGAGAAGAAATTGAAATGTCTACCCAAGAGCGATGAGCCCAAGCGTGAGAAAAAACACCTAAAGGGTATCTTAGCTGGTGCCATTGCGGGAGGCATAGAAACCTGCGTTACTTATCCCACGGAGTATGTGAAAACTCAGCTGCAGCTGGACAGACAAGGCAAATATCGGATGTATCATGGCATCATCGATTGTGTGAAGAGAACCATCCAACATCGGGGCTTCGTTGGTCTCTATCGTGGTCTGGCGATATTGCTCATTGGCACCATCCCCAAGTCGGCCATACAGTAAGCTGGAATTTGAGTTTATAAAATGTATCTGAAGGTAAATGCTTGCAGATTCGGCAGTTACGAGTTCACGAAGGACAAACTGAGCGATGATGGACACTTGAGCAAGGGAAATCAATTAATATGCGGCATGGTAGCTGGGTTCCTTTCGAGCCTGCTGATTGTGACGCCCACCGAGACAATCAAAGTGACATTCATTAACGATGTGCGACAGCGCAGGCCACAGTACGCAGGATTCTCCAACGGAATTAGGAAGATAGTGAAGCTAAATGGAATTGGCGGGCTCTACAAGGGACTAACCCCAACTGTAATGCGACAATGCTCCCATTATGCCATAACCTTTTTTACTATGGAAACGCTCAAGGATTTATACAAGGTAAAATTGTTAGGAGCGTGAACGCGAACACTCGCAAGTAACAGTTTTGGAGACCCTGTACTTTAAAAGAGCTCAAGGGGTCTATAAATATGTGTAACAGTAAACAAGTAGGCGAGGTAGACACAAAGTATATATATATTCTTAGTCAGGACGACGAGATGCGTCGATTTAGATATGTACATCTGTTGTTCGTATGCATACCTAGATCTCGAAGACCATAAGAGTTGCAGATACTATTTCCGGTATGTAGATTCGCTAAAGTTGTACGCCGTTGTTGGGCCAGCGAGAGTTCGACCAGCGATTAATACAAACTGCCGGCACTGCAAATTGCGAATTTCGGGCATATGTGGCCGGCAAACGAAATTATAATAAATAAATACTAGTTATTTTAATAGGCGCACGTGGCACTTGCCACTTAAGCACCCACCACACGTCTTAACCGCATGACTGCAGACACTGCACTGTGATTGGCAGCAGTGCAGCAGCAGTATTTATAGTGATTGCAGGTTGCGCTGTTGCTGTCTCTTGATCAGTTCCCCCAAAAGAGAAAGCGTCACAGAAACCCTCATACCAGTCCGCTGCTTTGGTAAGCGAAGAAGTCGCACCCTGCTGGCTGCGGCAATCGTTCTACGTATACGCTCATATGCAGCGATTAATTGCTCTTTTATTTGGTCGCTCTCTAAGAAACACTAAAAACAGGGTCTCCACTGTCGGTTATGCCCGACTGTAGACTTCGGGACGAGTGATTTATTTTAACCAAGTATTATGACGAATTGCTACTATAACTTATAATAGATTTTTGTTTTCAAGTGCAATGAACCTAACCAGCATGTGCCCAAGTTTATGGTAGGCGTATTTGGCCTTATAGCCGGTGGCATCTCTGTTCTTCGGAATACTCCTCTGGATGTGGTAAAAACACGCATGCAGGGACTGGAATCAGCCAGATATAAGAATACTCTAGACTGCTCACTGAAGTTATTCAAGAACGAGGGTTTCGCTGGACTATATAAGGGCACAGTGCCAAGACTGATAAGAATATGCCTCAATGTGGCGATTACATTTATGCTCTATGACTCATTTATGGAATTGTTTGATAAGATCTTCAAGTAGCTGGGATTGTTGCATAGTTCCCGTTAAAGTAGTTAGTAAACTTTTTAAACTGTATGCCATGGCACGATGCTAATCAAATTCTATGCTCAGCCTGCATAGCTTTGTCATTAGTAAATGTTTCCATGAACTTATCTCGACTCGGAATTGAAACTATGTTTGTGGAAATGCCGTCAGTCATTGTCAGCAAATATGCAAAGTTATGAATAAATTTGGCTTGAAACCAAAAACGATGAAAGTGAAATCTTCACTCAGAGAAAAATCGGTAATCGATTTAGATTTTGTATTTGGTTTTTGAGTAGTTGTAGTGTTTGCTTTTAAAACTTAAATTTCGAGTGTATGAAAATTATTTATTTATTTATTATTATTTATTTATAAAATTATGTTTAACAAAACTATACAAACATAATAATAATTAACAAATAATAAACTAGACCTTCGACTCGATATAAAAATTAAATTACAAATAAATATGAGTATTAATTCGATAAACGATAATACGTAATGCATTTCATATACAATTTACAATTAAAAAATAAGAAAAAAGCATTTTAAAGTGATTTAAAAACATACATATTTGACATTCTCGATAGATGTGTATATCATATTATATAAAATATTAATATGGACTTCAGTTTTATGCTGGTTTGCAGCTGATTTTACTTGGCTTGGGTATTTGTTTTTTTCTGAGTGTAGCATACTTCCGCACCCTCTGCTTAGTTCCGACAACTTCCTCCCTTTTGTTGTGCCAACTATTTCAATAACAATTATATGCCATAGTGCGAGCTGCTCTAATTTGTGTGCTGTCTATGTGACATTAATTGCAGCTCACGGGTCAAATATTATGGCTAATACTTGCCTCTAACTTCCCCTCCCCCTCGCCACACCCCCTCCCCAAACAGGCCATTAACCACCTTGCGCCCCTCAACCTGCACCCTGGAGAAAAAACACTTGTGTGTATGGGTTGTCTGTGTGTGTGCAATTTAGCACCGTTGGCGAGACATTTAAGCACGAATATGTGCTCCCCTCACCACCCTGCCCCTCCCCCTCCCACCCAACCACAATCCCTGGCCATGTGTAAGCTACTGCCTCCAATCCCATTGCCAATCCCAAGCGCAGCGGGTTGCATTTATGGAAAAGAGCGTGCAAATTGGGGTTGGGCTCGGGCTTTAGCTCCGGCAGCAATAAATGACAATAAGAGCGCAGTTCAAGTGTCAGCCGTGGCCTCTTATTGTCACGCGTTGCTCCGCTGCCCCCTTCCCTCTATCCCCACCCTACTACAGCCAATGCCCAAAGGAATGCCTACACACACACGCACAGTTATATATAAATATGGTGGCATTTCCGGTGCTGCGAATGGGGCGCTCGAATGTGCTTCTGGCATAAATTATGAATAAGGCAAGAGCCGCGTGTTGTGTATACTGTGTGTGTGTGCGTGCGTGTGCTTATGTGTGTATATGTGTGGTGTTTGTGGTGAGCAAAATGAAGTAAAAGCTGCGACCAGAATGAAATGAAAGCAAGTGCTGGAAAAGGCTGAACTGAATATAAGAAGCCGGCAGCGCAAACAAATAAAACGATGCCTTTTGAAGACGAATATTTAATGCACTCACCCAAGAGATCTACGTACAATAGGCATACTTAATTTTAATATATAAAATTCCCACTTTGGTTAAAAATAATATAAATGTAGAAATAAATTGCATTAACATAACCTTTAAAATTATTTAACATAGTTTACTTGTCAAGTAAAAATAAAGAGAACTATAGGACTTAAAATTGTTATTATAATGATATTTGATATTCCTGTCATTCCCAAACAAACATGAATATAATATAATATAATGCACAACAGTTCAGTTTAGATCGAGAGCTCGAAAGAAACACATTCAAATATAATATATATTATAATATAATATAATAATACAAAAAAATTAACAAAAACGGGAACAAAAACATTTTAAAAATTTTATAGCCAACAATTTTATAGCCAAAAATGTAAATTTTTTTAGAACTTAAAATTTTGAAAACCCAATTTTTTTTATAATTTTTGCTGCTCCGATGTTGCTTGGTTGAGCTCCGAACAAATTGCAAATTTCGTTTTATAAGCAATACAAACAGGATGTCGATAAGGACTAGTGATGCAGCGATCGGTAGACTGTATAAAAGGCTCTCTAACAGGGTGAGAAAGGTAATAATAATTATAATTAATTAATAATAATTTATTAAAAACAAAGATGTGCCACATATTTATAGAAGTCTGAAATTTATTACTTTGCGACTTACTATCCAGCTGCTTATTCCTCTACCTGATACATTTTTTGGCTCGACCTGTGAGGACTTGAAATAGGGTCAGCAAAATTTTTGAATCCCCTTACCAAACTTTGATGAGTCCTCGCTACTGAAATGTGAAGGAATTAAATGTGATGGATAAATGAATAAAATGGATATTTTATTTTAAATATAATTTAATTTATTTAATATTTATTTAAACGACACAAAAATATTTGTATGAAAATGGTAAAAATATTGTTTTTTAATTTAATTATAATGTACGAATAAACAGATGGGGAAAATGTGAAAATATATATATATTTTCAAGCTAATAGATGTGTGTAATATATGTATACTCAAAAGCTTATTTAGTCATGGAGCCCCATGCTGCGTAATTTCGACTTAACTTAAACAACCTAAACGAAATGCCCCACTTGCAACATCATATATTAAGCGAAAAATTGTCCACTTTCATTCGCATGTGCCGAGACTATATACGTATATAGAATGGGTAAGAGAGGAGAGCAGGAGAGTGAGATTGCAAGAGAGAGAAAGAGAGGCCGCAGGCTACTGGACGCAGGGGGAGGCACTTGGGCAGAGCAAATGTGTCTGGGCTGTAGGCAACCACAAACGAGCTTGACTTCGTTTTGTCTCAGCCACAGCAAGGAGACACAGATGAAGAGAAAACAGAGGGAGAGAGAGGGGGAGAGAGAGGGAGAGAGAAGCAGCTTCAACTTGTTTATAGTATCTCAATAATTAATGAGCTCTTAGGAATTTTTGTGGCATACGCAGCAGTCGGAGCAGTTGAAGTCCCGCGAACGCTGTGCTGCTGAAAAGGGAAAAGAGGAAAAGCGGAAAAGAGGAAAAGAGGAGAAGAGAAACAAAGTCAACCGCCGTGGCACGTTGGCTTTTGCCTTTGGCAGTCGCTGCGAGAACTTAATGTACAAATATAATTTGCCGCACACACAAACACTTATGTGGCCACCAATGGCGGCCGAGCCGAGGTGGTGTTGGTGGTCGGGATGCGTAATGGCAGCCAGCATTTTGTTTTGCTCCGAAAACTAACCCCCCTGCCCCCTCACACACAACCACAAAAAAGAGGGAAGAAGAAAAGCTAGTTAGTATACTGGCAAAAGCCAAAAGGAAACTCAGTCCGCTGTCTGCCAGTTGTCACCAGCATCCTGTAGGGAAACAGCAGCAGAGCACATCGCTAGCGGGAGTTTGAGTGCCAGAGTGAGAGAGAGAGAGAGAGAGAGAGAGAGAGAGAGAGAGAGGAAGAGAGTGTTCATATTTTATTAATATAACCATATTACAAGGCGCGATGGTCGACAAAACAGAGTCAGCATCTGAATCAGAATCAGAGACGGAAACAGGGAATGGGAGCGAGAACGAGAAACAGTTAGAGAGACAAACCAAAGGGACCTGCAGTCCTTCAGACAAACACATCAAAGCATTTGACAGACAGCATACAGTAAAATATGTCTAAGTGGCATGGGCCGCCTGTGTGTGACGACTATAGAGATACCCTGGAATTAAGAAAATTGAAAAATTAATAGCATGGTAACATACTCAAGTCTTTATGAATTAAATGAAACAAAAAAAAATACAATAACTAACATAAAATCAAATTTTATAAATTTAATTATAAATGCACAATAAACTATTTTGATTAAAAATTAAAGCATAATTTTTAACATTAAATAATATAAGAAATTCAATTTTTAAAATGAATTTCAAAATAAAAATCCAGTTAAAATCGAATTAAATTAAATGTAATTTTGAATTAAAATTAAGTTAAATTAATAAATATATGAAGATTGATTTGTATAAAGTTTTAAGTCTAATTTGTTTAAATTTATTAACTTCAAATATAAAATTGCGTTTAATTTATTTAAATTAAAGTTTCTTAAAATTTAAATATAATTAAATAAATAAATACTAATATATGTTGTTTAAATTTAAATTATTTAAATTATCATTTCTTAAATTATAAATAAATAAATAAAAACATTCAATCTATATACAAATTTGTATAAATAAATTAAATATTAGAGATATTAAGACATTATGTGTATGTTTTGTTTAATATTTTTAAAATTAAATTAAAATGAAATATTAATTAAGTAGAATTTCGCTTTAATAATTAAACTTCATAAATTTAATTGCTTAATCGTTTCAACGCCATAAGAAGTTGCTATAACAAAATCTAGCTTCTAAATAGCAAACGCCACCCCCACAAGGCAATGGCCTGCGTTTACAGGGTATGTGAAAACATTACTCTCATTACTTATTCATTTGCGACGCTTTTAGCGCTAACTCCATTGCATGCCCCCCTCCCCCTTTCTGCTGCTCCACCACTCCAATTCTCATTCCCTCTCCCTCCCCCACTTCCACTCTCATTCGCCTTTGCTTTTGCCTTTGATTTGCTTAATTTGTAAATTGTCGGGCTGCAATGGAATGGGGCACAAATGATGGAGGGGGAGGGGAATATATGTAGATGTTGGGGGCGGGGCGTGTTATGCTTTTTCATGGCTTTTAAACGCTTTCGTTGGCATGAAATTGACCAAACGATATAAGGATATGCAGCGCAAAATGCTTCTAGTCCGAGCGCACATAAAATGTAAAAACATTTATGAGTGTGTGAGTTGCGTGCGTATGTGTGTATGTGTGTTTGTGTGTTGGGCTACATATGTTTTAGTGCCATAAAAAAGAACAATGCACAACAACACACATACATATTTTATAGCATATTTTATAATCTAATTACCGCGCAATATCGTCCAAAGAAATAAATGATCGCACAGCTGGGACGCCCAGCCAGTTTCCGCCAGAGGCGTGGCCCAAAGTGAACTGACGGTAGAGTTGGTGGAGGGGTGCAGGGTGCGGGGAGGGCATAAAAATGCCACGAAATTAGCTCGACGCGTTTGGCATTAAAAGCGCCGCCCGAAGCGTGCGGCATTAAAATAAATTGCACAATACACGCACACCTATACACCCACACACATACACCTTTTGCCACGCAAGTAACAAAAAATGGCGCCTCACAAACACACACACACACACACTCACGCATACAGCTCAGAAACGAGGCAAAGCCAAGGCTGCTGGAGGGGGGGTAGGCGCCTCTGCCTCCTTATCCAATCGACCGCAGGTGTTGACGCTTTCAACGCCTTTTATGGCCGTTGCCTCTGCCTCGCTCTCTCTCACTCTCCCTCTCTCGCTCTGTCAGCTAACAAAAGTGTCATATGGTATGGCAACGCCAACAAACTCTCGCCCTGATAATAACAAAAAACACAATTTAACGCATTGGCGGCTACTTAAAAAGCGTCGCATGGCCGAGCGATAAGGCAGCGCTGAAGATTGCCCCAAGCTGTGGCAGATTGAGCGCGGTGCGGGGGTTGCGGGGCTGGGCCATTAACGCTCAGCAGCTGCTGTTGGGCTGACCAAATGAATGTCAAGCAGCTCGTATCGCCCCCCACCTACACATGCATGTAATATGCCTAAGCATGTGTGTGTGAGAGAACCGAAGTTTAACTGTCATTTGACAGGCAACATGGCGGCCTTTCTGAGCACTCGCCATGTCATTGACTTGAACAAGTGATGGACCCCCAAAGTAGTGCATAAAACCGAACACTAAAATTAATAAGTTTGCCAGCAAGTCATGTCAAGCTAAACAACCCTATAAAAGGGTATAAGAGCAGCAATAAAGCCACTATAGTTATTTGAACTGATCAATCAAATCGTGTATAATTGTAACATGTAGTAAATGGTTTTTAGTTCAAGAACATGTTATCTCAATAATTAAGAGACAAAAATTAAAAATAAAACTAACAAAACTAAATATGAACAGAATTAGAACATTTTTTAAAAAGTTAAAATTGTTTTCCGAGCTTTATAATCTAAGTTTATTCTAAATTTTACGTTTATAATTGTGACTAATGTTTGAAATTATAAGTCTTTTGTACTTGTAGCATTAGGAATTTCTTCAGTATTAAATAAATATAATAATAATAAAATATAATAATTTCTAAGAGCATTTATTTATTTATTTATTTATTTACTATATGTATTGATTTATTTGAATGTCGACTAAGACCAGCCATTATAAGAATAATAGAATAAGAATATAGAATAATTAAATTACTAATTAAGATTAAGCATAATAAAATCACAATTAGATTTAAAAAAAGATAGCAGATAATATCTGCCATTATTAAAACTTCTTTGGAATAACAATTCTTTATGCTTAATTCGTGTGTTTATTTCATGAATTGCCTCAAAAACATACACATAGACATGATTTTATGATGATTTATATATTTGACAATAAAGAAAGTTTATTTGAATTTAGCCACAATGATGGCAAGAAGGGTTAATGCCCCTTACTTTTTTTTACAATCGCCAATAAGCATAATTTGACCTAAAATATAATATTTTTCTGTACGGTTTTGGCTAACAATTATAATAATTTTTTGTCAATACAAGTAAGTTGACAAAGCCATCTATGAGCCTGCTCTGAGTAGTTTTATTTTAATTTAACGTTATTGGGAATTCATGGAATCCTCGCATAAACATAAAAGTTGTTGTTTATTATTCGTTTTTTGCTTCAATCGATTATTTAATAATTTGAAAATATAAAGAACTGCCTGTAAATATATCATGTCTTCATTATTTACTTTATTGAACAACTTAAAAAAAATTAAATGAATTTAAAGAAGAAACTCAATGAGCTCATCCACAAAGAATATTTGATAGATCATAGACCAAATCTACGTATGAGCAGATTTAGGATGATAATGTCATGCATTTATTTAGGGGTTAATATTATTTGCTCGACTGCGCGCATTTAATGGGTTAAGGTTCAGCTAATTTTGACAATTGAAGCACCTAAAGGCCCATATATAAAGTGCGATTGATGCTGCCTACTTAATATGCAGTTTCAAATGTTGTGCCAGCTCACACGAGCATGCACACAAATACAGGGGGAAACGGAGAGACATAGAGAGATGAAGATATAGAGAGGGAGAGAGAGAGAGAGCTGGGAGAGAGAGATAGAGGCTGAGAGGGAGAGACCGAGAGCAGAAATAAGTGAAGCGCGTGCACCTTCAAGCATTCAATGCAAACAATACAATAGAAACCAGCGTAGGCACATATTTGCATATATTTATTTATTTTATGCCACTGCTGTTCAATAGAGGAAGAGGGAGAGAGAGCACGAGAGTACGAGAGAGAATGGGAAAGAGAGCTATAGAGAGAGAGAGAGGGCTGAGGTCATAGAGAGAAGTAGGCATCAAGTAGAAAACTGCACAATAAAACTCAATGCGGTTGATGACTGCTTTTTATGCCAATGACAAACACACGCACACCCACACACACACACACACACTCACACACACACACACACACACACACACAGCTCGGACTTGACGCTCTACGTCATGTTCTACACGTTCTCCGCTCGCCATGCTGCATACAATATTTATTGGTTTATTTTATGATCCTTTTTGATATGTACTTAAAGAAAATTTTACATTTATTGGTTTGACAAGCACAAACAACAACGCCAAGAACAACAACAACAACAAATGAGAACAACAAGGTTATTTTGCTTTGGGGATTCAAGACGATATAATAGTTGTCTCGGAGGGTTCAGCGTAGAGTTCAGGGCATATGATGGGTCAAATTCTGGTCAATGTCTTGTGCCATTTTCGGTTTGTAATCTGCTCATTTGCTTATAAAATTATTCACCTCATTTGTTGCCCCTTTTTCTGCTTGCGTGCACGCCCCGAGCCCCCGGTATCCCCCACGCTCTTACCCCCTGACAAGGTTGGTCATTTGATGAGTTATGCAGACGCTGGAAAGGAGGGGTTCGGGCATCTGTTTACGGCCATTTTGTTGTTTTGTTGCCCGTCGAGTGGCGCACGTAAATTGTGGGCCATAAAAGCTAAAGTGTGTGCAAGTGTCTCCATCTGCCGCAGGAAGCTCCAGACTCTAGACTCTTTAGGCCGGAAACGTTTAATGGCCAAATGGCAATTACAATTTGAGGCATGCAGCAGCAGCAGCAGCAGCAGCATCTACAAAGAGTTCGCACACTTGCCAGTAACAGCACTCGCCACTCAAGTGTCAATTAGATGCACTTCTGCTCATATGCTCAAGTGAAACCCGCCGACTCCCTTCCCGCCCCCTCTCCCCATGGCCTTGAAAACGGCATACGTTCCACCCCGCCAACCTCTTTCAAGTGTAGCTGACGTCATGTTGAAGCAACTTCGTGCCGTTAAGGCCGCAACTCTTCGCAGTTCTTTTAGCTTACTTTTCTTAGAATTTGCAAACGTTGGCAACGTGCATTGTGGGCGTGGCTGTCATACATATTGAGCTCGATTAAGAGCTTCCTCTTCTTCTTGCTCTTCTTTAACTGTTTGCTCGCCTGCTTAGCCTTTGCTTGTTGGCTTTCTTATAACGAAATTAAATTAGTGCAATGATTTTCTAGTATTTGGCAGGAAATCTTTTTGGGCCACGCAGCGTATGAGTAACGAGCATGAAATGATTAGACAGTTGAGCAAACTATGTTACTGGAGCAGTTTGATTAATGAATTGTGCTATAAAACGAACTTCTACAAATTAATCAGATACAATAAATAATAAACTAAATAAGCTGCTTGTTTCGCTCTGTGAATATCCTATATTTTCCTTAATTTTAATGAAATGTTTATAAAATATATTTCGGTATTATTATAAAATCTATAATCTAATTCTAGAAAGTAACTTCGCTGTCTTTAAACAGAATTAAATAAATATAATAAACTTGTGTAAATGGTAAATGTTCATAGAAATATTATTATTTATATATAGAATATGTTGGAAGAATTCCATTTAATGCTCAATTTAAAAGACACTTGTGTATTTGTAGCTTTCAACTGACATGTATAATCTTGCTCTGTCCACCACTTTCCCTGTCCTATTACACTTGACTTCCTGCTGCTGTTTTTCCAAGTTAATTGCCAAGGAAAAGCGCATTTCTCAGGCCAAACGAAAAAGTGACTAAACAGAAAAAATTAAATAAAGTAAAATGAAAGCAATGAAAGTAGGAAAAGCGTAGCCAAAACAAAACAGCAAAAACGACAACAAATTTTGTGTATAGTAAGCAAGCGTTGCTGAGCATCATCAGCGAAAGCTTTTTTCCTGTGTGATTGTTGTGTATTTATGTATGTGGTGTGTCCTGTGTGTGTCCTGTGTGTGTCCTGTGTATGTCCTGTTTTTGTGCCATATCACTTTGTATGCAACCGTCGCCTCGAAGCGTATCAAATTGACGCATTGATGCGGAAGCGGCGATTGCCGCCACGGCCTCAGCATGGCGCAAATGGAGGTTGGCAAATGGCGGATGCGCCAAACAGGACGGACGGACAAGGACAAGCAACAACTACAACAAGCTCAGAGAGAATGAGAGACATATAGTGAGCGAGAGAGAGAGGGGGAGCTAGAAAACTTAGAAGCCAATTTCTGTGTTAGCTCAATGGCCTAAACACAAAACGCCTTGTAAATTAGCTTTATTGTTGTTGCTGCTGCTGCTGCTGCTGCTATTGTGTGACTTGGCAAATTCTGTTGCTGTTGACTGTGGTCGAGTAAATTGTTCAATAGCTTCAAAAAGATAAAAAAAAGAAGTGAGAATAGCAGAAAGTATAGAGCGAAGCGCAGACAAACGCATGCGAGTCCTGCTTGACTTGTGGGTGTCGCCATTGAAGAAGAAGACAGAACTACGGAATGACAGAACGAAAGCAGCATTATTTTATACGAGCATGAGCAGGCTAAAATTTCACTTGAAGCAGGTTTTATGCTTGAACAATTTTGTGAAATTCAATTTATGTTACCCGAGGACATAAAACATATACTGAATCATTGCACACACTCCAGCACACGCAGCCATCTATCTGCATGTGTACAACGCATAACTAGCGAAGAGCACGTAAAATATCAGTTATAGTCATGTAGTGTGTACATAGTATATCCCTTCCGACATCCCCCCCGCCTCCATTCTCCCCCTCTGCGCAGGAACCGCTTCATCTAATGCAGACGTGCAATGACGTAGTCAAAGCGTCAAATGCAGCCAAATGGAGCAAAACCAGCATGTGCGGCGCTGATCTGTCGGAAGCTCCCGACTGTAAATTACCCTTTTCCATATATTTCAAATATATATTGAATTATGTTGTACGCAGTTGCAATGCTTCTTCTTACCTTTTTATCTGTATCTTGCTTTAATAGCTTCTGTATTCGTTAACCGATTTAAATGGTAGGATAGTTATATATAATAGTAGAGCGTATACATTCTGAATAACAATAACTATCTATGATCATTATTACGCCCGTTATGCGGCTTTGAATAGATGTTTTATATTTTAGGGCGTACATAAGGCGTGGCATCCAACATTTGAAATAAACATTATCTGCCTATGGTATACATCGACTTAGATACCAAAATTGGCTGCTCTGGCACATATAGGTTCTAAGATCCTATCGTTCATAACGACAGACGTCCTGGTCAAGAATAGGGTCTACCTTTTACATTCACACAAAGTTGGTAATCCCGTTTTCCCCCACTTAATACAGGGTATAAAATGCAAGCTGAGCGCACAATGCCAACTGCCCTGTCAGTCAGTCTCTTAGTGCTGTCTGTCAGTCGTTGTCTGGCTTATCCTTTCGTTTTCCATGGCATTGAATATCCCTCACAGAACCCACACACCTTGGCACACTCTGCTCTCTGATATAACTTCAAAGTCAAAACTGCAGAGCGCCAAGTTTAATGATAACTTCTAAATACAAAGGCCAAGTTAACAGTTTGAGCTCAGGTTGGGGTTCAATTCTCTGCCCAGTTGACACTCACACGTAGCAAACATAAATTTCACTTTATGGTTTGTTAACGAGTTAAATTCGAATACAGTGCACAAAACGCACAAAAACTTTGTCATTTTGCCAGGAAGGAGCAGCACGAACTGTAGGGGGAGCCGGGCAGGGGGATTCCCCGCCTGAAACGTGCTAGAGAAAGTGTGTATGGAGCGTGATAAGTATTATAGTTAATGGATTTTTTGAGTTTTGCCTTGGGGGAAATCGTATTCGTTTATGTTTCTGGATAACTTGATTGCATTGTGTGTGATTTAACGCTTTTATAGAGACCTTTAAAGCTAATTAGAGACCTTGTATTGCCATAGAGTTTAAAGGGCGTTACAGCTCGATTAATTTAAACGTTGGTAAACAATTAAGTTTTAAGTGTGAAGTGATAAATTAGTTTTTATATATGTTTAAAGTATTCAATTAAATTTCATAAAGTGATTTCTTAATGCTGTTTTTATTGTAGATTGAATTTGTATGCTATTTTAATTTATAAATAAATTTTAGAAACTACATGGAATACTCTTTTACATACATACTCTTTTACTTAATAAAGAAGCAATTGAATCGATTAATAAATTTTTAACTAAATATAAAAAAATCTCAATAAATAAGTGCATAAATAATATTAACCTTTGGTCTAATTGTATGTGGTAAAGCATATTTAATTCATTAAAATCCCTATTTAAATATTTTATTAATTACATTTTTGCATTTGCCCATCTGCTGCTGTATTGCGTTAAAAATAAGAATCATTTGAAATTTATCTAAGAATTCAGTCGGGGAAGTTTCTCTGTCTCTGTTGCTTTCTTTGTTTGTCAAGCCCTGAGGCGGTTATACAATACGCATTATACGTATTCCTTTATTTAGATACTTTGACATCATGTAAGCCCTGTGCCAGGCACCAGCTATTTACAGTAATGCTAAGCTCCTGTTTTGGGTATTATATGGCTATAATCTGTCAGCTGCCCCTTTCCCCCACACCCACCCCACACGCCCCTCTCCCAGCATTGATTAGGCAGTCTATGTGGCTGCAGTTTGCGCTCTCACTCCTTGGCGACTTTGCTCATTAGCGTTTCATAAATTTGATTAAGACAATCCCATGGGTATTTGCTGTGTGTGTTTGTTTGTTGTTGCTGTTCGAGGGGAGGGGCAAACCAACCCTGCAACATCTGCCAAATTAGCAAAGAAGCAACAACCACCAACTGAATGCAATATATGTACATACATACATGGCTGGGAAGGGAGGCCCATATATATCATAAGGTCTTTCACAATTTTGACGCCACTTTAATTGGATTAATTTGCATTAATATTTATTAGACGCAAATGCAGAAGACAGCCAAAGTGACATACAACAGCAGACAGACAGATAGACGGACAGAGGGGCTGAGAGACAGAGAGACAGACAGTATAGACAGTATACCCTCTGGCCATTAAGTGGCCATTTTGATATCAGCCAAAGCACGGCAAGGACTAAAAAGCATGCGGCATTTGCAATGCAGAAAAAGACGCACACAAACGTCAAAAGGCATGTGTAAGAAGCAACAGAAGCTAGACAAGTGAATGAAGTGGCAGCAGAAGGAGTTGGCGGTGGCAGAAGGGGCAGCAGAGCAGCGGCAAATGCAGCAACAACGTGGCTAAAATGTGCACTTGGAACTGTCAAAGCAAATATGTCAAACATCGTCGACGTTTGTCCTGCGTCCTGCGTTCCTCGTCCTGCGTCGTTCTACTCTCTTCTCGAGCTGCAGCAGAATTTTTTCTCTATTTGCTTTGCTTTCCAGCGTTGTTTGCACACATATTGAATATATATATGCTGATGTGTGTGCTGTGTGCAGTGTTGCCAGGCTTTGAACGGTTAGATTTCAAGTCAAAATAAGCTAAAAATGAATGTATTTAAATGTTTATTTAAATATTTGCAAAATTTAAATACATCAAGATACACAAAAAATTTTAATAATATTAAATATATGTTACCATTTATCATATAATTTTAAAAATGATTCACTTTAGGGTAGTAAGTATGTATATTTATATAATATAATTTGATTAAATTGTATATAAATACTTTGTTGGCAAATAAGAAGAATTGAAAGAGCGTATTTTGTATCGGTAAAATTTTTAAATAATATTATATAGTCAATAATAATAATTAATATTTTATCCTACGTTTTAGAAATATAGCTTTTGCAAATTCAGTTTTATTTGAACAAGCCAAATACAATAAATACTATTCAATTAAAAAACATTAATTGGAGCACAATATATAAAATTCATAAAATATTTTGTAATAAAAAAATTATATATAATAATCAATTTATTCATTTATTAATTTATTTATGATATGTGTTCGTAATAAATTCTTATAAATTATTGCATTAGGCACTATATATATTAAAAAATAAAATTTTATTAATTAAATTAAATTATTGTATGCATATCATATACCTCGAGCAAACTGCATGAAATTGGTAAACATAATATATTTAAAGCTATAAGCAATTGTGAATATTGGCTTCTCAATTTTGAAATATGCCAAATCTAGCCTGTAATAGGCCAAACTGGCAACACTGGTTGTGAGTGTGCGTGTGTGTGTATGTGTGTGTCTCTTGGCGGGTCTACTGCTGCTGATGTGTGCATTTGTTTGTTAGCAAACATGTAAGTTGCCTTTGGCTAGCGCCACGGGGACAGACAACAGCGGCAGCCAAAGACAGCGGACTGAGACGGAGGTAAACAGCAAGAGCAGAAGATTCCTCTCTCTGCCCGTCTCCCTCCTAACGTATCTCTATCTCCCTCTCCCTCTCCAAAGGGACAACGGCAAGTCAGTCTCTTCAATCATCTGGCACTTGGCTCGCCCCGAAATCGAAAATTTCGTTTCCCTTTCTCATGGCTCACAATGCAAGCAGCATTTCGTGCTGCCGGCTTCATCTGCTCGTTTCTTATTTTTCAGTATTTTGGCAAATACTTCATACTTTACGCCATGCATCAACGGTCGGTCCCCCGCCGTCCTTTCCCCTCCATCCCTCTGCCTGCCTGGGCTGCTGTATTTGATTTCGCAAAGTGCGCGCTGGAAATTTGATTTCGCTGCTGCAGTTGCCGTACTGCTGTAGTCCATGCCGCTGCCACCAATAAGTACCAGCCTTGTCAACTCAAAACTCAATAGCAATCACAGACACTCTTCTCAGACGTCCACACAGACACACACACACACACACACACACACACACACACATACATTAAACACTCCAGACGTCAGCCATTGTCATATGAGAGCTGAGGGGAAGTCGAAGAAAGCCTTGGCATGTAGAGGCAAAATGGCAAATATCTTGGCTCAGATTTGCAAATGTTCCCATAGCATTAATTGCTCCTTAATAAATAAAGCAATAACAGCAATATACACTCAGAAAAAAAATCAAGAAACTCGTACTTAATCCAAGAAAATTCTTTTAAGAAGTTCCTATACCAAGTCTAAAATGTATCCACAGAAATATTTAACACTTGGTTTCATTTGTTGCATATTTAAATACAAGATAAAGCACCTTTTAGGCTAAAACATTCTCGTTTTATCTAAAGAATATTTAAAACGTGAAACAAAGAATTTCGAAACAGAATATACATAAAAAAATGCAGTCATATTTATAATTGCTGTTTTCATTTGAAAGCTTAATAAGTTTTTAATGAATGAAATTTATGACAAAATATACTTAAATTAATACACAAGGAATTGGTTCAATTTTGAATATGGAGTACGGGTGTGCAGTAATTTTTCTTAGTGTAATAATTCCAACTGAACTAACTGTTGCAATCAGCGTGCTTATAATTTGAGCCCCATCAGCACCTTTTGTTAACCCTGCACTGCATCATTGGACTTAACAAATGACAAGCTGCTTACGAACAACTGAGCAACAAATGAAGCATCCATCATTTTAAGAGCCACCCAATCAATTACACAAAGTCGCCATTTCCCACTCTCATTCCTGTTCTCTGTGTCTCTCTCTCTATTTCTGTGTCTCTGTTCGGCATGAGAACAATTAGAACCATTCAAATAACTGCCTCGTTCTGACCTTAACAGCAATTAAGAACTCTCGAATTTGCTGCACAAGTGGCTGAGCAAGAGTGAGAGTATATCAGCATAAATCTCTAACAATCTCATGCCCTGTTGAACCCAAATATGAGGGCCAAAAGGCAAATGGCAAACGACGGGCTTCCCACCTGCCTCAAGCGACATGCCCTGAGCCAGGAGCCAGAAACCAGGAACCAGGAGCCACAAGCTACGACCCACTATACGAGCTGCATTAATAAGCCACGGCAAAAACGATGCGGAAACTCCTTAACAATTTCCCTCAGTCATTTTATACACATGCAGCAACAGCAGCAGCAGCAGCATCATGAAAACATAACAGAAAACAATTGAAAATGGAGCGAGTATAAGCAGACCATGGCATACTCTATAATTACAATTCAATAAGTTGAACATTTAATAATTATTTGTTAATTTCAGATATGCGTTGCTAAGGGTACAACTAAACAAACTTATAAGTTATTTTAAGATAATTAATCAAAATTTTACTAAATAGAGTTATAAAAAATAAATTAATTTTCGGTTTAAAAGTGTGTAAGAAGTTTGACGTTACATAGATAGAGGTATTAATAAAAATTGCAATTAAATTGAATTAAGATTTTATAAATGTTTGTTTATAATTCTAATAAAATTCGAACTCAATGTAGATAATATCATTGACTTCAAATTTTTCTCTTTTAATTTACGCTCTTTAACTTATTTGTAATGGAGTAATTTTTAAAAGTGTCAAGCGCGCACTGCATTTATTTGTTTTTGAAGATTCGGACGAGGTGGCAAACTGAGGCCAATCTGTAAAACATTCCTTGCTCATATCAATATTCAATCAATTGCAGAGTTTCTATTGGAAAGTTGTTATACCCAGTTAATGGTTAGTGCTAAAAAATCCAAGCAGCTACACTACGTTTTGCCACTTTACTGCTGCTTCTCTTTCCTCTATGCTGCCGTTCTCTTTCTAGCTTTCACTCTCTTTGTTTCAGCAGCAAATCATCATTAATATTCTAAAAGTTGTGGGCGAAGCTTTCAGCGCAAAAGTTTTGCCAAAGCATAAAAATTTTTACCCTGTTTAACTTAGCGTAAATTGTGCGCTATAATAAAAGCCTGAAGTGCTTAAGAGCGAGAGGGAGTCGGAGAAAGAGAGAGATACAGAGAGAGAGAGAGAGAGAGAGAGAGAGAAAGTGAGCATGTTGCATAGAGTAGAGCCTTATACTACAAGGTTTAGTCCATCCCATCTTCAATTAATAACGAAGGTGTTAAATTGTCGAAATCTGTGTGAGGTGGCGCCACCTAGTGTGCGACCTACATTAACTGAAGCTTAATGCAACAACAGCAGCAGCAGCAGCAACAACAACGGCAGCAGCAGCAGCAGCAGCAGCAATAAAAACAAAGGCAAGAAGAGCAACATTTTCTGGCTAATTAATGAAAATGCCTTCAAATAATTATGCATAATTTTTAGTGTATACATTGAGCAATTTATGGCTGAGTTATTACAACAGCTGCTGTCGAAAGCAATTAGCATATGGCCAACGGGGCGGTGTAATACTAGTAGGCGTGGTCAGGGGGTTTGGGGGCGTTGCACATTGTGTATGCTTACAATATACTACTTTCTGCTTTTTTCTGTGTGTTTATGGCATGAAAATGCATTTTAAAATGCCAAAACTCTGAGGGTGAGGCAGCTTGACAACTCGATTGCAAAGTAAACAAATGAGCGTTAGTATGTATGTATGTGCCGTCAATGTATGTATGTACGTGTTGCATTGCACAACATGTTTTCCATTTCGAGTGTAAACAAAATTCTAATACGTAGAACATATTGCTGGAAAATTGCTTTCCTTTCGGCAATAGCAGCAGCAGCAACAACAACTGCGAAACAGGCAACAAGCAGGAGCCAAGCACCAAACCAAAAAGCATTGTTAACAACAACAGCAACTGTGGCAGCAACAAGAGGGTGCCAGGCAGGGGGCGTGGCTAGCGAACGAGGCAAGAACGTCAAACTTTTGATGTTGCAATTTGTAATTCAAGCAGAAAACGAAGCGAGCAAATTTTTTTCCGTCTTTCCCTTGCTGCTTTTCCTCTTTTTCCGACTCTGCTCTGACGAATATGTGAATGCTCAATGCCTGAATGCCTGAATGTGTGAGTGTATGAGTGTTGGATTGTGTGAGTGTGTGAGTGTGTGAGTGTATGCCCGAGTTTTGCGCAAATGTATGTGAAAGAATTTTATTTCAAGACCCTGCAGAGTGTATTACTAACAAAGAAGAATATGAAAGTTGTGTGCAATTGGAGCAAGTAAAAGAAATTAAGTTTACGCTCTGCTATAAATTGAAAGTTCATTTGTTAGGCAGCCGGCTTTGTGACCAAGTTAAACGAATTAAACTTATATATTAACCACTTTATACTTAACAAGGTAAATGCTAACGAACTAAGCCACAAACTAAAAGTTAACACGCTTACACTCAGGGAAAACCAGACAGGGAATTCAAGAATTTATACGACTATACTTACTGTAAATTCAATAAATTGTGTGTCTTATTGGAAATTTCCTGATTAATGTAAAACTTGTATTTAATTCGAGATCTAATAAAAATAAAAAAATTACCTGTGGGACCAAGGTAAATATTATTGGATCAAATTCATTCGTAATTTAAGTAAACATATTAAATAAATAAATAAACAAATAAATAAAAAAAAAAAGTGGACGGGACAGATCAGTATGACGTGCCCGACTGCAGATGTACCCAATATTCAAAATATAATGTTATGAAACTGTCACACAAAGCGTAGCAGCAATGCTTATTCTGCTTACTTTTTTATGTAGCTAGATTTAACGGCAGCTTAATACCGCTCACATCAAGCTCTTGCCATTGTCACACTCTAGATCCACAAACTTATAAGCACACTCGCCACTCCACTTAAGCTCCCTTGACACATTCTAACCACTTGACTTCACTGCACTGTGATCAGCAGCTCTGCAGCAGCCGTATTTATAGGCTTGCAGGCTGCGTAGTCGCTGTCTCTTATCAGTTCCCGAGAAAGAAAAAAAGAAAGAGAAAGGAAACCCACTTATCAATCTGCACCTGTGGTAAGATCGATCACTCTCTATGAATAAGCTGCTAGGCAGCGCTTAGCCGCTCTCCATGCTGACTCTCCAAGCATACCTCCTGCATTACAAGTAGTGCAGCGGGTAGCCGGCTCGCCTCTTAGGCAGCGCTTAGCCGTTCTCCTCTCTGCTCGCTCGCTCTTGCTGGCTCTCCAAGCATACGTCCTGCATTACAAGTAATGCAGCGGGTAGCCGCCTCACCTCCTAGGCAGCGCTTAGCCGTTCTCCTCTCTGCTCACTCGCGTGTGCTGGCTCTCCAAGCATACCTCCTGCATTACAAGTAATGCAGCGGGTAGCCGGCTCGCCTCTTAGGCAGCGCATAGCCGTTCTCCTCTCTGCTCGCTCGCTCTTGCTGGCTCTCCAAGCATACGTCCTGCATTACAAGTAATGCAGCGGGTAGCCGGCTCGCATCTCACGCAGCGCTTAGCCGCTATCCTCTCTGCTCGCTGGCTCTTGCTGGCTCTCCAAGCATACCTCCTGCATTACAAGTAATGCATCGGGTAGCCGCCTCACCTCCTAGACAGCGCTTAGCCGTTCTCCTCTCTGCTCACTCGCGTGTGCTGGCTCTCCAAGCATACCTCCTGCATTACAAGTAATGCAGCGGGTAGCCGCCTCACCTCCTAGGCAGAGCTTAGCCGTTCTCCTCTCTGCTCACTTGCTCTTGCTGGCTCTCCAAGCATACGTCCTGCATTACAAGTAATGCAGCGGGTAGCCGGCTCGCATCTCACGCAGCGCTTAGCCGTTCTCCTCTCTGCTTGCTTGCTCTTGCTGGCTCTCCAAGCATACCCCCTGCATTACAAGTAATGCAGCGGGTAGCCGCCTCACCTCCTAGGCAGCGCTTAGCCGTTCTCCTCTCTGCTCACTCGCGTGTGCTGGCTCTCCAAGCATACCTCCTGCATTACAAGTAATGCAGCGGGTAGCCGTCTCACCTCCTAGGCAGCGCTTAGCCGTTTTCCTCTCTGCTCGCTCGCTCTTGCTGGCTCTCCAAGCATACGTCCTGCATTACAAGTAATGCAGCGGGTAGCCGGCTCGCATCTCACGCAGCGCTTAGCCGTTCTCCTCTCTGCTTGCTTGCTCTTGCTGGCTCTCCAAGCATACCCCCTGCATTTCAAGTAATGCAGCGGGTAGCCGCCTCACCTCCTAGGCAGCGCTTAGCCGTTCTCCTCTCTGCTCACTCGCGTGTGCTGGCTCTCCAAGCATACCTCATGCATTACAAGTAATGCAGCGGGTAGCCGCCTCACCTCCTAGACAGCGCTTAGCCGTTCTCCTCTCTGCTCACTCGCGTGTGCTGGCTCTCCAAGCATACCTCCTGCATTACAAGTAATGCATCGGGTAGCCGCCTCACCTCCTAGGCAGCGCTTAGCCGTACTCCTCTCTGCTCGCTCGCTCTTGCTGGCTCTCCAAGCATACCTCCTGCATTACAAGTAATGTAGCGGGTAGTCCCCTCGCCTTCAAAGCAACCGACATGCTGCTCTGGGTTGGATGGAGCATAGAGAGCGATCGCCACAAAAGCGGAATGGTGGGTGGTGGGTTTTTTTTGGCGGAAACTGATCAAGACAGCGAGCACTATAAATACTGCTGCTGCAGTGCTGCTAATTACAGTGTAGTTTGTGCAGTCAAATGGTTAAGACGTGTTAAAGGCGTTTAAGTGGCAAGAATGCTTGTTTTAATAAATATGTATAATATTTATTATAATATAAAGTTACAGAAGTTTGTGCAGATGGCCATGGTCAGGACAATTGTGTCAAAAAAGCCGATGAGTTTCCAAATCAGGAATATATATGGTTTGTGGGGTCTGCCACGCCTCCTTCTGCCTGTTACATACATTTGCACAAAGTTAATAACCCTGTGTTTCCCATTTTTTAAATGGGATCAGGGTATAATTAAATGAAGGTCTCTACTTTTCTTTGAGTGTAACTTCAATCTTCTCATACACATTTAGCATGTAGAGGTTTTCTATGAGTTTTTTTTTTTAGATTTTTTGTGTGAAAAAGCAAACCATAAGCAAAGTTTGGCGCTTGAAATATTGTTTAGTTTTAACTCCCTACCCCACCTACAAAAAGACAAGCTTGCAAATAAAAAGAAGAAGCTGGGTTGTAGACTCAATTTTTCAGTTTCCCGTATCGTGACGTTTGAGAATGTTTTCGGAAAGTTTTCTGTTTTGGCAACAATTCTTAGCGATGGTTTAGCCTTGATCCAAAAGTGCCCACGAATGCCTGAAATAAGCAGCAAATGCCTACCTATCAAGTACCCAATGTGGAGTACTTTTCTTCATATTTGGTAGAATTATCATTGTTATACTTTGCCGCCTGATTGCGTTGCAAATCCCGCCCCTATCATTAACGTCTGCACATTAATTGTTTGAAGATTAAGATTGTTGCCTTTTAGGCTGCGTTTCTTTTTTAACTCAATTGTTATTTACTTAGGGTTGTGAGGGTCCCCGGTGAGTACCTACTTAAATATTTAGTACTGCAGATCAACGACTTTATGCCTGAGCAACTCTATAAGGAGTCGTAAATTGCGTTAAGCGCAGCTGTCGACGACAATCTTCTATCTTCACCCCTTTATGCTCTATCGAGACGCTACGAAATTTCTATTTATTGGCAATTTAAGTACGATATAAACAATTTGGCATTCAGGTAGCAAAACATCCCTAACACTGACTTTGATGGAGCATGTGAAAGATCCTTTTAGAGATCCGTCGAGCGCAGATAATGCATTAGCAATTTGCCAGGGTTGAATTAGCTCGATTTAAATGTTTTGGGTTCGTATAAAATAAAAAATATTCGACTTTTGTTTGCGGCCATACCCTAACGATAGGGTTTAATTGATTATGCACTATTTTTCAATGCATTCATTATAAATGTAGAGGCTCATAGGGGAGGGAATGCCCGTTGCGGTTCGTTAGCCTCTATAGAGGTTTAAATTGTGGTGGTCCTACTTGATGCGTTTGTACCCTTTGAATAAAATTGAAGTTGTTTGCAATTTGCTTAAATTAAATGAGTTAAAAAAAATATTAAAGAGCTTTGCTCTTAAAAGAAATAACTTAATTTAGATTTAATTCAATTAAAAATATTTAGCTAAGTTGTCAAGTTAATTATGTACCTACTAAATTAGTATGATTAGTATGATTTCTTTAAGGCTGTTATAGGAATATTTTATAAAATTTCCACGATATTTCTTACTTTCAAATTCAGCTAAAGTGTTTTCCTTTGCTTTTATCAATGCCTAATTTAGCGGCTTTTAATCCAAAGTCTGATTAGCTTAAATAGCCTGCTTGATTGCTTAACTCAGCAAAATTGTACGCAAATTGAGAGCGAAATTTTCATAATTAATTAAATTATTTCATTTACTTTGTACTACATGCTTAGCATGTAGCAAAAAATCTGCAGTGAAGCCCTAAGTAGACAGGAACAGTCAAAATATACACACCACAGACAACAACAAGAAACCTTGTTAGTAATTGCGGTAAATGTGATTAGAAAGTTTCCTTCTTGCCACCATTTCTACAGTTGCTCCGGCTCCGGCTGCTGCTCAGGCTGCTGGTTTGGCAGTGCTTTCCCCTATTTGATTTTTAGCGCCAGAAAAACCAGAAACTTTTAACCTAGAACACCAGCAACTCACATACAAACACACACACCAGTAAATAGTTGGCCTTTTACGTGTGTTAATGATGTTTTCTCAATCAAAAAGTTAAATCTTTCAGAGCGTAAGTACAGAATTTTGCCAGCTGCCGTGCCGGGGCACGCAAAATGTGTTACCTAAGAGCGAGAGCTTGTACAAGGCCTGCGTGTTAAGCGTTTTAGGAACTGTCGCTTTCTGTCGAGTTCTCCCGCTCTGCCGTGTAGTGGTTGCCAGCGTATTCGAACAAGAAAAGCTAATTACAAGTAGCTAAAAGTTGTGCGTGTTTTCGCCTGGACAGACCTAGGAAAACCAAAGCACAGGGGTCTGAAGAGTAGGGGCTGGAGCAACCCTCATACTAAAACACCTGTTCGAAACTGTTTTGAAACTTTGATTGGTTTTATATGATTTTTCTTGTTTGTTCTTTTTTTTTTTTGAGCTTTCATTTTGCTTTGGGACATAACTTTTTGGTGGCGTCTTGCCAAATGTGTCAATAATTGGCCTGAAAATTTGTGCAAAGTTTCTAAATTCATTGCGTACTGTTAATAGAAAATTTTCGTGAATAACCTGAATAAGTAGGTTAATCTGAAATCTGTTTAGCTTTAAATAGAAGATTTGCCAATCCACACTGGCGCCCAATGTGGGATATTCGCAGTTTTAAAAAAAAAGCTGACGTCGTATTAAAGATAGTTCAAATCCAATAAGGACAGAGCAGACACGTCGGACGCACTCGCCTGTATATACTTTGCAACGTGTTTTAATTTCGAATTTAACATATAATTCACTCCCAAATTAACCACTTAAATAGCAATTCTTCAACTTGAAGCTATTAACTTTCATTATCTCAATAAACGTAATTTCAGTGCAAATAAACCGTGAAATTTCATATGAAATACATTTAAAATTCACTTATAGATACTCCTTAAGTATTAAATGAATACACGAGCCAGCAGCAATTATGAATTCCATTCTAGTTGGGCAACTTTAGTGCTTTCTAACTGGCATTCATTCAGCTATCCATTCATTCATTTATTCATTCATTTTTGTGCCCTAAGCTTCAGCTGCTTGTGCTCCTTCTTCCACTTCTACTTCATCTGCTGCTGGAACATTCCTGCGCTTTATAGTTTCTCACTTTGAAAACTCTTCAGTTCCAGTTTTGCCATAAAGTTGAGCGTATAAGTAAGGAGTTGCAAATGCCAGAACATGGGAACCGACCCAATGTAAGAGCCAAAGCCAAAGCCAAAGACTTACTTAAAATTTGAACCCCTTTTTGGCTGCTCAAAAATCGTTTTGAGTTTAGTTTTCAGTTAGCTTTACTTTTAGAGTTCACTTGCACTCATTTTGCACTTGTTTCTCTCTTTTTTTGTGTTTTTATTGGAATTTTAATATAAGCCAAGCTTTTGGTAGCTGGAATTTGTTGTTTTGCGTCTGTCCCCTCAGCAGTTACTTGGACAAAGTTTTTTTATCTACGACCAAATAGTTTCGGAATATTTCCCCATCAATTTTATTGGTAATACTTAGACAAAAGTTTTTCCACAGCAGCGCACTAAGGGGAGCCTTGAGCCTGTTTAAATGAAAGGATTCGAAGCGTTCAAGTTCTGTTCGAGCAAACAAGATTATTTGGCTGGAAGTAGAAAAGCGTTTGAGTTGTATTTGATAAATTGAGCTAAAACAAAACTGTTGAAAATAGACAAAAATTAACTATTGCAGTTAAGCCAAAACTAATAAAGAATGGCTGTCTGTAATTTTGTTTAACAGTCTTGTCTCTTGTCTGCTTAATTGTAATTACTTTTGGGCCAGTGCTTTCGACTCGGCTGAGCTGTTGTCGACCCTGTAATTGCGACAATTGAGTGTAAAAGTTACCAACTTGTAATTATCACTTACAACACAGCTCTAAACCCGAAAGAGGTGCAGGAGTAGCGAGGGAGCCCAACCTACACACACATGAAGCTTAATTAATAGACACGACAAACGTTTCACGGACCAAAATCCGCACACAAAATCCGCCTCCGGTATTTTGCCTTTTTACTAACCGAACCAGCCAGGGCAGAACATGATGGAACAGAATTCTCTGGCCGGAATAATAATTTACATTTTAAGCCAATTCAGACAATGTTGCATACACCGGGCAGGAATGAAAGAAAAAATTATTCCATTTTCACAGTTAAATAAAAATTAATTACAACAATTTATCGTCGTCGCTGCCACCACACAACAAGCTGAAAAATATATATATAAAAAAAAGAGTCACAAACGCAACGTAACGAATGAATTACAAGGCATACAAGCCTCCAGGATAAATATCCGTGCCTCCCCTTCAGTCGGAATTACTTCGCCTCCTTTCCTACTCCAGGCGAGCTCTATAATGGGCGGTTTGTTGTTGTTAAACGTTGTTGAACGTCCGTTCTGGCCAGAGGAGAAAAACTGGCTAAAACGCAAATGTTAAACCCTTTTCGTTAATGCAGAATAATTGCTACAGTTCGTGGTCCGAGTTCTCAGTTCCCGGTTCCCAGTTCCCTGTTACCAGTTTTTTTGAAAACGTCAAAAAGCAATGGTATTTGCAGCTCTTTCTTCTCTCTCTTTTTTATTTCATTCTTGCGCATTTTCTGTTTTTTTTTTTGTCTTTGAAAATTAGAGCAACTGGGCAGGCAAACCGGAAAAAGTGGGCGTATGCCGAGTTCCGTTTCATTTAGTTTTCAGTTTCCACCTAATTTACCCAATTGGGTAAAAGTGCTTTGTCATAATCAGCCCGGGAGCAGGGTTCGCATATCTAATGAATGAGGCCCCAAACGCTGACAGTGTGGCCAGAGAGCAGAGAGCAGAGGGAGTTGGCGCCATAAAGTAAACTTTTGCGCTGCAAACCTCATCATGAAAAAGTAGCTCCCAAAATGGAATGGGTCTATTTGCTAAACTCTCGCCGCTCGACTCTCCGCTGGGCACATATTTATCGAGTTGCTAATAGGCTGTCACATAATTAGCCTTGTAACAACGAAATCGGATATCCCCGCCCAAAAAAAGGTAACCAAATGCCGGACCAAGATACCCATACAGTCGGAGAAAGAAATGACATTAGCATTAGTCAGGATGAAAGTCAAAGATGTTAACGATAATGTCCGGCCGTGTCATACTCCGGCGACTAATGCGTTTTTCAAAAGAAGAGTTGTGTGTGCTAGGGTTGACTTTCATTTGAAAGACAGCTCAATGCGTTGTAAACAGTCTTATCTCTGTAATAGATATAAGATAAGCTGCAAGTAAAAACTCAGGCTGTTAGAAAGATTAAAAAAGAGTTGATTTTTGTTGGGAATTTCCGAGCAATTTGTTGAGGCCTAATTTGAAGACAGCAGCTTACCTTTTAAGCTGAGTTAATCATTAACTGGTTGAGACTTCAATTTATGTAATTTTGCTTTTTTCACGCATTTGTTTTCCAGCCGAACTACCCGTCAGCTGCCTGACAACGAGGTATCTAAAGGTAGTTTCAATGCCAGCCTTCCCAGAGGCCACATTATTTGTGCATATATTTTCAAAATTGACTTTGAAAAATGGTGTGAAAATTGGGTTCAGTTGGCATTGAGCTTCGCGCAGTCCCAGTGCCAATAGCAACTGCAATCCGCACCCCAATAAACAGTTAGCATTAAGCGAATTTGGCATGGCTGTTGCAATTAAGAACATCAGAGCAGCTGCAATCAACCAATAAATATTGGATATGATGGGATGCATTGCGATGCGCTGTGAGGCCAGGCGATGATTATTGTTTCAACGCCTCAGTAATTCGAACAATTTTTTAAAATATCGTTCACAAAAAGACAAAACACACACACAGACGCCGGATGCTGGACATGGGCAAATATTTGTTGCCATTGGCCAAATGCAAAATGCAAACGCTGACCGCGCTGTAAGTTGGCGTATGCGTGTGTATGTGTGTATATGTATACACATATATGTGAGTGAGTGTGTGTGCATTGCAGGCTATGCCAATGGCCAGTGCTAATTGCCAATTATGGACAAATGCGTTCGTGCGCGAAATTAAATTAACCCCTTTTTATGTGTAGCTCCAACCATGGCTAATAGTTACCCCTCCAACAGCCTGCCCCCCTCCAGCATATATCCCTTATGCCCTCCCGATCGTTTGTTGCCAAGTACTGGGTACCGTCATCAATCAAATGGAGTCCAGGCGACAGCAGCAAAGCATAACTACAAATATCATATGGATTTTTATACATTTTATGCATTGCAAATTGTAACATTTTATAGTAGTATAAATAAATTGAATTAGATATAAATTTAATTTTAATTTCATTAATATATAAAATATTTTATACAAATAATATTTAAATGCAATAACAAGTATTAATGAATATTTTGTTATTCTAAATTATACAAGCAAATAAATAATAAAATTAGTTTATTTTTAAATTTATGTTTTTGTAGGCATATCAATATCAATATAATTACGAAATTAATTTAAATCATTATTTAATTATTTTAATCTAATTTGTTTAGTTTTTATGCATTTTAAGCAGGCATATTAATATAAATAAATATTTCCAAGTAAATGCCATATTTATATTAACATAGGTAGAGCATTTTCCTATCAGCTTCAGTGTAAAGTTATTTTATTATTATTATATATATTTGTCTTTGTCCTGCTGGCCGTGGTCAACTGACAATGCACATATCGCCGTGCAATTATTAAAAATTGACTGATTGGCACGGTTTCATATTTGTTGAAATAAAAAATATTCAAGAACAGCATAAATGAGATCTGACAGTATGAAAACAAGTCAATACCCAAATGAGTTAAGTGGCGAACTGCATTGAACCGTATTGAACCACATTACATGCTCGCATTAAAAATAATAAAATTTTGAAACTTCGACAAATGGCGACTGACATTACATTTTATGTAATATTTTAATTTTTTATCGAATAAAGCTTGCTCACAGCTGGTGGCTTGTGCTTATACCCTGTAGATGGGGATGTCGAAAGCAGGCGTAGGAGTTCAAGCTGAAGAAGTTTCACTAAAATGTAAACTAAAGTAATAGGAGATTATCATTGTAGCCTATTCTATTCAATTGTCAACGTTTAATAGCAATATAAAAAATTATATAAATTTCTCTTCTTTGGTATCTTACAGTCCAACACTTGCTTCAATTGGTTTTTGTGCTGTCGTATGCAAAAAATAATAACACGTATCTCATCAGATTTTCAGATGTTCAGAGCTTCGATAACGCAAACAAAAAGGCTTTAACAATTGTTGTTTTTGTCAGCAGAGTCGTTCAGCCCAATCCTGACATCGCGGTTTATAAATGATTCCAAAAAAATGTGCATTGTCTTAACCTATCAAAAACAATTTCTGTCATTGAAATAATGCTCATGCAGTTGAGGTTTTTTGCCGATATGCATACGGAATTAAAATTGAGAGATGGAAATGGGAATATATTTTAATAGCAAATATTTTTTTCTGTTGAAAGGTTTTTAATCATATTTATCTGGTTTATTGTTGGCTGAATCTGACTTCTCCTCCTGGGTATTCGTTGCGTCCTCCTCTTCGAAAGTATCATAAAGGGTGTCTGGCTCAGGGGGTGAAGGTAGTTGAGTGCGACTAGTGGAAGGTCCCTGGGAACGCAAATTAAGGAAACGATTCCGTATCCGTTCGCGTCTCTCCTGATTACGCTGTTCGATCAACTCTTCGAGGTTCACTAATGAATAATAAAACGCAATTAAATTGAACTTGAATGTGACACTTTAGGAACTTACGGCTAGTCCGACTTCTCTGGAAAGTCATTTTATTAACATTCGCTGATTCTTCATCATAATATGTATCTCCAGAACTTTTCGAAGGGGGCAACTCGTCCTTACGGGGCAAAGCACATTCAGATATTGAATGTGTTTTAAACATATAGGGCGAATGAAACTTCGTACTACCTTTAGAGAGACGACCTGATACAGACGACCTTTCAGCCTAGATGGATTGATAATTAATATTTGCATAAAGAACGTATATATAACATGTACAGGCAGGATCCCCCCTGATTTGTTTAGATCTATTTTGGCAGTTGATGCCTCTGGTGGTGCTCGACGTTGCGATTTATCAGCGTAGGGTATTTCAGTGGGCATCACTTCATCCCAATATTGATCCTTTATCAGCTGTGGATGTTCCTGATGCATTTCATCCACAATTAAATAACATACAGCAAGATTTCGATCAATCATCCAGTTGAGCTATGAACATAATACAATAATAAATAATTGGAAGAATAGTATAATACTCTAAAATTGCATATTACCTCGAAATCATCATCATCCTCTCCAAACGGATTGATTAGAGACTCGGCTACTTTCAGCCAACCCATAAAGAAGAAGAACTGTAGAATGGTCAATATGGGAAACTCTATATGAAAGGTCTCCCCCGATTCGCCAGGTGTGAGGATCTTCACTTGTTGACCTCCAATGACGGCGCATAGAAAGTATGTATACACTGCCAATGTGACCACCTGTGTGTAAACCAATGGAACGCTAACCCAATCATAGTATAGCAAAAATCCACATAATCCACGAAATCGATTCAGTTCATCAATAAGCGTTTTCACCGCATAATCATCGCGTATCTTATTCTCACGCCTGGCACGGGTCACAATGCTAGCTGCCCAGACAATTGGCATCCAATGTTTGGGATAACTCGGAAAGGCTTGGTCCAGAGTCTGTATGATATTCTTCTCGTTCTCCTGCATGAGACCAGCGTCGACGAGCTGCGAGTAACTCGGGAAGCGCTTCTTAATACTAGGCGAAATCATGGTGAACACTATCACCTGGCATAGGCAAACATATCGCACTACCGTACGCCTCATAGCCCGAGCACGATCATCGGCTCCGTGTATGGAGGCGCTTACTAAGGTCGCAATCGCATCTGGCCAGGGAATTGCCATATACTGTTGCCACCAACGACCCATCACAATGGTAACAAAGAATCCCAGGACAAACGAAATTGGTATGATACTTCCGTACTCATGACAATACATTGAAAATTCCTCAAAGTTTCTATATACTCACAGAAGTTACAGAAGGGATTTATGAAAGCACATTGTACTTACTTGCGAGTTGTTTCTCCCATGAGATATCGATACGATATGGTTAGCGCGTAGTATAGTACCAAAAAGAGCAGCAAGTCAGCCCATACCAGTTTATAAATGCTGCCCCTCCATCTGCCAAAAGCGAACAAATATCCTATATCACATTACATATTTTAGATTGAATGTGTATTTACCTAAATAATAAACGCAAAAAGTTGCTGAAATGTCCCGAAGTGGTCACTTTAGCTGTATATGTAACAGTCATGTTTTTTTATTAAGCAATTTGTTTTAAATCGTGATTTTCGGTAATACAACTTCGAAATATTACAAACTGAATGCGAGAAAACTCTTATAGTATTTGCAACACCTACTTTGATAAAGGAAAAGTTAACTTGTAAAGTTTCAGTATTATGATGAATTCTTATCTATTGAAATATATTTATATATAATAGAAGAGATTATATATTCCCAATAACAAAGTTCAATGTTTTAATATTACGCTTGTTATTCAAATGCTATGCTATATCGGGCTTGTCATCCTGATCAAGAATATATATCCTTTGTGGGGTCTATAACGCCTCCTTCTGCCTGTGACATACATTCTGCCAAAGTTACTAAACCTGTTTTTTTTTTCCAATTTTTCAATGGGTACAGGGTATAATAATTATATATTGATTGACAAAAATATAATAACTATAAATAAGTTTATTCCTCGGTATTGATTCAAGTAATACTACAAATCGAGCAGCCAACTGTGATTAAGGCTTCTTCTCTCTTTCTTTCTTCGGTTCATTATTTTCGATTTTGCTTTCCTGACTTGAGCTGGAGTTGTGAGGAGTCACAAAGAAAGTCACATCACCGGAGTCAACCGAAGAAGATTTGCGATTTTGGACAGTATCTTCAGATGTAGGCTGGGTATGAAGTTCACCTTTAAGCAGATCCAATGTCATGGCAGCATGTTGCACCTGTCTGGCAAGACGTTCTCGTTCCCGCTCTTCCCGTAAGCGATCAAAATCATCTTTGTCTTCGCCACGATAGGTCGCTTCAACAAGCTCCTCTTCCTCTGCTATGAGACTATCGGCACTTTCAATTTGACTAAAATCTGTGAAGCTAAGGGTTGAGGAGGTGCCATGTATATCGAAACGTCGAGAGGCAAATTTAATTCTCAGCTGATTCGGTGGATAGTAATCATCCTCCACATCAAAATTAGTGAAATCACGCTCATCCGTAGAAGTGGCCGTTCTTGATTTTTTTGAATCCAATACGGAAGTGATTTTTGTTAAATCCAATCGAGCCGTGGAGGCCTCAGGTGGAGCTTGACGCTGAGATTCATCTGCATAGGGCAATTCATTGGGAAATACCTCATCCCAATATTGATCTTTAACTAGCGTCGGATGATCGTTGTGCATCTCATCCACAATCAGATAGCTCACTTGAAGATTACGGTCAATCACCCAGTGCAGCTCGAAGTCATCGTCGTTGTCCCCAAAGGGGCAAATTAATGTCTCAGCCACCTTTAGCCAACCCATGAAGAAGAAAAACTCCAGGGTGCTAAAGACAGGAAAGTAATAATTGACAACATTGTGATAACTACTGCCGGTCCTCTCGATGTACTGATGACCGAAGATGGCAGCCAGGAAATATGTATACACTGCCAGTGTTACCACCTGCGTGTAAACTAACGGTACACTGATCATATCGTAGTGCGTCAACAGAATACAACCGGAACGGAACTTGTTCAATTCATCGATCATTGATTTAAGCGAGAAGTCATCCCAAATGCGTCCCTCCTTACGAGCCCTGGTCATAATGCTGGAAGCCCAAATAATTGGCATCCAGTACTTGGAATGCTTGGGAAACTTTTCATCCATTGCCGAAATAATATTCGCTTCATTGCGATTAAGCAGACCAGCATCCACAAAGTAATCATAGGTAGGAAAGCGACGCTTGATGGAGGGCGATATCATGGTGAACACCATGGTTAACGAGAGGCAAACATAACGCATTATTGTGCGACGCATCAGACGTCCCGGCTCATCCTGTCCACGCACCAGAGCACTCACATACACGGCTAATGGATCTGGCCAGGGCACCGATATATACTGATTCCACCAGCGCTCAACAATGATGCCCACGTAGAAGCCCAGCACAAACGAGAGCGGAATGAGCGCGCCATGAGTGCGACAATATATGACGACTTCCTCGAATCCTCTGAGAATTATAGAGGTTTATACTATTATTAAGATGTGTACGATATATAAATACCGACTTCTGTTGCCTGTCCGAGAGCCCATAGCGATACAGCATAGCCATGGCGTAGAAACAGAATAGAAACACCAGCAGATCTAGCCAGATAAGCTTGTAGATGCTAGCACGCCATCTAGTGCCATAAATATGTATATAGAATTAATGCAGAATCAGTTTTATATAGTCTTACCTGCCCAATAGCTTCCAGAAGCAGCCAAACCTTCTACAGGTGGCCACCTGAGCCGTATAGGAAACTGTCATTTTACAATTAATTCAGAGACAGTTCAACACGAAACAAATGCAGGCAATGTTACTTTTAGTATTAACTAGCCTTTACCTGATATTTAAAAAAAAAAACTAGCCAACTAAGTTGAAAATACTCAAACGAATTCCGTACTGGCTTTAGATTTGACCATTTTAGAACTTTAACCATTTTGTTCTGCATAATATGAGTACGTTTTCTTTTAAAATTATTATTTAACATTTATTTTTTTTTTTTTTAATATTATTAAAGTAGCTAAACAAAAACTCCGAAATTTTCTGCTTTTTCTGAGTGTAGAAATGTGCTTTAATCTAATATTGCAGATTGTTTAACGGTTGATACACGCCTCAAAATGCTGCAGCTACCAAGGAAGCTGGATTCCAGGCTGATTGCCTTTGTTGGCTAATTTGATGCTGTCATTCTGGCGTTAAATGAAGGCGACAAACACGCACCGCCGAGGGGGAGGAGACATCACATTTGTGGGCGTAATTATTTAAATTAGATCATTTATATTTGCTGCGTACAACAAAAGCAATCACAATGCCAATTTGCAGAGCCAGCCACATGTGCTAAGCATCTTCGCTCATTTTCCACAACGAAATCCCGAAAGGCCGTACCTACCGCCCTCCCACGCCTCTCTCCCTCTACCCACTCCACGCTCACTAACATCGCCAAAAACTCCAAACAGTTAATACAATGTGTGTGATAATACTTGGTCGGTAGCTGCGTCAGTGGTAGTAAAATTTTAATGCCCATACAACGCGTGCTGCCGTGATTTAGCCCTCTCCCCCCTCAGGCTCTCCTCCCTGCCGGCTTAGCTCTGGTATCAAGAGTGAAAGTGTGAAGAGCAATCGGAGAATCTTATCAGCAGTGCAGACGTGTATTCTACGATTGCGAATACGAGTTTGAGATTGAGCGCACGAATGCAAGTATGAGTATAACATGAATACAAGTGTGAGTACATGAGTGAGTACAAGTACGAGTACGAGCGTAGTCATGTTTTGGCTGACGTAGATCGTTTGCTCTACGGCAATTGGTGTGTAATCCAATAACGCTCACACTGAGCGAAATGAGCAGCCATTTGAAGGAAAAATCAATAATTTATTTTAAAAATTTTTAATACAAATATAATATTTGAAACAAAACTAAAATTTTATTCGTAGTTATAAATTGTTTTTAAACAATTGGATGATATATTTCTTTGAGTAGAATTTCTGAACAATATAAAAATTAAATAAATATAAATGAAAATATAGTATAAATATAAACAAAAATTTATATTAAATATAAATTTGAAAATATAATTTATTATAATATATTACTAATGTAATGAATATATTAATGCCGTTTATCATAGTTTACTTTTTATATATTTATATTTTATTTATTATAAATACATATATACAAAATAAAAATGTTCATTGTTTTTTTTTTTAATATGTTTAATTCTAATCATTAAAACTAGTTTACTTTTCTATAGTTACTAGTTGCTTTGTTACTATTTTTCTTGCTGTGCATAATCCGAAACTGTGACGCATAGCCGCTCACAATGCCAACACAATCGCTAAGGCCGCTTTAGTTTAATAATGCCCGTAATCAGTTTATAGATAATTTAATAGTTGCTAATGGCCCGGCTGTTTATCACACATATGAGAAATGAGTGTGTTAGCTGATGATGATGTGTCTGTCTGTGTATGTGTGTGTGTGTGTTTGTGTGTGTGCGTCTGTTCTGCATATAGCAAATGCTTCCCTTGGGTTTGACTGGATTTAAACTGCAGCGTGTTTATGGGGTTTATTTATAAAATATAACACAAATGTGAGTTATAGAATATACTAATAGTTGCAGCTATTATCCATGCATAAATATCAATACGCCTGTCTTAAATGCTATCAAAACAAATCAATTAGGTTTTAGAGTGGAGTATCTAAAACATATTCTATTATGGCTGACATATAGATTTTGATTAAAAATACATTTAAGTCCCAAAGACTTTAGCCAAGATATATGAACTGACTCAAGCGCTGCTATTTTTGGGTCTACAGTGGAAATGGGGCTTCTAATAAATCTCATATAAATGGTGTTTCGTTCAACTCATTCCCGGTTGACCCACTTGAGTGAAGCAGAAATAAAAACACCAATAAAACCAGTAAGAACGGAGCAGATCTTCTGGCCGGAAGGCTACATTCGGACGTAACCGACAGTAGGAGACCCTGTACTTTGTGTTTCAATAATACCTACAGATTGTCTGTTGCATATCTTCGATGTTTCTTATCCGACTGATGGAGAAGGTACGTATATGCCAAATTACAAGTCTTATAGTTTGCGAGATCTATAGACTAATCTATAAAAAGCTATAAAAAATGTATATACTTTGTAGGGTTCAATATGTATTCCTTTTGAGGTATCCAACATAAAAATCGGATACGCAACAGCGAAGTTAGGCAACAGACAATTTATTCGACTGAAAAACGGGATGCCTTACAGGATCTGCTACTGTCCGTTACGTCCGACTGTAGCTTCCACCCGAATGATCTGCCTTGTACACGTTTAAAGTATAGGGTCGAAATGTTTATTATCAAGTTTTTAAGTGTTATTTAACAGTGCGAACTTGCTCTCCATTTGGCTCTCTCTCTCTCTTTCTCGCTGTATTTCTCTCTGTTTGCGTTTATTGCATTATAGTCGCGGGTATGGCTGGCTAACGAAACTGCTCGGTTATCTTAGACTTTCAGTCAACTGTTTTCACTGGGCGAGTCAACAGCAGCAGCAGCCAGCGAAGCGAAGCGTGTAGGCGCCTAAAGCCGTGTCGGCAGATCGGAAATAGTCGTAGTACTCGGTGTACCTACAGTGTACCACTCAGCAATCAATACGTACAACACCAGCCAAATTCCAAACAATCTTATCGGAACAACATAAATAACGGCAACAAATACAAATGACAAGCGTAAACACGAGCCAACAGAGAACAGTATGAAATCAGTTTAGATCGTAAAACTGACCGCTCAGCATCTATTTGTCATACGCTGCCGATCCCAAACCCACAGCCCCCTGCTCCGCCCCTCTCACTCTGCCATTGTCTCTGTCATTTACCTGCTAATTCTCGTAGACGCTCTAATTACACGCCCCCTCTCGGAGCCGAGGCACCCGCCAGCGTCTTTATCAGCTACCTGTGGCTTTTTGCCCATTGTTTTTGCTGTCTGCCGCTCTCTCTGCTCTTTTCGCTTGTCTCTTATCAGCAGCTGATGCTCGGGCTCTTCGCTGCTTTCTCTGTTTGCTGTGTCTTCTTATCTCAGTAGAACACTTTGAAATTTGCGGCTGCAACTCGATTGTTCGACCTGCCCATACGCATTTAGAGCGCGAAGTCTGTCAGTCGTAGTCATCGGCAGCGTATAAGTTGTATGAATATATATGCATATATATTCATATTCTTACACAAAACTCGTATTCGTATTCGCACTCGTATTTGGATTGACAAAAGTGTACACTTGCAGCTCGTTTATTTTCAGTCAATATTTGAACAGAGTTTGCAGCAACTGCATTCAGCGGCAACTGTTTAAAACTTGGTAAGTAAACTAATTAAACACATTATATTGAAATAGATTTGAAAACAAGCATTAAACATGTCGAATTATATAAACTCGAACATAACTCTGCGTTCGACAACGCCTTAGCCCCCCAAGGGGAAGGCGCTTACCTAGACCCATTTAATTATCTTTATTTAAATGTAAACAAAACCGAGGCACAAAATTAGTAGCACAAATCTGTGCTTATCAGTTAGCTTAGTCACTGGATAACAGCGCCAAGCCCTGCAAAATTGTTTAAACGGAAAACCTAAATCAAAATCTTGACATCATATCTGATATCAATCAAAGTTTTAAGATACATTTTTCAAAGGTTTTAGATTGTAAAATAAAAGCTATAAAATCAGTTAAGCCTTACCGCTTTTAAATCGAAACTCCATTCATTTTGACTTATAAACAAAATTTATAATTCTTGGATGAACCTGAACCGCAGAATACAAATAATTTGTATTGTTTCGTTAAATATTATTATTAAATAATATAAAATAATACTCAGGTGAACCGCAAACGATACCGAAAATTCAGGTTTTATATTTTTAGACCTTGTTTATTTATAAAACTACAAAAACTATTGAGTGGGAAGAAGGAGAACTAGATGCCACAAAGTACATAAGTATATATTGTTAACCAGGACGACGAGCTGAGTCAGTATAGCAATGTCCGACTTTCAGACTTTCCGTATGAACTGTTCAATACACATACACATACAATACAGACAATTGTCGTGTTACCTGGTTTATTTAAATTATTATCTTTTTAAATCTTTTTACAATTGGTGGAGAATAGGAGCGAAAATACAATCTGAACCCTCATTACTGGTTTCATTCAATTTCTATTAATAAAATAATACTTATGCGAAAATAGACAAGAAGTACATACTATGAAAATAGAAAGCCGTAGAAGCTCTGCATGTTTTTCCACTGCGTCACATCTCTGTGTGAAGCATAAATTGACTTGAAGCGGCGGTTGTCAATGATTGCAAATTGAGCTCAATAATTTGCACCGGATTGTGTCAACAATAGCCTCGAGCGATGAAATAGGAGTGATAAGGCGACTGGGACAATTATATAGTACATGGAAGATGTCATTAAATGGGCATGATCTTGGCAGTTACTGCGAAGTCTGAGACTGAGACGACGACACAGAATTGGAACAATGAATGAATGAACCCTAAGCGCAGTTTAGCATCGATTCAGTTTCGGGTTTAATGAACCTGCATTTTTGTTTGCTACACAGAAACAACGAGATGGTACAGGAGAACTCGGCCTGGAAGGTGCTTACCCGTCGCAAACATCTCACAGCCGATGGCAGCGAGGGCGAAACAAAACTGAATCGCATTCTAGGACTATGGGATCTCACCGCATTGGGAGTGGGCTCCACTCTGGGCGCTGGCGTTTATGTGCTGGCCGGTCAAATAGCCAAGGAGCAGGCGGGGCCATCCGTCATGTTATCCTTCGCCATTGCAGCACTTGCCTCCCTGCTCGCAGGTGAGCATAAATAACTCGAATAGCCCCACCTCGAATCTCGCCCCTTCCCCAACGAACTCTAAATCAAACTGTATCTGCTGTTTAGGTATTTGCTATGCGGAATTCGGTGCACGTGTACCTAAGGCCGGATCCGCCTATGTCTACAGCTATGTGTGCATTGGAGAGTTTGTGGCCTTTGTTATTGGCTGGAATCTAATACTCGAGTATATCATTGGCACGGCCAGCGTCTGTCGTGGCATTAGCCTCTATTTGGACACGCTGCTCAACAATACGCTAAAGGAGACATTTGCTGAGGTGGCTCCCATGAATGTCAGCTTTCTGGGCTCCTACTTTGATTTTCTGGCCTTTGGACTGGTGGTTGTATTCGGAAGTAAGGCAAACAGTGCATTTCTTTAGACGACTTGATAGCTAAACTTTTTTTTATGCCTTCACAGTTGCGCTTGCCTTTGGCGTGGAGACGTCTACCATGGCCAATAACTTCGTCACTTGCGTGAATATTTTCATACTGGGCTTTGTCATCATAGCTGGTGCCATTAAGGGTAAGCATTACTCCGTATTTAGAGGGTATATTATTGTTTTATCTCTATTTAACACAGCTGACATTAGCAACTGGTCCGTGGATGCCTCTGCTGTCAACGCCTCCCACGTAGGCAACGGCGGCTACTTTCCCTTCGGCTTTGAGGGCACCTTGAAGGGCGCCGCCACCTGCTTCTTCGGCTTTGTGGGCTTTGACTGCATTGCCACCACGGGGGAGGAGGTGCAACAGCCCCGCAAGAACATTCCCCGCTCCATACTGCTCTCTCTACTCATCATATTCCTCTGCTACTTCGGAGTCTCGACGGTGCTCACACTGATGGTGCCGTATTATGCACAGGATGCCAATGCTCCCCTGCCCTATGCCTTCGACTTTGTGGGCTGGCCGGTGGCCATGTGGATTGTTACCATTGGAGGTTTGGTGGGTCTGTTGGCCAGTCTGTTTGGTGCGTTGTTCCCACTGCCAAGGGTCATGTACGCCATGGCACAGGACGGACTGCTGTTTAGGTTTCTGGGCAAGATCAGTCCTCGCTTTCAGGTGCCAGTGACGGGCTCAATTGTGGCAGCTCTTTTCACAGCCCTCATTGCGGGTCTGTTTGATCTGGCCCAGTTGGTCAGTCTGCTCTCGATTGGCACTCTGCTGGCATACAGTGTGGTTGCCCTGTCCATCACCATTCTACGCTACATGGACTACAGTGAAGCCGAGGAGACGCCAGCGCTGACTGTCATCTCGGAGACGACTTCGTTGACAACGCGAGGCGAACGATGGACATGGAGTTCGTTCTGCACACAGCTTTTCAATGTGCATCGCACGGCGGTACCCAATGCCATCTCCACCAGAATTGTGGGCTCACTCACCACCATATTTTGTAAGTAAATGACTAGATGTTATTTTGGGTCAGTCGTTCGTGGATATTGGGTAAACACAGGTTTAATAACTTTAATTATACCCCACACAGTCATATCAGTATTATAGAATAGTATAGAGCGACGTCTGTCTGTGTAAGCAGTGAGATCTCGAAAACTATAAGAGCTAGAGCAGAAATTCTTGGAATTTCGATACCATAAGCATACCTAATTTATTTTTAAAAGTCGGATGCCACACCTCCTTTATGCCCAAATAACAGGCAATAAAATTACAGACATTTACCCCGTAAATTTATGTTTTTAGCCACTGTGCTTAAGTCTTATTCTTTAACACATTTTTAGGTTTGTTGTCCCTGGGTCTGGGCGTACTTCTCATGCAAGCGTACCCGGCCATCAGTTCTCAGCAGCCCTGGGCCTTGACCCTGCTGATTCTCCTTATTGTGCTGATTGTTGTTGTGCTGCTCTTGACCTGCTTGCAACCTCGTGAGGCAGCAAGTGGCCTCTTCCGAGTGCCCTTTGTGCCCGTGGTGCCGGCCATTAGCATCTTCATCAACATTTACCTGATGCTGCAGCTGGACAGCTGGACCTGGATACGTTTCGGAGTTTGGATGCTAGTTGGTAAGCATTGAAATCCCTCCTTCTACTAACTTTGCATGTTACGTTAATGCTACTAACCGTAACGCCTTAGGTATACCCATATTTATTGCATGCTGGTGTCTATATGACATTAAGAATCCGCATAAACGCAATCCTGAGCGCATTGCCTTCTATAAGGCCTTGCGAATGCCCAAAGAATCCACAGCACCTAAGATTGATGGCAATGGTTACAGTTCCAAACTGAGCACCTTGACAAATGAAACACAGTTGGTGCGAAATTCAAGTAGCTTGGATGAAATACAGAACCTCAGCGAGGTCTATGACGAGCTCAAAGAACACAAAAATGCCAACGGCAAAATCTTCTTTGTCGAAGACACAAAAAGTGTGCACTCGAGAAGCACACTGGGCGCCAATGATGCCACTGAGGATGAGCGCTCGGTCATTGCCATGCTGGATGATGTGCTCGATGCGGAGGATTCCCAGCAGCAGCAGCTGGATCAATATTATATCTTTGCTCGCAACTACAGCATAGACTCCGAGATGCTGCCGAGTGTTATAGAGACCACAATTGTGGCCACGGTGCACAGCAGCAGCAGCGATGATGAGGTGGCCAGCCAACGCTCCCTGGAGCTGAACAGATTAGAAGAGTGTAAGCAGGCATCGAAGCAAATGCTGGACGAGATGTTCGACAGTGTGGCATTCCATGAGCAGTTGGAGCAGGCGAAGGCGCTGAAAAACTCGGCCAAAGAGACAGTTGAAACTTCGGAGAGTCAGGTGCAACTCAGGCGCGTGCCTTCGATAGTTTCGATTGCCTCGCAGAGTTCACTGGCGTCCTCAGTGGAGGATCCTCTGCACTCGGACAAGTTCAAGGATCGGCTGAGTCATATACTAATGAACAACAGCGCTCAGAAGCCCAAACGCATGGAGGAACCGACGAAGGAGATTAGGCCCAATGCGAGGCCACAGCTAAAGCAATCGAAAAGTGAATCTGATGTGCGGCAGCTTCTGCTGCAGGCCATAAGAGAGCTGAAAGCAGACACTGATGAAGCTGTAACTGCTGAGCCGGTAGATGGTAACGGTAATGTTAATGCTGTTGCAGTTGCTGATGAGGCTGCTACAGCAATAGCAACAGCAACAGCGCCCAGAGCCTCTGGCCACATACCCCGTGCACCGAAATTCGATCCGATTTTGTACAAGACCATAAACAGCATTAGTTTGCACAAACAGCGCCCCAGTTTGAGCCGTGAGCTTGTCGTGGATGCCAAGAACGTGCCAGTTCTATCTGGCCTGGCACAACATGCAGCCGAAACCCCAGCCGCCATTTCCGAACCGGAGACAGAGACAACAACAGCAACACCAACAGAACTAGAACCGGTGCCATTCAAAGCGAAATTGGAGGCCATATTGCAGCGAGGCCCCTCGCATCGCCTGCAACAACGTCCGGGGGCGGATGTGGTGAAGCGCCGACGGCCTCAATCGACATACATCGAGGAAACGGCAATTGAATGAGCGGCCCCTCAGCCTCTGTACCCCTTTTTAATCCAGCATAAAGCCAAAAGAGCTAGCGTACTGTGAAAGTGCAGTGAGAGAAACAAATTGGGCAGCATCAATGGCTGATATTCGATATTTGTGTTTTATCCAAAGATTAGAGCTGGTAATACTTCGATATTGGCAATATCGATGATAAACTTAAACAAAAGCTCATTAAGTTTCAGCTTAACCAAAATATTTATTTTATTAAATTTTATTCTTCACAATCAACCTTTAGCAGGCAATCCAGATGAAAATGTCCATCCTAATATTGAACCTAAACTGTTTTTAATTAATACCTGCTTAATTGTTGATTTATAATTGATGAAATTTTACATTATATAGGCTTTAAACATGTAATATTTATACACAACTTGATTGTTTGCCAACTTTCCATGTTTATAGAGCTAGCTAAAAATTAAATATAAATATTGATAATATCGATATTGTCATCAACTTTTTACCAGCCCTACAAATTATACAAATAATGTGAAATTTTAACATAATTAAGTTACTGAATTTCGTTACTTGTCAATTACATTTTAAGTAAATGCAACCGTTTGTTGCAGTGTAGCTCCCCCCATTAATGTAATCTAGTCTTGTTAAGTAGTTGTAGTTGAATGTAGTTGTAACTGTAGTTTGTAGAGGCCGTTAGCTAGTTAAATGCAAGCAATACTAGTTGATAAGTGTTTGGCTGATTGTGCGCATCGGGAATTGCGTGAAATGCAATTGCGAAAATTCTGAAAATTTGCGAGAACTGTGCAAATAACAAAATTTGTGCCAAGTAACAGAAATTCAGTTTACTGAAGAGATGTATTCACTGCACGATGAGCCTTTTGAAGGACTTTCATCTGCAGTGTTTCAATGGAACCTTCTCTAGTGATTAGCTTTAGTATTACTATAGTAATTAGTATAGTTATGAAACACAAACTGTGCATGCTCTACAAAGTATTATGAATTAAAATTGATTTTAAATCGAGCTCTTCTTTCAATTATTCAGGTCTATCCATCTACTTTTTCTACGGACTTCCCAATAGCTATAGGGAGATGCGACGACAACGCTCCGGCTGGCATAAGCTCAAGTACAGCCAACACTTCTAAGGACTTTTCTGCAAAATCAATTTATAGTATTAAAGCTAAACACTCAAGTCTAATAATCTCTGCAGCCTAATATGACTTCTATAGACGGTTGCATTCTTCTACAAAACTGCCATATCCTTTTTGGATTCCATATTTATTTACTTCTGTTTTGCCGCCAATTATTTTGGATCGGTCTTTTCAGTTGAATTGGACTGAAATAATCTACAGGAAAATTGAAAATTTGAAGTAAATTCAATAAAATTTACCTCACTTTAAAAAATGGTAAATCAAATAGTTTGGTTCAAGTTGCTTTTTTATGAACTTTTATTATGAATGAACACAAACAGAATGAAATAATACAGCACAGAATAGATTTACATTGAGTTTTAAACGAAAAGCAAATCCAACTTGATAAATGTAAACAATTTGCTGTTATAAATAAAAATCTAGTTGTAATTAATAAAAGTCAAATGTTTTTACCTTTTTCAATAGTGCAGAGGATGCATAAAGAAATGTCGAGAGCAACTGCAGCCGCTTCCGGAAAAGTGGAAAGCGGAAAGTGGGGTGGGAACAGAGATCTGTGCGAGAACCCAAGACGATCGTTAGTTTATTAATAACTCATGAATGGAACGTCATTGTCGTTTAATTCCCGAAGGCCTTGTATTCTATTGACTTTGATTAATTAATTGATCTTGGCTGATCGTGGAAATGGGAGAAGAGAACGAAGAGACCGAAGAGGAACAAGTAGAATGAGAAGAGCGTGTGCCAAGAGACTCATGTAATGTTGCCCTTTCCCCTTGGCTTGCATTGATTTTGATTAGGTTGAACCATCCCCTGGGCTGGACCAAATTGCCGCTGCTTTCCCTTTCAATCGATTTGGAAGCAACATCAGGCCCGTCTGATTTATGCGCCAGTTTTCTGGGCATTTCTTTGGTCAGGTTGATGATGCCAGATTCCAGTTGCCAGTTGCCAGTTGCCAGATTTGTACAACCGCACAACTGGCGACTCTTTGGCGTCTCCCTGGTTTTCTTGGGGGTTGGCCTGACTTTTTGTGCTGTGTAAGTGTAACAAATTGTAATCGTATTTGGCGGCATCACTGACGACTGTCGACTGCCGCATCTTCTCTTCGAGCGGAGCCAGCGGGGCGGGGCTGACCCCGCATTCTCCCCTTACTTTATTATTATTAACTTTGTTATGGTACGCAGTAGTCGTCTGAGAAAGTCTCTGAAGTCCCACAAACTCCCACCAGACTTGCAAGTCTCGCGCAATTCCCATTGTGCGGAGCATCCGATGGTCTGATGATGTTGGTGGTGATGGTGGTGCTACTGCCGCTGGTGGTGGTTTTTTTTTCCTATGATTTGGTTTGTTTTGCCTGCTTGCTACACTTGCTGTCCGCCCCCTTTATCTAGTCAAGCGACCAAATAGTTTTATGGCATATTTATGGGCGCCAAAACTTAAAGTCGCTCTCCCCTCCCGGCTAAGACTTTAAGACACCCGCACTAGCATTCGGCATTCGGCATCCACTTGCGAGTCTCTGTGACAAATTGCAGAATCCCCAAAACTAATTAACACAGCTGCACGAGCATTACATTCAATGGGATAAGAAACTGTCTACGTAGAGAGAAGAAAGTGTAATATACTCTAGCAAGATGGAATACCAACTCTTTATACATAATCCAAACAATTTTAAACATATATCTGTATATTTTCTTAAATTATGCTAAATAAATTTGATTTATTGAAGGGAAAAATGGTAGAATATCAATTTTATAATTTGACACTGTGTTAATATAAAATATTAATATAAATTTAGTCTTATACATATAGTCTAGATATATGACCTAACATTTGTTTAATACTTTTAAACTCTTTCAATACTATTTAAACCTCAGCTGCTTTAGAAATAGCTATAGAAAATTCGTAAATTCCTCTGGCATAGTAAATCACATCTATGCCAAGATGGTTAGAGTATTTAATGCTCATATGTAAGCTTTCCAGCTCAGCTCTAATAACATTCTCTTACTCCTTTTGCTTGTTTTTGCTTGCTTTAGCTTCGCCTTTTTGTTTTTCTGATTTTCTCTGATGTTTTTGTTTGAAGTTAGTTAGTTCTGCTGGCCAAAGCGGCTTTTCATATTCATAAAAATTGCGAGTTTCCATTTCCATTCGCATTCGCATTCACGAAAAACATAATCCGCTTACAGTCGCTACAACTGCGTATTGGACTCTCCGGCTCTCCGTCTCTGCAGCCCCTGCTTGGACACACAATTTGCTGCATTTTTATGATTTTACAGCGTACGTGAATTGTTTCGAAAATTAAAATATGTGTGTAGTTTTAGTCAGCAGCCGAAAGCGGAAATTGTCAGGTAGCGACTGCGAACAGGAGACGCATGTGTGCAGGTTTGGCCAGAGTAAAGTCAATGGGCACTCAACAAAAACATTTTGTCAAAACATAAAGGCGGCTGCTACTGTACGCAAAGTGGATCAGTGGATTTCAGTCTGTCCAATAGAACAAAACAGAAAAAATCAGTCGATGACAACAATGACAACAGCTGCACAGCTGCAGGTTGCTTTCTACTCTAACTGCAACTGCAATTGCATTTGAAAACTGAAAACTGGAAACTAGAAACTGGGATTCGACTACCGAAAAAAGGATTAACATTTGGTTTAGCAGTTTTGTTCAATCGGCCATGGCAACGACATAATGCCGGAATGAATATGTGCTTCCTGTGTCTGGGCCTCGGTCGGAGTCTATGTCAAGGCCTGGTCTGTGGTCTACCAGGGAAAAGTTGCATATGTTGGACACTGATTGCATTGTGTGTGCCTAATAACTCAGGTATTTGTAGCTCGGATATAGTTTGTGTGGAAGTTGGATTTAAATTGAGATTATATGGCTGACAGCGTGAGCCTTTGGCCTAGATTAACTTGTGTCTTTTGAGAGCAGGAGGAATATCTTTGTGCATAAGTCGAACACAAATTATGGCGAAGAGTTGGGCAGAAATCCCCTAAGATTTTCCGGTTAAATTGCTGCCTTTAATTGCATTTTTCCATGCCTTTAAAACGCTTCTCGCTCAACTGTTCTCTATTTACTTTGCAATTTATTTCTGTGGCCATTGTAATTTATTTTACCTTCTGTCGACAATCAGCGTCTTGAGCAAATTGTTAATCACAATTTGTTTGAATTTCATTATAATTCGCTTGATTTCCCACTCACTCTCCACTTCTCCACTCCCTACCCTGTTGACTGTTCCCATCGTCTCAATGCATTTTCAATCTTGTGTCCTGCCCATGCTCAACATAATTGCTCCTTTGTCATTTGCCACAACAGCGGAGCACAACAACGATAACAATAACAATGGGCACAGTACACAACGAGATGAAATAAAATGGAAAACCAGAAAAATAATACGCTTCTGATTTTCTACTCGACTTCAATTGATTTTTATGGCCAGTTCAACGTTTTTGGTCTCTATATTCTCATTCTACTCGGCTCTCAACATTCTTCCTTCTCACTGTATACCATTTATCTTGGCCTGGCCTTATACAATATTCTTTGGCTTTTTTCTTTCGACAAATGGTTTGCTTGTCATAACCTTTTTAATTTTTTCGTTGTCCGAGTGCTGAGTACGAGTATCTTGTATCCTAGCTGCTGCTTCAACATTTTTTAAGAAGAATAATATTTACAGAGCACGCACAATAGACCTAGGCACCCATCCCGAAGGACTCCTACGACATTGCGCATTGTTTTCACACTGGAATTCCATGACAATGAGCACGCCATTGAGCTCAAGTTGAGAAACAGAGAAACCGAAAGAGAGAGAGAGAGAGAGAGAAAAAACTGCAGAAGATTCTCTGTGCATAGAATACCAAGTAAGCAAGTCGAGCAGCCAACCAATTCAAATTCAATTTGCCCCATTATTTGAGGCCCATTGTTCATGTGAAATTCTGTTCTAACCATCAGCCAGGAGTTACAATGCACTCAGTTGTTGCGTTCAGTGCAGATGCGTAGTCCTCTACACTGACAGAAAAATCTAGAGTTTTCGTATTTGAATCAAGATTGATTCACAAGTATAATTTTTTATTTAAGCGCATTCTTCAAAGTCTTATTTGTATTCGCAAAATATTTTAAATTAATTTACGATTTGTATTTAATTTTATTAAAAATAACTAGTAAGAAGAAGCATTTGTGCTACACTTCGTATGATATTTTATATATATTCTTTGCACTTAATTTAACTTATTCACGATTCTATTTCGATCTGTACTTGAGTTCTGGAACAAAACAATATAAATTTCACAGCATAAATTTGTTGAACAATTTATTATTTATTTTTTCGAGTGTAGGCAGCCAAAGAGACTGCAATGTAAGTTAAGTGCAATACAAAAGGCGGCAGATTAAAAATAGCAAAGAGATGAGCACTAGATGAGAGCCAGGCCTGCCCTAATGCCTGGTCTGCTGCAGCTTCTCTTTGGCAAATGAGGAAATGTGGCAGGCGGGGAAGGGAGAGCAGAGACTAAATGAATGCAATAAGTAAATAACAAAATGTCGTTAGCATTTGTGACTGACACTCACAGAGACAGAGAGCAATAGAGAAATAGAGAGAGAGAGAGGGAAAATTAGTGAGAGAACGAGCAGAAACAGCATAATGGCAAATGGCAAATGCCTCTGACTGCTGCCTGTGCCTGCATCGCAATGCCTTGCCCGTTCTTGACGTTCTCCTTATTTAGCCTCAATGCAACAACAGCAACAGCAACAGCAACAGCAACAGCAATGGTAACAACAACAACGGTATCTAACAGCTGTCAACAGCAACAAATTGCGCGCTAAGCTGACATTAGATTGCGCGCTATGCGGACCACATGCCAGAAATGGCTCTAAATCGAAACTTTGGCCTAAAAGCAGACGAATGCAAGGAGCCAAGCACCGGCAACTAACACATAAATTGTATGCACGGCTATTAAAAGTTAATAAATCGGAACTTTAATTTATTATGTTGCCTATCTGTGAACGATCAGCGTACGCTGCGTATAAATCATAAATTGCTTTTCAAAATTGCATTATTATAAATACACAGATAAAAGACTAGTTTATAATAAGCGGAATAAATTGGCAACAAATTGTTTTAAATATTTGAAGATTACAATTAGATAAAAGCACATGAAATCAATAAGGTACATAATAGATTATTAATTATATTAAAAGGGGGTATAAGCATGCTGAATAAACATACATATAGTATTCAAAAATATTTATCAAAAATTAATTTGATATAGTAATTAGTTGATTGGAGGATTGATATTTGAAAATTCTTTTTAAATAAATATATATATAATAATGCTATATATTTAAGGACATATATAATATGCTTATAAAACAAAATAAAATGTAATGTGGTTTCAAAATAATCTATTAAATACTTATAGACTATTAACTATGAGTTTAAGGATAAATAATTAAATATTAAGAATAATTATATTAATATTGAATGGTCAACTCAGTGACATAAAAGATCTATCAAATTATGCTAGTAATATAAATAGTGGAACTATTAATAACAAAATAATTGAAAAGCCCAAATTGCTATTTTTCTGCAAACAAAATATATTTAATCTCCCATCAAATTAAAGACAAATTCAGAAGCTGTGAAGTCGATAAGGTTTTTTTTTTACCATTTTCGATTCCGATAGTGCTACGATTTTATAAAACAATTTACACAATTGTAAGCTCTGTAATTTTAATAATATTAAGCAAATAAATAAAGCACACAGACACAAACAATTGATTTATAACTTAACCACTGAATAGCAATTAAAAAACATGAAACTACGTTTAAGTAAAATCATGCCTAGGGACTAGAAAGCTTAGGTAATTTCCCTGCTGCATTAGCTAATTCCAGTTTTTTGCTAGCGCTTTACGGTGTCTAATCAGAGGCGTTATGCGCATTCTGTGCTAACTAACATTAACAAAAACGCCTTAACATGTTTGGCTTTTATTTTACTGCCGCATTGCGCTAGCTCGTTTGCATGTAGGAGAAGAGGGGGAAAGCTGGAGAAGGGAAGGAGAGCAGGATAGAAGTGAGAATTGTATGTGTAAGCCTTGCTCCCGCATTTCTCCATTCTTCCCCTCTCTCTTCCGTTTCAGCACATCAAGCAGCAATCATATTAACTGGGCCTAATTGTCAACACACAGCGCTAAACAAGAGGCCGTAGCTGGGAGCAGCAATTCCCCAAACTGAAGAGCCGGACGACTGGACAGCTGCACAGTGGGGCCAGTGGACAGTGGGGCAAGTGGCCAGCGGCTGTTGCGGGTGCCAGCTTGTTAACAAGTTGGCAGCGAGCCGTTAACGCTGCTGGCCAGGTTCAAATGTGCTGCATTACGGCTGTCCCTTCTGCCTCCCCCGTCTCCTCTGTCACCGCTGCTCTGTTTGTCTGCTGATAGGCAAATGTGCGTATTTCAAATGCTCATTAGCCACAAATTTTTCGACACTAAAAGTGCGTTAGTTGCCATTGGCAATGTTGCCAATTGGCAATTGTGTCAGTTCGCAGTTCTCAGTTGTCGCTTGTCGCTTGTCAGTTGTCAGTTGGCACGTGAGCTTTCGCCCAGTTGTTGCTGATTGCCTGTTCCCCTTCCCTTCAGTCTGTCCGTGTGTCTTTCTAACTAGCTGAGCGACTAACGTGCTGCTAACAAGGCATACACACACACATTAGATTAGAAATCGGCACACATCGCACCGCGGCTGCCACGCCCACTTACAGGCACAATTACAACTGCCGCCCGCCCCCACGCTCATTGTTCGGCATTATCAATTCCTTCAGTATTCAAATGTTCATTTCAGCTGCTCCCATTGTTGTTGTTGTTGCTGTTGTTGTTGCTGTTGTTGTTCAAGTAGTTGCAAATGGCATTACGCGCTTTAAGCGTGAAACCGCCAAATTAAGCACTGACGATGATGACAACGTCAACTACGACGCCGACGACGACGCACTGTGTCCATATCGGCGAATTTGGGCTGCCAAAAATCATAATTCTTTGATGGATATGCTCAAAGTTATATAATAACTAAGCTCTATTTGCTGCGAGTTTTAAAACTAATAATAATTAATTTACTAAGTGTATTTCCAAAATGAAAGATTTTATTTCTCGTTTTTCAATAAAACGCTCAATTTTTTTCAAAGAATAATTAACTTTATTATAAAGCAAAAAACATGTGTATTATTTTTATTTATTTTTGTAATATCGTCAATATTGGTTTAATTTGCTAGTATAAATAACAAGAGTGCTAACTAACAAGATCTTTATGAAATATTTAGTTCCAGAAAAATTTTACAAGTGAATCAGTGGAATATAACATTCACAATAAATTTATTTACATACATGAACCATTTCTCGTATACTTTATTGAAGTTCTTAACTTTGAGAGGCTATAACTACTAAAATTAAAGTCCAAATTAACATATTTTCTTTCTATTTTTTTTATCAAGAGAATTAATCCAATTGATCTGCCGACCAAAAGGGTATAACCGTTACCTTATCATTTGTATTTATATGTATATATAAATTTTTATATATTATTTGTGGAAATATTAAAATACCCTGGTTTTATAAATAGTATCAGCAAAACATATAACAAAATTATAATAAATAATAATTTAAAAAAATATATATATTTATTTTAAATTCCTCTATCAGATAGCATTACTTTAATCAAGCAACTGGCACAGTGGAAAATTATTTTTGGCACGCCAAATAAAGCGGGTTAAGCACTGTGCGACGACGCTGCTGCTGCCTGGCAGACACTTGTCAACAAGGCTTCAGCTCATCCAATCTGAACTCCATACTACTCGCACTACCGCACTACGGGCGTGCCACCCACTTGTCTCTTGTTTCCTTCACCCACAGCTGACACCCCATCAAATTGTATGCAAACTAATCACACGCAAGCATTTGATGCGTTTAAAACACACACACAGAGGGGCGAAGGGGCAGGAAGAGATACACACAGATACAGCGATAGATACCAATAATACAGAGTACGACGAGTACGAGGGCTGCCCTTAAAGTTTTGCTGTTATCAAGTAGATATACACCAACAATTAACTGATTTAAGTGGCTTTGGAACCATTTTTGGAAAGCACATTGTATGTAACCCTGCTCCATCACACACTTACAGCTCACACTACGCGCTGTCACGTACAGTAGAAATTTTTGTATGCCCTGCAGCAGTACTTCTTCTTACTTACTTGCCTGTACCATGCCTTAATGGCCGTGCTGTCAGAGGGCGAGAGAAGCATAAGCCGATTTTAATGCGGTATTTAGGATAGGTAGATATAATTGTAGAAAGAATTTACTATGATCAATATTACGCTTGTTATTCAATATTCTAAGTTCAAAATTACGGATGTAATTTGGTTTATATTGACTTTGATAAAGGGGGTGTGAAATCCAAAATTTAAAATAAACTTCGTTTGCGTATGGTATATACCTATCCACATAGCTTATATATAGTTCTAGTTATAGTTTCCGAAATCTCAGCGTTCATACAGGCAGACAATAGATACAGGGTATAGAAACCCACCACAAATGATGTTCTTCAATCATAATTCACGCCTGGGTTACAAAAATTTGATTGTTCTATTTTGATATTATATCACTTGAATGGCCAAATTATTTAAAATATACTTCACATAAATATATTTATCAATTACTGTAGTTTCTAGAGTCAAAAAATTATCTAATAATTCTTATTAGTTTTCTGTTATTTAAAAAAATGCAAATTCCAAAAATCGTATTTTTCTGACATTACTTAAAAACATGGGTGAATTTGGTACATACTCTTGAGTTAAGGGCGTGTTTCAATTTAAAGTTAGTAGCTTATTAACTTTGAGGAACTGTTTGAGCTGCCCTCGCCTTAAGTGCCAACAGAACTAAGCTGGTAGCTGACGCTGTTCATCTTTTATAATGTTGGTAATTTGAACATTTCAAATCAAATCTAAACGTCAGTTGGTTAGCAGCTGCGGTTCACTTGGCTCGAGTACGTGTTGGCAGAGAATGTGAGACAGCAGAAGAGCAGAAAGAGAGAGAGAGAGAGAGAGAGACAGAGAGAGAGGGAGAGATAGGGAGAGCAAGAAATGAGAATGAAGAAATTGGCGGCAAATGGAAATTGTCAACGGGCATTGAAATGAAAGTGCAGATTGGAAAATGGCAGCAGTGGCAGCCATGGAGCAGAGTGAAAAGCCACAGGCAGTTTTGATGAGAAGCAGCATGTTTCTGCTCCTCTCTCCCCGCTCTCTCTCTTTTCTCTTTTACTCTCTTTGGCGTATCCATAGACTGTTGGCTTGCATAATAAATCGACTTGTAAATGCAATAAATTTTCAATTGGTGCCACCAACGGCGCGCATTGAATTTAAAACGCTTAAAGCTTGCAACATAATGAAGAGCCAGCATGCTAGACAGCCAGACAGCCAGACAGACCGACAGGGAAATGCTGCTTCAGGAACGCCAAAAATGTGCAGAAGAAGCTGAAGCTGAGGAAGAGGAAGCAGAAGCAGTAGCAAGTGCCAGGCGAAAACAAGAAAACAAATCACGTTTTAATTTTGTTTAACTAAATACGAAAATCGCAGAGGGGGCATGGCGATGGGCCCTCCGCCCATCGCTTGTGGGGCAGCTGCTGCCATGGTAGCTGTGCCTGATGACGTGCAACTCTCGTCGCCATTTTGTGCGCTGTCATGCCGCACACAATTAAAGCGCCCCGCTCTGCCGCTCCCCCGGCCCCTCTTTGCCCCTCTTGGCCCTGGCTCTGACCCTCCCTTGGCCTAAGCTACGCTGAGCTGGCGCACACGTCTATCTCAACCGTCTAGTTGTAGGGAAATTAAATTAAAATTCACTTGTACGCAAAAGTCGAGACAGAGACAAGAGGGAGACAAAGAGTGGCACCAGAGAGGGAGAGAGGGAGAGTGAAGAGCAGGCAAGTCAGTAAGTCAGCCTGCGATTGGAAAACAGCGCAGATTTTTCGCTTTTCTTTTAGCTATTCATTCTGTTCTATATATACTATATACTATTTCTTTTTGGGAAGCAACAAATTAATTCGTTGCAATGTCTGGGAGAGGAAAAACTATGCTAATGATATACCAAATTGAAATTTCCTAAGAATATGCTAAAATTTTGCAAGCAATTTTCTTTATGCCATAACTTGGTTAAATGCTGCATATTAAAGTCGAGTCTTTGTGCAAGTGAAAATTGCATAGACAAAATGAATGTGGTAATTTAAGCATGCCTGCAAACTGAGCTTTAACGGAATTTTCCAATTTGAAAGATTTTTTTCTCAAACCTATTATGTTGGATATTATCAAAACAAAAAGAATAGGGGCTCCAGTTGGCGATTGAATCTGACTGTAGCTTGGATTCCGACTGATCTGCTCCGTCCTTGCTGATTACAGTATAGATTATAAAATAAAAGTTGTTTGTTTAAGTATATAAAAAATACTCAAGCAGATATTGATAACTTTTTAAACTGAATAAAGCAAAAATGGAAATTAAAATTAACTTCTATAAATAAATTAAAATCTGCCAAAGTTAAATTTTAATCGCATCATCGATGGCATAATTCATTTTCCACTTATAATCATCTTTATACTATTAACTCTACAAACTGGCGCCTCCAACTCAACTGCAGCTATTCTTAGCTCTTTGGGGGGGAGAGCGTAAAGTGAAACTGCAGCAGAAGGTCATGATAAATGACACCGAAAGTATCAAAATACACAAAACTATCCAAAGTATGCCAAGGCAACGCGACCAACTCTGCTTGCAAGCTGAGACGAAAATGTCCTTAGACGGAGCACTTAGGAGTCTTAGGTCTGGAGAGTGAACTATGGAGCGCCGAGGATATGACAGCTGCTGCTAAGTACCCATTGGCAGGGGTGTTAGATTTAGTGCCTGGCTATCAGACAGTATGCAGATACTATAGTATCTGTACGTACTATATGCCATAGATATGGATATGATGAGCTGTGCAGCAGAAATTTGTGTGCTGGCATTTTTATGAGTACAAGAAAAACCTTTTCTCTTTTTATTTCTACACAGAGACAGACACACGCCCTTCACCTTGGCCCCCAAACGCCTGTCAGCGTCTTATTGAGCGTACATAAGCACATTAGCTGCGGTTTTATGTGCACAACTACAGACACAGCCTCACAGATACACAGACACACACAGATACAGATACAGATACACACTGAACATGGCTGTTGCAGTTGCAGCGGCCTGCCTTTGGTCGTGGCGCAGCGAAACTGAAACTAATTTCCAAAAGAGAAAAACAGGAAAAGGATAATTGCCGAAAAGAGTGTAACATATGGCAGACAGTGTCAGACAGCGTCAGACGTACCCATGCCATATGGTCTCTTCGTCCGACAACAGCAGGCAAAAAGAGTTCTTGGCTCTTATAGGAGCATTTTTTTCGAGTCATTCTCTTGGTCTCTGTGGTCGTTAGTCAGTCAGCCGGCACGGATTTGTCATGATCTCGTTTATTTTATGTTACTTCTGATAAATAGATTTCACTGAGAAAGACTCGCTGAGGATCCGCCTAGTATTTTCTATGCCCACAGTTTTTTGGGCATCAAATTATAGTTGCCTTCGAGCCTAACGTGGAACTTGTTAAGACGATACATGGTTCGGCCCCCTGCTCAAATGAAAACTGTTCAGTCATTTCCGATGCCAGATCTTGTTAGTTGATGCATTTGAATGTTTCCCAGATAAGCTAAGCAGCTTGTTTTGGGATAAATTGAATATTACAGATAGGCTACCATGAGCTGCTCGGTCTTGTTTGGCATCAAAGGTGTGAAGATTTTGAGATTGTGTTTCTTTGTGGGCTCTGACACGCATTGGCTTTTACTCTGCTATTAGAAAACTATAAAAATTACATTAAAAATGGAAAAATTAAAAAATGTTAAAATCAAATAAACATGCGGGAATATGTATCTGCTAAGCATTATGTAAGAGCTCAGAAATCGATGTTTTCTGCACAGAAGTTGTATCTACCTGACACACGATGACAGCAGCAATTGTTCCAATTGAGCTAAAGCCGATTAAAGCGAAAGAAAACACAGAATGCGATGCGTGTCGCAGTTGCAGTACAAAAAGATTTTTACAATGCATCTGCCACATGTTGCCCGAGGACCCAAAAAGGATCTACTAATAGGATTTATGACCCTTCGAGCGGCACTTACGACCTACGGCATGCCGGCTGTTGTGACAACAACTGGAAATTTGAGAACTGAAAAAGAGAAGTACAAAAATCGGTTAAGAAGTTAATGCGAAATGAAAAGTTTTTCCAGCAATACCAATTTGCTACCACTTCCGTTCAAAGTGGCATTTCTTGCTAACGAGTAAGATGAGATGCGGCCAAAATTCACACCAGATTGTGCAGATGAAACACAATTGGGAAAGGTTTCAAGCTGAAAATTAAAAAAATTACAAAAGAAATATGGAAACGTTAGTTTGGTTAAACAATACCTTTTATTTATATATATAACGTGAAATATAATTTTGTTGTTATTTTAATACATATATTCAAAGCTTGGAACAAATGTCGTTTATATTTAACACATCAGATTATTTTATAAATTAAAAAAATTTATAATATTTATAAACAAATCAAGCGGAAATTTAATGCATCATATCTCTTATAATTATGTATTAATTTTTAAGAAATTTACAGAATTGGTAAATAGATATGTTCTCTACCATTAAAAGAATACAACCTTTTGTATCGCTTAAAAAGGCCCATTTATTTCATATATGTTCTATGGGCATGGTATTCAATATTTGCAATATGCATATAATATAATTTTTTTGATATTATTAAAATTAATTACAGATAACAGTTATTAGTTTTTTTCTGTTTTTTCCACTGAAGAGCCATTCCTAGTTATAACTCTATATTTTAATTATGAATGTAATTCAAAACACAATTTATTTTCTTTACCCATATGTTGCAAGTTGCACAATCACGCCCAGCTCAACTCAAGCTGTACTTAAACTTACACCTGTCCAAATTGTCAATTGACTCTTCTATGGCAACTTTTCAACTTCAATTTAACAATTACTACTCTGCATTGCAAACCGCCCACACACAATTGCCTCTGCACTTGTCGAATTGTGTGAGATTTGTTATTTGTTGAGTAAATTCAATAATCAAATACAGATATGTACACATCTACATATACATACATATGTATGCACTCTGCTGTTGCAGAACTTTCAGCGTTACGTGTCAAAATGTTTTGGCCAGAGAGCTGAAAATGTGCCAAATCGATAATTGACCAACAAACAGAGCTCAGGACGCAATTGAAGTAGAGCTGCACGCATGTCTGTCAATCTCTAGTGCTTGTGGTCAAGTGCATATGCAAAATGTCAATTAGACCATCATCATCATCGTCAGCACCATCACCATCATCAGATTGTGGCTGATGATCATCAGAGCGCTCTCAGTTGTTGTTGAGGCAAAAAGTGTAATTATTACCACTGACAGCACTCGAAATGCATGTGGCAAATATGTGGAAAAACACTTATGTAAATTACAAGCAAGTCGCACTGCGACAAAACTCCATAAAGTTACGCATACGCCTCAGACTCGGACTGTGGCAGCAACAACTGCATAAATCGAATTATGTGAACACACACACACATACAACAAGGAGGCACTTGAGGGTCCTCCGCTTGCCTGCTTCTTGTGTACTTTAAATTTCTCTCTCTCTGTCACATACCAAATTCTACTTCATTTGTCTAATTCTCGTTGTCGTCTAGGGCCCTTCACCAACACACCCACACATCCACACGCACTACTCAAAACACAAATGAAAGTAAATCCTTGGACTAAGCCTAGGCCACTGTAGTTGTGCCTGTGTGTGTCTCTGTCTCTCTGTGTGTATCTCTGTGTGTGTGCGTATCTGTGTATGGGTGCGGCAAAGGATAATCTGCATTTGAATAAGAGCATTTTAGTGTTTCTTTTTCTTCTTCCAACTACTTACTTGGAGTGTGTGTGCCACGCCCACACGCCCATGTGTTGCCAAACAGACTGACAGACATACACAACGCATAGGTCAGGCTGTTGTCAGCCATTTGGCAGTCCCGGATACCCTATACAAACCAGGACTATCCTGCAGAAATTGAGTCCTTGATAGAAGGAAAGTCAAAACAAAATTTAAATTTATATGTAACATACTAATATGTTATAAAAATTAATCGTAAGAATATTGGACTATTAAAAGTTTTAACAAATTTAAAAATATTGAATAATGTTTACTATCGTTTAACTCGTTGGCTTAACTCTCGTTGGCTTAACTATCGTTGCTACAACTCTCGTTGCTACAACTCTCGTTGGTCCAACTCTCGTTCGTCCAACTCTCGCTGACTATTCTCTCGCTGGCCGAACTCTAGCTAATTTCATTTATTATGCAGACGTTTATATTTTTTGAACAAAATATTTAATTTCATTTAATTCCGCTTAGAGTATCTACAAATTTGTTGAAGACTCTGTAAAATTGCCTTCCACATTTTTTATACATTTTGTGTCTGCCACTTTTCTTGTTCTTATATATTATTTGGATCCATTTTGGAAAAGTTTTTTGCTGGGGGAGTCCTTTGTCTCAGCTGAGTCGGCTAATGTGCCAAGCCTCATACTGTGCTTTAAAATAATCGATTTTCTAATTTTGTAGCCACTGTTCAATGCTGTTTTTGGCCTGGCCCAAACGAATCTGGTGTCGCATGGCATTTGGCAAATACATTTCTTGTGATTGGGCATTTGTGTGTGTGTGCACTGACAATGTGGAAATTAATATAATTTGCCTGATTTTTTGTGGGCTGTTGTCTGTGATGTCTCGCCCAGAGATTTGTTTTGGCACACAAATCGAAAATCTAAATCAATTTAAAGGATCACAAGTGAAACACGAAATGGCAGAGGCAAAAGGGAAGACAAAACAAAACAGACCGCAAGTGAGGAAAGAAAACTCTGCTGCTGATAAGAAGGAGCGTTCCAACTCCCTCCTCACCTATCTACCCTCCACCCTCTCTCCACTGAGCTGACAGATTAAACTAATTGATAAAAATGTCGCCCGTTTTCCAGCGTACGTGCCCCCCGCCTTTTGTGGGCGTGTGTGCGAACTGTGTGTATCTTGTTTTTGTAATTTATGTAAAATAGCAACGTGTAAGTCGCAATTTGTTTGTGCCCGGGTCAATGGCATGCCCCCAGCCCCTGCCTTTGAATATCTAGGTAACGCGGAGGCCAACAACATGTCTTGACTTTTAAATCCAAATGTATTAAATTTCCATGCCAAGTTCTGAAGAGAGCAGCATCTTTGTTGTTCTCTCAACAAGAGCCGAAGCTGCAGCAAAGTCCGCAACGCAAGTGCCCCTGGCAATGCACACTGGTCGAAAGTAACATTTTTTTGAATAAAATAAAAGTACAACAGTTGAAAATTGGTAGGGATGACCATATTTGCAAATCGAATAAGTGGCACAAATTTTAGGTGGATCAAATTTATTTATTTACGAACGAATTTATTAAAACATAAAGTTATTGGTCGTATGTATTATATTGGTTGTTTTAAGCTCTTTTTATTAAATTTGATAGGCCATCTTAATTTCAAAATGGTTTCACGTAACAAATTTCAATAGTGGTATAAACTATACATAAACATATTTATTATACGCAAATTTTTTCATGTACTTACTTTTTGGTAGCAGTTGAAGAAATATAAGTTTTGCTAAAAGAGGCAGGACATGTACCTAAATATATTGCTAAATTTATACTATAGCTTTAGCAGAATTATTCATATTTTATTTACTATTTAGAATTAAACTAACGCAATAAAATTTTATTACACCGGCTAATCTGTCATTGGACTTTGCAACAATAGCAAAAAAGGTTGGCATATAATCAACCTAAACTTATGGATTATATTTAATTGTATAATATACTTTGAGAAAATAGAAGACATATTAATATTATTCACCATGAAAATTTGGATTTTATGCCAAAAATTGGCTGTTTGAACCAGTGTGCAATGCCGGCCAGAAACCTGTGTGTATGCGTGTTTTATGCTCATCTGGTTTGCCTCATCCAGCACATTTGGCATGGCAGCAATTATTCAACAAAAGCTACTGACAATTATGGCATCAACAGCAATACAACAAGTCCCAGTCACAGTCATGGCCGAGGGGGGTAGGCAGGGGCACAGGCAGAGGGGGGCACTTTGTAGGGCATTGCGAGGGTGGCGTGGCTGGTTTTTGTTTTGCTCTTGGCCCAATAATGAGGCAATTGCGAATATCATAACTCAAATGCCAGTTGCTCCCCCGAGAGACTGTAATGCTCTCTTCTATTAATATTATTTATTTTTGCTTTTAAATTTTTATTTAATTTTCCAAAAATGATTTCAGGCGAAGCACTGCAAGTGAATACTTTCAAATTACATTGATAAACTCAATTGGCATAAGTTTTCTATGGGGAGTATTTGATGGAAATCATGTTGGTTTTTTGCAATATAATTCAATGAATTTTTATTGCCGGAAAATTAAAAATGAAATTGAAAAAACCCGCCTGCAAACTGCGTAATGAGATTAGTTTCTTGTTGTTGGCTACAAATGCCTTGAATTTTTTCTTTGAAAATTTCTGCTGAGCTAATGTATTCTAAAAATTTATTGTAATATGCAGAGCGTTTTATTTAATTGTATTAGAATATTGCTGACAAAATTAAAGACTTTTATTGAGATGTTTTTTGGCATAAAAAAAAAAGATTAGAACAATATTGGAAAACATAATTAAATCGTATAAAAAGCCTTTCAAATAAATTATTTGAAATGCACACGCAGGCATAAGTATTTGGACATAACATTGGATTCCTAAAATTTTCAAATTGCTATTTTTATATACACATACAATGTATCTATCCAATAAAATTGAAAAATTAGAATTAGAAATAAACGAAATTGAAAAAAATTCAATGTTATGTCCAAATACTTATGCCTACTTGTGTATATATTTTTATTTATTTAATGTCAACTAAGATCAGTCGACACAGAAAATTTAAATACCAAATAAAATTAAGGAAACAAAATTTCATATTTTATTGGACGTAAATAGAATCTGGGGATAAAAATGATATTAAAAATTATTGGCTAGATCGGTTAATCAACAAAACCATGGTACGATTCAATGTTATGTAGAGTTAAATAATTAAAATAACTAAAATATATCTGTATTATACTATTAAATTATATTATTTAATTGAAGCGAAACTAGGGCACTAGGGCAGAGTTTAAAAATTACAAAAAATGCCGAAATTCTTCTCACAACCCTCTTTGCAATGCACCTACCATCGCTTACACCTACACCTGTTCTCTCTCTCTCTCTCTCTCCCTCTCTGTCTCCCTTTCTCTCTCTCTTTCTGGTTATCTCTAACGCACACACACACACACACTGGCACACCTGGCTAACTGTGCGGCTGGGAAAACCGGAGTAACAACAACTGGCACAACCACACAGAGCGCACAGCTGCTGCCACTTTAGCGCTGCTCAGCCCCTCGGCCCCCCTGCTGCCCACACTTGCTGCTGGATTGTGCGATTGTGTGCGTATGCAAAAATATAATTTAACACACATTTGCGCAATTAGATTCATTCGTGCGGAGCAGGAGGAGCAGCAGCAGCAGCAGTAAAAATGGAGGCCTGGGTGGGTGGAGTTTGCCGGAGGTGAAAGGTGTAGCGCCTGACATACAAATGAATATCTATGACTATGCAGCATGCGTATGTGTGTGTGTGTGTGTGTGTGTGTGAGTGTGTGTAAATGTCACAATTTGAATACATAAAATGCAAATAAAAGCAAGCCCCGCAAAATACTCGCTCTACAGAGATTCTGCAGCGACATTCGCCCGATTCTTGTACCCATTTTGCTTCAGCTTTCTTCCAGTTATCTGTGCTGCTCTTTCCGCTGGGTAATATTCATAAATTGCAGCGGGACATCTATTAAAAGCACATAAAAACCATATAGCGGAAATGATGTATAGGCAACGCAGCCCAAAATTTGCACTGAAAGTAAGAGCAGAAGCAACAGCAATTGAAACTCCAGAACCTGTTGCCCCATATCCACATTTCTCTGCCATTTTCATTCGCCATTTGCCATTCGCCATTCGCCATTTTCCCTTTTACTTTCGGCTCTTGGCTAATTTAAGTGTTGCAGGTAGCCCTGGTGGCAAGCACTTCGCGTTACAACGACAATATATAATGAAATTTACACTCTCTCTTCCTGCTCTGCTCTGCTCTGCTCTGTTGCATAAAATATGCTAAGGCAGCATGCTTACAAGTGTAAACCACAGTACCGGGCACATGTAGAGCTGTCAGAGTTCTCCCGGCGTTACGGCGGGTCTTCAGGGGCAGGGAACTGCAGCTTTTTTGTGGGCGGACTTTTGCTGTACGTAATTGTTTTTCATAAAATTTAATTTATGGCATTTTTGCAGACACACACACGCACACACAGACACACACATTGGTGTGTATATGCTCTGTATATGTATGTGTGGTTGGTGGGGCTGCACTTGAAACTTTAGTCGGTGGCCATTTGAATACCCTGCACCCGTTGAAAGGGACTCAAAAGGAGTATAACAGTTGTGGTTTAAGGCATGATAGATCCAAAAAGCATATACACTCAGGGAAAAGCAGCCAGAATCCGGATTGATTTTTATGGCTTACATCCATCCGACAAATGTCTTGAAAAGTTCTAGAAAGTTTCTTACTTGATATTTCTTGAATTAAGAAAAAACATGATTGATTCAAGAAAGATCAGGATAGATTAAATCAATCCGGAATATTCCTAAATATCCAAAACTTACTTAAAATCAAGCCATTCTGGATTACATGATTCTTACTTGAATTAAGTAATTCTTACTCAAATCAAGTAATTTCTGGATAACACGACTTTTGACCCGTTTTTGGATTGAATCAAGTCAGAATGGTTTGGTTTTTTCTCTGAGTGTATGTACTACGAATCAAGCAAGTTTGTTCGTGAGTTCAAATAAACTTGTCGAACTTAACTATACTATAATACTTAAAACCGCTAAATTTAGAGTGAAGATAGATAAATACTATGCGCATTTCCAATTTAGTTAAAGCAAAGGATGCATCTCCCACTGCGCCCTAAGGTAAGTAAAAACTTTTCAACAAGCACTATTTTAGACATAGAAAGTTCTCATATGGCATATACATATATAATACTCTAAAGCAGTAAGCAATGCTCAAAATTTAATGAAAATTGGTCGATTAACAAAACAGTTAATAAAGAAACAATTTTACTCTCTCTCTCCCCTCTTTTCTCTCTCTATCTCGTCTTTACGCCTTAAGGAAATAGCAAGAGCTTCGTTGACTGTTGCAGTGTAGGGTATATTGAGGTCGAGTGCGTCTGACTGGTTTGTTGTGCGCATGAATGTGTGTCTACGTGCAGCTGGCATTAAAATTTATTTTGTGCATTTTCAAAAATGCAGCTGCAAAACTACAAAAAAAATTACTGCAAAATTTGGTGACATTTTATACAGCAGAGTAGCCTTAACACACGCCCAGACCCGTTATATATGCATATTTATACATAATACATACATACATTCATCCATTCACACATACGTACATACATACATACCTCTACGGTATATCGAATTGGTGTTGTGACAAATTTAACGCCTGCACATCAAACTAAAAGCTGGTTCAAATAGTATGGGCTTTTGGCCTGGATGAGATGGGGCTTAACTAACGGTATGTCGCAGCTTTAGCTCTCATATTACAATTGACATGATTTTAATGGCATTTTACAGCATATGTCAGTATTTATAAAGTGTGAGCAAATGCCCCGGCAGATTTTCATATGCAAAACAGTTCTAATGGGTTTTAGAACGAAAATGCTGGCGAAAATCTACAAAAATATTGAGCGAGAGTAGAAAGTCGATTTATTACTGATAGGTAAACGTACCATTTAAAGGGTTCATTTCATTATGCTTAATTCCTTTTGGTTTTTTTAAAGCCAACAAAACTTTTGCCACCTTCGGTATTTTGACATAGATGGCGCCCAACGTGGGCTCTTGAACTAAAATGAATTTTATTTATTAAATATGCTTTCTTTAAACAAAACTACTTTTATTATGACCTCAATCTATCTACTATATTACCTTTTAACGTTGTGTATTAATAGTATTCAAATTCTTTCCAAAGCTTTGCATCTAATTAACTACAAATAATATCAATTATTTTAATGAAAATTGAAGCTTACAGCTTTTAAAACGCAATATAAATTATAAAATTTTACGATCCAACAGTAATATTTCAAAATAACTTCTTCCTCAGCTCTTTCCAACAAGCATTTTCTACCTAATCAGCACACATACAAAACCCATGGTAATAATGGTAATTAAATGTATTTAATTTTAAACTAAACCAATATAATGGTATATTTTTCGCCCAATTTTAAAGCCTATTTAATATAGTATTTAGTTACACAAAAAGCAAAACTCTTTGAACTAACCAATCAGGCATCTGACCTATGCTAAAACTTTCATCTGTTGTGGTCTTTGCATTTTGTGAAAAAAACCGCTCAACAGAAGCATAAAAATTTAATTGCCCAAGTTGGCGCTATGCCTAACAGAATACACAGTAAAAATAACGTTGCATTTTGATGAGATTTAGAATATATTTTCATTAAATTTATGGGTGTAACTGAGATTGTCAGCTTATATTGTGACAAACATTTGTTTAAGTGCTGTTAAATTATGCCAGCATTTTTCACTGTGTAGCTATCTATGTTACCAATAACAGCCCCTGAAATTTGGAGAATATTTTAATTAATTTCCCCCGCCAATATTTGATATCTAATTGCGCTGCAGCTTTGGCCTTTGTCGTTTTTTGATGTGTTCTTTTTCATGTCAATTATTCGTTTGCCTTTACCCCTTCTCCTGCCTGAAAAATATCCCGGTATGCCTCTTTCCCCCTTCCCCCACCCAATTGCCAATGTTTTACACTTGTTGCCATGGCAAGGCTTGAAGGGTTGGGGGTTGGGGGTTGGGGGTTGGATGCTTGCTTTGCCTGATGTTTTCGCCGTGTTTCGCAACCCTTTGACTGACTGACAATTGCTGGTTGCTCTGTGCACCTTTGGGCCAAAAATCAAAGCTAAATGTCGCTGCTCACAAAAACTGCCACAAGGCACTTTAATGGCAGTTTCAGTTTGAGTTGTAGGCATTCGAGGCGTCTCCTCCGTCCCTCCCCCTAAACTCTTCAAGCCCATTTCCCCTGGTTCTTAGCTGCCACCTCGTGCATATTTGCGGTTGCAAAGCCTGGCTGACTGAATGGCGCTTTCAACTACAGCCAACGCTGCCTGCCACAGTGCGTGGCACAAACTATTTGCTTCAACCGAGCATAAAACTAAAACTTGCCTTGAAAGTGTGTCAAAATTGAGGCGAACGACGCCACATGCGAGCACTGTTGCCACATGCGCTTTTTTCCCGCCAGTTCTGGCTGTTTTTGGTAGACCGTTTGCTAAAAAATTTACGAAATTTATTAGAGCGGGAATAGAGTTTTTTTTAAATTCAGTTTTTGTAAAATTTTCCTTGAATTATACAGTGTTTTATACTGCTTTTAGCCATTTTCATTATAATTATTTTGATCAATATTTTCCCATATTATATTTAATTTTAAGCACATAGCTAAGATAAACTCAAATATTGTCAGGTTTTTTTTTTAGTTTTAGATTTTTTTTATATTATTTTTTTTTTCGAAAAAATTGGCAGCACTGCATGCGAGAGCACAGAGAGCTGAGAACAGCTGGTCTGCGAGTGGGAACAGAAGTGGCAGTGGCAGTGGGAGTGTGTGTGGGAGTGGGAGTGGGCGTGGCAGAGCTGAGTAGCTGACAGCTAAACGCTGCGCCTTGCCATTGCCAGCGAAAGTTGCAGCCTTTGTGCTGAAAGAGGCATCATTGAAGCAGGCTTTCATGTATTTTCAAATCGCACACAATCACCATACACATGCTTAAAACTGGCTCAGAAGTATGCGGCTTAACGGAAATGCTAAACTGGTAAATTGGATGAGTATTTTGCACAGTGTAGCGGTAGCCAGAAAGGGATACTGAATGCTAAACGCGGAAAAAGTTTGTTAAAGCAAGTATATTTATTTTATTTGGTTAATCTATTTAGTTTATCCATTTTACAAAATTTAGTTGATCTTGTTTATTTTGTTTACCTATTTATAATTTGTGAATATATAAATAATAATAAAAATAATAAAAAATAATAATAAAAAAAAAAAATAATAAAAAAACATCCTGTATCTTTATAAAATCTGTCAGCTTTTACTTTCACTTTTGAAGTTATCAAAAGGCTGCTTTTCATACGTCTTGCCTCCTTTTGTGGCACGTTTGCAGCTGCAGCTTGCACTTCGTAGCTGCTGCTGAGCTGCTGCATGCCACAACTCAGACTTTGCATCAAAAAGAAGCCTTGGGCCCTTCTTCTGAGCTGCGTACATGTCAAGAGGCGCAGCTTAAGCAGCAGCTCTAATTAGCAGTAAAATCTTATTCAAAATGGCAACTCATCTTGCCACATGAAAGCAGCTTTTTTTGGCCTCCATTCCCACTCCAAGAGACGCACAAACATAAGTTGCAGCTGCAAGTTGCCACAGTTCAATGGCTGCCAATAAATATGAAATTATTTGGAGGCAGCACGTGCCGAGCTTAGACTAAGGACAAGCAGCTCAAACGACATTGACACCAAAGTCTCCTTGCCCGGCTAAAAAAAACGGAGAAAAGACTCGGCAATTGGCGGTTCCTATACCCTATACCCATGAAATGGGTAAAAAGAGGGTTAATAACTTTGGGAGAATGTATGTTACAGACAGAAAGACACATGGGAGACTACAGAAAGTATATATATTCTTGATCAGGACGAGAGCGTCTATATAATCTTGTCTGTCCGTCTGTTCTGGATGGACGTAGAGATCAACTTTAGGAGTTAAACCAACCATTTTTTGAATGTATGTAGGTGCATAATACACAGATCAAGTATATTTTAAATGTTCGATATAAATCGAATAACAATAAACGTAAAATTTTTTTATCGGTATATATACATACTTTATATTTTTAAAGAAGTTTTCTACCTTTCTATGTTGGCCAACTCGATGTCCACGTTTGGTAACAATTAACTATAAGAAAATACATTTTTTGATTACCAATATATTTCGATTATTCTTCGACAATCGTCTTCAGAACAAATTATTTAACTTGTTATTCAACTTGTCTTTTTTTTTTAAGTATAAGTAAAATATTTTAAAATAATATGTAAATTATTTTTTAAAATTATATTTAAAGTTATAATTTTAAATATTTTAATCACAAACCTCATTGTTCTATCAATTGTTCTCTAAGGTTACTGACGTCGAGCATAGACTCAAAAATTGTATAATTTCAAAAAATATAGAAAATATTTTAAAATCATATTAAATATATTTTAATATACTATTTAATATCTAGGGTACAGGGTATTCTACACTGGTGCCCGTCCGACTGATCGGCTACGTCCTTGGTAACGCTTGTTTTTAAGCGCTACTTTTTCATTTTTGAGCTGCAAATGACAAAAGTAGCTGCAGCTTAATAGTTGCCGCTGCTGCTGCTGTTGCTGCTGCTGCCAGCGTAATTAGAATGATTATGCAGCAATTAATTAAAACTTCTTTTAGCTTCAATAGCGCAGCAACAAAACACAAACAAAAACAGAGTTCGGAGAGAGCGAGTGCAGCAGCAGCAACAACAACAACTAATGCCAAAAATTGTGTCACCCACACACACACACACACACAACACACGCACACAGACGAGTGAGAGTTTCACAGTTACAACAAAAAAATTTCCCTTACTGACCCACTGAAAAGGCACGAAGCCAAGAGAGCGAGAGCAGCGCGTGAGCGAGCAGCGAAGAGAGAGAGAGCGCGCGTGAGCGGTGTGTTGAGTTGCAGCGCAGGCTGCAAAGAAACTCACCACAGCGAACAGCTGTCCCGCTCTCAGGCACACACACACACACACACGCACACGCACATGGCATCAGCTCCGTTACAGTTGAAATTTTCGTTGATTTTTTTGTTGTTCTCGAGCGCCTCATGCGGTGCACAGCGAAAAGAGAATTTTCTTTGGGCAGCGCTGACTTTTCTTATACGTTTCATATTGTTTTCCATTTTTCATTTGTCCTGTATTTTTGTACATTTTATCTTTTGTTTTTCGGCTATTGATTTAATGAGTTTTCTGGTGTGAAGCGCCCCGCGGCGTCCTCCATGCTGCTAACGGCATTATGGTAGCCTGTCACACTGGGCCACGCTCTCCCGACAACCTGGCCGGCCGTCTGGCACAGTGTCACAACTTGATTGACAGCCAAATGTCAAGCCGAACAGTGTGAAATCCACACAGGACACGGGACGCAGGACGTAGGACAGAGCACAGAGGACATGGGACGCAGGACGGAGGTAGGAGAACCGAACATCGGGACCCTAGAACCATAGAACAAAGCAACGCTGATTGCTGGGGCGCAATGCAGTTCATTGTTTTCACGCCTTTGTTGCGATCGTGCAAAAGTTACTTCTACAGATCAAAATCTATGAAATCAAAAATGAAATTGTCAAAAAATGCAACCAGTAGTGTGGATAAGTCGCACAGAAGGTTACAGTCGGACGTAACCGACAGTAGCAGACCGTCTACTCTGTTTTTTTTTTCACTACATAGAAATTTAATATAATATAGAATTTTCATTAATATAAATAAATCAGATAACAACCAGTAGAGACGATTCCGATCAGTAGGAAGCACCCGATTGTTAAGTACCCTATATTTAAAAAAAATTTAAAATAGTTATATAGCATGCTTTTACAATGCTTTCTAGTTTTTTGCGAGGCAAAACCTTTAATAATGTTTGTTTAATAACTTTTGTATTTATTTATCAATTTCAATTCGATTTTTAGGATAGCTAACTTAAATAGAAGAAAGTATAAATTTCAAATAACAACGTTATATGTTCAATATTACACTTGGTGATTGGTTTTTATCGATTAATTTGAAAGAAAAAAATTGATTTTTTTAAATTACTCACCTATTCATATTTTGCAAATGGCTCTTCTAGCTTACATAGCTTTCGGACAGACAGGCTTTATCTACTCAGATCGTCGTACTGCTCCTTCTGCCTGTTACTTACGTTCCCATAAAATTGTAAATTCTGTTTCTATCCATTTCATGGGTACAGGGTATAAAAAAAACGCTGCACACAAGCTGGAAAATCATAGGTTTTTGGGAAATTGACACTTTCGCTTTGAGGGTTCGGAAATTTATGAAATTGGAGTAGGCGCTAGGCTCGACCTGCGTAATAAGAGACGCAGAGACCCTCAGAAAGCAATACGTTTGCTCTAAATAGAACACAGAAAAATAATTGTCTGATTGTGATTTGTTGCTCTGGCTGTTTGGCACCTTCATTTGGTGTGGCTGGTTTGGCTCAAATGTTCAATTGCTTTGACAGCGTACACAGGGCAAAGGAGAAAAAAGCTGTCCTTTGAGGTCTGCTCCGATAACTGAGGAAATTGCATTGATAAATGTGAACCTGTTGGTGTTTCATAAATGAAGTCAGGGCATGCCTGGCTGAGACCTATCTTGGATGTCAACTGTTTTGATGGATAACATTCGAAATCAAATGATGAATGGCTTAGGCAGAGTTTTGTTCCTAATTGAAATGTACTTCAAACGATTGGCAGGCAAATCTTAACAATTGTGTCTGGGGTTTTTTTTTCACAGTTTCCAAAATAGATTAAGACCCTCGGTTACAGTGTCTGATTTCTGATTTGAAATGCCAGCAAACTGCAGAGAAACAAAAACTAACTTGACTTATAAAATACTAGTATAGGCAACTTTAAAATTCAAGAGCTTAACTTGTAAGTGAAATCAAATTTTAAAAAAATAGTTGCACGTTTTAAAATAAATAAATTAATTGAATTGTAAATAATATTTATTAAAAAGGTAATAAGAAACTTATTTATCAAACAATTAGAAATTCGATTTCTGAAAGAAAGGATATAAGAAAAACGAAATATAAAAATTTGTTTTTGATTAAATTACCTTTTAAACTAATTATTAATTAATTCTATTAAATAATTCTTAAAATACTTGCATTAAAATCAATTAGGTAAACAATTCTATTTTAAAACTTTGTGGTAAATGTGAAAAAACCTAGCTATATCCTAAATCAATATCTCAAAGACATTGCGCTAATTTAACTTTTTGTACTTTTTCCTTCTTTATTTTTTTTTTAGCGAAATTCTTAGTTTTAGCTTGTGTATTTATCATTTAACTATTTGCCATAGTTCTGTATCGTTTTGTAATTAGAAAGCTGTTCCGTTGCCTCAACATTAGAGCCTGGCGATAACCCAACTAATGGCCAGTGAAAGCAGTTGCCTTACAGCTGGCGAGCCCAGTTTGTGGTCTTATCTTTGATGGTCGTAAGTAATGCTGCTTAGAAAGCCAACCAAGCAGAGTTTGTTAGCCTAAGCAAACAGAGGACGAAGCGGAATAAAAATAATAAAAAAATCAACAACTCGGGCAAATTACGTCAGCTCCCATCGAGGTTATGGCTGAGGCTGAGGCTAATGATTTGCCTAATGTTTCTAACAATTATGTGCCTGGGCCACACAAAAGAATATATTATGTAAGTTATTAAAATTATATCACCAGCAGCAGCAGGAGTGGAGGCAGAAGCTAAGTCTAATAAGCCGCAGCTTCTCCGCATCCTGCGGATTCATTTGGGCCAGCTCCTGTGCCCATTGTGCCAGAGGCTTTTGCTTTCAAATGTAAATGGCGTCGACTTGCACTCCTACAGCTCCTACTGCTCCTACGGCCTGTCGTCGCCTTCCATTTTATGTGTTCTCTGCGTTTTTGGTGTCCACATGCGAACAACTTTTTCGGCGGTTATCAATTTTGGGCCTTTTGTGGCCACGAAAAAGCGAGAAAGCAGCCAGCGTTTATTTATGTGCTGCTCGCAAAGATTTCTTTATGTTGTCGTTGTTTTTTTAGAACGCGAATGACAAGATTTTCATCAACGTCATTAATATTAACTTTGGCAATAATTCTCGGCTGAGCAAAATTATGAGAAATGACCGCAAGATAAACGTGGCCGTTGTCCACTTTTCGACAATGCCATAACTCTCCTTGCATGCCAAGGACTCCTGGCCAGAATCGCAGGGAGGGGGGGGATTGTCGGGGGGAAGAGGAAGGGGCATGGGCATTAGCCAAGCGGCTTTCAAGTCAATCTTAATTGTGCGTGGGCTCCCGTTCCCACTCCTGCAGTCTGGAGCATCTACGCAGCGACTAATGACAGCATTTCGGATTACTTTCACTCAAGCAGACTGCGGGAAAAAAGGCTGCATATTTTACGGCGTAGCTTGAGAGCCGGAGACTTGCAGGCAGCCTGATGGCTGAAAGCTGCTTTAGCACGAAGACAAAAATCACAATTAAATGTAACAATTGCGTCTCTGGGGGCATTAAACGACAAACGTACTGGGATCCCTTGGCCTGAGCGGTACCTCCCAACTTCCCACCTCCCCCAAACTGTCAGTCGCTTGTCCAATGCCAGCTTAAATTGCCCATACACGTCAGGACACTCCACGGTTGCACAGAGCACAGTGCGTCCCCTTTCCTCTGCCGCCATTTCACGAATGTCCTTAAACCCACAGAAAGAAAGGCAGAGATGGAAAGAGAGGGAGAGAGAGAGATAGACCATCCGGCTCTGTTTCAGTTTCGGTTAGAAACTCTGAGCTCGGAGCTCGAAGCTCCATTCTTTTGGCTCTGTGTGTTTGCGTTTTTTAATTGTTGCCTTTATTTGGCCTCATTTTATTTGATTTGGTTTTTCTGCTGGCGCTTCTTCTTCTTCTTCTCGGGCTTCTTGAGCCGGGGCTTTTGTTTTGGTCGCCACACTGGCAGCTATAAAGCCAAACCTAATTGACTTATCTCAGTCGGGTTTGCTAATTTCTTGGCCATTGTGTTCGCTGGACTCTTCGGCATTTGGGTTATAAAAATGCCACGATAAGTCAGTCAGCCCATGGCAGATAGCAAATCTTCAGCTGCACTAATTAGCAATTGACATGAATTGCTCATTAGCAGCAAACTAAAGCTACAACTTACGGCCCTGCCTAGTTCGGGACGAGTATAATAGCTGAAGCTGAGCTGAAGCTTCCGAAGAAGGAATACAAATTGAGAATGTTAATGGCCCTGGCACAGTCATCACAGTCGGACGAAGAAGAATGGCGAAAAAATTCAACAGCAAAACATAGCTGATAAATATTGAGATAAGTTTTATTGCGAATCCGTGAAAAAAGAGTAAAAGCAAGCATATAATACAATAATCAAATGTCTCTAATAAAATTGTTGGCATTTTAAAGCAGAAACCTTAAGGATTTCTATAGATTCCCCTAGTTCGTGGATCTGTCTGTTTCAGTCCAAATCAAATTGGCAGCTGATGTGGCCAAAGGTAAACAGGAAATGGCTGAACGAAATAATTGTTGATTAAGAGCTATGTCTAATTAACTCTAATTAGATGCGGGAAGGAGCAGGGAATCAGCAGGAGATACTTCCTAGTCGATGAAAAGGATGTACGAAACAAAAACCGGAAAGCGGTCTAAGTAAAAAGTGTTTAAAAACAAGTCTAAATATTATAAATAAATGCTGATATGAACAAAATACAAATTCTTTATAACTATATCAAAAACCTCTAACAATAGGAGTTTTTATACTCTATACCCATTGAAAAATGGGGAAAACACGGTTAAACAATGTATAAATGAATCAAAACTGAACTTGAAATGTGATTATACGAAGTTTCCCCACAATTATTATACAAGTACATATATTAAAAAATTCGTAGCCCTTTTTTATAGCCATGTTTATATACAAGATATAACATTTAAATTAATTGTCAATTCTAGTTCTATTTAATAAGAAAAGAAAATTATGTTCCTAGATGTAATTGAAATAAACAGGGAGTAACTTGAGTTGTAGAACTGCTACAGAACGAGTTAACGATTTATAAATAAGTAATTAAATGCAGATATTATAAAATATTATAAAATAAATAAATAAATAAAACTCTATGAAGATTCGTATGTGATTCTTCAAAATCGCCCACAATTATTAGACACATATATTAAAAAAACTGAGCAAATGTTTTTACAGTCCCTTTTAATGAATGACTTGACATTTAGCAGCTGCTCTACGTCAAATTCCGGGCAAGTGTGCCACAAGAAGCGGTCCAAAGGAAAATTGCACAAGTCAAGGACACGCAGAGGCAGACAGAGAGATATACAAGAGAAACGGTAGCGGAAGCGTACACTGCAGTTGCTATTAGTCGAATGGCCGTATAGTAATTGCCGGAATGACCTTCACGGCGATATACTCCGCCACAGTGGCCACAGTTTTGTGGGTTAGACAAAAAGTCGTAGGAAATAAAAAGGAGCGGAAATCGAGCCATGTGTCAAGTCGAATGGTAAATAATTGTACGGCTGACATTTAATTTATAAAGTGCAAACCTGAGACAGAGCGGGAGACTGGAAACCGTAACTCTTACGGGTACTGTTACTGGGTGGCCTTAGAGCGTTTTGGCTGCCGGATTGTCTGGCGATTTAGTTGTCAAAATACGCTAAAATGTAAACAATCAAATGGCAGAAATCAATAGCCATTATATTGAGCAATATGTATGGCCCTGACAAGGCCAGAGACTCCTAATGGGAACTGGAAACTAGAAACTGGAAACTGGGCTGGGATGATTTGACATCTTTACCTACATGCGAGTGTCCTAGGATGCTGTGACTACTTCCTACTTCCGCTCCAAGGGGACAATTTTCTTTTCTTTTTGCACAATGCAGGCTCATAAAGACATTTGGAATTGCCATTCACTCAGTCAGTCAGTCAGGCAGGCAGGCAGCTAGGCAGCTAGGCAGTCAGTCAGTCGGGACAAACGGACAAACAAATTTTTTATACGCTCAGAATGCAGCAGAAAAGCGGACAAGCGGCTCCTTCGAAGATAAATTGCCATAAGCATAAAATGTCCTTTAAAGCAAATAGAATATAGAAAGTAAAAAGTAGAAGGACTGGACCACCAGCTCGCAATTTCGCTTCCACTTCCTACCCTTCCTCTTGCCTATTCTCATTCTCCATCTCCTTCCCCTGCTCGGTTTATAATCTCTTACATCCGCAAGTGTTTACCTTATAGTTTCCTTTTCATACCCATGCCCATTTGTCCTCGGCAATTGTGAATTGTGCATGACTATTGGCTTTTGCATTAGGCGCATCTCGAGTTGAGCACCAACAAATCGGCTTGTCCTGAGAAAGGAGCACCGAGAATGTAGGAGAATGGATGCATCTACCACACACACACACACACTCAGGCTTTATGGTCTGTCCGGATATCTAGCATCTTAATCAACTGAGAGTGTATCCTCTCGTGAAGATATGACATTTTCTCAAAGCCTTTTTTGCCTACAAAGATAAGCCAGAAGCGCGTTGAAAAGTTCTCCCATCTTGATTAGAGTCTTGAGTAGAAGATTTGTGTTTACCCAACAAGCTGAACTGCTTCAGGCAGGTGGGTCTACCTGAATTCAACTGATGAGATGCTTAACTCTAAGATGGTGCGAATTTTTAAATAATGCATGCTGTACTTCAAAGAAAACATCAAGATGCTCAGATTTTTTAAGTAGCTAAGCAAATGGCCGAAATTGGGACAAATTTTCTCACAATTTTCTTACAATTTTTAAACTAATGCCAAGGAATGCTAAATACCCGTCAAACCTGTGGGAAAATCTATACCTTGCACTAAAACTATCTAAATCTTGATAAGATTTGTGATATATAGTAGAAATATATCCGTCTGTCAGCTTACTTTAAAATTTAAAATGGAAAATGCAATACATAGCTATATAGCTATCCGGAATTTCGTGCTTATGACATTTTTCCAATTTTGTCGCTAAAGCTCAAAATGCTTGACCCATTTAAGGTCAACTGCCTACCAATTGGCTGTATATATTTACAGATATAAATAACCCACGCCCACATCCTGTTTGGGCTACAGTATCCATCTTGAACGCCAAGAGCATGCTAAGCAAGGCTCAATCATAAGCAAAAATAAAAGTTAAGACCAGTGTTGCCAAGAAAAGAATCTTTTTTGATAAAAACAGTTAAGTTATAAATATTTTTTATACAGAGATTATAATCTTAAATTTAGATCAAATTAATGGCGTCAAATCTACAATTGCTTTTAAGTTTTGCATAAATTTCAAAAAATCTAAGAATTATTTTTGAACAATCCCAAATTCACGCTTCTCGTAGTTAAACAATTTCTCTAGCCAAACTTGACGGGAAAAAGCCGACTTGAATACACTGGCCAAAATTGCAGCATATTGATTTTTGAACCTAGCCCAACAAGAAGGCAGAGAAAGAGAAAGAGGAAGAGCCACAGACACCAGAAACATTCGTTGAGTGGATGAGCCCAATTTAGAAATTATCATAAAGCCAATGATAACACAACAGGCCACAATCATTAATGTTGATGAGGAGTAAGCCACAAAAAAGAGAAAGAGCGAGAAAAAAGGATAACAAAATTGCCACATGAAGCGCAAACAAAACAGTTTAATTAAAATTATTGTAATTTAATGGAATGTAAGGAATTATTATTTTTATATATCCCATACACACATACAAAGAGCCTCTGAGAGAGAGGGAGAGAGAGAGAGAGAGAGAGACAGACACACACACATGCGTATAAAAATAAATTACAGTTGTATGAAGATTGGCGCTGGGCCCTGCACATCATATATTTTCATTATCAAAACAGAGACAAAGTCGAAGTCGCAGTCGAAGTCGCAGTCGCAGTCGCAGTCGTCGTCGCTGCCCGCGTCGCAGTCGGCAGCTGAATAGTAAGAGACTGGGAGCAAAAGTACCAGGCAGCAACAACAACAAACGCCAGCTGTTTGATGCGATTAGAAGCCCCAAAAGGAAACGACAGCAGCAGCAGCAGCATCATCTCGCTCTCGCTCTCGCTCTGTCGTCCTCTCGCTCTCTTGGGCAGGCATGCAATGAAGCGGAGCAAATTTCCTTTTTGTCGGCAACTTCGTTGCGCTCTCTCTCGCTGCGCTCTCTGCGTGCGTTTGTTGTTGTGCCGCCTTCGTGTGCAGCGGCGGCTTCGTCGCCTCGCTCGTGCTCTCTATTTAAGTGAGAGCTGCGCATATTGCGGCAGTCAGTCGACACTTAGCTAGCGTGCGCGTCAGACGTACAGTGAAGCCCGAACGCACGCACGCATCACGCAGCACGCACGAACGAACGCTACACCCACGAACACACACACACACGCACACGACTACCACTACCAACACTAACACACACACACACAACGTGAAACGTTAAAAAACAGCCAGAGAAATTTAAAGTGTTTAAAGTGCAAAGTTTAAGTGCAAACGGTTCCTAAACTCAAAAAACAAACCCAAGACCAAAAGCCAAAAACAAAATGCAAATGGTGTGCGGTTGCGAGTAACGGTCTAAGGGGCGACCATTTTGGCCAACTCGCACGGGAAAGCCAGCAAAAGAAATGTGCGCAGACTTTCTGGCCGGCCGCAAGTGGAATTGATTTTCGGTTCTTTTCATTTCGTTTCTGCCACAACATTTTGAGTTTCCCCTGCCAATTGCCACACAATGTTGCATGCCAAGCATCTCTGCCTCTGCCTGTGCCTGCTGTTGGCCTCGTTGCGCCACTGCAGCAGCCTGGATCCGGACACGCCATCGCAGCCATCGCAGCCACAGTCGCCATCCCAATCGCAGTCGGACTCGCTGGCCAGCAGCAAGAAGCATCAGCAGACGCACTCGAACGCCATTATGGGGGAGGCGGGCGTGTCCAGTACGCAGCTGCTGCAACCCTCGACCCCGGCGCGCACGCTGCGACCCTTCGCCGGGGGCATGGGGGGCGATGCGGGTCTGTACGACGCACCCGACGACTGCCACTTCATGCCCGCCAGCACCCTGGAGCAGCCGGAGATAGCGCTCACCTGCAATCTGCGCACCGTCAACAGCGAGTTCGACACCACCAACTTCAGCGTGATTCCCGCGGAGCACACTGTGGGGCTGCACATACTCTGCAACGACGAGATCATGGCCAAGAGCCGCCTGGAGGCGCAGTCCTTCGCCCACTTGGCACGCCTCCAGCAGCTGTCCATACAGTACTGCAAGCTGGGGAAACTTGGCAGGCAGGTCTTGGACGGTCTCGACCAGCTGAGGAACCTCACGCTGCGCACCCACAACGTGCTCTGGCCGGCGTTGAACTTTGAGATTGAGGCGGATGCGTTTGCGGTGACCAAGCAGCTGGAGCGTCTGGATCTCAGCTCGAACAATATCTGGTCCCTGCCGGACAATATATTCTGCGCCTTGTCGGCGCTGTCCGCCCTGAACATGAGCGAGAACCGGCTGCAGGACGTCAACGAGCTGGGCTTCCGGGATCGCAGCAAGGAGGCGGCTGGCAGTTCCACGGAGTCTAGCAGCTCCACCACCGAGAGCAGCAGACGCGTGGTGAGCAGCTGTAGCCTGGATCTGGAGCTGTTGGATGTGAGCTTTAATCACTTCGTGCTGCTTCCGGCCAATGGGTTTGGCACCCTGCGACGGTTGCGGGTGCTGCACGTGAACAACAATGAGATATCCATGATTGCGGATAAGGCGCTGAGCGGGCTGAGGAACCTGCAGGTGCTGAACCTCAGCTCGAACAAGATTGTGGCGCTGCCCTCGGAGCTGTTTGCGGAGCAGGCCAAGACCATACAGGAGGTTTACCTGCAGAACAACTCGATTAGTGTGTTAAGTCCTCAGCTGTTCTCCAACTTGGATCAGCTGCAGGCACTGGACTTGTCCTTCAACCAAATCACCTCCACCTGGACGGATCGCAATACCTTTGTGGGTCTGATTCGGCTGGTGCTGCTCAATCTGTCCCACAACAAGCTGACCAAGCTGGAGCCGGAGATCTTCAGCGATTTGTACACCCTGCAGATTCTCAATCTGCGGCACAATCAGCTGGAGAACATTGCCGCAGACACGTTCGCTCCCATGAACAACCTGCACACGCTTCTGCTCTCCCACAACAAGCTGAAATACCTGGATGCCTACGCCCTGAATGGGCTGTACGTCTTGTCCCTTCTCTCCCTGGATAACAATGCCCTGATTGGCGTGCATCCGGATGCGTTTAGGAACTGCAGCGCCCTGCAGGACCTCAATCTGAATGGCAATCAGCTGAAGACGGTGCCCCTGGCGCTGCGTAATATGCGACTGCTACGCACCGTGGACCTCGGGGAGAACATGGTGACGGTGCTGGAGGAGAACGCCTTCAAGGGCCTGGGCAATCTGTATGGGCTGCGACTGATTGGCAACTACTTGGAGAACATTACCATGCACACGTTCCGGGATCTGCCCAGTCTGCAGATACTGAATCTGGCCAGGAACCGCATTGCTGTCGTGGAACCTGGCGCCTTCGAGATGACCTCCAGCATACAGGCCATACGCCTGGACGGCAACGAGCTGACGGACATCAATGGGCTGTTTAGCAATATGCCCTCGCTGCTCTGGCTCAATATCTCCGACAATCGCCTGGAGAGCTTCGATTACGGCCATGTGCCCAGCACCCTGCAGTGGCTGGATCTGCACAAGAACCGTCTCAACCTGCTCTCCAACCGCTTCGGCCTGGATGCTGAGCTGAGACTACAAACCCTGGACGTTAGCTTCAATCAGCTGCAGCGCATTGGACCCGGCTCCATACCCAATTCCATAGAGCTGTTGTTCCTCAACGACAATCTCATCACGACCGTGGACCCGGACACCTTTATGCACAAGGCGAATCTAACCCGAGTCGACCTGTATGCGAATCAAATCACCACGCTGGACATCAAGTCGCTGAGGATTCTACCCGTTGTGGAGCATCGGGCTCTGCCCGAATTCTACATTGGGGGCAATCCATTTACCTGCGATTGCAACATCGATTGGCTGCAGAAGATCAATCACATCACCTCCCGGCAATACCCCAGAATCATGGATCTGGAGACCATCTACTGCAAGCTCCTGAACAACCGGGAACGTGCCTACATCCCACTGCTGGAGGCGGAGCCCAAGCACTTCCTGTGCACCTACAAGACGCATTGCTTCGCCGTCTGCCATTGCTGCGAGTTCGATGCCTGCGACTGTGAAATGACCTGCCCGACCAACTGCACCTGTTTCCACGACCAGACCTGGTCCACAAACATTGTGGAGTGCTCGGGTGCCGGCTACTCGGCCATGCCACGGCGTGTGCCCATGGACACCACCGAACTCTACATCGATGGCAACAATTTCGTGGAGCTGGCGGGGCATTCGTTTCTGGGACGCAAGAATCTCGCTGTTCTGTATGCCAACAACTCGAACGTGGCGCACATTTACAACACGACGTTCAGCGGATTGAAGCGTCTGCTCATACTGCATCTGGAGGATAATCACATTGTCTCACTGGAGGGCAATGAGTTTCACAATCTGGAGAACCTCAGGGAGCTCTATCTGCAGTCGAATCGCATTGCCAGCATTGCCAATGGCAGCTTCCAGATGCTGAGGAAACTGGAAGTGCTGCGACTCGATGGCAATCGTCTGATGCACTTCGAGGTGTGGCAACTCTCCGCGAATCCCTACCTCGTGGAGATTAGCCTGGCCGACAATCAGTGGAGCTGTGAGTGCGGCTATTTGTCACGATTCCGCAATTATCTAGCCCAGAGCTCCGAGAAAATCGTCGATGCGGCACGCGTCAGCTGCATCTACAACAATGCGACGAGTGTGCTCCGAGAGAAGAACGGCACCAAATGCACCCTACGCGATGGTGTCGCCCACTACATGCACACCAATGAGATAGAGGGCCTGCTGCCGCTACTCCTAGTGGCCACCTGCGCCTTTGTGGGCTTCTTTGGACTCATCTTCGGGCTCTTCTGCTACCGCCACGAGCTCAAGATGTGGGCGCACTCCACGAGCTGTCTGTTCACGTTCTGCTACCGCACGCCCCGCTTCGTGGACCAGCTGGACAAGGAGCGACCCAACGACGCCTACTTCGCCTACAGCCTGCAGGACGAGCACTTCGTCAACCAGATACTGGCCAACACCCTGGAGAGCGACATTGGCTACCGGCTCTGTCTGCACTATCGCGACGTCAACATCAACGCCTACATCACGGACGCCCTGATCGAGGCCGCCGAGAGCGCCAAGCAGTTTGTGCTCGTACTGTCCAAGAACTTCCTCTACAACGAGTGGACGCGCTTCGAGTACAAGAGCGCACTGCACGAGCTGGTGAAGCGCAGGAAGCGCGTCGTCTTCATACTCTATGGTGACTTGCCGCAACGCGACATCGATCTGGACATGCGGCACTATCTGCGCACCAGCACCTGCATCGAGTGGGACGACAAGAAGTTCTGGCAGAAGCTGCGCCTCGCCCTGCCCCTGCTGCCCCACGGCCGTGGCAACAACAACAAGCAGCGCGTCACCGGCTGCCTGGCCGCGCGCAGCTCCTCCGTCAACATGTACGCCACCGCCCAAGAGTATCAGGCGGGCGGAGTGGGCGTGGGCGCGCCCACAGCTGGCACACGCATCGCGGACAAGCTGTACACGGACTGTGGCAGCAACAACTACGCCACCATCAACGAGTGCAACGGCGGCGCCAGAGGCTACAAGCCCATTCCGACCTCCGCCTCCGCCGCGGCTGCCGCCTGCAAGTTCAACACGATGAACCAGCTGTCGAAGAAGCAGCGCGAGCTCAGCATGGCGGGCATGGCCAAGACGCTGGAGCATCAGCACCATCATCATCAACAGCATCCACAGCATCCACAGCAGCAACAGCAGCAACAGCATCCACAGCATCCGCAGCAGCAACAGCATCCACAGCAGCAGCGTCGCAGCCAGCATGAATATGCGGTGCCAGCCTATCTGGCTGTGGGCGGCGCGGGCGTAGGGGCGGCAGCGCAGGCGCCAGCCTACGACAGCGTGGACTACGCCAAGCGAGTGGCCGGCGGCAGCAACTGCGAGTGCATAGGCACCGCCAAGCGACCCGTCAAGGGTCAGGCGCCCGGGCTGCCCAGCTCCTTCAGCTCGAACTTTGTGCCGCCTGGCAGCGTCGGGGCGGGCGCCTACAACTGCAAGAAGCCGTGCAACTGCAACGCGGACGACGAACTGCTCTGTGGGTGCGGGGGTCTGGAGAGCGGCACGCAGAGCAGCGCCACGATGAGCAGCAGCAGCAACAACAGTCGGCAGCCGGAGCTGACGCACTACGAGTCGAATCTGAGTCTGAACGAGTTGGATGACGGGGGGGCCAGCAAGCCGCTGCACGATCTGTGGGCGTAACCAAGCCCCTTTGTGGGCGTGACTAGGCAAACGAGTCGACCAGTGAATTTATAAACCAACTAACAAGAAACTACAATTAAATTAAATTACATTAAACGAACGGAGAAGGGAAAGGAGCGGAATTAAAGAAAGCATAGCATACCTTTGGGGGCAGTGGAAGAGACTGATACTTTTAGTTGTTTAAATTGAATGCGAAGACGATATAAGCGTTATATTTATTGCAATTGTATATATTAGCCAAGACGAAACACGTTCTAATCTACTTGCAAGATACTGTTCGATAACGATAACGATAACGATAACTAACTGCACTGTAAAATTACTTCAATTAATCGTTTTAATTTTAGCTTAGCCATTTGTACATACGAAACTACAATTAAATAATTAATGCATTAATTATATTAATTAAATATATATATAAACTAAACTAAATTAAAATAAATAAAATGCAAATTGTTCAATAAACCAAAAATACATACATTTTTATTTGAAATTACCGCAAATAGCATTAAGCAAACGCATTTTTTACAGCATACCCAGAACACAAGCAGAACTTTGAGTCGTGCCATATTTTTAAATAGATTTTCCTTAAAATAAAACAAAATAAATACAAATATATATGCATATATATTAACAGCGACAGAGCAACTAAAATCCAAGTCAGCCAAGTTAATAATTAAATAAACAAAACTACGTTTTAAATACTCAACTGGGATCCGCTTTAAACACAATATAATAAAATGAGAAAGAAAGCCAGGATAATTAATTAGCACATAAGGAAATTGTATGATAAAAATCAAACAATTCACAGCAAAAAAAAACAAAATTAAATACAAATAAATATTCGCAACAATGAAAGCCATCACATAATAACTGCGATGAATACAACAAATAAACCATGAATAATAATATTAATATTAATAATAGCTGACACTCAACGAATTGAATATAAATTTATAGTAAATCAGACATTTGTACACTCTCTCTCTCTCACACACACACACACACACGCATCCAGAGACATATTCTCTCACACAGACAATGCGATAATGATGAACCTGATAACAATTAAGCCAATTCAACCGCAAACAACGTACAATCGACTACGGAATTCTGACCGCAACTTACCAAAACCGTACGCAATCCGGCTTCAACCGAACCGTATCAAGTGTGACATGTTTGCATATTAGTTAGGTCCGGCTATTTCATACGGCTAAACGGTCGGAATTTATTTGAGCCACAAAGAAACCATGCCAAATAATTCAAATTGAATTTACTTTTAATTATTTAAACGCATAACTTTTTTTTTATATTCAACAACAATTAGATAAAAATAAATATTTAATTTTTAAATTTCAACTATTTTTCTTCATAATCATATTAGAATTTAAATTTTTAGAAAATTTTTCCAAGTTTTTGTTAACATTTCATTTCAATTTATTAACGCTAGCTTAAAATTATTTGCCTGACTTTAATTGCTTTTTAATTGATCGAACTGCTCATAAATTCTATAAAGATTTAAATTAAAAATTTTTAAGTTACCTAGAAATTTTAAATGTAATATTTGTTAACTAAATATCGCGGTTTTTCTAATACTAATACTCTTTAATTTCATTAAACTTTAACAGTCAATATTTGATTAATATAGATTACAAACATCTATTGTATTGCCTTTTTTGCTGTTAAATGCCATGCACCCAATTCTATAATTTATTGCATTTTTTTAATTTAGCCGATTTTGCACTGATTGAGGGCTCTCCGTAGGAATTTGCGAAAAAATGCATGCAAAATGCAAGAGCTCCAAACAATGAGGCGTAGTTTTTTCAAACATGCTGTTCAAACAAAGCATTTAATGAAATTATTTAATGGCATGCTATTATAAAAAAACAAAAGGCAAACTACAAGAATAACAGACATTATTGTTGATTGAATGTTGTGGGCGGTGTGGGCGTGGCATTGTACAGCAAAACATTAACAAAATGAGAAAAAAGCAACGCAAAAACAAATAGAAAAACTCGAACAACTACAACACACACACGTTCCCATGAATATATAATATTTTTCAGCAATGTACATACATATAAATATATAAATACTATATACATATGCATTGTATTTACAACTGCCAATAAATTAAATGCGGATGAAAGCGAAAAAAAAAACAAAAAATGAACAAAAAACAACAAACGTTTCAAAACAGTCAGAGATGAATTTAAATGCAAGCAAAGCTATAAAAAGTAAGGAAAATTTGACTCATTTGAGATACTAAAATATATACGAATATTTACTAGTATTTTAATTATACAAAAAAAAAATGAGTACATATTGTAAATGAATCATTTTTTATTTTAGCAAAATTTGAATCCAATAAAAAACTCACAGCAACTTTCACTTACACATAAAAACGTTTACATTAATGCAAAACAAACTACCCAACTTTTCAACTTCATCAAAATAATATACTTACAATTATAATTATAATAAATTTACATATGTACATTCAAAAAACGATAAAAACATTTTTTAACTCAAAACGCTTTGGGTTTTTTTTATGTTCCCATTGCTCTTGAAATAGAGCCAACCATTTTAAACTGGCTGCAGGAGATTGTTTGTGTTCCTAAACAGAAAATAATACACTACGAAATAATTATAAATAATTAAACAAAAAGCGAAACATAAGTTTGTATTCATTTGATGTAAACATGGCCCATTATTTAGTTTTTAAGTGATGTTTTAGTTTCATAGCAATGCAAAAACTGTTGCAGTAATTCCCTAAGAGCAGAAATATGCAGATAAGGATGATATAAAAAGGAAAACGAAGAGAAAAATGAAGCAAACAATAATAAACAAATTTATTTCAAAAATTGAATACGGTAAATGTGTTTTTATTGCTATGGTTATTATTATTATTATTATCTTTTGCAGGACCAGCGGCAAAGACAAACATGTCGAGCGAAGTGTAAGAACGTAAAGCAAAACTGAATACCCTATAAAAAGTTATAGAACATAAAATTTTGTAAATTACATTTCATTAATAATAAATTTAATCTTTATTGTACATATTTTTTTTTTTTTATAAATTTTAGCTTTATCTTCTAGGATATTCGCTAGTCGCACACTATGCCAGTTATCGCAATTTGGCTTGGCATATTTGCATTTACTGCAAGGGATTTATGATAATTAACATTTTTTCAGGCTCACATCAGCTGTAAACCACAAATATTCATGCCATAGCAGAGAAATGCCGTTAAATGAGTTTTGTCAGCCATTCTGGTCACTGTTAACTGCTAACTGCACTGACTTTTTATAGCCGGTTTTCAGTTGTCAAAAGGCAGCAAGTTATGATGGTGAATCCATCAGCATTTTGCTCTTTTATTTAGAGAAATTATCGCAGCGCATAATGTAATTTAATTGTAATTATTGCTGGGTAATTGTAATTAATTAATTATTTTCCATTACATTTAATGTAGTTGCAATTAATTCAAAATTATGACGCATAAACTATGTAAGAAGTTAATATTGTTTGCGCAAATTTGAAATATATTTTAAATGTTTAAATAAATAAAATGAAAAGAAAAGATATGTGTTTAACTATATAAAATTAATATATTATAATATTGATTCATCATATTATTTGTTTAAATTATATTTGCTTAATTTACATATCCTGTACCCATTGTTATTTGTTTATTTAATTAAATGTTGACTAAGAGCAGTAAACCATGTGAACCAAATTATAAATTAAATAAAATTAGCAATTTTATAAAACTGCTTAATATATTCATTTTTTTTATTTTTTATATTAAACTAATAATAGCTTATTTCCGAAGTTTATTTAACCTTTTATTTTATTTACAATATTCAAACTATACAAATTCGATAAAGAACATTTTTCTTTTTAATAATTGAATTTCTTTGCGTTTTTAAATTTGTACGTAAACTGTTCATATTAAAGAGCAATATTCATGAGCCCGCAGATTTAATAAACTTAACATTTATGTGTTTATATAGGTATATGGGCATAACACTTGGCAATTGAAACATACATACATATGTGTGCATGTATATATACGCACTTGTGTATATAAATGAACTGAATGCGATACACTGTGCCACTTCACACAACCGCAAGCAATTCATATTCATATGAAAAGTGCCGTACAAAACGCACGTTCCATCCCCCGCCGTACGCTCTCCGGCACCCCAGAAGCATGGCCACTGGGCAGTGGCTGTGTCTCTTTTTCTCTCACTCTCTCTCTACGTCTCTCTCTGTCCTTGTCTGTCTGTTCAACCTGATGGTTGTCCACTTGCTTTGCAACTTGTCCGCCTACGCCTGACCGTGGAGGTGTCGACTGCAAGAGCCCTGTTGATGTGGCTGCTTGGCACGCACTTTGCCGTACAATGAGTGGGCTGTGAGAAGAAGGAGGGGGGAAGGTTGGTGGCGAGTGGGGGATGGTGCAACATGGGGGATAACATGAACTATGCATGCAGCTCAACGCCGGATTAAGGCTGAAACATAAAATTTAATTTTATTTAATTGCTTTTTCGCAAAGTCCATTTAAATTATAATGCAGGCAAATTCATTGAAAAGCAGTCGGGGGAGAGCATCAAAGGGATGCAGGGTCAGGGGTGGCATTTGGCTGCTGGGCGTTGAGTGTAGGGTGCAGGGTGTGGGGTGTAGGGTGGGGCATTTTGGCATTCATTGATGCATATTTATGGGGCATACGCAGACAGTTGTCGAATGGGTGCATTCCTTTTGATTTGTTGCTGTTGCAATTGCAGTTGCAATTAGACTCCATTTTCGACATGCATGTGGAGGCTGGAGGCGGCGGGTGGAGTTCCATAATTTATGTTGCATAGCTATAAATTTTTACTCTCTGTTGTTGCTGTTGTTGTAGTTGTTGCCGTGGGTTTATTAACGCAATGCAATTAGTGGAAATTTGTCAGTTAATGGCATCGAGCAGCTTGATAAATAAGCTCTCAATTTAATGCATTTTAGCAATAAATAATCGCAATAATTATAATAATATATAATATGTACGCATAGATACAACTAAAATAAACAAAAACATTGGCAATCTCCAAAAATAATGCATTTTCCATTCAAGGCAACTCATTAATAAATTGCCTCAAATTAATAGCATATTTTTAGGCCAAAATTAATTGCAGCCAAGCGCGCTGAGTGGACAAAAACTAGCTCCTCTCTCTCTCCCTCTCTTTACTTATCTATATTGCATTTTTTTTTCAGGGACCAGAGCTACATATAGCAACAACAGCACAGCCCAAATAAATAGGCAACAATTAGGCACTGGCCGCAGCACTGTGGGGAAAATAATAGATTTTTGGCACACTTGTCAAGAATAAATTTATTTTGCCTTCATAGCAGAAATAAAAAATAAGTTTAAATATTTGACATTGTTCTCATGTCAATTATTAAAGCCACAAAACCAGGTATTTTCCCCATAGTACGCAGCAATAACAACTATTTAAAATATTGTTGTTGTTCAAGAAAGACTAGGGAATATTCTATAAATTGCATGACATTGAACCTAATTTTAGAAAGTTTAAGAAAATCTAATAAAGACTTTGTTATAAATATTCCTAATTAAATTTTGGTGGCAATCTACATAAACGCTTAGTTGATATACCCTATTTACTCATTTGCCACAACTGCAGGGTATAGAAACAAGGCCAGCTACAAAACTATTTAAGCTCTAATTACAATTAGTGCTCAAAATTGCAGTCAAGTTGAGCAATTACCGCAAAAAACAAAAATGGAATTGTGCAAGAATTTCACTGTACATTAAGCTTAAAAGCAAAGAGGAGAAGAGAAAGAGAATTAGGTGAGGATAAGGAAATAAAAGCAAATGCATAACAAGCATGACTACAAATGAACAACAAGAGCATTCGAAATATTTAATGTAATGGAATATATAATTAATATAATTTAATATGCGTTTTAATAAAATTTAAATAAAAGCAACTAATCATTTTTGGTATTCTTATAATATCTTATTAGCATTTTATTATTAATTGTATTTATTCTCAAATAAAATTTGGAAAATATTTACATTTCAAAAGTTGGTTTTATTAAATTTTTCTATTATTTTTAAAAGACTTTTATGTAACTATATTCTTGTAAATATTAATGGCTGACATTTTGTTTATTTGTCTTTGCTTTATAATGTTTTTTCGTTTGGTGTGAATAGTATATTGAAAATATTCATCGCAGAAAGCCTGTTAACCATCAGTTCATCGTGTAAATTCAGCTAGTCTAGCTTAATTGCTGTGCACAGACAAGATCAATATAATTTATAGTTTATTAATTCGCAGACTTATTAATGATAAAAGTCAGTTAATAAACACAGACAGCACCAATTAGTAGCTGCTAAATTGTATAGAAAGTTCTTTATCTAACAATGTCAAAATACTAAAAAAAAGCAAGGTTTTTAGCTGGAAAAATTAATGAGAGACACACTCACAGGTGACTGGCGCAACTCAGACGTAATCAATTAGGTCAGCAACAGCCTCAGCCTCAGCCTCACCAGAAATTGATACTGGCAAAAGGCTATAGATATAGATGAAGATACAGATGCAGGGTATGAACTGCTTTTCATCAATTTACCAGATATTATGTGTGGTGTTGCCAATGAATGCCATAGTTTGTTGTTTGCCTTAACTGATGAGGTCAAAACAAAGGCAAAAACCAGAATGACACAGGCAGATTAGTCGAAAACGCGCAACTGAAGATTACCCTGTATTCTTTATTTTTGTAAATAATTTTAAAATTCATAAAATATGTTAAAAATAGTTTCAATATTGTTTTAAAATATTTATAAAATGTGCAATATTGTTTCATTAATATATCTTATGTTTTTTAACCGATTTTATTAAAAGTTTTAGGTTAATTCAATATAATAGTAAAGACTATATATTTTGAAAAACAATTTTTTAAAAGGATATATTACGCTTGTAACACCTCTTTAAATCAGTTTTTTTCGAAGTGGCATCTAGTTTTTAAAAAAATTAAAATTGATCTGCGTTTGGTATACGACCACCTGAATTTCAAAAATAGCTACTCTAGCTTTTATAGTTTTCGAGATTTCAGTGTTCATATAGACAGACGGACATGACCATATTGACTCAGCTATTGGTTGTGATAATAAATATATGGGGACTGCCACGCCTCCTTATGCCTGTTATGTAGGTTTGCCAAATGTTATTTACTCTGATTTAACCCATTTTCAGTATTTACAGGGTATCATAAACAGAAATAGCGAGAAACGTGCGCCTTGCTAGACAGCCCTTTTATGCGCAGCTCTTGGCAGCTTGTTTATGGCATGTTCACAATTTAGTTTTAGTTCACAATAAAGAGACGGCAGCTAATTATGTCATGTGCTAATGTATGTGTGTGTATGTGTGTGCGAGGTTCGTATTTAATGCTTACGTTTGCTTAATTGTAAATTATATGGTCATAATTTAGGCAGAGCTACCATGGAGCACATTTTAATACTCCCAGGCCACACATCAGCCACGCCCACTGCCCTACGCTCTACCCCCCACTCCCTAGTCCCTAGTCGCTAGCTCCTCATGCCTGTGTCAAGGACTTGACTTTCTCTCGTTGTTCTCAATAAAAATCTCATTCGCTGACGCATAACTTTTACTTTTAATTAGTTGTATTATCTCCCTTGCTGACTGCTAATTGCTTTATTGCTGCATCCTCGACTCGATATTACTCTTTAGCTGTCTCTCTATCCTCTCTCTCTCCCTCCTCTCCCTGCCTCCTTTTGGGACGTAGCTCTTACTCTGATTCGGATTCTGACGCTGGCTGCTGTCGCATTATTTGAAATCTTTTTGTCGCAACTTTATCAGCATGTCCCCGTTGACGTTTATTGATTTTTTGTTGCTGCTTGTAAAATGAAAACCAAAAATCTGCCAGCCAACAACAGCATCAACTGCCTTTCTCCCTCCTCCCTCCTCCCCCTTAGCACGCTGGCAATTCATATAAAACCCAAGCAAGATGAGCAACAACAACATGGCGCTGACCTACATATGCTCGCTGCTTGACTCGCAATCTTCAGTCGCATCTTGGGCGTCTTTCCGATAGCTTCACTGTCTCGGCCCTGGTCATGTCAGGAAAACAACCGGCAATCCCTTCGACCACAGGGCAGCGAAACTACGAATTTTTAATACACTGCCCGATAAATTTTTGGGAAGAGGAATACCTGTAATCATAACTAATCTTAATATAGGTAAATTTATAGAATTGAATAGAAAAAGAAATAAACAATTTTGGGAAAGAAATATTGCAAATTAAATTTAGTAAACAAATTTTATAGACATGTACTTTCAAATACACAAGCAAATCTATTCTATTAAGTAAATCGATATATCTATCAACGACCTAACTTATTTTCAAAAAGTTCAAAATATTTAAGTCAAATATTTTAATTATTTTATACATTTATTTTTAATGTAAGTAAGCAACGTATATTTCATAAACTTAAAGAGAAAAACTTTGAAAACGTTAAAATTTAAACTGTTATATTTTGCAATATAAACAAAATCGGATAGATCCCATAAAACTACTCTATTGTAATCATACAAAATTTAATAAATTAAAAAAAAAATAATTAATTGATTCAGACAGATGCATCTTGTATTCTATGAAGCAATACTATTGCATTCTTTAAGAAACCGTCTAATATGCAGAATTCTAAAGCTACAGTCATGGCAATTAACACATAGATAGCTTCACATTAGTTTACTCTTATCTGAAAACCTTATTGAAATTATGTTAATCTATAAACAAAGAATTTATAATAGTTTTTCGTGCTGTGTAGTGTAGCTTTAAGGAGACATTCAGCAGATCTTAAGGCGAGAGTATATGCTGCTTATAAGCGACAATAAAATCTGCTTACACACACACACACACTCTCCCTCTCTTCCTCTCTCTTTTTCTCTTTCTCCCTTTCTCGTTCTCTCAGAAACACACACACACAGTAGCTATTTGCAAGTGTGTGCGTGTTGTGGTTTGTTGTCGTCTTTTGGCCTCGCCGTCTCGTATTTTATTTTATCGCCAATTTCGCCGCATTTTCACTGAGAACTCCCCCCCCCCCCCCCCCCCCATCCCATCCTCTACTCACAAGGCCTGGCTGCCATATACGTTAGTTTCTACAATCTTCAAAGATTTGCAGGGAGCGGCAAGATTGTGCGTTGCATGTGACGCTTTTAGTTTTCGGTTGTGTCTCGTTTCGTTTCGTTCCGTTTAGTTTAGTTTAGTTTCAGCTTTGTTTGTTTGTTTTGTTTTGTTTGTTTATTTGTTTGTTTGTTTGCCTTTGCTTTGCGTATGAGTGCGTTGTCTTTGGCCAAAGTTGTGTCCTGCCACGCCCACTGCCGTAGACATAATACACTAGTCCACACACACACACAGAAGAGACACATGAGGGCCGAAAGTCAGCGTACTCTCATTTCATTCACAAGCAATTTATTCGTCCATTAGAGCGACGTTTGGGACAGGGGGACGTCAGCTCGAGAGGGGGACAGGACGAGAATGTCGTCGACGCTTAGGCGAGCGTGTGTCCTGCCCTTCTAGGATTACAGCTGCTGAGCTCTGACTGCGTGTATTCTGTTTGTGTGTGTGCACTGTGGGGAATATCACTAGATTTTCTGGCATTCCTCTAATTTTAAAATTGGTCAAATTATTTTCTTTTGGATGGGATTGCCTGAGAATAAATTTAAACGGTCATGTTAAAAGCGACAAAACTTAACATTGAAATACACACAATTTAGTATGCTTTATACCTACCAATATTTTATGGAACTTTTAAAAAGATGATTTGTAAGTTCAGAATATTGATATTCTTACTCATTAAAAAAGAATCTGCTACGAACGCTTGTTTTGAATTAGTTCACAAAATTAAACAATTTTGCAAGTTATTAATTATTGCCGAAATATCTGTCATTTTTGCCCATAGTGGTCTATATTGTGCATAAGACTTAGTTCCATTCTCTATATGTGTGTGTGGGTGAGTTTGTTTTGCTTTTATTTATTCTCTGTTTTTGCTGCCCGTTGTCTCGTGTCCTCTCAGTGTGCCTCTCTCTGCCTGTGTCTGTGTCGGGGGTTTCCCCTCCGTGTGTCGTTGTGTGTTGTGTAGTGTCTAAATAAGTTGAGAGTCAACTTACAAAGTAAACCAAAGATTCTTAATTGGAATTTTACAAATTCGTTGGCTTCCACTACACATGCACTAATGTGTGTATGAATTTCGTAGTCTGTCCGTAGTCTGTCCTGTCCCTGTTTTGCCGCTGGGCTGCTCAAATAACTTATCGCTGCATATATGAAAAATGAAGGCATGAAAATACAACAAAACGTAAAAACAACACGCACCGAAAGTAAAACTTAAGTATGTAACTTATAGGGTAGGTTTTCCCAACCCTGGCAGGGGCAAGGGCGGGGCTGTTCGGTTTGTATTGCCCCGCAGCGATAAGTGAAAAATTCAACGTCTTCTGAGCAAGGATTACAAATTTGCAGCATCTTGAGTTCGTATTTTCTATTTTTTGTCTAATTCGAAGGGTTTGTTTGTGCCCTGGCTTATCGGGTGAGCGGGACTCCCCCCAGCTTAGCTCATATAAAGTTCCCAGTTCCGTCTATATATAGATGTGTGTGTGTCAACCTTAGGATTGACTTGGATTTACACCCAGCAACAACGTGACAGCTGAGGGACCATTGAAGGTTTCGCATGCCTCAGATTGATCGAAGAGCTTCACAACATAAGCTGCTGCCAGATACCGAGCTACAAACTGGGCTAGATAAGGGGCAGGGGCAGGGGCACCGAGAGAGTTTGGCAGAGAATTAAGTTACAATAAATGACAAAGGTTTACGTGAAATATGAATAGGGTAGGTCAAAGTTGCTAATCTGATTAAAATTTGGCTTGGCCCAAGGAATGGGCGTCAGCGTCAAGTCAGTGTTGGTTAATTTTCGTATCAAAATAATATGTTTATATTTATATATTGATGGAAATTAACCGTTTATTAGAAGTCGCATAATTAATTTATTAATTGTAAAAATACGAAATATAAATAAAATAAACTCTCTATTGCTTAAACTTCTGCTTTGACTTTAGTGCCCTTTCACATAATTCTCCAGCATTTTGCAACTCTAAGCCCTTTGCTTCAAATGTGTTTCATAGCCTTTAACGCACTCTGGAAACTTATTAGACAACTTCGTATTTTTCTTAGCCCACTTTGAGGCCAAGCTCAGTTAAGAACTTGAAGCGCACTCTGGTATTAAAATATGTAGTCTCTTTATCCCTAGCAGGAAGGTACAGCCAAGGCACAAAAGAAAAGCGCTGGCTAAATCATACTGTGGCTCTAATGTTATTGTTAACAGCTTAATGGAGCATTTCATCATGCGGCAGAGATATAACTCGTACTTCCCAACAACAACAACAACAACAACTTTGGGGAAACAGCAATAATAAAGATTATACACGGGCCATAATTACTGGATATTGTGTACTACAGAATGTCCTACGACAAAACAGCTGGCAACGCTTGTCTCTCTGTCTATTTGGCCCTCTGTCTGTCTGTCTATCTGTCTGTCGGTCTTGCCCTCTGTCTGCATACTTGCTGTTTGCTTGTAATTGTCCTTGCCGCTAGCATCGTCTTTCACTAGCTTCTTTCGCTCCTTTTCGCGGTTCGTTTGCGCTGTGAGCACTACACTGACAGAAAATAATCACGATTTTCGCACTTGAAACTATGCATTTTGAACTTAATATCTCACTAGCAATGAAAATGGTAAAGTTAAGAAAATAGCCTCACATCAAGTGTATGAAATCAATTATAAATAACATGAATAAATTCTATTTTTACTGTGATTTTTAATATTTATAATATTTTATAAAATTATTTTGGATAATCTCATATTTAATTTATTTATATTTTTTAAAGGTAATTTTATTTATGGATAAATATTTTTACTCTTTGAATATATTTATTTATTATCATTGAAGAAAATATTGGTTCTTTTAAATTAGAAAATACTATTTTGAGGTAAACATTCTTCATTCCTAAATTTTTAATGAAATCGGAACCAAGTGATATGTAACGAAGACTGCTTGTGTATTTATGTTATAATGATTTTTCATTATTTTGTTTAAATATTGATCTTATAAAATATTGTATTTAGTTTATTTTAATTTTATTACTTTTATACACTTACAATTTTTAGTTTTATTCTCATTTAAACAAACAATTTCGATATACAAAATTTCAAGTGTTATGTTTATTTCAAGGTAAACATTTTTGCTTTCAGCGTTTTTTAGTTAAATGGTAAGTTGTTTAATTAAATTCATGCGAATGCAATTTTCCTGGGACTTTTTTTCGCACTGTGTATACCGTCACCTCTGACTCCGCCCTTGCTCTTTGCGTTTATCTGCTGCGCTCCCTGTGCTAGTAGCATCGTAATATGCACCTAATCCTTTTTACAAAATCATAATCACACAGCAAAAGCATAGAGCGTAATCACAGCAACCCTGCAGTAACAGGATCAACGGCAAGGACACTGCCAGCGGTCCAGTCGCCCTCTTCAGGTGCTCCCCGCGCACCGATTCCCCTATTTTAAACTCTTTCTAACATTCGCTTAGTTGCTACTTTCAGTTTTAATGCCTTTAATGCCAGTTTCATAACTCGTGCGCTCACTGGGGCGCACAAACCCAGCAATTAACGCTCAGCGAGAGGGGCGGGAGGGAGGAATAGTGGCAACCCTGTTGCCAGGGGTTGATAAGGCATCAATACACATGCAGAGATATATGTGTTTGTATAGTTGTAGTATATAGGACACAGCCTTGAAAATGTAAACCAGAGTCAACAGAGGCTTAAGCAGGCCAGACCAGACAATTAATCAAAACGCAGACAACAAGCCATGGCGAGGTTCAACTCTTTTTGCTCTTCCAATTAAAATAGGGGTTTTCCTTTATCTCGCCTAATCAAGCGCGCAATACCCATAGAAAAAAATTATAAATTGATATAAATTTTTAAAAAATGAATTGCGCCGCCATGCACACTCCTCCTGCTCTCAGTGTTTGTGACATTTGACAATAAATATTTCTTTTTCATGCTTTAAAAATTATACACAATCCAGGGCTGGCACAGGGCGGGGCGGGTCACAGGGCGTGCAATGATGATGGATGACTCTCTGCGTTCAGTTTTTCATTTGCTTGGACTCGTTTTGATATACAAAACAAAAAAAAATAAAATAAAGAAAAACACAAACCCTGCACAACAGATTGGCTCATGGATTTATTTGGGTCTTGCTGGGGTTCACTTTCTGCTCTGCTTTGCTCTGCTTTGCATGCAAGTTTGAAGTTTGTTGAAAATGAAAAATATAAAATTAAATAAAAATTAATTAAAAATTAATTAAATGAAATTGTTACAGCGTGTGGCATGAGGGTCAAATCGTTCATAAAATATGACAGACAATTGTTGGAAAAATTGTTTGTTTGGTCTTACCAGATTTTATCATGAGGGTGCGCACAGATTGCTAATGACTTGAGCATGGCATAAATATGAGAGAAAGATGAACCGACTTTAATGATACGGAAGTAATATGATGGGATCAGTGATTGATCTATAGCTGACAGACTAAATCTAAGTAATTAGAACGAGTACAAGCAGACGTTTGAGAAAGTGGAGAAGGTAAGCATAAGTTTGAATATAAAATAAATAAGAGAAATATTAGAAGAGTTTTAAAATTAAATAATAATTAAAAGAGAAGATTCTTGCAATTTAGTATAGGGCTTACTCAGAAAACTATTACAATTCTTAGGAATTTTAAATGGTGAAGAACGTAGTCATATGTTGTTAATTGATTTTGTCTTGTTATAGTATAAATAAATAATAATTTTATTAACACTAAAATATGAATGAATGCTTAAAAAAAATTGTGGACAATTCCAATACAACATATTAAGCAAAATTCCAAATTATTATTAACGGAAAAAAAATACTTTTAGTTAATTAATTAAAATTAGTTAATTAATTAAAACAGAGCGTGAAATGTGAGTAGAAAACAATAAAAAAAAGTATTAAAACCAAATAATTATTAAAACCAAATAATTATTAAAAGAGTATGTTGTTCAAATATTTTAAGAAAATATTCCAATGGCAACATATTCTAATATAATTCTCAAGAATATCAAACGTAAATTTATTATTCTCAAATATTTATTTTACTAACATTTAACTAATTGTAAAATTTAAATTAAAACTTTCAATATGCTAAAAAACATTCTTGAAAATCCAAATACTTTACTTGAAGCAAATTTGCAAATAATAAACCGAAAAATGATTTAGACCTAGCATATTTCCATGTTTCCATTAAAATTGTTCAAGTAATTCGAGTAAACACAATTGCATTTTGCATATTGCATTTATGCCTTGGCCAAGTGTATAAGCCAGCCAATGCTGCTCTTATCAAATTAACTTCCATACTTCCATAAAATACCAGCTCTTCCCCAACCATGTTCCCCCTTCCGATTGCTCTACCACCTGAATTGTTGGCTGCTTGGCTAGACCAGATTTTTCGATAGTCTGCTTACATAATTTAGCATATCGTTTCGTTTGTATCTTGCATAAATATTGCAACATGCATTATCCATGTCTACGACATGACTATAGACTCCAGACTTGGACTAGGCCATATCTCATGTACATTTGCCTCATGTCGGGCTGTACAATTTATACATACGATGGATTTTTTATTTGTTGTAGCCACATGGTTAGGCGGGCAAAAGTCGCTCAACTTTTACCACAGAGCAAAAAACAGAAACAGTAAATTTTTTATTGGATTTCGCGTGTCGCATGGAGGCATTTACAGTTAGTTTTTGAACTCTGTTGTTGTCGATTGTCGCTTGTCGTTTTGCCGCTTTGTTCTTGCGCTTGATGTTGTTGGCCTTGTGCCAATGGCTTTTTCAATTATACTAATGACATTCAAAAGGAATTTGTAGATGTGCCAAAGCGAAATGTCTGCATACGAATGGCGTACGCCATTTTGTATCATCACACATGTGTGCTGTCTCCCTTACTCCCACTCTACCTCGCTCGCTCACGCGTTTTGGGTTTTGTAACTCCATGACATTTTGTCGTATGCTCGAAGTATTGGCAAGCGCACTTCACAGTATATTTTCATTAAAAATAAATTCAGAAAATTCTAAATGAAATGTAGAATATTTGTATATTCAATCAATAGTTTTAACTAATTTTTAAAAAATATGTGAAAATGATTTTTATATGCATGGTATTCATGTTATTCTATGTTTTCCTCTTTATTTATTTATTTAATTTTTTTCACGCCGAATATTTCTAATATTTTATTATTCATGTATTAATCTAAATTTAATTAATTTAATTTGAATTAAAATTATTTATGCCTTTGCCTGTTCTTAAACGACATTTAAATAAAAAAAATTAAATATTTAGATAATTTTAAAAGCAATACAAATGAATTAAACTGATTTGTCCGGTCTTATTTGCATACAAACTCATTTTCCAGGGTATTTACGAGTCGGTTTTAAATTCAGCTCATTGAACTCGGTTGCTTTTGTTGCCTGGCGTCGCTGACTGCAAATAAAAACAATTTGCGCCAAATTAAACTTATGAGGCATAAAGATATTTTTGGCTGCTGCTGTTTCCCGTTAATGCCGCACACAAAAACAACAAAACAAAAACAATGCGGCTAGAAAAAGCTTTTGACAGTACAGAGACGAGCAGCAGAAGCAGGCCAGGAGCCATGTGTAGGATTCTTTTGGAGGCGAAAAAAAAAACATTAAATTACATATACATACAGAATGTATCTATGTGTACAAATAATAATGCCAAAACAACAGCAACTGTGGCAAGTGATAAATCTAGGCAAGACTTTGGCTCACACACACACACACACACACACACACACACACACACACAGGCACAGAAGACAAGCCGTCACACAGAACGTGACAATAACAACAATAACAACTGTAACAGTAACAGTTAGAGGCAGAGGCAGTGGCATAGGAAGCGGCAGAGGAAGCGGCAAAGGCAGCGCACAGTGGTCAAAAAACCGAAAGTTTAGAGTTTAAATCATGTTGATCACATTGTAGATAATTTGGCTTTTTGCATCCAACTTTTGTTTTCAATGTGAGCGTCCGATCACAGCAAAAACAACCTTGAAAGTGTATTTTGATTGATTTTGGAAGAAAAAGCTGGAAAAATGTATTTAAAATAAACGTCAATAATTTTGAAATAATATTCAGCTAATTGACTATTTGTACAGTTAAGGTTTTCGTCTAATAATCCAAATAAATTTAGAATTATCTGCCTTGGGCCGCCTTCGCTTAACAATATTTTGATAGGAATGCCGATCTTGGTATTTTTTGACCCTTACTTAAAAAAGTGAAGCAGATACAATTTTAAAGTTATAGACTTGTAATTTAGTTTGTACGTTGTCTATAGCATTCTCTATCGACCCTATGAATCACATTACGATCGCATAAGAAACCGCAAAGATATGCAACCGAAAACTTTGTTAACTGAAGGGTTATACTTTCCAAAATTATTCAAGATTTTTGGTAAATATAATAGATATATTTCAAATAGAACTATTTTGGTTGCATACTTCGCGACCACTGTGCAGTGACAGGCCAACGCCAGCTTTTTGGCCAAAAGACTAAAGTCAACGCTGAGAAAGGATATTAAAGATTAAATGATATAAGCGCAAAGTTGGGGGCATTCCCCCATTATGCCCCCCTCCCAAGATTCCGCCTGCCACACACATATGAAATCTGAGCTCCGAGGGTTGGTCGATTTGGTTGGCGTAGATAAAAACATGATGCTTCTTGTGTGACATTGAAAAGGATAACGCCAGCGCCAGTAAGAACAACCCGAGCAGGCTGCTCAGACTTCCTTTGCCTTCAGCTTGTGGCCTGCTTTTTGGCTTATGCTTGTGTGTGTGTATGTCTGTGTCTATGTGTGTGTGTGTGTGTGTGTGTCTAATTAACCGCGTGCGTGGCGCATCATAAATCGTTGCCTGCACATGGCCATTAAAATATATGCGTAATAAAAAGTATACTGAAGGCAATGTTCTCATATTTGTCACAATCTCGCCAAAACGGTGTATAAAAAATTTATATATCTTTTAAAATAGATAAAGATTTATTGGCCGTATCAAAAAATTTAAATATCTAGTCTAAATGAGCACCAGAAAGCTAAAGTTGAGATGTATTTATTTGAATTTATATTTAATTTAAGAATCTTATTATCCGAATAATCAGCATAATTTAGAACAAAGAATATTGTTAGTAGATATATATGGTCTCTACCGCTATATATGTCTATCCTGAAAAGCTTAATGAATACCGAAGATATTAAAGGCACAATATGGCGGTTTTTTTCAATGAATTTAAAAAATAGGGTACAAAGTCTTCTACAGTCGGGCATGTCCGACCGATCGAATCAATCCTATTAAGTTAAAGTTGCAAAGTAAGAGATTCAGTTGTCCATTCAATTTACTTATCAATATTATTTTCCCAGAATTTCTATAAGCTCAATTCAAACTCTTCATTTGCCAGTTAACCCCTTAGAATTTGAATAGAATTACCCATTGTTTTTGTTTCTCAGAACAGCCCCTGGATTAATACAAAATTTAAATACTCAAGTTACCAGGAATTCATTTTAGATGTGCCATATTTTATGTTCATATTTGAATATCAAATGGCTGACACTTTTGCACATAGACCTGGGCCGCATTAATTATTTAGACACTACTTGAATAACTATTTTGTGTTAGCTGCTGTTTTATCGTTCTATTTTTTATTTCATTGTTATTTCTTTTTTTTTTTTTGGCAACTTTAATCACTTTTGACCCTGGAAAACTTCAGCTACAGCTAGCATAACTGTTAGGGAGCGACCACATGTGAGCACTTGTAATTATAATTTCCACTTATTATTTCTCGGGCTTTTTGTTTTATGTTAATGTAAAGCGCCAAAGCTGTTTTCGACATTTTTGCGACAATTAAATTACTTTTCTCGGCCAGACATTTGTGGGTGGAGCCAGGAGAGTGTGTCTGTGTCTGTGTTGGTGAGTGTGGGGAGTGTGTGTCATGATGTGTGTATGTATATTTATAATTTCATAATTTTCCATAGTTTTGTTTTGGAAGGAAACTGTGTGCGCCACAGATGTCCTGCTGTGCGTACTGTGGCTTTATGCACTACAAATTATGTAAGCTTTTTGGATGATGGAATAACTGTAATTGCGCTACACTAAACTACAAGGTATAAGGTAAGAACTTGTCCCTACCACTAGAGAATTGTTTAAAGTAGGGAGTTTTCTCGGAGGGATCTCAGAAAGGTCGGAAAAGAAGTGAAAACCAAGAATACATTTTCTTGTTTCTTCCTCGTCTTTGTAGCTACAACTTTTACAAAAGTCATTTATTTATATATGTTATATATAATAAATTATTTTATAATTTATTCAGTTAATAATGCCTAAAGTTAGATTGAGGTATATAGACAAGAAAATGTCGTTAGTATTTGAATAATAAACACGATTATGCAGGCACAACTCAATTAACCAAATGCATTTAGCATTTGTAATTTGGCATAATGTTTCTATTTAATTAATATATATTTATCTGGTCAAATTGAAGTGCCGCTGGGCAGACAGTAATGTGCCTACTCCCAAATTTTGTTATGTTATGCTATCAATACACTGTGCAGCTCATTTGCAGGTCCACTTTATCAAATGTACACTCCACTACAGCTCATTCGGATTCTTGACATTCAGTTATACATCAACATAATTGCAAGTTGTTGCCACGCTGAAAGCATTTTGTGAGTGCTTCCTCTCCAACTGAATTGACATGCTGCTACTTCCCCTGCTTCCCTCTGCCTCTCCCTCTATGTCTCTATTTATGCGGCCTTTGCTCTGCCTGCCTGTATTCGTGTAGCCAAAAATAAAAACAAAACCACCCGTTGAGTGGCAAAAACTTGGCAATACGTTGATCCCCGCTCTTACGGCATATGGAAAAGGCGTTATACCAAGCCCTGAATGCACGCACTCAACAAAAAAATCAACCGAAATTCGAAAACAGAAAACTAAGTGTTTTGGTGATTTGAGGAAAAACACCCCATTGATATTTCATTAACGCCTCAGCCTAAGCCACGCCCCTCCCCGCTCACCCTGTCAATTACAGTTGCCCAAAGGCGCAGAACTTAATTGCTCAGAGGAGGAGAGAGCGGGATTGTGTGTGCGAAAATAACCGAAATTATTAATCAATGCAGCTGGGAAATGTGTGATAAGAAACGCTCTATGCCAGGGACCCACTTCTTTCAGCAGTCTGTCTCTAATGAGGCATTGCACCAATACGCCCGCTGTCGTTGCCTGATCTACGCAAAATCTCTTCAATTTAGCGGAAGCTATGACAAGTCAAGTCATTATCCTGCCAACTGCCAACCGCCTACGCTCCGCTTGGGTGGTCATAGCTCAGTTCAGTTCCGTTCTACAAGTGTGTAGACTCTGGTATTCTCTCCAGTTCCGTTCCGTTCCCTTCAGTTCCCTTCGGTTCCGTTCCGCTCTGCATGTGTTGGCGTGTTGACGCAGTAATTACCAGATGATGGATTGCTGCCTTGCGTTTAAATTTAATTTCTCTGACATTTGGCGCGTTTGTAGGTTTACCAAATGGATGCGAGAAATGCGTGCACGCATTTTGTACCCGGAGAGACAACGCCAGACATTGCCACGTCTGTCCAAAGAACTGTGAAATTATCTACAGTATAAATACATGTGTCTATGTGACTATGTGTGGGTGCAGGCCAGGAAGCGGAAGTTAAGTAATGTGTCAGTCAGTCAGCTGAGGTAGTTATACCCACCTACTCCTGCCCACATACATACATGCACATATAATCGGCATATAGACTTCCTTTATGGCCTGAGCAAATTGTTGCTGGCTGTGGCAGTTAATGATAATACGCATAAAGCACTCGAAACCAGCATTTAATCGCGAATTTAAGATATTAACATTAATGCGTAAGGCACTCGAACGTTAAATGCTGTAAGATTATATCAGTGAAAGCGCGAATTCACGTTAAGCTACTTTGCATTTGCTTTATCTTAAGATCTGCTTGATAAGAATTAATCTAAATATACAACTTTATGATAGAAAGATACAAAAGTAATGAGTAATTTGAAAATTAACAAACAAATATACCCAATGCGTAGTTAAAATAAGTAGTATACAATGTGCAAGAAATCACATTGGAATATGTAATAATATTAAAAAAAAAACAACTCCATAAATTCTTGCCACTTCAAAAGAATAAACACAATTTATAGTTGTGCACCTGCAGCTTACTTTAAGCCTTTAGAATATTCTGAATGCATTTAATAGAATGTTTTTTTTTACAGAATTTCTCACACTTCAGCTGTAAAGGTTAAAAATCCAGGATAAAGAGCTCCTGTTGAGCTGGCATTAAATTATCATTAATCAATATTAAAACCAAAATTTATCAAGCATACAATAATAGGCATTGATAGTTGAAGTTGGCAGCATAAGAAATAAATTTTGAATGATACGCTCACAGATATTTAAAAGATAAAATTGTTTTTTAATAAATTAGTGAATAATTGATGAAAATCTCTTTCACATTTATTTTATTTTGAATATTAATAACAATATATTTAATTAATTATTACTGAAATATGAAATTTACTGTTTATATTTTTGATTACTCCAAATACCAAAAACCCATAGTCAGTTCCGTGGAAATAACTTTTAGCTGCCGCACAGGAAATATATTTTATCAGCGATCTAATCTCTTCCTGTAAACTCGGGGTTTTAACACTACAGGTATGCCCAGACTGCACCCGTTTACCCACACTGTTACAACCACACCCGCACACTCGTTTGTTACAAATGCAACAATCATTAATGTCAGCTTCTAAAAACCACAAGTCAGCGGTGCATAGCTAAATACAAAACAAATTCCTAGTAGCTATTGTTGCGCTGGAATACCCTGCACGCATTTTTAAACAGCGGACCGCCCGCATCGCTCCATAAACTGCTTATAAAGAACCCAAAAGAAGCCCTTTAGGGGCATTATAAAATAGCTCACGCAATAATAAATTGAAACAGCGAGAGGCAGAGAGTGGGAAATGTGGTATAAGAAGGGCAAATGGAGATAGGGAGAGCTGCAATTTAAGATTTCACACTACAAAACAACAGATGACTGAGGGATGGGGGGCATAGAGCACTACTGTCCTATAGAGCTATTATTTAACACCTCTCCCAACTAATCGAATGTGAAAACAATGCGCAAAACCACAGAAAAAAGGTACACAATAAATTATGCGGGGAGCATCTTTCAGCGCAAGGCATTTAGTATATACACTGAGAAAAACTTCAAGAGGTTTTGTACTTGAATAAAAATTTGCGGTTTGATGAGTTTGAGGAGTCAGAAAATGATTGATGCCAATACGAAATTTATAATTTAAACAGGTTTTTCAAATTTTAATTTCTATTTTGATTACCCTTTAAAATTAAATTATTTAATTAAATAGTTATATAATTATAGTAAAATTAGTTCAAAATTTGTACTTGTATACAAACATGAGAATGTTGATCATGGAATCACTTTTGCTCCCCACTGTATATACTTTGTGTTTAAATTTATATTTATTCCTGTTATTTGCCTGAATTTATCCGAATTCATTAACGATTCTATGTCTATTGTCCTTAAATTCTGGCACAAAAGAATATTCATTTGGTAGAAAATGCTTTAGTTCTTTTTCTTATTCTTATTATCTTACTTTATTCTAGTTGTAAATTTCTCTGAGTGTATATTCTACAGCGTAACAAATTAAATAACATACCACAAGATATCTAGCAGATAGCTCAGCGACTAACAACGGTCGCATTTTCGATTTCGTATCGCAGCACACATTTTCACATTTTCACATTTCCACATTTTCACATTTTCCACACATACGCCCGCCCTACCTGCTGTAGACCCGACCCAGCTCAACGTCAGTGCGACCCCAACGTGAGCCTAGTCATTGTGTCTCTGCCTCGGTCTCAGTCTCAGTCTCAGTCGACGTCGACGTCGGCGTTGACGTCGGCGTTAGCCAGTGTACATTGATGGTGGTCCTTGGGCTAGCTGACGCTCCTGGGCATAATTTGTAATGTCCGACACGTCAAAGTCGATGGCAGCGCTGCCAACATTGGCAACGCGACACGGCGTTGCAGGTGCACGCACTCATCACGCACTTTGTGGCCAGCGCACGCTCTCCCCCGCCCACCCGCGCCCTCTGACCCTCCGCTATTGGCTGTGTCGGCACCGGAAACCGGCAGCAAGCGGCGCTAGCTGAATTTGTAATGAGGCGCGGTTGGGGTAGCGAGCTCTTGTTGCTTGTAAGTGTAGCCATTGCCCAAAGAGCCGGCGACTCTGCGCCTCATTATGTAATAAAAAGGCGTAGGCATCGAGTTGTGAACAGGCAACAAACTGCTCCCTCTCCCTCTCCCTCTCACTCCTCCCCCTCCTCCATACCCCTCACTTTCTTTATCTTTGTCTGTCTGGCTGGCGCATGTGTGTGCACGCATTTACAAGCTTTTTATTAAATTAAAGTGTGTAATAAGGCGCCTATGAACTTGGAACACGCAATCTTCAGCCATCATCCGAAGGTTGGACACCATTTTGTGCCCCTTCCCCCCATTACCCCCTCCCCGACGCACGTATGCATGCTTCAAGGAAACCGTTTTCAAAAAAATGTCATAGTAATTATGACGTTGGGTTTATGAAAATGGGTTTCACTTACTTTCCTTTTTCGTGTATTTTTTTGTGAGGCGTACCCAATGCTCAGGCCCCAAAGAAAACGCCCCTCAGCTCATAACATTAGAGACAAGGGCAAGTGATAATGTAGCGTTTATATAAGCGGGAAACCGAAAGTGGATAGTAAAAATGTAAATGGAAATGGAAAAAAGTTAAGTGGAAATAGTTTGAACAATTAGAAGCACAAAAACGGTTGGAAAATTGAAGAAAAACATGCCAAATGGGTTTTTGGGTTTCATATGGTATATTTTATTAAAAGAGAACTATGAAAATGCTGTTAGGACTTGCGCATACAAATTAAATATTAAATAATTAAATTATATATTATATATTTAATGTTTAAACATTCTAATTTAGTGTTAGTGAAACATCGCTATATTTGTTATATTTTCCTATACTTTTTATTGAAATATTTGTTTAAGCTGAAATTAGATTTCTATATAATTGACTTTATTTTAAATCAGTTTGTTTATTTCTCTTCCTATTTATTTAGTACATTTTATCACTAGTTATTTTTATTATTATTATTTTTTTTTTGTGCTTGACATAACTCTTTTCTTTTTGTTAATTAATATTTCGTTAAGCTTCAACAAATTTTCCTTAAGTAAATCGTTAGGCTTAACGTCTCATGTTACGTTCAAACTTTAGCTAAAAAATTGCAATTAAATTTCGTTTTACAACTGTTTATGACATGTGTGTGTATTAGGTTGATTACGTCATCTAACTGTAGAAGTTATCGTAAGGTAATTAAGGTAACTTTATTATAGTTATACAAAGCAAGTTTTATGCTCTTATATAAGTGCTCCCCTTGCGCTCCTTCTCTTCCTAAATAAACAGAATTTATGACACTTGCATATCAAAATCTAGACAAGCAGAAGAGAAAACTTTGCTCCAGCTTTCTCTGTACTATTTCCTGGCTTATGCCTTTCGATATGCCAACATCAAAAGCATTTCATATAAAATAAATAGCATTTTATGTTGGCAAAATATGTACATAAACTAAGGCGAAAGGAGGACATAACTTTGGGAGCGGGGGGACAACTAATGGCTTGTAGTCCAAAAAATGTGTAGAAACTAGTTCAATTTAAGTGCAGAAAACAGAGAATGGAAAACAGTTATAGCAGAAATTTCAAGTGTATATTTTTTGGCAGTCGCTTTGGCTCTTACGCTTTGCATAATATTATTGGAGGGAATTTTATGTAAATAGTGGAAACAAGTTTATTATGCTGTTTATCAATTGATTTGATCTTAAGCACTCTCGTATATTTATTACGCACACACACGAGTAGATACAGATTAAAGGAAGCTACACGGAAATCACAGTTACATTTACCAATTCCCGCATTGTCCTTGGTCCAGAGCTGCCCCTTCTCCGGCCCCCTATCGCTTTGTGTATCCTGTATAACCCTGGCCCGTAACCCCAAAAATGTTATGTAAGTTCAATAAAAGAGCAGGCGACTTCAATGTATGCATTTATCGAGTGTGTATGTCCCTGTGTGTGTCTAAAGCTCTTAACTGATTGTTTGTCTTGCCAACTGCCACTAGACATGGCTCTATGGCTCTCTCTGTACTCGATACTCGGGCTACTTGGCAAAATATTTCGCAACTATTTTCTATATTAGAAGCACACACAGAGCAATTCAAACAGTAGCCATAGACAAAGGTAGGAGCTGTGTGTGTATGTTTTGTTGATATTTATTTGAATCTTGAATGTCTCCCAGCATGCTGTAGATACATATGTATCTGTTGTATCTGTATGTTTATCCACTTGTAGTCTATACTTCGCTTGCTTTGTACTAAACGAGTTTCATTTGAAATTGAACTTGTTTTTGCGCCAATAAATTGTATAGCCAAAGTATTTTGATTGCGTTTGCCAAGGGGGAGGGGAAGGAGGAGGCAGGGGGAAATGCCACCCACTGCCAACCTGTGTTTTATTTCCGGTTCACAAAAAATAAAGAAAAGCCAAAATAAAAAGACTAAAAACTAGACATCGAACTAAATGCCAAAGCAATAGGCTAAAAGTAAATCAACAGTAAAAAGCAACTAAACCAAGTGGAGCATGATACGAGAAGGGAAGGGGAGAAGGAAGAGGGAATGACTAGATTGAAGAGTTTGCTTAAGTTGAACACAAAGTTTCTCTCTATTTTTATTAGACTTTGGGCCTGCAACTCGTTTGTGCCAATTCAAATAAATACCACGATTTATTTGTAAGAGGCGTCAAAGGAAAACTTAATGTACTAATTTCTCAATTGAAATCAAGTGTATAAGATGCACAGATTCACCGAGAAAATGACATATGAAATAGCTGATACACTAACCAGAACAAATGAAGTGCAGAGTGTAGTAAAAAATTATATTTTTAGAATCTGTGTCTATTAAAATTGGGGATAATCAGGGTTAGTAACCGCTCATTTACTAGAAGAGTGTCATAACTCAAAAAACCCGTTTTTGTGATATATTCTTCATCAGAATAAGGAGCTGAGTCGACTAGTCCTACATGGCTGAATCGATATTTTTAATGTAAGTTATTTAATATTGAATAAATCATTATTGAATTTAAAATATATTTTGGGAAGAAATATGTTTCTTATTTATATAAATTCTGGTTAGATCTATAAAGCAACTAAAATTCCGTCTCAACAGTTCGCTGTTCTTATATAATATAATCGCAACGCGCATTATGAGGCTATAACCATTCATCTCTTTCATGGCCCAAGATCATCAAACTGCTTAATAAAACCGCAATGCTGAGAAACTTCTTGTTTGTTTGAATAAAAACAAACAGCGGCGAAAAGTTTTATGCTGTGGCTTTAAAACTAAACAGCGTTCTTATCTTATTGAACAGCATCATCATCATCGCAGAAACTGCCAAAAACTAGTCAAAAAGCGAGAGCCCACACTGCAAACTCAGTTCGAAACTTGCCAAAAACGACTTTCGATAGCGAAGCAGAGGCAAATGCACTCCCTTAATAACACTCATTTGCAGTATTACCGCAGTGGGCGGGAGGACGAGAGGAGGAAAAGATAATGGCAGAGCAGGAAGGTAAAAGGAGTCGAACTTGGACTCGATTGGCAAGCTCGACTTTTGCGCTTTGCCGGGCGTGCAAACAAACAAATCAACTTTGGATAATTATTGCACATCAATCGTCAGTGTCCGGGCAAGAGCCGAGTCAGCTCACAAGTTGCCAGCAACGAAACAAAAGCACACAACAAGCCAGATGGCCCAAAGAGGCAGGGCAAGGCAATACGAAAGAGCAACCGGCCAAGTTTGGAGTGCAGCAACGCACAGTGGCTCCATCAGCTAAGTTGGGGTACCAAAATCATAACTCTTGAACGGATGAGGGAATACACGAAATTGTTCTTATATTTTGCATGGGCTGTGGGAAAGAGCACTCATGTATTCGAGTTGTATTCAGGGAGCCACGGCGTGGGCAATTCTGTCATGGACTTTTCGATTATCCTGGTTTCGTCCAGCGTTTTGGCTCCTTCCGATAGCGAATTTTCAGGAATATGTAATTCCAAAACAAACAAATGTCTTATTTTTATACCCTGTGCCCATTTGAAAAATAGGAAAAATAGGGTGAATAACTTTGAGAGAATGTAGGTAACAGGCAAAAGAAGGCATGGCAGAGCCCACAAGACGACGAGTTGAATCGATTTAGCCATATCCGTCTGTCTGTCGTATTTAAATGTGTATTTAAATCCTGGATGCCATGACTCTCCTGCTGACACATTTTTTTTTTACATAAACACTCTCTTCAATTGTTGGTAGAGATCGTTAATATCAAACATTTTTGTTAATTTCATTTTGCAGTTTGTCCACCAAAGCTTTGTACTCAAAAAAGTAATAAATTAATAATAAATAAATAATAAAAATCATTGTTTCATGGTATAGATTTTCAGTTGTTTTTTCGATATATCCGATATTTTTATTTGTTAATTTCATTTGTTTTTATTTTTCTAAGTTTAGAATCCGTTAGAGCCTCTTAATATCCCAGTTTGTTTGGAAGAATACTGGATGTGGCCAATGCGAAGCGTGCGTATGATGAGGGCAAAGTATCCGCAACCAAATTGTTGGCCAGCAGCCTCATCGTCTTGATACCCTTTGCCCTGGGAATATTTGTTATATGCCGTATGATGAAGCAGATCTGAAAAGTTGGTTTTATTTTCGTTATCTAATAACTTGATAACGAAAATAAAAACATAACTTTTCAGACCTGCTTCGTCATGCGGCATTATAGTCGTTAAATTTTACTATGGCATTGTAGTACACTACACAAATGTTGATCAACTAATAATTCTAACTGAAATGAAATAGTTCAACTCAAAGTTCATTTTGAAGTTTAAATCAAGGGGCTCTGTTTTATTTATTAAATTAATAGTTTTAAATCTGAAGCAGATAAACTCTGCAGTTTATCCACCAAAACTTTGTATTATTTAATTATATTAAAAATCTAGGCTACAGGGTATTGTGCAGTCGGTCGCGTCCGACTGATCTGCTCCGCCATTCTGGTTGTTTAATGAATGCAAAAGAAATGTATTTATATATACAAATCCAAACATAAATGAGTTCTCTTTGTCTTTTTATCCATACTGTAGTTACAAAGGGGAAAACATTATTCAACTTTAAGAAGCTATAACTACCAAACAAATTATTTAAATTAATTAGAATTCTGGATTTATCAGTTTTCAATATTTCTCCATGAGATGGCATTACTTTTACAACGGAATAAAACTTTGTAGACGCCGAATTTAGCAGCAGAGTCACTGTGCAACGCAGGGAATGCCCTGAGGTGATGATTGTGCCTGCTCCTACATCTCTCTCTCTCTCTCCCTCTCTTTCTCTTTCTATCTCTGTATTTGGTGGAAAAGTTTGCTGTGCGGTTGCTGCGTACATTTGTCTGATTTGTCAGTCATCAGTGCAGTATATATGTAGCTAACTCATCCTGAACTGCATCATCAGCAACATCATCATTATTATCGTTATCGTTATCGTTTTCGGTGTCCTTTTGCCCATGTCAGCTCTTCATTGAAATCGTTACGAGCAGTTTCCGTTTCGTTTACAAATTTCGTGTGGCAATAAGCGCAGTAATGCTGCACTTTCTCCTTTCTCCATTTGGCTCATTGCATCAATTTGATGTTAGACTGTACGCACTTGGAACTTTAACTAATACATTTGGCTTGCCACCTCGTAGTCCTTCACTGCATCGTAAATTTTTAGAGTTATTTCATGTAATTGGGCAAACGAAGCTATTGGAATGCTGCAACCGGAACCCAAGAACTATGTGCATATCTCACGCTAAAAAACACAAAATTCCCCCTCCCATGATCCCCCTCAGTGTATGCCTTAAGGTTCCCTCCGGGAAACGTCTGCAACAACAGCCATGGAACCCAACATGCAGTATGCATATTTAATGGGTTATGCAAGGTTATGACTGCATATTGGTACTACGAGTGCGAGCATCTATTTAGGAATATAGATGCGTTGTTGAGTATGTCTGTGTGTGTCAGGAATACGCGTAGACTGAGGTCTACTTTGAAAAAACGAGGCATTTGCCTTTATAGTTTGCGGTTTTATGGCTGACAAATTGATTTACAACACGTGGGGGTTTTAAGTGAATTCAATTCTAGCTATAAATACTGCACAAGCTAACGATTCGAAGCAGCTCTATGGATAAATTAAAACACATCGATGATACTATAAATATAGTATACAACAAAACATTACAAGGGTGATCTTAAACAATACAACCTAATGAGCTTAGAGTCTATCATACTTTGATTGTATCGATTTATTTAATTAATTTTTAAAATATGTATAAATTGTTTGAAACTACAAATGTATAGAATTACACAGGGTAACAAATTTTTTTGAGTGAATTACCCTGTAAAATGTTTTTGACGATTCTGAAGCGTTTTGGGACGCTGATTTCAAAAATCGACTCCAAAAAATTATATTTCCGTACGTTCTCCAGATATCGGGCGATATATATTTGATCGATTTTTTTCAATGGTGGGTGCATTTAAACCACCATAACTTCGGAACCACTAAACCGATCATCGTGAATTAGGGTTCAAATGAAAGATTAAAGATGCCCCCTCATATTCTTGATACATTGTAAGAAGATTGGACACATAGTTTCCTCCCTACATGAAAACTACCGCACTTCCAATCAAATTTTTTGCAAATTTTTCAACTTCAGACGAAATTTTTTTGGCAAGCTCGATTAAAAAAAATTTTTTTTTTTTAATATCATAAGATATATCAATTTCACGTCATTTGGTATATCCCACGTCAATATTGGCCATTTAGTTTTTAAGTTATACGCGAAAAACGAAAAATACCCGAATTACGCTGCATGTATTTTGGTTACAGAATGGAATGGCGCAGAATGTCGCAGAATTTTAACAGCCCTTCCGCGTGACCAAAATACATGCAGCGTAATTCGGGTATTTTTCGTTTTTCGCGTATAACTTAAAAACTAAATGGCCAATATTGACGTGGGATATACCAAATGACGTGAAATTGATATATCTTATGATATTAAAAAAAAAAAATTTTTTTTAATCGAGCTTGCCAAAAAAATTTCGTCTGAAGTTGAAAAATTTGCAAAAAATTTGATTGGAAGTGCGGTAGTTTTCATGTAGGGAGGAAACTATGTGTCCAATCTTCTTACAATGTATCAAGAATATGAGGGGGCATCTTTAATCTTTCATTTGAACCCTAATTCACGATGATCGGTTTAGTGGTTCCGAAGTTATGGTGGTTTAAATGCACCCACCATTGAAAAAAATCGATCAAATATATATCGCCCGATATCTGGAGAACGTACGGAAATATAATTTTTTGGAGTCGATTTTTGAAATCAGCGTCCCAAAACGCTTCAGCATCGTCAAAAACATTTTACAGGGTAATTCACTCAAAAAAATTTGTTACCCTGTGTTATCAATAATAGTAATAAAAGTGTATTTTTAGAAGTATTTTAAGAACAATTTAAAAAGTTAAAAGCTATGGTGTTTTTCAAACATTTAATAATTTTTTATGATGATCAATTTTTAAATAAAAGCGAGTCTTATAATTAATATTATTTTAAGTTTAATAAATTCTCAACCATTAAATTGATCAGATATTAAGTTGAATGTGTTTGATAACAATAAATAATTATCGCTTTCTAATGAAACATATTTAATAATCTTTGGCTTGAATGTTAAACGGTGAACGTCATTAATGTACATTTTATGTCACATGTTTGTCTCTCAATAAATATCAACATGTCTTTTGAACAATGTTTTCTGCTTTTCTTAAAGCTTTAAATTAACGAGCGCCACATTAAATAAATAAATGAAATGTTTTTAAAAAGCAACTTTCATCCGCTTGGCAAAATATTTTGAAAAATAAAACACGCGCAAACGCTCCCCATGGCATCTCCTGTTACGACCAAAAAGCCAAAGCTCAAACGCACGTCTCGAGTTTATTAAATTTGTGGCAACACTTCGAGCCACGCTGGAGTCTCTCTGAGTCTCTCTGAGAGTTGGCAAAGGGCAGGTCGACAGGGAGTCGGAGTGGCGGGGGGTAGTGTTGTCTAGTATGACTAGTGACTGCCCCTGACATTTGTGCGATGGGGTCTCTCGCAGAGCGGCTCGTAAAATGATTGCACGCTCTACATGGCAAGGCACACATATTCACGCCGGGGGAAAACACTTAGCGCCAGGTAGGAAAAGCCAAAGACAAATGTGCCAGATAGGCTGGCAGCAACGGCTGCCAACGGGATGCAGCCCAGGCGTGGCCCAAAAACTCCCAGGCGTCACCATAAACATTATCCAATGCCATAGCCATAGCCATCATCATAGACATCATCATCAGCATCAGCAGCATCATAATCATCAGCATAGTCTAGCCCACATTAATGATAATACACCCAGTGCACTATGCCTCTCTCTCCCTCTCTTTCTCTCTCTCTCTCTCTCATCAGATTCTCTCTTTGCCATCGTGTGGCAAATATGAAATTTATAGTTTTATGATGACTGCTGAGTGTGCCACTGCCAACGCCTTTTACGGCTGGTCCAACTAAACTTTACGAGCTTCCAGCGAGAATTCCTGGCGAAAAATCCAGCCAGCTTCTAGCCCAATTCTCTCTCTCTCTCTCTCTCTCTCTCTGGGCTCTTCTCCCATGCTCACTCTCTGTCATAAATAAAAACAGTAAGGACGGAGCAGATCAGTCGGGCGATAGGCAACAGACGAACGTAACCGACAGTAGTAGTTCCTGTACTTTTCGCTACCGGTGATAGCCTAAGCGCATGCATTCCCTTCTGAACAATTTTCCGTTGCATATCTTCACTGTTTCTTATCCGATGCATGCCTGTCAAAACATATATCAGTGGCTAAGTACATGTCAAATTATAATTATAATAAGCAAAGAAGCACCTACATATTAGAAATGGTGTGTTGAACTTCTATAGGATGCGAATTCCAGATGATCATTAGGGAAGGATAGACGCAGCTGTACCGACGAAGCTGATCGTCCTGATCCTTCTTCTGATTGTTACCTACAGTTCCCATTTGCACCAACTTAATAGACCCCTTTGCACTTTTTCAAGGTACAGGGCCTAATCATACAGCGAGCTCTCCACGCTTATTTCCGCCTGCTTGGGCGCTACATTGCCGATTCCTGTTGCAGTTTTTCTCGCCCACTCTCAATGGCAATGGCAATGGCAAACGGCGGCTGTATCAAAAATCTGCGGCAAACTCTTGAATCCAAACCCAAACACAAACCCAAACCCAATGCCATTTCATTCTGTGAGCATTTGTGCAATGCGAAGCAGAGTTGAAGTTTTATGTGTAAAATTTCTGTGGCAAGAAAGCGCCATGGCTCCTGGCTTCCTGGCATCCTGGAGTCCTGGCTTCCTGTAGTCCTTGTAATGCATGCCCGCAAATATGTTTTTGATTATTATGACTCTTCGAGATTATGCAATTTTATGAATATGAATGGGTTTGTGTGTGAATGCGAGTGTATAGGTATTTTGCACACAGCTTTACTGGCAATGCATAAAATGAATTGCAATGCAGTTGCCTCAATGCCGAATGATAACGATGATAACGATGATAACAGCATAACGAACACGTTCATGATAATGTTGATGCTGCTGATGACGATGGAAATTTACTTAGCACAAAGCGGAATTTATGAACTTACTGTCAGTCTCTCTGTCTACCGCTCGTGCTGTTTAAATTCGAATTTAAATCTAATTCTCTGGCTGTCGACATTGTCAACGCCACCATATGAGTGACATACGTACTGACTGATGTCAGTCAGTCAGTCAGTCAGTCAGTCAGTCAGTCAGTCAGTCAGTCACTCAGTCAGTCAGTCATAGGAGTTGCGCAGGCAGACAGTTCAGATAGAGCAGCGTTAATGTCACTCGCGGGCCACAGAGGCCAAAATCTGACAAGTTGCAGGGAAGTCAAGAGTTGAGGCAAGGTTACGCTGATATACAAGAAGAATACGCTACAGTTACTGCCAGAAATATATAAACTAGGTGACTATTTAGTATTTACCACCTTATAACATAATTATGCGTATTTATTAAATATAAATATTATAGATATATATATTATAAATATTTAAAATTGCTTATGGGATTATTATTCACTAGACATTTTAGACTTTGTTTTCCTTCAAAATTTAAAATTGAAATTGGCTTTAATTTGTATTGCTAAGCTTATATAATAATTTACTCGAAATTGTAAAAAAATCCAATTTTGACTCACTTTACGGTACAATTTCGATACAATTTTCATTCACTGTATTTTTGCCGATTTATAAGTTTTTTTTATAGCCTTTTATCTCTTACCTTATGGGCTGAGTGGTTATCAGTGTTGCCATAACTAGAGGGAAGTGAATATCTGAAAGATATTTAAAAATATTTAAAAAATAGATATGGATAATAATATATGTAAAACTAAATATAGCAGATATGACTATTAAATAATATATTAAAACATATACATTAAAATAAATGATGATCAATAGATCAAATAGAGTTCTAAATGGGAAACGTTGGTGGTGATATTAAGTTAGTCGGCACAAAGAGTTGGTGTTACGATATTACTTCCGAGTCTAGAGTCTTCATATGAATAAGCCTGACAGCCTATACCCTACATTTACACTTCCATACAAAGCAAACAGCAGGGCCAAAAAAATAGAAATACAAATAAAGCGAAAAAAAGCAGAGGAAAATGGGGAGCATGCTTGCAGAAATGACTGCAATCTGTCGTCTCAACGTTGATGACATTTTGAGTGAATGAACGGCGCACAAATGTGACCAGCCTATACAGGCAGCTGAAGCCCCTGCGACCTCATTCCAGCTACCCAAGGTTTTTTAACAAATTGGTGTGATCCCAGAGTGACGCGTCATATTCGCAGACACTTTAGCTGGCTGGTCGAGGCCGGCAGCAGTATAAAGCAGGCAGGAGCTGATAGAGCAGACAGCAGAGAAATTGCAAACGAGTTGAGTCGTTGAGCCAAAAAACCAAAACATACGCAGCATTTATAAAAGCCAGCCAACAATGAAAACCCCAGCCAGTCTTCCCACTCCGCCCACTCCTCCCAGCTCCTCTCCGGCGGATCTGCCTCTAACCGCTCCCTAGGCATATTGTTAACGCCCACTCAACTCTATGCCATTTTGTATTGATGGCCTGTCTGCCGCACAGCTTTTATATAAAGCCCCTGGAGCTGGGGCGACGGCGGGGGCGCAGCCTTTGGCATCATGTTTTGTTTCTTTTTTTTCTTCCCGGTTTTGCTCTATTTTTTTGTCGCTTATTTCGTCGTTGTTGTTGTGGTTGTTGTAGAAAACAAATCACTAAACAAAAAAGCGCACAATGCAGTTAAAAGGCAAGGGCATGAAATAGGGCGAATCGGGCGACACAAGATGAATGGCAGCATATTGATCAAAGCAACGCACTTTGTATACCCTAAGATAAACCCAGACATACAAGTACATAATGTAATTGAATTAGAGTTTGATTTAATCGCTGGCTGTTCAGTGTGTACACATTTGCTGAGGCATATTTGGGGGAGTTTGCAAATAAGAGTTGTTGACTCTAACTGACAAAACTTTAAATTCCATTTTATTTATTTGTGATTTTTAGTTCCTGTACTTTAAAAATTTACAAAAATGTCTATAAACAATTTGGAAATGTGTGTAACATCCAGAATAGGGTTAGGTCAGCCCTACAAGGAATATATATTCTTGAAAACCTGAAATTTTATGAAAACTAAGTGTGCATCTAAATTGTTTGGTGAAAATTATCGTTAAAGAATTAGGTTTCTTTGTTTTATCGTTTGTGGCTGGTTTGATAGCAAGCCGGTCATTCAGTCAGCAATATATATATTTATAGTATATTGAAGATTTTTTAAATAAATTTTAAATATAGAGGCAGGGTATTCTGAAGCCGGACGCATCCGACTGATCTGCTTTGACGATTCTGGTTATTTTGGTGTTTGTATGCTTATAAAGTTTGTTGGTTCATTTGAGTACTTTCTCTGCTGCTCTTAAAAATAATACCTGAATTTTCATCAAAAGCGAAATTGCTGGAAATTTAATCCTCTTGTTTGTCGCTGTCAATTTGCACGCACAAAGTGCGCCATCTAGCGTCATTTATGTGCACATTTGCGCACATCAATTTGCGGTGCAGACATTAGATTTTGCATTTTTTATTAAACACACAAACGCGGCACGCTGCGTATGCGTAATGTGGCATCATTTGGCTTTTGAGCCTCGTTTGGCATTAAATGTTACACCTGCAAACACTTTCAGTTATCGCCCTCTCTCTCTCTTTCTGTTTTCTCTCACTCTCTGCGCTTTCTCTTTGTATATTATCGCATCACACTCTATCACCTTTTGTGCTGCTTTGTTTTTGTGCCTTTGATTAGCTGGCAACACGCTAGACAGCTCTGAGACACAATATCTGACCTGGCCCCAGCCACAGTGTCAGCCTGAGCACACGCAAAGTCTATGTTGTAGCTCATTGGAGAAATTGCATTTACATATTAAAATATGCCAAATGCAAGGGACACAGCAGACAGAGGGGACAGACGGACAGAGGGACAGGGGGACAGAGGGACAGGGGGACAAAGTGGATAGTGTACGCTCTCTGGACACTATGCCACATCAGAGCCCTTGGTCAATTGCCCAGCCAAGCGGCGAATGTTGCCTTGTTGCACGCATTGCTTATGCATAGGCCGAGCAAGGTCTTCTCTCCCCTCACTCGCCCCGCCGACCACCCTGGAGTAGGTAATGTCTAGTCAGGCGAGGCCAGGTGCATACATATGTGCATATGTGTATGTGTGTGGGGAGAGCATATTACGTAATGCTTGAGGTTGCACAGAGAGAGGTTTCAATAGATTTACAGCAGTGGATACCTTAGGAAATTTCTTGTTTTAAACAATGTATATTCACTTTTAATTATATTTTATACACTATTAATTCAAAAGAAAATTAAATAAAGCCAGACAATAATATTATTGGGTATAAAAAAACACAATAGCACAAAGGGATGTAGAAGGTTAAGACCTAAAAAAGCAACAACTAACATATAAAAATTCGCATTTAAATATTAATAGAATCCCAATACTTTTAATGATAACAAAATAATTAAAAAATTATATTCATTGATTGTGATAAATCCAAAGGCCTTTTGTAGTAGTCCAGAGTTTTCCAATGGCGGTCAAAATGTAATCCGTTTTTAATAATAAAAAAATTCTAGACAAATTTAAATCCAATATTTGTTTCTATTTAACAAAAGGAAAATATATTTTAATATTATTATTTATTTAAATACCTTTTATTGAATATTTTAAAATCGGTAACGTGATTGCATTTGCTCGTACTGAATATTTCACATTTTCATTGATTCATTGTCCGCTTGCTGCATTAACATGATCCCTTATTCTTCTTCCTTGTTCTCTCTTTACTTTCTTAGCTGTATAATTCACCACAACTAATTAAACAACTCTCGCCGCTTCTAACACTGCCGAGCAGGTTGCCCTTTGGGTCTTGTTCTGATCTTGTGCAGTTTGTAAGCCCAGTTGACTATTTGGCCATGATTGCCGTTGTTGTTGTTGTTGTTGTCCTGAGGCTCTGCACGGCGACTACTGCATATTATGCAAAATTGTTTATGCAAATATTGCAAAAAAGAATTAATTTATTTGACTTGCATGCTAATTTACGAGCCAATAAATGCACTTCTGTTAGAAGGGGCAAGGGGTGTGGTTCGAACATTGGTCGGGCTATTGTTAATTTATTGGCCTGCCCTGCACACTGCTCGGCCCATACGCCAGCCCAGCAGCCCAGCAGCCCAGCATTTGTAGACGCATTTTAAATTTAAGCCAGAGAGCAACAGAGCAACAACAACGACAGCTGAAATAGCAACAACTACAACAACAAGCACGCAGCATGAAATTATAACGCATTGGACCTAAAAATCAACAGCTGCCTGCCCACAAAAACCAACAAACCGCATGTCGAAATTTCCCCCTATTTCCCAAACTCCCACTTCAACCCTTCGCCACCCCCTCTTACACGCTTTTTCTCTCTCGAATCATTCAAACAGGAATTCGGCTGACCGAGCGCCTAAACGGCACTGACCGCACAAGAGCAAATGGGGAGAGGGCGGGAAGTGGACGGTGGACGGTGTTGAAAATCAAAAAACCAATTTAAAAACTGCCGCAGCCGCCAAAAAGTTCAAAGTTGAGAATCAACCAAGCGGCCCAACGGCAGCAGCCTAAAAGTAGGCAGCACTAATGTCGATACAATTTTCAATCGGAATTCGAGTCAAGTTTAATTTCGTTGCAGGTATGCACGCACACTGGAACTGTTTAACTATTATTTACAATACTCAGCGCTCATTAAAAATTGATAATAATAATAATAATGATAAAGGGTATAACAAGTTTTAGAGGAATAAAACGTGGCAGATCCCAAAAAAGTATATATATCCTTGTACAGGATAACCAGCTGGGTTGATCTGCTATCAGTTTATCCGGCTGTAGTTAAATCTTTTTATATTCAATGGAAATAAGATAAGTAATTTATGGTGATTCATAGGAAATGATGTGTAAGAATTAAAAATATATATATATACAATTTATCATAATAATAAAATTTGCTAATAATTGTGAGTTTTTCTGCATTCTCTTTATAAAGGCAACTCTGCGCACACAACATAAAATTCCATATTTTGCAGAATATGTGTTGTTTTTCTTCACTTTTTTTGATGTGAAAACTGGCAACTAACGTCAACTGCGGCTGCCATTGTGGTCGCATCGCGCTTTTTGATAAGGTGCAAATCGTTGAGTGGCATCAAAATTGCGGTAGGCGGAGATGGGCATGGCTCGGAGGTCGGGTTTGTTTAATGCTGTATAATTTTAGGCGTTAAAAAAATGAAAACCGTGCCTCAAATTGGCCGTGTTGTGTTTGTGTGTGTTTGCTGTGCGGCCTCGGAAACGCCCTCATCAAATATTCAAACGGTAGTCAGCATCCCCCCTATAAAAGGGCAGCTTAGCTGACCAAATTTGCTCCTTTACACGGGCAGGCAGGCAGCCAGTGTCAACAGAAAACAAAAACAGTGGAAAATAAAAAACGGCGTCAACAAAAGCCATCATAACAATTAATTTTGAAAACACGTGTAGATTGCTTTTTGCGGTTAGCAGCAGAACACGCCAGGACACGGCTGCTCTCACATTGCCCCGTCGACCTATCGCATGGCCCGGCAATCATAAAACACTTTAAACATGTTTTTCTACTAGTTTATTAGTGTAAAAACCCCGGACGCGCTTCACCATAACTGCAACAGACCCATCCTTCCTCCTCTACCCCCCTCCTGGACAGCAGAGTCGTTCCCCCCATTAATTATTTCAATGTCAACGGCGTTGTACACATGATGCTCTCTCTCTGATAAGGGTCAAACATAAATTGTTATGACGTTTGCTCTAACAGGTATAACACTAATCTTATATGCAACAGCTGACAGCTGGACTTGTAAGATACATGGGGTAATGTGAAATTATTTATGTAGTTCATATTTTATAGTGGGTGAAATAAGACGGGGAAATAAAATAAACAAAAGATGGTAAAATTAAAATTAAATATTGACATCATTGCAAAATATGAAATGTTTGTAGATATTTAAATTCCTTTATTCAATAATTTATGATCAATATTCATATTGATAATAATTTAATGTATGCCATTTTAATATTTTTGAAGCACAATTATTATGCTTGCTTATATTGATACCCTATACCCATGAAATGACTAAAAGCGAGGTTAATAACTTTGGGAGAATATATTCAAAATGCAGGAGGATTTCAGAGAAATAATATTATTGAGTTTTTGTTCTTTTGCAGTTCTTCCGCTCTACAAATAATTTTCTCCGTTTAAGGCAACTTTCTTAAATTCAAAACCATAACAGCAAATTTAATACCCTCAACCGATCAAATCTCTATCGAGTGTATTTGCATTGCGGCATATGCTAGTTTTACGACCAAGTATTTTTTTTTAATTTTTTCTCCATCTTGTATCATTAAACTGTCCAGTCAGAGACCGACCGCCCGTTGACTGTTGGCTGTTGGCTGTGATTTCTGGCTCTGGTCTCTCGTAACGCTCTAATGGGTTTTCGGACCACTGTCTGGACTCAAACTCCTTCTCCCTTACTGGATGTCTGGGTGTGTGGGGCTTGACTTTAAATTTATTATAATTTCAAATGGTTTTCACTCTTCTGGCAATCCCCTCGCTGCCCGGTTCTAGGCTTCGGCTGGCTGTGTGTTAAATAATTAATGTTTTGTTGTTCTTTCTGCACATTCGGTAAGTTTGGGTTAAATAATTTTTCGGCACATATTATGGCCTATTGAAATAATTTGCATAACATGACCAAAGGATATGAAATGGACAAACAGCATATGCCAGCCCAACCAGACGGATATATCCATATATATATCTCTCTAGCCAGACGCCAGCCTAGCCAACTGCTTGAGGCATTGTGCAGGAGGCCACAAAGTCAACGGCTAGGTATAATTTATATGCAAATACACACGTTGCCAAGTCCAAACATAGGCAAAACCTGCAGACCAAAATGCCAACAATAGCAACAACCTTCGCAGAGGCCAAAGAATGGGGGGAATGTCTATTAAAGTTTATTCGAGCGTAAGTACTGCTGGGGAGCGTAAGAACTGTAAGCTGCAAAACTGAAATCATGTTTTGCGCACTACTGAAAAGAAAATATATGCAAGCTAAATGCTAAATAATCAAATGTACACCAGAATGCGAGAAACGCATAGCTCAGGTGAGCCACGACGAGGGCAGCTTGAAAGGTTCTCAGCAAACCGAAACACATCATGAACATTTGTTAATTGTTGGGGTTTAAATAGGAGGTATTATTTAAAACATGTGTTAGATTATTTCAAGATAAATGAGAAACTATTTCAAATAGACAGTTTTAAATTATTTGATAAATTAATAGTTGTTGCCAATTAAATACAATATTTTCCACGACATTGAAACACTATCTTAAATTCGTTAGTTATGGCTTTAGTTTTGCGGTAGAAAATATATATTGCTAACTTGACGGCGTTAACTGAAATCCATATAAGGAACATAGCTGTCTTCCTTTAAATCAAGTTATATTTGTTTTGAAAAACTATAAATAAATTACTTAATCAATACTAAACAAGATACATAAATAACGTGTAAATTTTAATAATTTATTCTTTACAATTGCATCTTTAAATTAAGCGGAATTCCCAATAGTAAAAAAAAAGATCTACACTGTCAGTGCTTTATTATTCTATACCATTTGAACTACTTAAGGCAATTATATAGTTTGTTTGTTGCAATTATACTAGATTTGCTAATTTAATTAAGATCTAAGCCAAAACCAGTACTCATATTTACTTTTGAAACCGCTTTCTGTCCCTACTCGAGGGTCTAGTTTCGGCCAGGGCAAGTTGGCTGCTAAACAGCGCATGTCATGGACCGGAGCAGTTGGCACAGAGCAAAAGGAAGCTGGAAACGAATGCGGGAGCGCGAGTTCAGCTAGCCATGGCCTGGCTGAGAGTACAACTTTGTAAGTAGTTTAATTAAATTAATAAAACTTAAAGCCCAGCGATGAGCGGCGCGTGTGTGAGCAGGAAGTGCTCAACTCTCAAGTCTCAGGGCACCGACAGGGCCGGGACACGACGAGAAAGTAAAGTTGACAGCAAAACAAATGCAATGACGAGTAAAGTGCTCGTTGCGTATTTTAATTTGGTTTAAAAACATTGTTTCGCAAAATCCCCAAGTGTATGTCAGTTCAGCTGACATCACGTCACACCAGCAACGAGACAGAGACAGCGACAGCGACAGCGAGAACGCCACCGAGCGAGACGGCGCGATGTCAAGATGGCGCGTGAGATGGAGACCGAAGACAGGCATGGCGCACTACTGGACGGGGCTATATGTATATGTGTGTCGATGTATATATAATATACATAGTGTGCTCCCGTTTCGCTTACTGTTCTGTGTGTGTGTGTGTGTGTGTGTGTTATGACAGCAGCGCAAAAACCGCGCTGACAGCCAGCGCCAGCTGAGGGAGCTCGGGGATTCCCGGCGCGGTGCGCTTCGGTTGAGCTCGTTCCTTTTTTGGAGCACATTGCGAATGTAAGAAATGTAAATTGTGCGCTTTTTGCATTCACGTGCAAAATTTTCATGAGCTACGCCGCATAAAAAGAGCGGGCACAGGGCTGAACTAAGAGCCAGATGCAGATACGGATACGGATAGAGTTGAAGGCGCGTTATGGGCAAACGCATTTGCTCAGCGGCATAATGAACTCAAAAACCAACTCATAATTAAACTGGGGAGTTATGCGATGTAGACAACGCCAAAATGCAACTCTGCCAAAGGAGGCAGCATGGCGAGAGTCCATTTCCCATTCAGAACATTTTGCGACATTTTTCTTGTCCCCCCAAAGTTTTGTGGAGGTTGACCACTGTCCAAGCATTTGTTTACGCCGTGCTCAGCAATAAAATGACGAAATGTACAGTTACAGTTACAGCTGCAGTTAGAGTAACTGTTTAGCATCGTTTCAGCTCGGTTTCAGTCCGCCTGGTGTGCTGGAGTGCATACAAATTGTGACCAGTATAAACCGTCCTGTCAGGCAGGCTGGCCACAAGCTAGATTGAATAGGGAGGCTCAGATGCAATAAGCGCTCTGCTCTTTGTTTACAATCAACCAAAATTAATGGCATGCCATATCAAAGAGTTCATATACCAAAGCCAACACTGTGCAGCACAGCATTAAATTTTCAATTGTGGTCAGTGCTTTGGGAAACGCGCAAACATATGTGGGGAGAGACTAATTAAAGCGTGGCATTAATAATTTTAAATTTAGCGCAATTCAGCTAAGCTCGGTTAAAGGCATCATATTTCAGAAATTCTGCTTTAAAAAAATATACGACTCATCAAATTTTAGTTTCACTATTTAAAACTATTTATTTTATTTGTTATGGTTTGCTATTTTTCTTAATTGTTGATAAGTCATACGAATTCAAAAAAATGTTATTAAACATTATTGAAATACTTTGTATTTATTTTGAATATCCATTTTGATTGCCATACTATAAATAATAAAACAAGAATAACAATAGTTCGTTATAAACAAATAGTTTTATTTATTATTAACAATTTGCTTTTCTAATTTTTCAAATGTTTTGTAATAGCTTTGTATGGTTTGTAAAACAGAATCATTTGTATATAATAGAGCTTATTAATAATAACTATCGACCGATTACCGAACACTTAAATCAAAGAACCGTTCAATTCATCTTTTGGTTGAATCGAATGCTCTTAGAGAATTCTTACTTCTTTTTGCTCTGGTTATTCGGACATTATTTGAAAGCTCTGGTTCGTAGATAACCAATATGTAAATGGTTAAAAAACAAGTATTTATTTGCTACTAATTCAAACTATTTACAGTAACTTGACTTTATTGATTTTAGGTGATGCAAAATCAATAATATCGCTTATAATCAATATCACACAAATTTTTACCTATAACTAGCAAATATTTTTTAAATTATTGAAGTGTTTTGTGCTAATTTTTAACAGCTCTTTGTTAGGTAATACAATATCGATAGAGTCAGTATTGAATCTAGGTATTTCTTGGTGAGATTCCTTTCAACCGATTGGCGTTGTTGAATACAACACTTTTACTCAACCAGTTAAGCACTCGTGTTGAAATCATATTTATTACAATGCCTGTAATGCACAAGTGTCACAAAATGCAACCACTCGAGTGGTGCCAAGGCCAGCGCGGATTCGGATTCGGATTCGGTTTTGGATTCTATAGAGCAGACTCTTAACCATTTTGCGTGCTTCGTGGCACAACAAAGCATTTCGCTTTTGACGCGCCCTCATTTCATGGCAAAAGGCACAAAACTTTTCGCGCTGCCACAAAACCCAACTCATTAAAAAGATCAGCACGGTGGCTATATATTCACACAGATACACACACACACACAGAGAGCCAACAACAGCAACAGCAACAACAACAACAACATCAACTGTGATGAACAATCGAACAATATCAACGCTTCATGGCAGCCCGCAAAAGCGAGCGAAAATAAAAAATGAAAAGACCAGAAAACACAAAACTGACAAAAGCCGAGCCTGCAAACCACCCAGCCACCCAACCGCCGAACCACACAAACAGCCAAGCACCACCCACAAGTACCTCACACAAAAAAAAAGAACACAACAACAACAAGAGAAAAAAATTAGGGCACTTACGCGTGTTGGCGTAAAAAGCAGCAGCGGGAAAGTTTTCTCAAGCCTCTCTTTCCCTCTCCACGTTGAGTTTCCCAACACTCGGCAAGTTTTAAGCAAATGTCAGGCGGTGCCTCCTGATGATGACCCTACTTTTTGAAAATGTGTCAGAGCTACAAGTGAAGAGCAACTGTTGCAACATGGGCGCAAGGGCGTGGCTAACGCGCGCCATAAGCATGATGGGTGGGCTTTGATGGCATCGTTGGCGTCGCTGCCTCTGCCGCTGCCGCTGCCTCTGCCTCAGTCGCTGTCGCTGTCGCTGCATAAATATTCAAAGCTTTTACATGGCTGCAGGCTGGCTAAAAATGTGCAACAGAATTGTGGCAGCGTGGCAGCCTGGCAACATGGGAGAGGTGGGCCTTGGTAAGTGCAACCGGCGCTGGTCCGCACTGCAGCTACTTGCCACAGACAGCGCCAGAGCGACAGAGGGTCTGTTCTAAAGTATTTGCACAGCTTCAAGCGGGGGAATTAATTATTATTTTTCTACTCTTTACTCAGGGTTAATAACTTTCTGCAAATTTATGCAACAGGAAAGGCAAAATTCCTCAAATTATTTATACTTGATCAGGGTGATAGCTGAGCCGCTTTGCTGTTGTTTGCTTAGCGTATTGTAGACACTTGCTTGCCATGAGACAAATCTTGTTAATTTGCATTAAAAATGATCTAAAATTAAGTGCGAACATTAGCATTTGGTTACAGATTTTTTCTATATATATGAATTCTGATATATTTTTTGTAAGTATTTTATGAACTTTGAAAGCCACTCTCGGCTGGCGTGAAATTGTCTCGTCGCGCAGTTTGCTGCGTTGTTGCCATAAAAAAACGCAACAGCAGCTACTGTGGCGAGCAGCACAGCAACATGAGCAGCAAGCACTAATAACAAACTGCAGCAGCAGCAGCAACAACAACAACAACACAAGCAACAACAACGTCGGGTTTCAGTTGTTGCTGTTGTTGTTGCAGCTGGCCTCTGTCAGAGCTAACTGTCAACGAGCTGGCAACCACTTAAAGCCTTCAAAATGGCGCAAGTTTAAATTAAAATTTTGAAGTACACATCCCGACACCAACAACAACAACAATAACAACAACTACAACCACAACACAACTAACAACAACAACAACAACAACAGCAACAACAAACGTAGCTAAACACGAGGCGACTGCGTCAGTTTCTGTGTACCAGGCAAAAACTTTGTGTAATTTCGCTGTACTCGATGTGTAGGTTAGACCTACGGTGGAGTGGTGTGGAGGCGGAGGGGAAGGGCACTTGCTGGCGGGATCTGTGGCAAGTGCATTTGTGAAAAACTTTAACGATTTAGGCTCAACATGTTGAGCAACAATAGCAACAACAACAGCAACTACAACAACAGTAGAACAGCAACATTCCAGGCAATTGTTTTCTGCGCTCAACGAACACGCGCGTACGTCGCGCTCACGCCTAAAAGCAGGCAACACATTTTATAATGATTTTTATTTTGCACTGTTTTGTTGCCTTTGTATTTGCCTGCATGCACAGAGCGAAAAATGGCGTTCGGAAATTAAATCCATATGAACTTACCTAAAGAGTTTACAATCTTATTGAAAGAGTCTTTAGAAAAAATAGAACAGAAGAGAAACAAAGCCATGAATCACAAAATCGATCAGCCATCAAAGCGGGAAGCAAAAATAATTGAATTTATGCAAATGGAACAATAAATATAATTGAAATTTAATGAACAATTCCAAAACCAAAATTGTAAAGAGAAATAGAGACTACAACACGCTTCGGAAGGACAAGACCGAAATAATGTTAAATAGTATGTATTAGGTATCAAAGAATATTATTTTATTATATGTAATATGTGTATTCCTAAGCTAATTGTCTAATTTGTCTAATTTTTAAAGTAATAAGACACAGACTTTTTGAAAAAGGGGAGAAAATAATAATATAGGAACTGTTCTATAATGAATGGAAACTACATGTCAAAGTGCCCTGATACTACAAGAAACACTGACCTACAACCTACATAAATAAATAATATATTAGGTTGTTTGGTAGTGACATACCGGTTTCTTTATTGATTTTTGACGATTATTTTAATATAGTTAGCATTGTCCGATTTAAGTGATATATGTACCGTTGTTTTCGATGATTTTCTGCCATTTTGATGGTAACTTGTATATGCCTCTCCTAAAGAAGTCCTTGTCTCTACTGGCAAAAACTCGGCGATTCGATTTTCACAATCCTCCCTTGAACTCAATTTTTGTCAATCGAAAAAATTTTGCATGGCCAAAAACAGATGGTAATCGCTTGGGGCAATGTCCGGACTGTAAGGTGGATGCATTAACACTTCCCAACCAAGCTCCCGTAGCTTGTTACGCGTCACTAAAGATGTATGGGGTTTTTTGTTTTTTTTTTGTTTTTTTTTTCCGAGCTTTTTTGTTAAATTTCTCGACTTTAAATGCCTATGGACGGTTTCCGTGCTTAGTTGTTCACAGTAGAGGTCAGAATTGATGGTTTGGCCATAGGGCATCACTTTATAATGGATAATTCCTTTGATATCCCACCATACACTCAGCAACACCTTCCGAGCCGTCAGTCCTGGCTTTGCCACCGTTTGAGACGACTCACCGTGCTTCGACCAGGATCTTTAACGCTTTATGTTGTCATATGTGATCCATTTTTCATCACCAGTGACTAACCGATTTAAAAATGAGTCGAGTTTATTGCGGTGCAACAAAGATTTTTTAAATTTCTCGACTTTAAATACCTATGGACGGTTTCCGTGCTTAGTTGCAGCTCCTCTGCGATGGTTCTAATAGTCACATGACGATCTCGATCCACTATTTCCATGATTTTATCCGTATCAACGGTCACTGGTCGTCCGGAAGGCTTGGGTGTTTCGGTATCAAAATTGCCACTTCGGAATCGCCTAAACCACTGTTCGGCATTTTTTATCGAAAGTTTGTTATCTCCTAAGACAGCAATAATCTGTCTGCGAGATTCCGCAGCAGTTTTTCCTTGTGCGAAATAAAATTTCAAAATTGCCCGAATTTCTGCGTTTGTGAACTCCATTTCAATCAATTGTAATTTTTTAACGTGGAAGCTCATGTAAACAAACTATATGTCATTTTAAAGGTGTTGCCAATACCTTTCAAATGATATACAGCATTGCCAGATACCATTATATTTGACTTCACAAGCGAAGCGTGAAATTTGAATGTAAAAACCGGTATGTCATTGCCAAACAACCTAATATAACACTGAACCAAATTATATTTATTTAAGGTCAACTATGAGCAGTCGACAGAGAATTTCAAATAAATTTAAATGAAAATTAATTACAGAATTAAATTTAATTTAAGAGATAAAAGGATAATCTGGGGATAAAAAATTATACCTTTATTTAAATCATACTTCTTATTTTAATTTTTTGTATTTTAATTCTGCAATAGCATGTATGAGCTATTTTGGTCGAACTTGATCTACAATATAATATTTTTTCGATTTTGATTCTTACGCAGATATCTAGTATGAAATGCATGGTTTAACGAACAGAATTCTAGTTTTTTTCTTTCTGTGTGCCTCTGCCCATTCGCCTGTCAGTCTGTTGTTGTCTAACTGTCTGTCTGTCTGTCTGTAGCATTGCTGTGTTGTTGCGCCCGTTCTTGCTGCTTGTGTTTTTGCCGCACTTTAGTGGCACCGCATTGACAAAGTTTGCATCAGCCGCGAGCCTTAACGCACACACACACACATACAGAGGGAGGCCGATGTGATCTATGCCGCTTTCTGGGGCAACAAACAAAATGAAAACAAAACTGCAAAATTTGAAATTCAGCAACCGCAGCCCAGCACATGCGATCTGCACGGAACTTTAACAACAACAGCAGCGGCAGGAAAAGTTTGTCTTTGTTGAGGCATGGCAGCAAGGCCCAAAACGACCGTCATAGCATCGGCTGCAAGTAATTTTGCAGCTCTTTATGCCACCGCAAGTTTTTACTGCACTTTGCCAACTAAACCAAGCTCTGGACCCTGATTCGAGCCTTCTCCGTGCTTGCTTGCATACTTTCACTTGCTCTCTTTGCTTCCTTTTTGCTCTCTCCTTTCTCACTTCCCTTGGTTTTATTTTCGAGTATCTGCAGCTTACGTTTTGTTATTGTATGTTTTCCAGCGCATAGCTCCCGGGTGTGCTTTTCTGCGGAAAAGATTTTGTGGCCGCTTCGGCTCTGAACTGGCATCGACGGCCTTCGCACAAGTTTTTGATTTTACTAGGTGTACGAGTCGAAAATGTCTTCAATTTTCAAAGCTGATGAAAATCAAAAACTATTGGCACTTAAGCGCAAGTCTTTAGAATATAATCAAGTATTTATAGCTTAAAACTACAGCTCTCAATTAAGCCAACTCGTTAACAAGTCTCTATTTATTTGCAATGCTTCTTTATTATACCATGTGCCCATTTGATAAATGGGAGTTAATAACTTTGTGCGAATATATGTAACAGGCAAAAAAAAGGCATAGCAGAGCCCACAAGACGACGAGTTGAATCTATCTAGCCATGTCCGTCCGTCTGTCCCTCTGTTTCGGAAACAATAAGAGCAAGAGCATCAATTTTAATAAGTATTTAAATTCTGGATGCCATGCCTCTTCTGCTGACAATAAACATAAATAAAAAAATTTGGACGAAGCAGTTTAGTCGGACGTGCCCGACTGCAGAATACCCTGTTCCCAATATTCAAAATATAATTTTATATAACTGTCAATGCTTCTTTTACTTACTTTTTTATGCAGCTAGGTTTCACATCAAGCTCTTGCCATTGTCACACTCTAGTTCCACAAACTTATAAGAACACTCGCCACTCCACTCAAGCGCGCTTGACACGTCCTAACTTGACTTCACTGACTTCACTGCACTGTGATCAGCAGCTCTGCAGCAGCCGTATTTATAGTGCTTATAGGCAGCGTCTAGCCGCTCTCCTTGCATTACAAGTTATGCAGCGGGTAGCCGGCTCGTCTCCTAGGCAGCTCTCCTCTATGCTTGCTCGTTCTTGCTAGCTCTCCAAGCATACCTCCTGCATTACAAGTAATGCAACGGCTAGCCGACTCGCCTCATAGGCAGCGCTTAGCCGCTCTGCTCTCTGCTCGCTGGCTCTTGTTGGCTCTCCAAGCATACCTCCTGCATTACAAGTAATGCAGCGGGTAGCCGGCTCGTCTCCTAGGCAGCTCTCCTCTATGCTTGCTCGTTGTTGCTAGCTCTCCAAGCATACCTCCTGCATTGCAAGTAATGCAACGGCTAGCCGACTCGCCTCATAGGCAGCGCTTAGCCGCTCTGCTCTCTGCTCGCTGGCTCTTGCTGGCTCTCCAAGCATACCTCCTGCATTACAAGTAATGCAGCGGGTAGCCGGCTCGCCTCCTAAGCAGCTCTCCTCTCTGCTTGCTCGTTCTTGCTAACTCTCCAAGCATACCTCCTGCATAACAAGTAATGCAAGGGCTAGCCGGCTCGCCTCTTAGGCAGCGCTTAACCATTCTCTTCTCTGCTCGCCCGCTCGTGCTGGCTCTCCAAGCATACCTCCTGCATTACAAGTAATGTATCGGGCTCGCTTCTCAGGCAGCGCTTAGCCGCTCTGCTCTCTGCTCGCTCGCTTTTGCTGGCTCTCCAAGCATAGCTCCTGCATTACAAGTAATGCATCGGGCAACCGGCTCGCTTCTCAGGCAGCGCTTAGCCGCTATCCTCTCTGCTCGCTGGCTCTTGATGGCTCTCCAAGCATACCTCCAGCGTTACAAATAATGCAGCGGGTAGCCGGCTTGCCTCCTAGGCAGCACTACTCTCTGCTCGTTTGCTCTTGCTGGCTAAATTGTATTATTGAATTGTATTAAAAATCTAGGCTACAAAGTATTGTGCAGACGGTCGCGTCCGACTGATCTGTTCCGCCCATTCTGGTTTATCACTTCATTTATTTATTGTAATAAAAGCGAATAGTTCTTAAAAAACAATATGGCAATCTATAATTATTTACATATTTACATCAATTAATTTAGCTCGTTAATCAAGTATGTGCTGTATTTTTTCTAATTGTTGATTGCTGATCATTTTTTAGAAATTAATTAAAATATTCGGAATCATTCTTAAAACTAATCAAGATGAAGCGTATCAGCCATGATTGAAAAAATTCAGATTTTAAAGGCAAAAAGCATTTGTTTGAGACACTGTAAACTTGGAAAGTAATTTGTTGACAATTCTAACAGATGTTTTGGAGCACATTATACAAATAATTGAAATTTGTGATCTGTGCTTACTGCAAAGTATCATTAGCTCTGTCAAAATGAATAAATTATATAAAGCAGCCTGCGTTAGACAATGCAATGGCAGTTTTAACTACTGTCAATCTGCCCACTTCTCTTTGCCCCTCTCTCCATCGTTGTTTACTGCGTGATGCTTCAATCACAAACTATGCTCGGCAAGTTCAAGTCAAACAAGCCAAGACCAAGCCAAGACACACATCAAAGTTGCATATAATGCATGCCAATGCCATTGTTGAGCGCTTCATATTGTTCGTCTTCATCAGGCATTATTGGAGTCTCGACTCTCGGACATAGTGCAAACAATGTCCAGTTAGTGATAGGTTTTCCCGGCTGTGCACAACACACACTTAACTCACACACACACACACACTTACGCACACATACGCATAAAGCTCAGTGCACACAGAAAATTTGTTTGGCACACAAAACGTCGATGCTCAAAAGCCAAACAAGAGGCATTAGCGTGAGAGGGATGGAGAGAGGGAGAGGGGTGGGAGGGAATTGCTAAGTTCGTTTCGTTTGCTTCCTTCCCACACAGATTTAGCAATTTAAGGTCCTAAGGTAGAACGGAGCGTACGAAAGTTTATGAACTACTCGGCGACTTTAGAGAGGCCCTGAAAAAGGCAGCATGCAAAACAGACCCGAGACACCCGTTCCGGTGGCATCCTTCCGGGCCTCTGTATGCTGTCCTCTGTTCGTCTGTTACGGAAGTCAAGCAAAACTCGGCACACACACTCAAAGGAGAGCGAGAAAAGGATAGAGAGAGAGAGAGAGAGAGAGAGAGAGAGCGAGAGAGAGAGAGCTGAGAAATTTGCAACACCTGGCAAAAGTTTTTAATTATATTAGGAAACTGCAAAAGAAAATTTGCGTCACATCTTGCCAAGGGGACAACTGAAACTAAAGCGGAAAGCGTCGTAGAAAGGGCAGAAAGTATGGCAGCTGATGGGCGTGGCATTGGCGCCTTTTGCGAATTAATTGACACGAATTGATGGGTCTCAATGTCAAAAGACCAACAACTATAGCAGCACAACAGCTCGGCAAACAGTCAAAAAGTTGCTCAACTTCACCTGCAATTTGACAGCAGACATTGCGTATACGTTATGTTCGCCATTGCCATCGCCATGGCATGCCCTGTCTTTGGCTAGACACTTTTAACAGGACTCAGTTTAATTGGCGTAATTTTGTCATCGATTTAATTAAATGCCCATAGCTTATATACACTCTCCACTTTCTCTGCACTCTCTCTGCTTCTCTCTGCTTCTCTCTCTATTTCTCTCCACGCTCGTCCGTCTCGTTTGCCTTGCAGCGCCAACAACGGAAGTTGAAAGCTCTTTCAATTGACGAGCCACGACAAACGGCAGAGACTGGGGCATTGTGGGGGTTTTTGAGTGTTAAATGCGCCATGGCGGAACGACTCGAGGCGAGAAGTTTGTTTGCAAAGAACTCTTGTGGTTTCCATTGCCTGTTGTTAAACAATTGATTTCTCAATAAATCGTGCAATGCACTGTAGTACCTCTGCCTCTGCCTCCGCCCCCCTCCGCGACTCTATGGCTTGAGCAGCACCAAGACTCCATGAAGCAAAAACAATTAATTACAAATAGCATGTTGACTTGCAAACAAAAAGGGGTAGCTGCAGGCAGTAGTCTAGGGTCTGCAAGCTGCGCAGCCGGATTACACAAGCACCATGGGCAGCTCCAGCTGCCAAACTGGAGCAGTGCCCTCGAGGATCATTTAGCACTGATATCGAGAACTCAAAGTGGAAACTGTTTATTGCATGACTTCATTATTAACTGAGAGCGCCTCTTGTGAGGTGCATTGCACAAAGCATTTCCCTTTTGCAGGTGTAGAACAGTTGACAAAAGCTGCTTTAATCAGCTAAAGAAAACCCAAATAATTGTTAAAAAGACTATGAATTGAAAAAAGTTATTTGACTGCATTATGTATGTAGTTCACTTCATAAATCGGCAGTTAAAGTCGCTAAAAAGAAATGTAAATAGAACATTTCACAAATATTTTAGATTTTGTGAGCATAAGACAATTAAGATAAGCTATTTGAATCGGATAATGCTTATAGAGGGAAACCCAAAATAAATGTTAAATAGACCTTACGAAATAAGGAAAGGTTTTTTTTCTGTAATTTATTTAAGAGATTCCTTTATGTCGTTCATTCCATAATTTGTGTATCTTTTGCCAGCGTAAAACAATAGACAAATAGACATTGCTTTTATGGATATATTTTTCAAATATTTATTATTATTTGCAATATACAAACCTAGCTATTTCTGGCAACCTTTCAGCTCTTATCGGTATAAACCAGTTGATAAAAGCTGCTTGATTCAGATGAAGTTAGTGAAGCCAAACTTTAACTATATTAACTATATTTAACTATATTAAATAATAAATTTCACTTTACGTGATATTTGTTACAAACAGATTGAATACTTCAAAACATATCAGACATCTCTTTCTTAAGATGCGGTTCCACTGTTAATTGGTGACACTGTCGAAACGCAGTTTGAAACAAAAGTCTTATGGACTAGCCAAGTCAAGGCACGTTCGCAGCTGAGCTGACTGACTGTATGACTGACTGACTGAATGACTGTGTCCACAAATAGACAGAGCTCTGGCTAGACAATAAACAATTTCGAATCCTTTTAATGCCAATAATGATAAACAAATTCAGCAGCAGAGCTGAGCATGAAAGGCAAACAGAAGGAGCGGAAAGGGGAACGGGAACGGAAGCGAAACGATAGCAGCAGCCGAAACAGCATTGAGCAGGACTAAATGAACGAGTCGAGGGAAGTCGAGTCGAGTGTTTGAGTAACTGGCATTCTGTGCGAGATTGAAGTTGGGGCTGCAGATAAGGCTGAAGATGGGGCACTGCGTCTGCTTTCCGGCACAACAATGCACCAATATAACAAAAACGTCCTTCAAAGAGGAAATTGGGAGTTGGGCGTAGGGAGTTGGGAGTAGGGAGCTGGGAGTTGGGGCCTGTCGTCTCATCAACTTAATTTAATCAGACACTCTGTGTATACAAAAATGCAGTCAAAGCCAGCTCCAATACAGTGGCTGCCTGCCCCCAACCATGAAGGTCTAGGTCTATGCCTACGCCTGGACTCACAAAGGGAGGGAAGAGCAGCGTTTGGGAGGGGAAACTGCTGAATGGAAGGCACTGTTGATGGAGAACTGAGTGGCCATTGTTGTGCGCTCTATGTGTGTTTGAGTGTTACGAAACGATGATGCTTCTCGGTGCTCGTCAAGTATTCCAGCAATTTTCCAATTGAAATCATTAAACAATTTGCATTCCACTTGAAAATTGCGTTAAAATAACAACAGTTTACAGCGTACTCTGGCCAAAGCAGCAAAAACTCCACACAGAAAGTGTGCAGTCCGAAAACATGGCACTCCGTAGTACTCGGTACTCTGTACTCTGTTTGTCCCTGGCATTGGCCCTGGGACACGATTCACGATTCAGCGCAGCACAATGCGTAGCACATTTCAATTGCTCAAAAATGTGAAATGTAAAATGTTGTCGAAGTCTCTGTGCCTGCCCCTAGTGCTGTCCCTAGCCCTGCTCTATGCCACGACTTCGGTCAAAGCTTTTGTTGCACAAATTGAGAGCGGCGACGCTTTGAAGCAACAAAGTTTAATTACGGCCTGCACAATAAATACGGCAATCCCCAGTAAAACTGGGGGAGCTCCAAATATGTATACTTTGTATGGGAATATTGTGCAAATACTACAATGCAGGAGGTTGTGTATCTCTCTATCTCTATGTGTATTCAAAATTACATTTTGCATTTGTGATTTTCGCATGGCGAATTTAATTTCATTAGGCTCTGTTCAAGTTCATGATAAAAGTGAAAGCATTCATGTATAAACAACTTCAAAGGCCGCGAGCTAATTATAATTATTTGCATAAAAATAGATGTTTCTAATAAGCATCGCTGTATCAAGGTTGATAAATTAAAAAAGCAATACACACAATACAATTATGGAAAAGAAAATATAAACACGTGCTACGTAATTAAATTTGCAGTTTAAATTTAAGGAGAAAGTAGCAGAAATAATAATACATTTTTATTTAATTCTCTGCATTTATTTCAATATTTTTTGAAGCGAAATAACTTTTCCTGGTGACTTGCAAGTTAATTTACTCTACGCTGCGTCTTTGTATTTGCGCAATTACCTATGCTATTTGATTACATCTTGGCAATGCTTGACAAATCCCTTTTAATGGTTAAGCACACAAAAACAATGCGGCACATGCCTATTTAATTAATCAAAATCTACTAATAATTCCTGTATTTCCATCAATGTTATTGCTGCTCCGACTGCAGTCACAATCACAGTCCCAAACCCAATCCCTTTCGTTGTGCATTCGATGCATAACTAAGTCCTTTCAGTCTATTCAATAAAGCACTTTGGCCTAATAGGTGGAAGGAGTGCTCTGGTTGCATTTGCTATCGAACTGCTCCGCAATTCATCAACTGTCAAATCCCATTTAATTTTAGATTATAGCAAATAATTATAGAGCCAGCAGAGCCAGGCAACCAGACATTCATCCAGGTAGCGTCTATCAAGCACTTTACTCTCATGACAATAACAACAAGCCCAAGCCAAGCCCAGAACACTCAAAGCCACTTGTCTGAAACCCAAAGCAGCAGATAACGCCCCCAATATGGCGCCCAATATGGCCCCCAAAATGGCAGTCAAGGTTGCAATTGTTGCCAGCTTGAGTGTTGTGGGGCTAGAGTGTGCAATTTGGTGCGCTCTTGTGCATCTGCACAGTGGGTTCAATCGCATGAAATGTTTCTGAATTGCACTATTGCAACTTCAACTGTTTTGTGTCTGCTGCAGTTCCAATGTGCGGGGAGCTGTAAACAAAGCAAAGCTATTTTATGGGCCCATATTGCTGAGCTCAGCGAGTTTTAACTGAGGATGACTCTAAACTTGATTCTGAATCTGTTGCTGATGACAAACAAATAAAGTTTTGTCTAGCGATTGAAAATTGCTGTGGCTGCTAACAAAACACTTGCTCTGACTCTGGCTGAGGCATTTAGGGTTTGGGCAAGCCCAGAGAGTAGAGAATAGCCCAGACATACAGTCGGTATTCCTGGTTGGCTGCACGTCTACATTTATTTACATTTGAATTTTTGAACAAGTTGATGAAATTTGTGCACAGCGAGCAAACTATGTCTGGCTGGCAGGTACTACTGGTTGCTGCACAGAGAGAAAATTTGGGTTCTGGGATTAAATTCGAACAAACTCAATAAAAGAATTTTCAATCGGTGGCGCATTTTCTTTGCTCCAGCAGCGCTGCTAATCCCAGTGCAGTGTCTGCAGTCCTGGTGTTAAGACAGCAAATCACCGCCATCCCCAAAGTGCAGTGCCGGCGGATTGTGACGATCGCTGGCCCAACTCTTTCCGACCCAACTCTTGCTGATCTAACGCTTTCTGGCAGAACTTTCGATGGCCAAACTCAAAGAGTTGCTTTAGTGCTATACAAGTTTGCATAATCCCAATTTGACAAACTTTTTAATATACTTGACTGCATTCTTTTCCTCCCCAATGAGATATAAAGTTCGAAATGCATGGGATTAGTGATATATTCTCTTAGTGTAGTGGCTGATTCTTGGGGCAAGGGGAAGGCTTGTTTTGGAAACACACAAACCATCGATAAAGGTGGCGGAGTGCTTTTGTGGCGGCCCTTTGTATGCATATAATTAAAAATGCTACCAGACCCCATGGAGCTGCAAAGGTAAACAGAAAGTGGTGCAGCAGGAGGTGGGGGGCAGGGATGCGCTGAAGTGTGTTGATAACAAACAAAACCAAACCAACCAACAAACAAGCCAACGAAGGCTGCCTACCAGCCTGCCAGCAGTTTTTGCAAGTGCTTGCAAAAATTTGTTTGGCCATTAGAAATATTCATGGCTGAAAATTATTCAATTAAAGTTCAGTCCAGGGCAGAACAACAACAAAGAGGTCTACAAATGGCCTGGGGAAGAGGAAGAGGTAGGCAGACCTATAGTCAAACACAACAAATACATAATGAGCAGGCAGTCAGGCATCACACACACAAACACACACACACATATGCAGGATATCCGGAAATGCGCGCGAATGCTTCACAAAATTAACAGCAAATGGGCTTTAAATAGCAACAATGGGCCAAAATGCCGAAATGCCAAAATGCCAAAATGCCAGAACGCCGTCGTCATTGCCGCTCCATTGACCTACTGCACCGTATAGAATTCTACACACGCACGCACACAGACACACGGCTAGTGAAGATAGTAAATAGATAGTAGGCAATGCCACGCCCCCTTGAGCAGAGCGGAACTTGGGTTTACAGCGGACATGGAAATGCACCATAGCAGCTGAAAGGAAACCGTAACAGATTAAACTTGGCACTTGCAAAAGTTGGCATTGTGTTCCATAATGCCAAGTGGGCAGGGCTACGACGATTTGACAGGGGGAAGAGGAAATGGAGCACAATCCAAATGCTGTAGAGATTGTGCAAATATTGTGTGTACAAGGCATGTTCAGGCCTGCCAAGAAAATCATTTCAAAATAATATAAATAGAGCAAAAGATATTACTAAATATAATACACTGTAACGTTTGAAAAGAAATGCAACATTTGGTTTAAAAATCGTATTATAAGAAAACGGTTTTGTAAATTCATCTGACTGTTGAGAAAAAACGCTAGATCCGAAGCACCTTGTATGATTTATATATTTAAATATATATAAAATAAATTAATATATTTACAAAATATGTTATTACATAAAAGCTAACAGATTAATAACATCATAACATCATCATCAATAAGTACAAATACCGAAATATGTATGGGCGTACATGTAAAGTTCTTTTGATAATCAGCTTCCTGAAAGAGTATAGAATATATATGGATATAGCAAAAAACTTGATATAGTTATTTATTAATGAAGAGAAACATTCAAAATTAATTTTTTTAATTAAATTTATATAAATTGACTATATGTTGATATTTATTTGAATATACACACTCAACGATATTTTTGACTGCATACTAGTCCTATAATTCCTATTAAGTTAAACGATATAAATTAATTGTAAGTCATTATATTAATTTTCACAATTGAATTATAAATATAAACCATAATTGATAGTTTAATTTCTGATCTCAAGGATTACACCGAATTCAAAACATATATTTTTTCAGCAATTCTTAACCATTTGAAGCACGTTGAAGTGCCGCAACCGTTAGAGTTTATGCAGCATTCGGAGCTGAAATTTATATTCAATTTACTCGCAGCATGGCTAAATTAAGCGCATTTTATTTAATACAATATGGATGTACTATAGTGTATAACAATACTGGAGTGTATGAAGTGCAAACAAAGGCAGTTTGCATGCGGGAAGAGTATAAAAGTTAATATAACGCACGTTGAGTGGTTATGGCTGATGGCTGGTGGCTGATGGTCTCTGGCATTAGTAATCATATTTTGCCGAGCAATTGCAAATACCCAGCACACATACCAATGCAAACGAACACACGATATGAGAAGTTCTTAGATTTATATATGCATAAATGTTAGTATATATGTTACACGCCGGCAAACAATAAGAAGTCAGACAGTGCCAAAGAGCAACAGGGGGAGGGGGATTGGGAGTTGGAGTTGGAATGGGCGGGGCTTGTCTAGGCTGAGGCGGGGAGGTATGTGCTCCGCATATACTCATCTCTGGCTCTCTGCTACTGTATATGCATATATTAGTTATTAATGCGTACGTGGAACGCATATTGAGAAATGCCGCAGAACGCAGCCACCCAATTTGCCAGTATCTAGACTATATATATATATATATCTATATCTATGTTTGTATGTCTGTTTGCGTGGCAGATTTATGTGGTTTTTGCAGCAAAGAATGCATAATGTTTGCTTCAGCTATATTTGAAATATGCCAGCTACGAGATTTGTGGCGCGACGACGACGTTGGACTTGGACTTGGACCCCATTAAAGATTCATTCATTTGCACCACACACTTCGGATGCCATGGAGGAGCTCCAGCTTCAGCTTCAGCACGCAGTCTGTTGCGGTTGCATTTCTCTTTCGAAAGGGGTCGACATGATGCGATTAAATGTGTAAACTTTCTCCACGGATGTGGTTAGCATAGGGTCGGAATTACGCCATTTTCTTTCCTTCACTTCCGCTGTTGCCACTGCTGACTTTAAGATTTTATTTAATATTGAGAGATTTTCCAGCAACTAATAGCAGTTGCAGAATAGAGAGCAGGAGCATTGATTGATGGTTTTTAATTTGAAAAGTTTCCTTACGTTTGCACTGTGTAGTGTGCATGATAGATGGATGGTCTTTTCACACTTTCGCATTGTTAGCGTGAAGTGTCCTGAATTTAAATACAGTTTGCCATTTACCATCGCAAATAGCTGAAAAACATAAACTGCCAGGGCTTAGTACTGACTCTCTACTTCTGTTATCGATTTGAATTTCTTGTCGACATTCAATCGGCGCTACATTTTGATTAAAACCACCCCTTTGGGCTATTTCTGGCTGCTCATTTATTGAATTTACAACTTTCATATGCCCATCAATCATTTCTCCAGCCCGAAAAGTTTCAGCCACAAATGCCTGGAGTGCATAATGTAAATCAAAAGCCTCACCACTTATTAGTTTTCCATATAATTTACAAAAACTTCAACTTTCTTCCAATTATGAAAACTAGAATAAAAATGCAAATTCTCAAGCAACTCGTGTCCGCCGGCTAACAGAAAAAAAAAACTAAATTTGGAAGAACGAAAAGCGGAAAAAAATAAAATAAAATCATATAAAAAGTGCAAAAACTTTACATTCAAGAGCCGAAAGCCCGGCACACTTCAACTTCAACTCGAACCCAATGACTGGCCAGATAAGCCTAACAAATTTTTAAAAATAAATTACAGACTAGAGCAAACAAATTTGCATACACAAGGAGAGGCAGTGGGGGGCGGAGGGCGTGTTAGAGCCAGACAAAAAGGTTTTTGCTTCTTTTTTCACACCACAAAACAAATCAAGCAAATTTTTGAGAGGTTTTGCCTACCACTCTCCACCAACTCCCGCCCCACGATAGAGAAATGAGTTATTGCCTATGTCGAGGGACGGGGAAAGTCCAGGCATAATGTAAAGAGCCTAGGAAAAAAACCTTCGTCTAAAGGTCGCAACACTTTTGATTATATCAAGGCGAAGGCAAAGGGCTCAGTTAGTCCAGACGATAGCAGCACAAAAAAAAAAAAAAAAAAATACCTAAGAAACAAAATACACGAAAAATAAAATAAAAATTTTTCTAGCTAGTGTACACTTAATAAAGTGGCCTGAAGTTGGGGCAGGATTTGGGGGCTGAGGGGCTGGTATTTTTGGGGTCGTGGCCCAAGAAATGTGCTCTGGCACAAACTTTATTAAAACTCTTGAATTAAATGAATTAGTCAACCATATAGCCTGGCTTGGATGCTGTCCAGCAAGGGAGGGGGAAAAGTCGCTTAACCCGCCTCGAAACCGTCCCTATGGCTGGGCTGGCGTTTGTTTTCGGAGTTCTCTCTCGGCTCTCTGCTTCATCTTGGTCTTTATCTATTTCTTCTTCAGTGCGGCTTGAAAAACAATTTTCGTAAGCAAAAGTGTAATGAGCGTAGAAATGAACTTTGGACTCCGTTTCGAGGGGCGTGGGGGCGTGCCAGAAGCAGCAAATTAAATGAAATCCTTGTGCCCAGCGCTTATTCTTGGCCGCCGAAAAAGGAAGCATTAAAATATCAGTGCAAAAGAGGGAAAAGGGCTAAACGACTAAAACTTTTACCAAAAGTATGGCGCACCAGCAACAAAAAAAAATATAGGGACGGGGCAGTTCAGTGGGACGGAGGCTACAGTCGGACGTAACCGACCGTAGGAGACCCTTTACTTTGAGTATATGTACATACAAACACAATGAGACGCACACACACTAAGCTACCCGCGTATGCAAGGCACACCACCCCCCCTCTGCCTAGTGCGGCAAATTGTCTGTGGCATATGTTCGCTGTTTCTTATCCGATCGAAACAAAATTCACAGCGTCGATAGATAATGTCATAAACTAGTTAAATACCAAATTACAAATCAATAGCTTTAAAACTGTGGCTACAGCAGCTTTTTGCGGTTTGCGGGGGAAGGGGGGGAGGTATCCAAAATCTAAAACAAACTCGTTCTGCTTACTGAATAGGAGAACCTGAATCCCGAATATGGTGTCTCTAGCTCTTATAGTTGCTGAGATCTAGGTGTTCATACAGACAGACAGACGGACAGACGGACAGACGGACAGACGGACAGACAGACAGACGGACAGACGGACAGACGGACAGACGGACATGGCTATATCGACTCGGCTTGTCGTCCTGATCAAGAATATATATACTTTGTGGGGTCTGCCACGCCTCCTTCTGGGTGTTACACACATTTCCTCTTTGCACTAAACTAATAGACCCTTTTTACTTTTTTAAAGTAAAGGGTCTAAAAAGAAAAAAATTAAAATTATAAAGTAGCAAAATACCCAAAAACCCTGCAACCAAATCTAACCAAAGCGAACCAAACCGAACCAAACCTCTTCAACTAAACCAGAAGCAAAGCCGAGTCAAAAGTTTTGTGCCTTTTTGTAACTGATTTGTACAGTTTTCCCAGTAAATTTTTCTTATGATTTCCTTTTTAATTTAATCCAAAAGACATTGCTAAATTGCTGTTAAAATGTAAAGAGCACGAAAGGGAGACGGAGAGGCCAAGAAAAGGCAAAAAATAATAATAAAATTCCTGAGCTTGGGATGACCACTAGACAAACACCAGTTAACAAGTTCGGGTAACAGCAGAAATAATATTAGGAATTTCAATAAAAATGCAGTGCATAAAACTCAAATATTTGGATTATTTTAATTTATTGCATGCTAAGATTTAATTATGTTCTTTGTCGATGCTGTCCGGTCTGTTATGCATGTAGCTCTGTGTAATTACGCGAATACCTTCATTTTTTAGGAAACGCTTCGGGGAATGGCTGAAGCGGTTGACAACTGTTGGGCAGTTGTGTCCTCTGCATAGTTTCCCAAAGCAGCGGGAGGGGAGGGGAAACAACAACTGGCAGCAGCTTCAAGCAACAACGGAAAATTGAAACTTGATTATGTGCAGAAAGGCAGAAAAAGTTGCAATGCTGCTCGGTAGCTCCTTTTTGGTCTGACTGTTGGCCTGGGGTTTTAGTGCGTTGTCAGGCGTAGAAATTTATGCTCTTTGCCAAAAAGTTTTGCAGCCCTCGAATTCTGTCTGTATTTCGTCTGTCTTGAAACTATTTGCTGGTCTGGTCTGGTCTGGTCTGGTCTAGGCATTAAAAGCAACTTCCTTCTGTATGTGTATATTTTGTACATCTTTTCGGCATCATAAAAGTTTATAGTTTATGTTTAACTTCTTTTTTACAATGTTTGCCAAATGAAATACTACTACTAGTAGTAGAATGAGCACAGCAATAACAATAATACCGCCACAGCATAGTTCGTCCAACTGCAATTGAATACTTTATATGTATTCACATTACTTATTCATGCTCAATGCATGCGCAATTAAAATTTGTGAATTAGTCACAAAATCGATTTGCGACTGAGCAAAGTGCAGAAGCTGCTCCCCTCTCCTGCTGTATTTTCCCTGCCATCAGCCATAACACTTCCTTGTGTATAACTTTTTATACACACTTCGTGTTGCCATATCAAATGCATTGGACTCAAAACTTTTGCTGCTGGGGTTATATTTTCATGGCACTTGTGCACACAGTTAGTTCATCAGGGGGAAAGTCTTGCAGCCAAGATTGAGCAAGTTGCGCAACAATCTGATTCCGTAAATAGAATTTATGCCTTTGATAGCTGGTTAGCTTAGGTAAATCATGATTTTATTTGCTCAATTTCTCACCCTTTGACTCAGTTATAAAGCTTATGGTCTACTAAGCAGAAAGCGTCCGAATGATCCGTTTTTAGCTGACTTCCGCACCCGAAGCGAATGCAAAGTTTATTTAACTGACCAACGTCCAATACGTCAATTTATAGTCATTCAAAATGACACAAAATGAGCTCCCGTTTTATGCTCTTGGAATTCGGCAATTTCTTGCTAAGATCGATTATGGGAAAGCCTCTGGCTCCTGTCTGTATACAGATCGAGACGAAATGAGGGCGTAATAAAAGAGAAGAGAGGGGATAAATTAAAAACAAACCCAAAGATAGATATATCAAATAGCGCTGATGAACTCACGTGCCATAACTTCGCTGCCTCCGCCACAAAAAAAGTGAAAAATGAGTTGCGGGAAGCGTAAAACTTTTGCATAATAGACTCAGCTCAGCGAGTTTAAAGTTCAAAGCTTTGTAGGTTATGCAAATTAGAAATTAATATTACGCCCAGCACACACGTACACACGTACACACACGCAGTACGCAGAGCAGGAGACTGGGGGGGGGGGGGCTTTACACTCTAATACCAATACACACATAAATTAGGCTCCGTTTCAACGTTTTTATCAACGCGTGTTGCGAAACGGGGTAACAGAGCGAGACGAGACGAGGAGAGCCGGTGAGGGGCGACGGCACTCAATGCCACAAAATTATGATAAATGATTTGGAAATGCGCACAAGCAGGCAACAGACCGACCATCGACAACAACAACAACAACAACAATAGCAAATCACAGCAACAACAACCAGCTGAAGAGGAACTGCAGGAGCAGGAAGAGCAAGAGGAACCGAACTCGAACCGCAACGCAGAACCGAACACATCCTTTTCCTGTGCTGTTACTGCTGCTACAGTTGCTGTAACTGCCTCTGTTACTGTTGTTGCTGCTGCTGTTGCTGTTACTGTTGGTGTTACTGTTGTTGCTGTAACAGTCGCTGTTATTGCTACTGTTGCAGTTTTGTTGGTGTTACTCTCAAGCTGGCTGGCGAAAAACTTTTCGAGTTGAAGGAAATGTAATTTTGCTACTTCTATTAAGTTTTTCTTTTTTTGTGTATACCCTCTGCAGCTTTTGGAAAATATGGGGTATTAAACTATTCAACAGCTAAAGCCGGTTTAAGAAAAAGTATATTCAAGGTAACTCATTTCAGACTGCAGAAATTACTTAATTTTTTGACTAAATATATTTCGTAAATTTGATTAAGCTTTGATAAAATTATTTATGTACTTTTACTACTGATGATTTATTGATAATTAATTAATTAAAGTATTATTTCTTCTTAATTGTTGTTCTTAAAGAATGTGAAGCATTTAAAGGAACATATATTCGATAAGCATTACATTTGTTTTGTATTTTGTTTTGAATAACATTGAATTATTTGACAATTAAAGCGAAACATTACATAAAAGTAAATTGACACTGTTTAAATTTATTGTAATATTTATTTATTTATTTTATTTCTCTCTTTTATATCAGGTTTCCATTTATATTATTTTTTAAGAAGGTATCATCATAAGTAGTATAAAAGCCAGTGAGAGATGGATTAGAATATATAGCATACATTTCAGCATAAATATTTAAAACAGTAAATGTTGATTATACGAACAGTTCTTAAAAAAGCAACATTTGAATATATTTGGGGGTACAAATTAGTTAATAAATTATTACTCATTATAAAACGATTAAATTCTGATATGCTTACCAACCGTCGATCAGTTCATAAACAGCGTATCTTTCTCTCCAGCTTTTCATAATCCAACTTATTTTTGGTTTTTTGCACCCTGTGACAGCATCGAGGAAGTCGCCTGCCTAAAATCACTGAACTAAAACGTTCAGAGGGTGCTGCCCCGAAAACTATTCCAACTACAAGTTGCATGCTGTGTGCACAATAATATAAAATGCTCCACAGCGGCAACTACAAGTAGCTGCAAAAAGAAATACGGAAGAATAAAATATTAAAAAATACGACAAGAAAAGATAGAGCTGGCACCGCTGAGGCAAAATTCGTATGCTTATGCTTGAATACAGGAAGCGTACATCATAAAATATTGATATTTTGGGGCTTTGATTTTTCAGCGCGCTGCTTAAGTAATGGCAGAGCCAAGCACTAGAGGATGACACTCCCAGTCTGTGTCTGAACTGTCTCGGTTTGTCTGCATGTCGTCTCCAGTGTTTGGGTCTTGGTGTGGGTCTTGGCCTGTGTCTGATCTGGTTGGTGTATAGCACAAGCGACGACAATTCTGATTTTTACCAGCCGTTTTGCAGTTGTTATTCTGCTGGTTTATTTTTTTGTACTAAACCTAAACCGTAACCTCGACTTCAACCTCAACCTGAACGACAAACGCCAAAGAGCGCAACAATCCACGAATTTAGTTTCCTTTTGGGGTTTTTGCCCAGGCGATGCCACTAAAAAGCCAACTGTGTATGGTAGACAAAGAGCGAGATTTTGAGCAGGAGCTTGGAAATGATTCAGGAATACTTAGGCAACCTCTGCTTAGTTACAGCCTGGACAGACAACGACCAGACAGACAGACAGACACTGCAAGAATGAGCAAAACAAAGAGTGTGGAGACTGGGAGAAACAGATGAGACAGATGCGACCACAGCCAGAGCACTCGATTGCCATAGACTACAGACAACAGACAACAGACAACAGACTAGAGACTACAGACTGGTACACAGTCGCTCAACTGGGACCGAACTTTGGCTAATATCAAATGCACCAAAACACAAACGGAGGTCAAGGAACTGGCTAAGGAATTTAAAAAGAATTAAGCAAAATAAAGTTACATTGCTGGTATCAATAATAAACTCTGCTTGCCATAGACTGACGCTTCTGCGTATTTTTCAAGTGCCTGAAAAACTGCATACACATATAAACAATAGTTAATTAAAATTAATTAGCGTAATAATGACTGCGGTTGTTATTTAATTTTGCACTAATTGAACAATCCAATCGAATCGCATTACAATCCTTCAATTATGAATTTCACAATTTTGCATATTGTGGATTACTCGACCGAAATTTGAATTCCCATTAAATCTGTTGAAATTTATATATGCCGATCAAATAGATTCATGTTTATGGGCAAGCAAATGAAGTGCCATATCAGTAGGGAAAATCAATTGACAAAAGCAGCCAGAACAGCTCAGACTCCCCCCAAGAGTGTGTATTTATGTGTGTTGCGGCTATCAAGAACATTTAATCAAAACCCATATAGCCGAAACTTCTGGCCAAATGCAAGAGCAGCTTTTCCCCATACTCGAATATGTATACGTAAGTGTATGCTGGAAATCAGCTCATTTCGACAACATTTCCGGCAACTAAACCATGTTAGGAATGAAAAATGAACTTGGCAACGCTGCAAAGGAACATCGGCAGGATGTGCGAGGAGATTTGTGGGTGGAGAGATAATACCACGGACAGACGTGGCTTATAGAGAGAGAATGGTAGTTGTTGGGCAAGGCCAGAGTAAAATCTATAATATGACATAAAAATGAAAAGCAAATGACAAGGGTTCGTAGACTCAGCCTCCGGGACTGCGGTTGGATATGTCTGGAGATATGCCAACTATTACAAATTGATTCTCCACACATTCATACACAAGTTGATTTGCTTGTTGTTGTGGTTGGGCTGTCTCTCATTTAAAATGCGTAGCTCGCAACTGCTTTAAAATCAACCGAAATAAAAGCGAGCACAACCCACAGTTCCGCTGGGTTAATGTTCAAATTTTTCTCTTTCTCTTTCTGCTTTTTGAACCCTGTACTTAAAAAATTCACAAATAGGTCTGATAAGTTAGTGCAAATGAAAAATTCGTGTAACAGGTATATACATATACTCATCATGAACAGCTGAACAGCTTTTTTCGTCTGTCTGTCCTAGATCTCACAAACTATAAGAGATAGACACACCATTTTTGGTATGTACGCTTATCAAGTTTGTTTTAAATTTCTGATTACAATTATAATGCTACAGACTAGTAGTTTAGTATTGAATCTGATAAGAAACAGTTAAGATATGCATCAGTTAATTTTCTCGACTGTGTACAGGGTCTGCTTCTGTCGGTTACCTCCGACTATAGCATTTCGCCCGACAAATCTGATCGGTGCTTACTGGTTATTTTTTGTTTTTTTATTAGCTGCTGTCAAAGGTTTTCTACATTTTATTGTTGGCCATAAAGTCGCAACAAGCAGCACAACAACGGCAACAACCAGTCTCAATTAAAGACGTCTCGGGGGCCTACTAACGAAAATTGACTGAATGGCGAACAGCAGCAACAACAGCAGCAGCAGCAGCATCAACAGCATCAAGTGTGTCCTGAGTGGCAGTTGCCTTCTGGTGTGCCCTTCTGCTGTGCTCTGTTCGCTTTGTACTCTTCTGCAACAACAAGTGACAAGCTGTAAAAATTACTACAGCAACTGCAATAACCGAAATGTGTAGCACAGTGTAGCAGCGTCTACTACACAGCACTAGATGCCAACTGGTAGGTGTTGCCGTAGGGCCAACGATTTGCAGACCTGAACGTGACTCACTTTGCTAACTGGTGCGCAACCAGCAAAAGGGGAGAGCAGCAGCATAAGCTGGGGGCACAGGGAACAGCAATGGGGAACTGGGAACGGGAACTGGGAACGGGAGCTGGGAACACTCTGCGCCACGTTTGTCGCCTTGAAGACAGTTACAAAAAACAATGAAAACTTTTATAGTACGGCGACTAGGAGCTTTAATGTTTTTATTTTTATTTTTACTCTCAATTTTATTGTGAGCATTATACATTTGTCAGCAAGTATTTTGCCAAGATGCCAGCACTATTTTATACTGATTGAAGCAGAATTTCCAATGGTCTGCCATTAACAAGCTTTTGGGTACTTAATTTTCATATGCCAACAATTATAAAAAGTCTCTAACGTCTAACCGAAACTGTTGGCAAAGTGCATTTAAGCTTCGGCATTCAATTTGGCAAACTTTTTCAGCTGGTTTCGGTTGCTTGTTCGGTATAAAATATGCAGTAACAGCAGTCGAAACAAATGTACAATTTGTTTCTGTCCGTCTGCTGGTTGCTCTTGTTGCTCGTGTTGTTTCAAACTCTAATTAACCACATCAAGAAATCTATGGAAAATTTGCGTGGCGGAGGCTGGGACTTGTAGGTAACTGGGTTTGTCTCTGATATAAATGCTTCGAGTACGTGTTTAATATTCGAGACAGATAGCAGTCGAGCAAAGCGAAATTGTCTTCTGAACACGTGTCAGCGCCCTCCGATAAATGCAGAGGCAATGCTAATTTTAATTCAACTTAATGAGCGCAACAACAACAACAGCAACCAGAGCTTAACGGAACATTTCATTGGAAATCGCTTTGCATTTTCCCACTTATTGTTGGAGTTTTCAGTTTGCCAAACGATTGCAAATCAATAAAATCGAAATTGTAACAAGAAAATTGTTAGATAAGCGTCAGCAAATGGCATTTATGGAAATTTCCAAAATAATACAAAAATATTTGTAATACCACATTTGGTTTTCTCAATTTTCTGTAGCATACTTTTGGACTGGGGCGTTAAAGATATCCTTGGAATGCTTTAAGCATATTTGACGTAATTGATGCGAGCTGCTAAATAAAAACTAATGGCATGGTTCGTGAACTTTACAATTACAACCCGAAAAATTCAATAAAAATGTAAATGCCCATAAATAAGTTACACCTAAAGCACACAGAGCACAGAGAGATACGTATAGCAGTTTTTGGATATTTGTGTGGCAATTTTATTAAAAGCTTCCTGCAGCATTTAAAATGTGCAATGCAAAAAGCGTTTGGCAAACGTGCTTCAAAGCCAAAATCGGCTCGGTTCGGCTCGGCAGTTTATTTAAATTTATTTTTATATTCAGTTTTTTCGTTGTTGTTTATTTGTACTTTAATTATGCAGAGCGTTATCCTGTATTGAAATGCGCTCACCCGAATGCTTTAAACAAATTAAAGCACATACGCTCATAAATACTTAAAAGGGTAACCAACACTCCATTAGAAATTATATAAGCATATTGGCAGGACCCAGTGAAAGCTTCTAAATAACATTTACCCATACAGTTTAAACACATGGAACCCAAAACTAATCAAATAGCAAAATGCCCTGCATATCGTTTACGGTATTATGGTCATAACCTTTTGTGCCATAATATCTAACATTGCCATAATAATATTCAAATGCCCAAACGTTCAAACAGAACGAAGCAAACTGGGACACACTGGGCGTATGCGCAATGCCATCGATATATCCAACGTTCTTGAGGACATTTGTTCTAAGCTTTTTTTGGCCAAGCAGCTCTTGAACATTTATTACGGATACAAAAAGAGTGAGAGCCACGTTGTTCAATTACCGCCAAGAATAATGTTGGGGATGGTTGAAAGGAAAACCCCTAATACGAAATACGAAATACCAATCGAAAATGAAATGTAAAAAAGCGAGGCAACAACAACAACAACACGAGTGAAAGTAAATGATCTTCGATGGTTTCGATGGTTTTCCTTCTGTTGTTGTTCCGATAGAGGAAAAAAATTCCATCGAGGCGAAAGAAAAGCGCAAACCTTTTGCCCTGAAACAAAACTTATTTTCTTCTTGTTTTTCTTTGACCCACTCCGTCAACTGGACTGCCTGCCGACTGTCCCTTTGTGCCTGCCCCGCTCCGCTCCTGCTCCTGCTCCAGCTCTAGCTCCTGTCCTAGCTCTTTAGCAAATGCTTTGCATAATTCTTGGCATGCAAATTTTTCAATTGAACACAAAAGAAATAAAGCAAAACGCCCACAGAGCCACACGATGCGCGAGAGTCAGTTGCCCAGGAAATGGTAGGAAAAGTGTCGAAGCTGTTGCCACGTTGCCCCAACCCCAACCTCTCCCCTCCCTCTCTGCCATCACATAGAGCAAGCCCGCCACGTCTCACAAAATACTCGGAAACTTTGTTCAATATTTTTGCATGCCTGCGCCGCCCAATTTCTGCTTTTTTTCCTGCCACTTCGCATACTCTAAGATTTAGAGAGTGTCTTACTATAGAGAGGGTTAGATTAGCTTTTTACAAGTAAGGCAATATTATTGGCTGGCGAAAAGACTTCTAAAAATGTTTAAATTATTTTTGTCGCAGAAATTATTTATAATTAACTATATATCATTTAGGTTATTGATTAATTGAGGCAAAAATATTTCTTTTAAAAAGCTTTAAGAATATCGAATCTTTAAAACTAAAAACTTCATTATTTTCCAATGAACTTTAAATGAAATATAAATGGCTTTTAATTTTTACTTGTACCAAATGCTGGAACTTTTAAATTTTATTTCATTATATTTTCTTGTCTTTTTATGATCAGAATTTTCAAATTTAATTACATTCTAACTTAACTTTACACTTTTTTTTATTAGATTTTTAGTTTTATTGTTGAATGCAATTATTTGACATTATATATTATAAACCTACAAATAGAGGGCAAATAAAACATTTAAGACTTTGCTTTTAAATGCTTTTTTTCTAAATGTACAATAAATAACAAAGTTTGCTTATCAAGCGTATAGCCTATTCGTTATGCATAATAGTCCGTTTCAATTTCTTGAACAATTTTTTTGTCTTTTACATTTTGCACTTCTTTGAGTGCAAAGTGGAGAAGAAACAAATTTTTTAGAGGGGATGTTATTGGGGTCTGATGGCTGTTTTGGATGTAGGGTGTAGGGCACCTCGACGACGTTTGGGTTCGTGCGGCGTAATATTATTATTTGATAAAGATGCTAAAAGTAACGAAAACACATTTTCTCAGTTAAAAGGGGTCGTTAGGGAATGAAATATGCGCACGTACGCACAGGGGCTGCTGTTCCCAAGCATGAGAGGGGGGACAGCATGGGAGGGCGCTTCCCCTCCCCACACAGGAGCTAGCGGCATACAACTGCATGTATGGCTTGCCGTGTTGAGGGGGCGTGGCTTTGCACAGCATGCGGGTTTATAGTCGATTTTTATCACAGCATTTGAATTATTATTTCAGGAAGCGCGCTATTTGCGCATCGCGCTTTTTGCGGATACAAAAAATATACGCTTTTTTGTGTGGTGTTTTTGTTGGTTTTTTTTTTTGTTTTTTTTTTTTGTATTATTTGTTGTTTCACTCGCTGGCAGCTTGCCTTTTATGTATTTGCATATGAATGCCGACTCAACGGCAGCGCTGGTTATATTTGTAGGCTGCTTTTGAGGCATCAGAGCTGCCACTATGTGCTACGTGTTGAAAATCAGATTTAATGCTAAAATATTAAACGTGCACTTGCTGACAATGCGACAGACGGATGCAGATTGGGCCCAGACATATCCCACAGGGATGGTCAACGGCTGCGCTAAAAGCGGTTGGCTTTAAAGCGAGACATGCGGTCTAAATAATAAATACTTGGAAAATCGGGAATGGATTTCGGATTCAACAGCAAAGCTTTAGAGTTGAATAAAAAATTTCAGTGAATTAATTGCTATTGTATAAGTTACAATTATCTATAAGGTATAATTTTATTAAATTAGATAATATGTACAACTTTTAATTTAAAGTAAAGCGTATAAAATAATAAATAGATATTTGCAGTACCAAGTAGTTAAATTCGACTGAAATTGCATAAACTAATTAAGATCATAGTTGCTTTTGAGCAGACCAGATTTCTGTTTTAAAGAGTTTCAAAATCATGAGAATAAATTAAGCACAGCTTTAGAGGTGTTACCTTCAATTAAATAATTTGCATTATGTTATTAATTTAATCACATAAATTTACTATGCAATTTAAATTATATTTCTTTAACTTTGTATTTAATTTTGCAGGAATAAATATCCTCGATTAAAGCTGTCCTTGGCAGCTCTGATTTCTACTTTATGTTTTGACAAATTAATAAAGAGTGTATGGAGTAAACCCCAGGCAAAATAACTCCATGCGCTGCGATAAGTAAAGGGGAAATACCTTATCGAGTTTGGAAAGTGAGAAGAGAGCAGTCATTGTGTGAATCTGGGGTCGCATCAAAAGGCATAACTGTTATTGTAAGAGATTTCATGTAAATATTGCATGTAAACGTCGTAAATAAGGCGCTTTTAGTGGCGCTGCTGAGCCCCAGACTTGCTCTGGACTGTAATACAATTGAAGGGAGGCCTGGAGGGGGAAAGCGGCTGCCATAGCAAGGTTTATTGTTTACCGAATACAGAGTGAAAGAAGGCAGAGGGGAGCAAGCAAGGGAGTGGAAACTGGCGAGTCTGTACGCCCTGTGTGAAGGTAAATAAAAATATTTTGTGCGTGAGTGCGGTTTTTAAGCTGCGTGAAATTTTTCGCCCCTTTTTATACCCTGTACTCATGAAACGGGTGAAAACAGGGTAAATAACTTTGAGAGAATATAGGTAACAGGCAAAAGAAGGCATGGCAGAGCCCACAAGACGACGAGTTGAATCGATCGAACAAGAGCGTCAATTTTTGATATATAAGTATTTGCATCTTCGATGCCATATCTCTACTGCTGACAATAAACATAAATAGAATAAAATGTTCTATTTAAAAAAAAACAAATTCATTTACATAAATACTTTCTTTAATTGTTGGTTGAGATCGTTAATATCAAACATTTTTGTTAATTTCATTTTGGACATGTTTGGAATAATCCTGGATGTGGCCAATGCGAAGCGTGCGTATGATGAAGGCAAGGTATCCGCTACGAAGCTGTTGGCTAGCAGCCTCCTCGTGTCGATCCCCTTTGCTCTGGGAATATTCGTTATATGCCGGATGATGAAGCAGGTCTGAAGAGTTATGTTCTTTTTTTCGTTATCAAGTTATTTAAAAAAATATTATAATCGTTAAATTTTATTATCGCCAGTTGGCATTGTTGTACACAACACAAATGTTGATCAACTAATGATTCTGGCTGAAATGAAATAGTTCAACTCAAATTTTATGTTGAAGTTTAAATCAAGGGGCTCTGTTTCATTTATTAAATCAATAGTTTTAAATCTGAAGCAGATAAACTCTGTAGTTTATCCACCAAAACTATGTACTCAAAAAAGTGATAAATTATTTTATTACCTACAATAATTAAATAGTAAATTTCTTTGTTTCATGGTATATATTTTCAGTTGTTTTTTCGATATATCCGATATTTTTATTTTGTTAATTTCATTTGTTTATATTTTTCTAAGTTTGGAATCCGTATATGCATCTTAATATCCCAGTTTGTGTACAGTGTAAATTTTATTGGGAATCGGCCCGATATTTAAATAGATATGGCAACAATAATAAAAGATAAACAACAAAAAGGTATATGTGTATGTATCATTCAAACATTTGAACAGGACAATAAATATAAAAATTGTATTATTCAATTATATTAAAAATCTAGGCTACAGGGTATTGTGCAGTCGGTCGTGTTCGACTGATCTGCTGCGCCCATTCTGGTTAACGTTAACTGAGGCTGTAGCTGTTGCTGTTATTGTTATTGTTGCTGCTGTTGCTGTTGCCGTGGTATGGAAATTTCAGCAGCTTTTTTATATGCATTGTCTGGGCCGCTTTATGTTTTGTTAGCAATGCCTACGGCAAATTGACTTTTAAGGCATGCTCTTGCCACTCGGTCTTTGTCAAAATCTATCGTTGGCATCGCCTTGGGCTCTCTCTGTCTGCCTGGCTGTGTCTGTGGCATTGATTGAAGTTTATTTAAAATGTATGTTTATAAATGTCAAAATGACAATTATTCCAGTCATGTTTTGAAGTCACTAAACGAATTGTTTGCTTTTTACATTTCATTTTTTGCAAACAGCCAAATGCAAATTCTCCAACAAACACACGCTCTTCATGTGCATATGTACATGGATAGCATCTAAAGTTAAATACGCTTTGCAGCTATTTCGTTGGGGTTAGAGCCATTAGAACAAATTGGTCTAGACATTTGCTAATTTTCCAAATTATTCTGCATATTTCTCCGAACGCTTACATATAGATAAATACCATATCTGCTTTTAAATGGTCAGCTTTAATAATGCTCATATTGCAGCTTATTTGTTGGCATTTGCAGGAGTGAAAACTTTTAATTTCACAGCTCGTTGCATACTTTCCAGCATACTTGAATCAATTATAATTGTTAGGAATTCATTTTGAAACTTTTGGCTAATTCAGCTATGTACAGATTGTGTGTTAATTAACTGTGCACTTAATTTATTGGCGTTTTAATGAACAATGAAAATGACATACAGCAAAATAGCCTACAAAATTTATCACAATCTATTCAGATTAGAATATATTATATATTATTATTATTATATTATATATATTAGCACAACACAATTACTATAAATGTATTAATTCTCTAAGTGATTAAAAATTCTTTAAGAACTTTAAAATCACAATTATTTTATTGAATGCGATTTCGCTTTGAAAGACAATTTTCTATTGTAGAAAAATTGCCTAAATTCGAATTGCTACTTGACTGCATAGCAATATGGCCTTGCCAATTGCCAATAAAATTTCAACTTTTAACTTTTTAATTGCATTTTTTACCAATATTTTCTTACTTTGCCACCAGATATAGACGAAGCGAAGCGCTGCGCATCAAAAGAACAGAAACCCAACCAAGCGCAACATATTGAAAATACAATAAACAAATGTTAATTTAATCAAAATAGGGTGAAGGAGCGGAAGCGAAATAGAAAAGAGCATAGCAAAAAGCGCATAAACAAATAAACAATAATTGAAATGAAGCATTTGCTGAATATTTTCTAAAGAGATTTCCACGATAATATTTTAAGGGGTAGTGATTTATATAAAAGCATAAATGCATATTTAAAAAATATTTGTTTGCCTTCTTTAATGGTACGCAAAAGCGCGGGCATGGGCTTGGGGCATAATACAAATTCATGAGTTTGAAATGAAATATTAAAATGTATTTTTGAAAGTACTCGTTGAGGCACTCAGTCAATTCGTGTACATTTTCGACAGATATTTCAGTTGTTTCCGTTTCCGCAGACGTTGACAGCCCAACAGCCAAATAATTATGAGTGACAAAAGTTACACAAATAATAAAAAGCAAAGAAAATAAGCAAACGGCAGCAAAAGTTTAAGGAAAGTTGATGAAGACACGGAAAATACCCTGAGAAATAAAACAAAATGTACAGCAGGGAAATATTTCATCATTATTTTATCATTAAAAAATAATAATTTCGTTTTTTAAATAAAAAACAATAGGTGGTTTATTATATTTATATTTAAATAATAAATTAAAATTTATCTGAATTAAATAAAGTTTTAAATAATGAATTCTCAATATTTAGCTATTATAGTATATTGGGGAATATTGTTTTCGATATTATTATAAAACGTATGCTCTTATTTGGGGACAAAATGTATTTAAATTATATGAAAAATAATAAATAATGAATAATGAATTTTAGAGAAAACCCGTAAGTCTTTCCATATACTTCTCTGACTTATAGAGTCTAGGTCTTCAATAAATTGCTGTAGTTAGTATATCCAGTATTTCCCTGCTTTCTATCAAAAAGATGAGTGCTTTTTGGTACGTGCTGCCCCTCTGCTAATACGGGTATTTTGAGTATTTCGCCTACTGCTGCCCCAAAGAAGCCCCGCAATTTGCCAGACTTCTGCGAGTTATACGGCTCGTTGGCATTTTACAGTCGCTGGCTCATTTATAAATTTATGAGCTCAACTGCCAGGGGAGTTATCGCGTTAAAATGCTGCGCTCTGTGTTCAGTTGCAGCACACAGATACCCAAATGAAAGAAAAAAAGTACAAAAAATGTAAAAATAAAAATAAAATAAAAATTAGCAATAAAAAGTAGAAAAGCGTGTTTGTTTGTTAACAACTGCAGAACCAGGGTGAAGAAGGAGAGAGAGAAAGAGAGCAAGAGATAGAGTGGGAGAGAGAGAAATACGACATCAAATGGATTTCATGTCACGTTACACAAATGTGCCAAGGAATTAAAAATGAGTCGAGAGAAGCAGGCGCCATTGGCAGCAACAGTTGCTCTTGCCTTGTACTTGTTTTTGTTCTTGTAGTTGCTGTTGTTGTTGTTGCTGTTGTAGTTGCTGTTGTCCCATTAGCGTGCTGCAGCACGCTTAAATGCGAAAAGTGTGTTCATTACTTGCCCCAGCATGCCCCCATCCCGCCCCGCTCCTGCTCTTCACTCTTCACAGTCTTGGCGCAATGAAAATTATTTTCATTTCGCTTTGGTGCGCTCGCTTGCCCAAAAGCTAAATACTCATATAGCCAACTCTTTAGCTAACTCTTATTTGCCCTCTTCCCCTACTTCATTCTCATTTCATCAGGCTATCTGCAATCTAGCTCATCTTTTAGTATTCACTTAACCTTTTACAAACGCGGCCCCACGGTAAAATTTCAATTATTTATTACGCATACGCAGCGTTGCCTTAATGGCTGACTGAGGATCCAGCCATCTCTAAATTATGGTCCACAGAAATCATAAGCAATTTCGCAGCAAACAACTTCAACAAGAGTTAAATATCTTATTTCACGAAATCCAAGGGAAAATAAAAACATTGCGACTAGCGGAATTAATTGACTTCCTGAGCTCTTGAAACTTGCAGTTGAAAATCTTTTGCGGCTTAAAATATATATAAATATGTTAGGTAAAAGTTTCGATATAAACCAAATCGTTAAAGCAAATATATTCAAATTGTCTGTTGCATATCATAGCTGTTTCTTATCCAATCGTAATGCAATTCACAGTAACGATGTGCAATGCAATAAGCTACATAATTGCCAAATTACAAGTATGAAATAATTAGCACTGACTTAATGGACCCTTTCGTACTTTCTTGAAGTACAATATCTAAAAATAGTCGTAATTTCAGTTAATAAATGTTGCACCACAGATTGCTCTCTTTTCATGTCTCTAAGCTAACTGTAGAGCAATTGAAATCTCTAAACGGTCAACAGCTCTCGTTTATCCTCTTTTATGCTCACCTGCTCTCACAACCTTATTTTGAAACTTCATTCCACTTAGAGCACTTGAAACACACACTTCTGCTGTCAAAGTGTGGCGTAAAAATCCTGCCCCTTTTTGATTGGCATCATTGATTGAAACAACACGAAAACGTTTAACTGCAAAATGTCATAAAACTTGGCACCAAAATCCAAAATACAAAGAGAGAAGGGCCGAGCAGCATAAAGGTAAAGTGTGCTAGTTTTCAGTACCGTTCTTGTTAAATTATTGACTGGTTGAGTGAGTGTGTGGATTGCACGATTGAGCCATGCGCTCAGTCTGTGGCAACTAATTGGATTTTGGGCCAGGAAGTGTTTTGACAATTGTGACAATTAAATGCGAGTCGACAGCCGACGTGCCAATGTCCTGGACAAGGCCACTTTGCCAGTTCATTGCACCCCGAAGGCAACATTACCCTGACACCAGCTCTGAGTGGGGCCCCGAAGTGTTGCACAATGTTTTGCCGCATAATTCACATAAATTATGCAATTTATACGCAGCGCATGTTAGGCCCCGAATGGACACAGCACAATGCAAATGATATGAGGACGGAAAGTTAAGAACTCGCTGAGATACTTACATGCAAAAATATATAACAAGTGGTCGACTGACAGACAGATTCTTAAAGGGTTGCATTGTGTGCCGGCCTCACAATTGTGTCACACTGAAAGAAATAATTCGGTAAATAAGACTTTAACTTCTTCGCAAGAAAATCAACATTTTTAAAATAAGATTAAAAAGTCTTAAAACTTTAATAACAACCAGAATGGGCGGAGCAGATCAGGTAGCCTAGATTTTTAATATAATTAAATAATACAATTTTTTTCCACCATATATTTATATTTATTGTCCTGTTCAAATGTTTGAATGATGCATACACATATACGTATTTGTTGTTTAACTTTTATTATTGTTGCCATATCTATTTAAATTTTGGGCCGATTCCCAATAAAATTTACACTGTACACAAACTGGGATATTACGATGCTTTTACGGATTCTAAACTTAGAAAAATAAAAACAAATGAAATTAACAAAATAAGAATATCGGATATATCGAAAAAAACAACTGAAAATATAAACCATGAAACAATGAAGTTTAATATTTATTTATTGTAGGTAATAAAATAATTTATCTCATTTTTGAGTACAAAGTTTTGGTGGATAGACTGCAGAGTTTATCTGCCTCAGATTTAAAACTATTGATTTAATAAATAAAACAGAGCCCCTTGATTTAAACTTCAAAATGAAATTTGAGTTACACTATTTCATTTCAGCCAGAATCATTAGTTGATCAACATTTGTGTTGTGTACAACAATGCCAACTGGCGATAATAAAATTTAACGACTATAATTTTTTTTTTTAAATAACTTGATAACGAAAAAAAGAACATAACTCTTCAGACCTGCTTCATCACCCGGCATATAACGAATACTTCCAGAGCAAATGGGATCAACACGAGGAGGCTGCTAGCCAACAGCTTCGTAGCGGATACCTTGCCTTCATCATACGCACGCTTCGCATTGGCCACATCCAGTATCATTCCAAACATGTCCAAAATGAAATTCACAAAAATGTTGGATATTAGCGATCTCTACCAACAATTGAAGAAAGTATTTATGTAAGTAAATGTGTATTTCTTAAATGGTACAATTTATTCTATTTATGTTTATTGACAACAGGAGAGGTATGGCATCCAGGCTTTAAATACTACCAAAAATTGAAGCTCTTGCTTTTATAGTTTTCAAATCAAACAATAAAAATGAAATTAACCCAAAAAAAAAACAATATCGACCATATATTAAATATGTACATTTTTATATTTTGTGACTATTGATAGATAAAAATGAGAATATTTTCTCCGAGTGCAGGGATGTGCAGCTTGAGGTATTAGTCGAGTGTTTAGCTCTGCACTACACTGGCCAACATGGCATGAACTGAGTTGATTGTGTCTTGTGCCTGGCATGTTAGGGTTGCTAACAGTACGCCCTCTAAGTGTTGTTTAAATGCCATGCCTTTTTAAGCTTTTTTGCTCATTTAAGCCATTTCTGGCACATATACTATATTTTGGCTGTGCGCTGCTGCTGCTGCTTTTTAAATCCCGCACAATGTCGCATAACTCAAGGGTCATAGATTTCTAAATTCAAATAGCACAGCCATGCAGCCCAGACAATGAAGTCCCAGTCCCGGCCGCAGCAGCCGAATCAGCAAAAGCAAAAGCAGCAGCAACAGCAATAGCAACAGCAACAGCAGCAGCCTGTTGACAGCAACAACAATAAGTAGAGAACGGAACAACAATAAGGACAACCACACGTCGACAACTCACAATGGAACAAATCTCTGTTATTTTGGCATACACTAAAATAATAAAGCTTAGGATCACGCCCACTTACAGCCCCATATATGGACACATCGCGTTTGAGAAATTTCTATGAAATAGCGGGCTATATATAAAAAAAATAAATAGTTTAAGCCTATATTACTTATTTTTCAAAATAGGAGGGTACAAATTGGTATAGACCATTTAAATCGTTGCAAAAGTTTTGCGTTATTATTTTAATTGGTTACATGTATTATTATACATATGTATATGCGCTTTAGGATATGCAATAAAAGCTTACCAATTAATGGGTGTTCAAACAAAGTACCGTTGAAGATTGGCCAATTACTGCAACATTATACAACTAATAATAATATATCTAATTAATATATATATTATTTATTAATATGGTTTAGTTTAAAATTTGCGAGTAATATTTTAAGCAACTCTGCACGGTTGCTTTCATGTACGATAAAAACTACAATATTTTCTGCAAAACTTTGTGCGAAAATAAACACATCCGCACCATAGTGCAATGGGTGGTGTGTGTGTGAGAGAGAGAGAGAGTGTGTGGTTGTATGTGTGTGAGAGTGTGTGAGTGTTGTAGGGGTCATAAGTACTGTCCGGGTCAGCCCTGCGGCAAGGGAGGGTTAAGCAGCGCATGCAGAAGGCAAAACACTGCAATAAAAGAGACAACGAGAAGGGGAGGAAGGGTGAGTGGCGAGTAGGGAGAGTAGGGGGAATTTGCATTTAGTTTATGAGTAGACAAGCGACGACAATAGAAGAGCACGTCATGCTGCCCCGGCTGCAACTTCAGCTACAGCTGCAGCTCCATTTCCATTTCCAGCTGCATCGCCATCTTCAGTTCCGACTGCGATGGCGACTCCTACTCCATATACACAAACTCTTATGCTGCTCCAGTTTTAGCTGTAGTTGTTGCCGCAGCTGCTGTTGTTGTGGCGCGCCGTAAGGTCATACACAATGAAATGCACAAATGTCAACATTTAACGGTCAAAATGGTCGTATAGACAGAGGCAGAGACGGAGACAGAGACACTGCGACACTCTGAGGCAGTTGGGCTTGGGGCAGGATGCAGCGAGTATGCTGAAAGTTTAAAGTTTATGGCCAAAAGAAAAGTTCAGAGACAATGAGCCAACACACACACAATACAGAGCAGCAACAGTCGCCAGTCGCTGTGGCAATTGCAACCTACAACTTGCAACTCGCAACAGGCAACAGGCAACATTCAGGCTTCGAGTATTTCTACTTGCAACAGAGTCAATTCCGAGCGCAGATACAGAGGAGCAACTGCTGCTGCTTCTGCAACTTTATGGCATTTGCTGGCAATAAAGTGGAGTACGAGCATCTAGGCCATTATTAAGAAAAATATAAAGCTGCTGAAATCTAATTTCCTCACGCCAAGTTGAGGCTAGAGCGCAGAGATGTAGCAGAAATACAGTTTATAGTTTTAGTGCAAAATACACTCCAAGAAATTACTTCTCGAACTCCCGAAATAAGTTTCTTAAGAAGCAAATTTGTAGAAAAATATATTTAAGAAATGACTAAAATAGAATTTTGAAAACCACAAAGAAAAACCAGAATAAGCGAAGCGGACAAACCTGACAGTAGAATTTCCTATACCCTATATTTAAAATATAATTTGAAAATATTCAATATTAATATTACAAATATAATCAATATAAATATAATCAATAGTCAATATAATTCAAAATTTTATAATATTAAGTGTGCATTTATAGGTTTGGCGTTAGCATCTCTCTCAATCTCTTTCATGCACCTAATTGCAAAGCATAACTTTGATGCATCATATCTCCATATCTCTCTTAATGGACCGTTTTTAATGAATTTTTTACATTTTTGTCAAATATTCAGGTAAATGTTAGGCTTTTTTCAGCAATAGTTTTCTGTGCAGCTCTTACTCTCTGTAAAACGCCTTTTCCAAGTAGTTGAAGCCCCAAAATAATTGTGTTCAAATATAAATGCCATGCAGCTTGCTTGCTTTCGCCCAGCTCACTCTTTCAAACACATATGGAACATAATATGTCTCTGTGTGTGTTTGGTGCTTATACGAGCGACCTTTGTGGCAGTTCAATCGTAATGAACTATGCATAAAAATGACCTCCAGGCAAATGCTCTTGGTGGACAAAGGCAACCAAAAAAGGAGCAGCAACAACTGCAAACGGAACTGCACAAGACTAACAAGTTTTGGCTCAGTACCCAGAGCAAATTACATTTGTTGGGTTTGGTGTTTTTTAGGGGCTCTCATGTAGGTATTTCTCTTTTAATTTTTTACTTTTGTACATGGTAAAAGACTCTCAAAAAGAGCAGAGCACCCAAAAATTATGTCTAGCCAGGAAGCAAAGTTTTGCCTTTGTCATTTGTTTTAGCTGCGCATGAAATCCAATGGTTTTTTATAATTTTATTAGACCATAAAGTTGGTCTACAGCTTCATGCTACTTAATTCTAATAAGTTTGCTTGAATTCCAAAAATTTATTGAAAAAATTTCTGCATAGACGCTGGTTTTGTATTTGTAAATATTCCAAGTTTCATTATGGTATTGAAGTTTGTAATACAAAATAATCCTTTAACTTCATCATAATTTTATAATTTGTTGTGTATTAATTACCGATTAGGAAAATGTTAATCGATACAATTATATATATAATATATACAATTATATAAATGATATTTATTAAGAGCAAATTAAGATCTAAAACCTTCCTACCTTAGTATTTTGGAGAAAAATATTAAATATTTATTACATTAAATTAATATACTCTAATTGAAACTATACAAACTATAAACCATACAAATAAATATTATTAAATCAAATGAAATTATGTACTCTTATCTAAGATTTATTTGAGTTTCAGTTAAAAGCCCATTGTACTTGCAGCATCGGTCAATTTTTAGGCTTATATGATTAAAATAAATAAATAAATGTCAAATAAACCCCACAATTCCCTTTAATGTAGTGGCATGTCGAGTGATAGAAAACCTATCGATACACTATTAAGTAGAAAACTTATTAAAAATACAAACAAAATGAACGAATCAGCATAATATTTTATTGAATTTACTCTACATTTTTTCATTTAAATAACATACAGCTAATATATTTAGCCGATGCCTAGCCACAAAGTTTATTGTGTGTTTCTACAAATATTTAATAAAAGAAAAATCTTGCATGGCATTTTCCAGCACAAGCGTTGCCCCAAGTAGAGCAGAATGTTTTCCGCTTATTGGAAATGTGTTGCATGGCAAACATGCATGCGAGTATGCCAACTTGCCCCATAATCAGCCATTACGTAGAACCTGCAGCTGGGACCGCCTGTTTTGACAGCACAGCAGAGGGCATGCAGTTAGAGACGGAGGGAAGCCCTGCACACACCTACATACATACGTGTAGGTACGTTTGTTTTGAACGATGACAATGTCGTCGATGGTTGGCACATTGCCGCAGTGCGTCAGCTGAAGCAGAAGTCTGGTGAACAACAGCACGGCAGCAATAACAACTCAGAATGCAGAACTTCAAATTGGACTCTCGCGATGCTGCAGGTTGCAGAGTGGCATTTGCCACGTCGATTTGCATGCATGACCATCGACAATTTCTAATACTTTGCCCACTTTGTTAACCAATCTACAGTGGGCAAAATCCAAGCAATGTGCCTCTTAATTTACATACATTCATGGATTGGTTGAGCTGACCATAATTGCCTGCAAGTGCAGGCATTTGCTCCACAGTGCGAGTGCAGAGCCTAGAGTGAATTTATTCTCACCCATAATTATGGCAATTGGTAGTCAAGCTACGCCTAAAAGTATGCAGCCAGCGCACATGGCACACTAAGTGGGCGTGGCTGTCGAGTGGGCGCTCAAAGTCAGTTGAGCCGGAGGTTATGAGGGAGGGGAGGGATGAAGAGACATCTGTGCTGCGGCTGCAGCTGCCATCAGTTGGCATTGTTGGTGTTGTCGTCTTTTTGGAATTTAATTAAAGTTTACACAAGTAAACAAATGACAGTCTGCAACCGATGTCTGCTTGTGTGTATATATATGGGGTATATACGTATATATCTGTGTATCACATGGCCACAAACAGAATGCAGGCGGCAAGTGGCAAGCAGCAAGTGGCAAGAGGCAAGTCAAGCGTACATTTTATTAAGAAAAACTTACGGCAGAACAAATATGCTAAACTTGTTATTGTCGTTTGGCTTAGGGGCCAGTTGATAATGCAACAAAAATTCCTTTGACTTTCTTGTTAATTATTTTTAATAAAGATTATGATTTTATGATGCTAACCTCAAAAAGTGCAAAATAACTTAAGTGCGCAATATTAATAAATTAAGAAATAACTTGCAAATACTTTGCAAATTATTTAAAGTTGTTGACATGCCGATAGTAAATGGAATGGTAAAAATCATGTATTAAAATGAATTTAAATTGTTTTCAATTATTTATTTGACAACTGTTAAATTGGATTGTTTTCAGTTTCTAATAATATTTTTGGTATTTCTGTAATTGAATCTCCTACTGTTGGTTGGATGGCATATTTTCCATATACATACTTATCACAAATATATCGCCCAGTGCGGGTTCAATTATTCTAAATCTTTGTAGGATTTTTAGACAGCCCCCGCCAGTAAAAATAATAATCGCTTAATGTTGCACGTGTGTGGCATTTGTTGCATTTGTTGCATCTGTAGTGGCAACAACACAAAGTGAGTGCAGACCAAAAGAACCGCTTGGCATTAATGGTTGTTGTTGCTGCGGATAGTGCTGCAACGGCAGAGCCGCAACAGCAAGCCGTGCCAGTCGAAAACTAATCCCCCAGAATTATGCAACAAAAAATTAATTAAACACAATTTAGTTTTGCCGCCGTGTGCCAGAGTTGCGAAAAACCGCGTTGCGCGAAAATCTTTGCGGTTTTTCTATATGTATTTTACATAAATACACTCACACCAACAACAACACAAACACCAACAACAGCAACGTGACACAAATTATTGTTATGCAAAGCCAGCAAAAAATATATATAAAAAAAAACAAACAAAAAATGGGGAAGAGAGGCGAAAAACCACAACAAAAAGTGGCCGCCGAGAGTTGTAGGGCTGCAGAGAGAGAGAGAGTGAGAGAGACAGGAGGGAAAGGCAGTTAGTCGTGCTGCTCTTTGCGGCTACTTGACTTAATACCTGCAATAATTATAATAACGATGCAGAGCAAAATCTTTTAACGCCATAAAAAAGCACGGGAAGAAGTTAAAGGCACAAACGTGGCAATAAAATGGCCAGGATAAGCACTTGGACTTTGCATTGAGCGATTTATTTTCGCAAATACAAAACAATTTATGGCCAAAAAGGTGTATTCCAGCAAACGATTTCTGCCCAAATTTAACAGTGTACTTGAAGTTTAAAATTAAACAAAAATTTATGAAATATATTCTTTATATTTATATTTTTTATACATTTTTCAACTAACAATCACAACAAGAAAAATGCATTTATAAAAATATCTATAACAAAGACATATTCAATAATATTTTTAGTTTTAAATTCCAAATAGTATTGGCAGTGTTAATATTATTAACTATTTAACAATTATTATTAAACAAAGCCCAATTAATTAAATAAACAAATTAGCCTATTATAGATAGTATCTCTTTTGTTTTACGTTTGCTGGAACGTTCAGGCATAGATCGCATTTAAATGGCATTTGCGTATGGCGCCATGTGCCTGCGGGCCATGTGCACACGCCTTTTCATTAAATTCAATTTAAAAAAGAAAATTTTTAGTGCCCAGCCATAAAAAAAACTGCCCAGCAAAAGAGAAAAATAAAAAATAAAAAAAAATTGAAAAAGAGCAGAGAAAAGGTTCCCAAACGACGTATCGCGAAGGTCATCAATTACAGGGTCCACAAGGCACGTCGTCTGCATGGCTAGCAACAACAACAAAAACAACAACAAGGAAAACCGACAATAACAACAAGATGAGGCAGTTGCAAATAACTTGGCTGAAGCTCACATTATCCGGCCATAAGCACAAGTAGGAAGCAGCTCAACGAAGTACCGCCCCAGCCTCTTTCGCAATACTCACCGAGTTTCATTCCGCCCCTCTCTCTCTCGCTCTCCCGATCGGCAGATTATATATCTGTTCGTTTTGCTTTGGCTATGGCATCCTGGACATCCCAGGGCTTTGGCTGGCGGGCAAACAAAAATGAAATGCTTTGCAGATATTTCAAAAGCCATTGACACCCTTTCGGTGAGCGGCGGCAGCGCGGCTCGAGGCCTGCCTTTGAAAAGCTGAATGACCAAATAAATCATATCAAAGTGTCATATAAAAATCGTAATCAGATTTTGAAGCACACACACATAGAGGGAGACTCATACAGAGACAGACAGACAGAGCGAGCGAAATATGTTTGGCATACTCATACGACCCGTAAGCCAACTCCATTAAAAGTGCTTATAAATAAGGTGCTTGAAAGGCAAGTGCACACACTCTCCCCATCTTTGCCTCTCTCCCTCTCTTTTTTTCTCACTGTCTCTCCCTCTCTCTCTCTCTCTTTCATTCAAACTGAGTTACAACACAATGGAGCATTGGCCCATAACCAACAAACGCTGCAGCATGACTGAAATCCGGCAACTCCTCTGGCCTGACCCCAAACCCAATTCCGTGTTTTTGAGTGTGTGTAAATTGCAAAGACTATTTGACAAACGTCGGTCAAAAGCACAGAGCTCGGGACACAGGACACGGGACCCATGGCTCGGGAAACACAATATACTGGGCGACCTGAAGCTGCTCTGGATTTTTGTTTAGCACTCGGGTATGTGATGGCATCTGTCTGCCGGCCATCTTGGAGCTCCACTTGACTCTACGACACTTGCGCCCCGACTTCGTTTGGGGCGCAGTTAATAAAAAATAATGTGCTTCAATGCGGTTTATTCAATTTTATGGTCGACTTTTCAAAAAAGCCAGCACCGACACACAACGTCCATCCATCGGTTCGCAATGTGAGCTTCCCGCTCCCACTCCCGCTCCCTAGCTGTCCCTACACTCACCCCCTTCGACCGGCACTTCTTTTGGCCTTTATTAAAAAGAAAATAGAATTTTTGGTATGCTTCGGAGTGGGCGAATCATATAAAATACACATACCCCTACGCTCTACACCCCATATAATGCGATGTTGGTCGCTGACGTTGGCCGCCTTTTTTGAATATTTATGAGTTTGCTTTTAAAATTATAGATGCAGAGCACTGCCTGAAGGACTGAGAGAGCAGAAAATGGAGCTGGAGAGGTAGCAGTTAGGTTTTTCTGGGCCATATTGTCCACTTGCCACAGGCGGCAGTGCGTGCGTCCAATGCCAAGTGTGGGAGAAAGTGCACAAGACAATCTCACTTGAGCTATTTATCAATGCTTCGGCATGATGGAATTTCGCATGGAGCTTTGTTATTGAATAGAAGAAGTTTCTGATTGCCAGCATAGCCGTAATGCCATAATATTCGGCAATAATTTTGTTATGCCATTTAAAATGGAATATGTAACAAAGCCATTAAAAGATTTCAAATTCAGAGAGAAAGTGAAGTGGCAAATAAAATCAGCAATTTTTGCTGAAAATAAATTATGGCATGGTCATAAAAATATGAATATTGCTCTGTATTACAGCCAAAGCAGTATCTATCGATTTTAATGGACATACTATTTGAACGTACGGTGAAGCATAATTTTTAGAACATCTATAAACTTATCTAACAATTTTTAACACATTTTTATTTACTTTCAGCATAGAATATTAATAGAATTAAATTATTCATTTGCTTATTTCATTACTTTGCTTCTGTATCTATTCTTTAATATACTTTATTTAAGACCTTCACGTTGGGATATTCCTAAAATCCAACTAATTATTTGCTCAACCAACATAATTGTTTCAGTTTTTCATGAAAATTAGCTACATTTTTTAGCTTTACTTGGTTTATAATTAACTATATTTCAAGCTTAATTTATTTAAATAAGCATTACTAAATTATCTGCGCAAATAATCAAAATTTTAATTTTATTTCAAATCAATTTTTACTGCAAAATTAACCATATTAATTGATTTCTGAATTTGTTTCATATTGAACTGAATGTGATACTTGAAATTCTTAAAAAAACCATTTTAAATTATCCCTTTGCATTACCGAATATCGAATTTATTGGTACTGCCAAATTGACTAACTGAAATTCAGCATTATCGCATTGAAATCGCATAATAAAATGCAAATATCCAATTTGCACGCTCTCAGCGAGTAGGGATTTTGTGTAACGCTTAAAGCGTTTAATATTATGCTCCGTATATTTATTTGATGCGGCTTATATACAAAAGGGGGACAAATTAGTATGGAGTGGGCAGGGGTGTGCGGATGTGGTCAACCGGGCAAAACTCCAATTGCAATTGGAGTTTAACGTCAATAATTGCCTTCAATTACATTTATTTATTTGCACGCCGTTTGCTCAACGGCCCCTCACACTCTACCGGCATTCTCTCTATCGCTAAATCCCATTGATACTGATGATGGTGATGCGTGTATTGGACAGACCATGGCTGGTTTTGGCTGGTGACCATGTCGATTGGTTTCGCATTGATTCGCATTTCATTTATGCATGCGACGACCTGGGCACGTCTACTATTTTATATATATTTTTATTTATTTTTTCTGCCACCTCCCCGCCCGCTTTATTATGATTATCATGTTTTATTCAACAATTGATGCGCAAATTGGCAGTTGTCTGGATCATTTACAACTCGACACACACAAGTATACAAGGGCAAAATGGGGACAATACGGCATGGAACCAATAAGTAATGGCAGTTCAGTTCGGTAAGAGTATAAATCATATAGAAGGTATTCCCAGAAACAATTCCACTCAATTTTAAGTGAAGAATATACAGTACATAATTTAAAATATTTGATTTAATAAAAAATAATAGTAGTTTTCAATATTAACAGGGTATTAAAAGAATTATATGTACTTACAGCTATAAGTTATTTTATGACTGGTATGATTAAGTTTAAATGTAAATATAGGGACGGGGCAGTTCAGTGGGACGGAGGCTACAGTCGGACGTAACCGACCGTAGGAGACCCTTTACTTTGAGTATATGTACATACAAACACAATGAGACGCACACACACTAAGCTACCCGCGTATGCAAGGCACACCACCCCCCCTCTGCCTAGTGCGGCAAATTGTCTGTGGCATATGTTCGCTGTTTCTTATCCGATCGAAACAAAATTCACAGCGTCGATAGATAATGTCATAAACTAGTTAAATACCAAATTACAAATCAATAGCTTTAAAACTGTGGCTACAGCAGCTTTTTGCGGTTTGCGGGGGAAGGGGGGGAGGTATCCAAAATCTAAAACAAACTCGTTCTGCTTACTGAATAGGAGAACCTGAATCCCGAATATGGTGTCTCTAGCTCTTATAGTTGCTGAGATCTAGGTGTTCATACAGACAGACAGACGGACAGACGGACAGACGGACAGACGGACAGACAGACAGACGGACAGACGGACAGACGGACAGACGGACATGGCTATATCGACTCGGCTTGTCGTCCTGATCAAGAATATATATACTTTGTGGGGTCTGCCACGCCTCCTTCTGGGTGTTACACACATTTCCTCTTTGCACTAAACTAATAGACCCTTTTTACTTTTTTAAAGTAAAGGGTCTAAAAATTTAAAGCTTAAATTCAATTCAATATAAATTCTTAAAATTAATTGACAACATATACATTTCTTTAAAATTCTGAAACTTTTTTTAAGTTATTAAATCAAATAAAAAATCTCTTAAAGCGCATTGCCATCGCAATTGATTTTCAGAACTTGCCTGATTGATATTCATTTGACCACGCTCACCGGGCGTATGATTAATTTGAAATACAAACAGCGAACGCATAGGAGACACGGTAACCGCAGACGCAGCGCGTACTTTGTGTGGCAGGGAAATGGTGCGATGGGGCATGGCATCGCGTAAATTTGTAGAAAATACTTGATTTCCGTGCACGTAATTAAGTCCATTTGTATACCTACCAATTCCCTACTCCTCGACCAGCTCATTGGCAGCCGCAATTGCATTTGAAGCGGCATGAGAACGAAGTTAAGAGAGGCGACAATAAACTTATATGAAATTAATTGCGCATACTGCAGCAAAGGGAGTGCTGTGCGTGTGTGTATGCCCACTGTACACCGTCCACTGTCCGCTGTCCTCTGCCCACCGTCCACTGTCCTCTGACTGTGCACCTCATGCATTAATTAACAGTCAAGTGTCAGGAACGGCAGGCGTCTGCGTCCAGTGAGCGAAGTCAGTGGCAGCGGGGTATCACACTTTCAACTAATTAAATAGCTTTTGATTTTTGCCAGTGCAGCCTGCCTGCATGGGCATGGAATTTCAATATTAAAGCCATAAAGAAGCCGAACGGCAAAAAGCAGCGAATGCTCTTCGAAGCAAACCGCCAACATATGTTCAATATTTGCATAAATATTTTAATAAAAATTAAAAATGAATAACAAATGGCCAGGGAGCAGAGGCAACCAGCAGAAGCTACAAAAACACTCAAAACAAAAACAAAAAATATATAAAAAATCAACAGCAACAACAGCAACGATGTCCAGACAGACGCTGTGCAGAGCCCATTGAGATACATTTTTTATTAAAACACAAGAAAGGCAAAAATGAGGGAGCACTCCGAACTGGAAGGAGGAATAAAAATACTCTTTAATATGATTCAAAATCAACGAAAACTATAAATAACATTTTTTTTAATTAAATGCCTTGAACAACATTAAAACTGCTTTTTTATAAAATGTAGAAAAAATATTTAACAACTTTGAAAATTCGCAAATCAATTGCTGTATAAATATTTTTAAAAATATTCACAGTTTGTTAACTTTTAAAAGTTATAACATTTTTTTTTTTTTTTTTTTTTGTGAAAATATAAAAATTTATTTACTTTATTTTATGGTATACTATTACTGTTATGTGTAGTAATTTATACCATAGTGATGTAGTTATAACATTCATTTCAGAATATGACAATTTATTCAATAAAACATAGTAAATAAAGGATAAATAAACTTGAAAACCATGACATGGAAAAATCTAAAAATCAATGTATGTTATACACATATTTTTTATAAAATATTTATTAATTGTTGTTTATTTTTATATGCAAGTTTTATTCTACTCTATAAAAAATTCCCAATTGTAATGAATAGATAGATAAATAAATAGAGTGAAAAAGAACCTTTTATTTAGTTAAAATGCATTGCGGAAAATTTATACTTCATACTTGAATAAAATACGATAAAGGTAAAAGAAACTAAACCTTAAAGCTATAATAAAATAAAAACTAAAATGCTCAAATGTTGATATAAAAATTTGTTTATTCAAGCTAATAGATCCCCAAATGTTAGAGTATAGAACAAAACTCAAGTCCAGGCAGCCACAGCTAACCGCAGAGCATTGTAAAAATTTGCGCATCGATTTGTGGCCAGACGGCGACAACCACGAGGACAACGGCCAAGGTTCCGCCAAAGAACAGGCGCAGGCCGGACAGCCCGGACAGCCAGGCCGGCATGGCCCGGGACAATGGCGGGCAGCGACAATACGAATAAAGGCAATGCCACCAAAGTCCAGTGGGAACAGTAGCAGCAGCAGCAGAAGGAACAGCAGCAACAGCAGCAGCAGGAACAGCAGAGTCTGCTCATCATCGCACCGTGGGCCAAATATGCAAATGACAGACAACTGAGCCTCGTTGGCACGTTGAAATGCTTTGATTAGCGACCAATTTAAATGCAATTGAGTTGCCATAGTGACAGAGCACACACACACACACAGACAAAATATGCGTGTTGGCCATTAACATTGGCCCAGTAGTGTTTAACAGCCGCCACATGCAGCGACTTTGTCATCTAATGCCCACGGTGCACACTCTCCCCAGATGCACAAAAAGGAGCGCGAGCTCTGCGCAACACCCCAAAAAATACAGCGAAAATTAAAAATGCAACATGCAAATGGTAATGGCTGGCCTATAGCTCAAGTGGGTTGCTTTAAAATATGTGAAAACATTGCCAAAGAGAGGAGCAATAGTGTGAATGAATAATTAAAATAAATTATGTATCAAAGTGTCACATAATGGAAGACAGAGGAAGAGTGTGGCAGCTAGAGAAATGAAATAAAATATATAATTATATAAATTTATAATATAGATATCCGGGAAATTCTATAAAAATTAATCAGAGAGTAGCTGAAGAATTATTAAAAAATATTTAGAACACATAAAATATTTTAAAAATTGAAATAACCTGTGCTTTAATTTTTTCTTTATTTATTTTAGTTATTAAAATCCCAAACAAAAACAAAAAATTGAGAAAAATAGAACAAGGTTGATAGTTTGATTAAATATTTGTAGAGCAAATGTTTTTTTAACTCACCTGTTTAAGTTTGTTTAAAAATACTTGAGCATATTTAAAATTAATTAAAATGGCATTAACTTTCTATTGTTAAGCATCTGTTGCTAGAGCTCTTCATGAACTTTTCAATGCACCCTTTGGCCTGCACCTACACACTAAAAATCGGCCATATTTTTAGCGCTGTCTGTGTGTGCATCTGTGTGCTTGTGTGTGTGTGTGCAGTTGCATCTGGGTGTGGGTGTTTGTGTTGTGCGGGTTGTATTTGGTTGATGCCCGGAAAACCCAACGCGACGCGGCAGTTATTGTTTTGCCACTTCAGTTTCTATTGTTATTGTCAGACGGCGGCAGCGACGCCAACGGCGACTGAGGCGCCTGCAGCAGCAGCGGCAGCGGCAGCAACAGCGCGTCTGGTGGCAACGACTTTATAACCGAATGCTGGTATTATTGTTGTTATTGTTATTGTGGCCAGTGGGGCAGCTGCAATTTAATTTTGATTTAAGTGCGAGCTGAAATGTCTGTTGCACCCATGGCCAGCATTGCCACATTGCCAACTTGCCACCTTGCCACTCTATGTGGCAGTAACAACTAATTCTATTGACTCTGCTAATGACGTAATTAAGCGCATTTGGCGCTCACGTAAGTAGCACGAGTACGTGCCACAATTTTTCCCTTGTTTTTAATTAAGTCTATTTTAATGATGGCTGCAGAAAGCTTTGCTCACTGCAATCCTTTTTATTGGACTTGCGCTAATTTTTCGCAAAAATGTTTGACAGATTGCGGTAGCAAGAGTTCGCTTGGATTTTGTTGTTTTTGCATTTTTTGTCGTTTTTACTATTTAGGTATTTTTGTGGCAAGTGTAAATTTATGCAAATTACGTCAATAAAAACATTTCTTCCTCGGTTTTTTGAACATCAGGCCCGTTATGATTTGGCCAAGCTGGGCAGCCGCGTGTAGCTCATTTTCTATTAACAACTGTGCCCATAAAAAACGTGTACAACAACAACAACAACAACAATGGCAACAACAACAATGACAACGTTGATGGCACTGGCATTGACGTTGGCGTTGGCAAAGGCAACGAAGCGTCCAAGCAGAAAACCAACTACGGGACAGCCTCATTTGCATGTCCACCCTAAAAACAACTTCAAGTCCCTGCCTCTGCTTTCAGCCCCTTTCCTCTCTTCCCCCTTCCCAGCCTGACCTCGCACTGACTTGCGTTGGACGTTGAGACGCCGTCGACGTCGACGTCTACGTTGGCATCAAAGTCACAGTCACCATGTGGTTACGTCTGTGACAGCGTCGAGACTGACGAGCCAATCTGGCACAGTGGGCAGCAAAAGAAATAAAAACATGGACAAACTAAGAAAAAAATAGGATATGAAAGAGTGGGAAATGATAGAAACAGAATGACCAGACTTATCCTTTCCTTAGAATGGTTAGGATTAGATGATATGATACATAATAAAGTATGATATGTAAGGATGGAAAAGAATAGAATACCACAATATATACATATATAAAGATATAAAAGGATAGGATATAAAAGAGTAAGATTATTATTGTTTGACTAATTCTGCATTGCCACATTAAAGATCTATTGTACCCCCAATGGAAATTTTGAGGTGAGTATTAGATAGGATAAATCTTGAAAATATTAGTTTTCAATATCATAGAATTGGGAGAGGATAAAATATAATAGGACAATATAGCACAGGATAGGAGAGGATAGGGTACAATTGATCACGAAAAGAGAATTTAGAAAACATGGAATAGTATGGCATGTGAAATGCTTAATGGTACAGAATACAGAAAATAATATAAGATGTTAAGATGGGCTTTTATAGGGGATGATAGGTTGGAATGGGACGGTACACGACAGGCGAAGATCGAAAAGAATTGGATGGGATAGGATAGAAAAGCCTTAAATAGAATAAGGATAAGATATTACGAAAAAGAAAAATATAAGATATTCTACAATAGGTTAAAAAAAAATGTGAACGAGGCAGATCAGATGGACGGAAGGCGACAGTCAAATAAATAGAAATGAAAAAGATATGATAGAATGATAGCAGAGGCTAGGAAAGAATTCAGTGATTGAATGGGATACCATTGGAGAGAATCAGTAATTGAAGAGCCATTTTAGTTGTTTGGCATTGAAATTTCACCAGTTAAACGCGAGCTTCTTACCACTGTGCAGCTGTCGCATCAAGTTTCGCTTTTGGGCACGTTTTGTCTTGGTCCTAATTCAAGCTTCACACAGAGGCTAATCAACGCCAGGCAACTTGGGCGGGAATCGTTAGACACACCATAAACGGAGCAGGGAAGGAGAAGAGTTGGGCGTACGAAATGGGATGGTCCGCTTCGTCTTTTTTCTGGGAAAATATGAGCATGGCGAAGGGGGCAGGAGGCAGGGGGTAAAGCAGACCGCTAAATTTTATTTAATTTTTGTTTAGCCGCGAAAAGTGGCGTATAAAATTTACTTTGGCTTCGACGCTGATGATGACGACGACGCGAGCGATGAGGGCAACCAAGACAAGGACATAAAATAATGGAAATTGCCAAATGTGACAGCCACAAAGTTGAGCGGGGCGGAGGGGCAAAGAGCAGCAGCAGCAGCAAGCATAGACCAAAGCAAAGGATCGTATAATGCTCGTATAAATTTACAAAAATTCAACGTTAATGCGAGTCGACGGCTGCTGCTGCAACCGCAAATAGAATTAACTTTTTCTCTTTTTTTCAGCCCGCCTTGTTTTTTGCTTCACATTTTTGGCTTTGAAGCTGCCGCTGCTGGTAATCGCCGCACATTTAAGCGGGCAATTTGAAGTGCAATAGCGAAACCATTGCACAGCGTCCAAGCAAGCAGTTGAAGCCTTGCCACCAGAGCCGTAAACGCCATAGAAATTGGCAGTAAAAAGCTCGCATATGAACCGTTTGCAACAGTTGCCAGGACAGGGCAGGGCACACCGACCAAATTGGCAGCACATTGGCGGCACTATGGCAAATGGCCACAATAAAAAAGCCGTTTGCTGCATTCTCATGCGCAACTTTGCAGCGAAATCAAAAAATATATAGAGCGCAGAGCGGAAGAAAGTGAAATTTGCAACCGAATGTTGACAGCTAAACACCCTAGCATAAATAGAAAATTGATTTTAATGAGAAGAGTCTCAGAAATAAAAATAGAAAAAACAAATGAATACAATGGACAGTGTACAGTAATCGATTTCAAGACGAAAAAACAACAAAAAATGTTTTGAAATAAATTATTTTTGCAAACAAGTTTTATAAATGTATACTACTGGCGGCATAACTCAGTGCGTTGCATTATATTTTAAATTTACTTCCGTATTTAAAATAATAAAAAGCTTTAATAATCAATTTTCAAAGCGCCATATAAAGTCCAATAAATATAGCGGAAAATAAAAACAAACAAATTAGAAAACCTAATTTTTAATATTAAATCCATTTAATAAATAAATTTTAAGATTTACAAAACGTAGTTAAAAAATTCCTTGCAATAGGCAATAAGTCCCAGCTCCATCATTGTACGAGAAAAAGCTCCGACTGCTGCTTCGCTCTACAGATTTCAATAATACCCTTGGCTAGAGTATAAGAACGGAGCATAAAAAACAACGACAACAACAACTGCAGCAGCAGTAGCAGCTAGTTACAAAAGTTGTGCTATCGAGCCAGACCGCAAGGCATAAAGCAAGCCCATCTCGGGCTGATCCTGATCCTGGTCGATGGTAGCAGTAAAAATGGGCAAACGCATGGAAACAAACGAGCATTGAAATTGAATTTAACAGCAAACAGTTTTAAGTAGCAAGCATAAGAAAAAGAGAGGGCAACTCCTACGACAGAGAGAGAGAAATGGAGAAACAAAGATAGAGACAGAGACAGAAAGAGAGAGAGAAGCTGGAAATTCTTTCTTTCTCAGTTCATGACGAAGTTCGTATGCGCTAATGGAGATGAATGAGCGGGACAACGCTGCGTATGCGTAATATTTCAAATACGACATGCGGTACAAGTCAGAGCGCATATAATCCGAATACGCTTGGTAAATATTTGTGGAAATTAAGTTTAAGTTAAGCAAAACTAAAAGTGCCAATAATATTGGAGGGCAGCGCTTAGAATTCCAGTGCAGTCTGGCCTCTGGGGCATACCCGAAGCCATGGACTCTGCATATAAATTGTGAGTGCAGCTGCAACGTAATGTTGCATTCCATGCTCATATCAGCAGCAGCATCATTTGCCAATGTCTGCGACTTATCGCCCAAAGAAATGTGCAGCAAAATAGATTTAAAAAAAATATAAACCAGCCAAACAAACAAAACAAAAACAAGCAAAGTAAATGCAACTGCAACAACAGCAGCAGCAGCAGCAGTGGAAGTATCGTAGCAGTAATGGCAATAACTGTGGCATACAGAAGCGAACGATAGCAGCTTATGTGGCGGATAATACAAGGGGATTTCATTATTTCGGCACTTACGAGCGAATAAGCACTAAGCAATTTGAACGACGGGGCCAGCAAAGCGTGGAAAATCCTTTGGGGTAATGACAACGACAGCAGTTATAGACTTTAAACCTAAACATAACGGCTGGCTTTGCTACACTATGCCACGCCACGCCACGCCATGCAGTCATGCCAATACCACCAACTGCCAAGAAGCTCTCAAAATGGAGGAGCAGAGGCAGCCCAAGTACCACCAAGTTCGAACAACGAGTAAATGAGCTGTCAAAGTTTTTAATGCAGCGACGACGATGCGGCTGCCAACGCTGCTGGAACAGGGGAATCCCATACCGAATGGCAACGGGGCCACGAGCTAGACAAGTAAATCTTATTGTGCAGAAAATGGCAAATTTCCCCAGACGGCCAACAGAGCAGCAGCCGGCAAAGGAAAATGCGGGCGTTGCGGGTGGAGGAAGGCAAGTTGTGACTGCAGCAGCGGGCACTTTGAACCACTATTTTACAGCATTGAGCAGACGTTTGATTGAGAATGTATTGTATAATTTCCCGAGCGTATTTAGTGTCAGCCAACGAAACGCCAAAAAGCGCAATGCCAAATGGCAAACAACAGCAACAATAACAATAACAACATCAGCTACACTAGCTAACAAGTGACAAGCAAACGAAGCGAATAGTTTCGCTCCGATATTCAATTGTATGAGTTGGCTATATACAAAATAAATTGAATTTTGAATGCACTGAACAAATAACCCAACTAAAAATCAGCTAAAGTACTACTAAATCCATTACATCATCACAATCGAATTATCATCATAGCGAATTACTTTAAAATCAAAAATATATTAAATATAATTATAAATTATGTTTTTATTAATATACTAATACTATTTGTCTGAAACAATAAAATATTTAATATTAAATTTTCTTCCAACTATATCATTTTGTTTGACTGATTTGCCCCATGCATATTCTATTATAAATATGCAAACTTCACATTGTAAATTCCTGGCATTTGCTGTCAGCCAATGGCTAAGAAATTATACCAAATTATTTTTATTAACCACACGTCTTAACCGCATTACTGCACACACTGCACTGAGATTAGCAGCAGTGCAGCAGTATTTATAGTGGCTGCAGGATGCGCTGTTGCTGTCTATTTATTTATTTACTTTTTTTAGATATATAACAGAATTTGAAAATTGAATTATATGTATTTATACCCAACAAAATTCGAATGTAATCTTTAAGCATTTTCAATAAAGTTCTCTTCCGTTTTCTTGCCAAATTTTTGTCAATCAGCAAATTTGTAATTTACTATCGCCGAGTTTATAATCGATCTTCGATAAGTGCAACGCGCACTAAATCATGTGCCAGCTAATCTTTGCCTGGCGTCTGACACATGAAACAAATCCCCACCGAACTCAAACTCCTTTTTACTATATACCCGAGCACACACAACGCCACCCACAATGAACTTACCAAAAATTTTCAAGGCGCAAAACACATTCATCACTTTGAGCACGACGCGTTGCGCTTTTATGGCTCACCCCGCCTCTCCTCACCCCCTCCTCTGGCTGGTTTGGCGCCTTGAGCCTGGGCGCCATGTCACTTAATCAATTTCGCGTTAATCAGCCCAACGTCGCCGATGGCATCTTAAAGCAAACACGCAACATGAAAACGGAAAATGCTGCCCTCTTATCTGAGCGTCGCCATCTTTTGAGATGCGTTTCCGTCATGCTGTTTTTCCTTCGCGCACTCCCCGCTGACTCCCTGACGACCCGACTGCTCAGTCACCTCTTCACAGCTCGCTTATTGCTATAATTTTTATGTCAAAATATAAATTAAATTTTTGCTTCTCACGCGATTGTCGTTTTGATGTCACACACACACACTCAGTACCAGATCCAGATCCAGATCCAGACCCAGACCCGGACCCAGACCCAGACTGAGACTGCGACTCAGATTCGTGTGTGGAGCGTAGATGTGGATAACTGGAAACTGTGGGAAGCCTTTGGACTTTGCCGGGAGAGTCGCACGGAGTCACGTCTCAAATGCCAGGCGAGCTGACACAGTTTGTTACTTTTCAGCAAACGGTTTCAGCGACGCCTGCAGCCGACGTTGACGATGTCGGCGGGGTCCAAAAAGGTTGCCACACACACTCGTGGAAACTCACCCTTCAGGAGGAGTTGCAGAACGGAAAAAAGCGTAAGCCATTCTGGTCGGGGCTTGACTTGAATGAGATGCCATCGTCATCATCGTCGTCGTCGTCGCCGTCGTCGTCGTTGTCGTCCTCGCGCACCTTGCGGTCTGCCATTTTCAGCAAGAAGTTCATTACTCATAAATGCTGCACATGGCAGCAACAACTCCCGTAACCATCACTGATTCCCATTAAAACAACAAAAATCCGTGAAGGGGCAGCGGGAAGAGGTGAGGGGCCAGGGGCAAGGGTATTTCAGTTTCGCCTCGTTATAAGTAAAGAAATCTGCAGTGCGCTTTAAGTGTTATCGGCGACACGCACACCAAGCCCCATCGTGCCACGCCCACAAAATGTGAGCGGCGCGTGGGAGGGGCGCCAGAACGTGAAGGACATTTTCATTTTATGACAACGTTTTGGCTGGAAAATTTTTCGTAACCACCGAATGCTTCTACGTGTTTGCGGCTGAGTTCAAAGATTTATCAGCAATGACTTCGACGAGGCTGTCGTCGGTTCAGGTTGTCTCCCCTCAGGCGTTAGCCCTTGAGCGTTCCAAGTGTGTGTGTGTGAAAAGAGAGAGAGATAGAGAAAGCGAGAGGTGGAGAGTGTGTGTGTGTGGTTATTTGAACAGATTTAATACCCATACACACACTTCAGGAGTGTGTATGTGGAACTTTAAGTGCTGCCCATAAAAAGGCAACTTCTAATCCGCTGAGCTCAAGTAAAAGTAAAAAAGAAATAACACCACACACACACTCACACACACACACACACACTTCCCCACTTACACTAGCACACACACACGTTGAGAAGTTCAAAAGAATTTGGCAAACAGCCTCTCTTGGTATGCAAAGTTAAAAGTTCAGATGGCATTCGCTTCGTTTGGCAGCCCATCATCAAAATGGCATCAAAAAGTGGCAGCAAGTGGAATTGCCAATTTGTGTTGCGTTTTGCCATGCCCCGGGAATACTGCAACAGCAACACCAACAACAACAACAGTTGCAGCTGATTGATGCATGATTCTTGCGGCAATTGCAACTGCTGCAGAGTAGCAAGCAAGCATTGACAAAGAGTTAACTAAACATGAAACTAAGTACCTTCCTAGTTTAGCTAGTTTCTGCATACATAAAAAATAGATTTTAGATTTTATTTAATACAAGTCAGAGAATCAAACAGTCAAAGCAAACATTTTATGTATTGGTATTGCAAGGGGTATTTTAACTATTTGTCAGTTTTTACAGTCCTGATCAAGAATATATACACTTGATCGGATCTGCCACACCTTCTTCTGGGATTTACACACTTTTCCTCTTTACATTAACTTTAGACCCTTTTTACTTTTTTTAAGTAAAGGGTTTAATCAACATATATAATTTCAAATAAATTTATAAAAAGCATAAACGGAATTCTGAAACAAGCTTAATTGCCAGCTCTGTATAGAACGAACCAGCACATCAAAGAACCCGCTACTGATGCCACAATATGTTAACTATTTAGAGGGTTAACTGCTGCTGGGTTTAACCCTGTAGTGTTAATGCTAGTTTCACTTGCCAAAATCCGCACAAATCATTATTAAATCCAATTTATAGGCCATATAAACGAACCGCAAGTAGCAAAAAGAAAAGTTGAAAGCCGAAGCAAATCCTTTTCATTGTTACCGCTTGTGGGAGCCAACAATTACTTTTGTATATAAAGAGTCGGAGCGGGCAGAGATCGGCATCAATGGCGTCAATGGCCCCCACTCGAATGTTTGGCCAACTGGCGGCCATTTAAGTTGATTCGCCCGTCTGGCTATGTTCAATGCTCGATGAGTCGGGCATTGGCCGAGTATGGTGCCAATTGCGAGGAGCAGGTCTCGATACTGGCGTTGTATGCCCTCCTATCCATGGCAATAGCAATAGCAATCATTTCATTTCCCTTTTTAATATACGCTGCACAAGCACATTAGAGAACGAGCCGAGAACCAAACCAAACCAAACCGAAACCGAACCACGTGCCAGACATCGATGTCCCAGACTGAATCCCATTCCCACGTTAGATGGGGCTGGAGTCTGTGTTTGTTCCCTGTGCAGTTTTTGGCCAAATTTTTGTGTAAGTAGCCATTGGAGGCGTTCCTTCCCTCCCTCTCTCTCTCCCTCACTCTTTCTCACTCTCTTTATGTTGGTCTCCTTCTCTTTAGCTCCAGCCAACTCGGAACTCGTATGCGAGTAGAGTTTTGCTTCCGTTTCCGCTTACAGTGTTTGCAATTTTGCCTTTAGTATTAATGGGCTTAAATTGTATTGATGTGTAAACGCTGTTCGCCATACCAAAAAATCGCTTCCTCCCCTCTCCCGCTGACCAACACTTGCTCTGTCACTCTTTTTGGCCGACCAACTCGATTGGAAAGTCTACGAGAATTTTCACGCCGTACACGCGCTCGGCTCAGCTAATTTTGCATGCAGCTCAGCGTTCAATCTATCCCATATACCAGACTCTCCCTTGCCCTCAGCCACCGCCCTGCTGACCAGCCATCCGGCTGTCCGCTTTTTATTGAGCCTCTACAACAGCAACAATAATGAACACAACTGTACAAAGCGCCTGCGGGAGGTAAAAACGCTCTGCACTCACATTGATTGCCCTGACGTAGTTTTATTTATGTTGTTGGTCAGTTTCAGTTTACTACAACTGGTTTTTTATTGTGCTTTTTATGTGTATTTGTAGGCCACAAAATGCATATTAAGCTGCTGCAGAGCAACATTGCAAAACAACAAATATCACAACTTTTCAAAAATACAAAAAAGGGTCAACAATGGGTTAAGTGCATGACTGCCAGGCAGGGTTAATAACCGTTTGAGCCAGCTTGAACGCCAACTGCCTGCCAAATGAACTCTGAACTGAACAAACTCAACTATGCGAAAATAATTGTAAAATACTATATTTTATTTTTTATAGCTCTATTAAAATAGATTATTTTTGATAAAAAAAAAATAAGCTAGTATTTTACAACACTGCATACAAGAAAGTAGTGTTGCCAGAAGAGGCTAGATTTGCATTATGGGCATTTCCATAGTATTAAATCCGACATTCGTACCATTCAAAGTGAAGCAAACGTAAGCATGAAGCTATTCGTTCACTTGTGCAACTCTACTTAACTATCGCTGGCCGAACTCTTGATAACCGAACTCGCCAGCCAAACTATCACTGGCCAACAGTCTTTGGCCGAACTTTAATTGGCCAAATTATCGCTGGCCGAATTCTCTTTGTCGAAACTCTCGCTGGCGGTACTCTCGCCAGCTGAACTCTCGCTGGCCGAACTGTCTATGGCCGAACTCTCATTGGCCAAACTATCGCTGGCCGAACTCTCTTTGTCGGAACTCTCGCTGACAGAACTCTCGTTGCCTATCTCTTGCTGACCGAGCTCTTGCTAGCCGAAAAGAAAACTCCACAGAAACCCACCCATCAATCGCCATCTGTGGTAAGCGAACAGATCGACCGCTGCAGCGCTTGGCCGTTCTCCTATTTGCTCTCTCTTGATGGCTCTCTAAGCAAGTGCACGCAAATACACTGTTTGAATGTGTGTGTTTAATTGAGTACAGATCGGTGATCAGCATCCCATTAACTCACATGCACAAGAGCTAGACCAGACGATCGTGTGGCTGCTTCTCCGACAGCAACTTGGCAGAAACTCGCAGCTGGAGCTAGACCAGGGGTCGGATCGTGTTGTCGACCGGTGTCACAGCGCTTGTGTTTCCTCATGTATTTGGGTTTCATTTCAAATTCCTTTGCGAGCGTCAGCTTTAACTAGGTAAATCTATGATTATGTTTGCGATTGTAATGAATTGTCTTTGGCAGCTTTGCTTCTATTTGGTGGCGCTTATCAACGCTGGCTGCACTTTGCTGATAAACAACAACAAATTAGTTGGGCCAACAACAAACACAAATACAGCAAATGCTGGCTATAAATAACAGCTCCCAAATGATAACCAACAGCAAACAAAATGAAGTCAACGTCTCGGGCAGTAAATAATTTTTTGAACTTGCCTCTGCAGCCCCTTTAGCACCTTCTGAGACAGCAGCAGCAGCAACAGAGCACCCTTGGAAATGTAATTTTCCTCGACATTTTCCGGTTGGCAATCATATCGCGCCACTGCCAGACAACAACAATGTGCGGCGGCAACTGACCGAAGATGAAAACTCAACGGGACAACGGGACAAGAGGACAAGGGGACACGGGGGCGTGGCAAGCACCAACTTCAAGTGTGAAATGCGGTGGCGTTTGATTTAAAGCAACGACAAAAGCAAGCAACGACGACGACGTCGACGACGATGACGATGACGATGATGGTGGAGGACTCCAGTTAAGGTCATTACGGTGGGGCAGCACTTTTTGCTACCCTCTCACTGTTGCTCTCGATGCTGTCGATGCTGTTATGAAATCAGCTTAACGAGATTGGAAATCAGAGAGTGTATGAGACCGGGAGAGTGGGTAACAGCAGCAGGTCAGGGCGGGGGGAGTAAGTGCAGAGGAGCGTAGTTCAAAGTTCAGAGCATTATCCATTGTGGGGGTTGCAAAAGCCGAGCCCAAAATCCACTGCTCGACTACACTCCATTTCTCTTAGGCAAGTTCGGACTGGTCAAACCAATTTGCAGGCATCAAATTAAAGCCACATCAAATGCTCAACTCCCCAAGAACTTCCCTTCCCCCAACGCATCACACAGTCATAGTCCCAATCACCCCCGAATGCATGTCAAAGTATACACCCAACCACAATTTTGGTATATGTCAAAAATAAAGCCACTAAAACTTTACGCTATGTTGCATTTTTCAACATAAATCGAAGGCGTCAGCAACAGTAAGCAAAGTTCTATCAAACTTTTCTGAAAGGTCTTTTGAAAATGATATAGGGTGTACTTGGCTCTTTTGTGGGGGACTCTTTCCGCATAATGGACAAGTAAATCGAGCGAAAAAAAAACATTGAGCGCATAAGAAATATATATATGTGTTTATATAGTATCGATAAATTACAGAAATATATGGGACAGCAAACATAGGGGCATATCAGATAGACATTCATAGATGAAGAGAATTATGGTATGACAAAATTTATTTTTTGTAAGGAATATGTTACAATTTTTTTCTTAGATGTGTGCATGATAATTATGAACAAAAATTTGATTCTTTAAGGAATTCTAGGCTTAATAATGAGTAATTAATAATTAATATCTAGAATGAACTAGAAGGGATATTTCATTAATAATGACAATGGCAATTATAATAAATCTCAAAAAACATATATAAAAGAACTATTTTTATTTTAAGCTTTTAGGAAAATATCAACAATTTTTCCTCTCATAATTGTAAATTGGATTGAGAATGGAATTTTGGCAAGTATTATGGATAAATATTTCAACGGATAGTAACTTAAATAATGTGAACAATGAACTTGCATCTAGTTTCATCAATGAAAGCATCGATTACGCACTACTCACTCCCATCTGCATACCTTCAACAGCTGATGAGAGCTCTCCGCAGGCAATCTACACTTTTTACCAGTTTTCGCTTCATGCATGCGTATATGTATCGAATGTAAATGCATATGTCGGTTGGTATATGTAACATATCTGTATTCCTGGCATGTGATACATGGTACGGCCATTGTTTTCATCAACGCCATGCGCTTGATGCACGCCAATAATTGATGATGAACAAATAAGATGGCTTCTTTCGGTTTGGGCCTAGGGTGGGCATCAATCGACTTGGACTTGGGCAGGGACAGGGACAGGAACAGGGACAGGGACATGGGAGTGCCAGATATATAGACGTGTGTCGGCTGTTTGGTAATGCAATTCCATTCAGGCATGCGAGACAGCCAATCTATCCAATTCACATGCATACACACACACACACATACACACACACACATCGATACAGTCATCAGTATGCAGGAGATGAAAGCCGCTTCTGTCTCCTGGCCAATGGAACAAACAAGAGTTATATCTTTTTACCATTACGCCGGATAGGCTTTTGCAACATTTTTGGCAGACACACATAACGCATCAGGATTGCAGGATATTGTTACAGGCCCTTTTTTGTTGCAGCTGAAGGATATCTTAACTGTGTCAAGGTATGCAGAGCTATCCACCGTAAATGTTGCTAGTATGGAAAATGCTGTATTACAATGCTTCTTCTTACTTTTTTATCTGTACGAGCGAGGTAAAGCCTATAAAGTTGTTTTTTAAAACTTGAATAATCCTAATTTATAGATAAAGGGCATAAATATTCGCTCTTGATCACTTTAATTATTATACAGCATTTTTATGTTGTGTAGAGTATCTAAAATTCGTGCTGAATTACGGTCCAACTTTATCTGTTTTTGTTTTTCATGCGCTTGCCTTCTTCTTTGTTGAATATAGCATTCCCTTTTAGCCAGATAATTGACTGGCATTTTATTGTTTGCTTTTTATTTGTTAGTGTAAAAGCTGCCACGCCTTCTTCCCCAGCCCACACGTCGCATCATTAGCGCCAACATTTTAAAATATTATTAATACTTAATGGTCGTATGTGCATACAAAATTTATAGCACGAGCCGAGCCAAAATGAATTTCCTGCACAGACGATGGGGGAATAAACCCAGAATGCCGGGGCATTCGACGGTTCAGATTCCAGGCGACACGTGAAGCCAAAGAAAAGCAGCGGCGGAAAACGGAAAATTTGCAGAGTGCAACTAAAAAAATGAAAAAAAAAACACAGTTAAAAACCGAATAATATTATGAAAAACGAAAGAAAACAAGTCTCCCAGACGACGTTCGTCAACAGCGTCAAACAGCGATCGATAAAATGCTTGCATGTGAATTATTTTAATGAGTTCCGTTTCGCTGGAAAAGAAAAATATGAACGATAAACTAAATGCAACCAGATAAAAAAGAAGTATTTAGCGATACTTGCATACAAAATGGAAAAATGGCAAATGCAAATAAAGAAAAAACAATGGCAAAAAACATTCTTATAGTTTTTAATGCAACTTTACAAAAGGTTGAGGGCAAACCAGGCAGCCAGTTGGCAGCATTTTCAAATTAATAATATGAAGTTGAGAATACAAAAAAATACATACAGATGGAGAATTGGTATGATGCACAGGCAGAACAAAAGAAGCAAAAGATAGGATTAGCGGAGAAAAATAATTATACATATCTAGCAGAAAGGATGTCAGAATAAAACTCTACAGAAGTCTTACAATAGAACTATAAATAAGAAACAAATATTAATAAATGCAACTCTATAATAAATAAATAGAACTCTAAGTAGGGAACTTATATTATTAAATAGTTAGACATTAGAATTGACAAAAAAAACAAAAACAAAAAACCAAAATAAAACAAAATAATATTATATTTAAGTATAGTTACAACACATAAAAATGTTCTTAGTGAATAAATTCGCCAAGTATATTTTAAATTCGCGAAAAAAAAATCGAAATGCCGTTAAGCAGTTATCGCTATTTAAGCCTTACAATGGACCCATCTAACGCCTACGACCAAGCGCAGCTCTGTTGCTATCATGCAACGCGTTGCAACTTCATCGTTGCCACAAAATGGCCAAAGTTCAGACCATCGCGTGCACACCTTGCCACAGCCAAGAACAATGCATCAAAATATGCAGGAATATCGCATTGCTGGCGCTTTGGCAACCCTGGTTACTTTTTGTTGCACCTTCTTTGTGCTCGCGACCAACGTTGAAACGTGGCAGGAAGACTCCATGAAGAAGCGCAATGGAACAAAGAGCAGAAGGCAACAAGCTATAGTCGTGACTATATCTATTATATATCTAAGGAGTTCTATAGAGTGGGAGCCAGAGCTATAGCAATCTCAATTTCTTGCTGGTACTGTCATGATTTGCTTTATGTTGGCCAACATCGTTTCGACCTTTTTTGTTCCATTTCTTTTTTGCACTTTAAGCGTCTCAATCAGATAGCGAAAGCAGAGAAGCAGCGTGTAAAGAGAGAGCTACAAAAGTTGTCAATTGACGCCAAAAGTTGACGCCAGTAGCAAAAAGCAATGCGAAAAAATACAAGCTAAATTAAAAACGGCAATGGTGATGGGCTGGAAGATACCCTATGCTTATACGCAAAGCTAAAACATATAACATCATTTATGTATCTTTTATTTTACCTTTTAAGTAGCACTCATTTGGCGCCAAATTGCATTGATATTATATTGAAATGCTATTTACAGACAATTAAAATTTAGATAAATAATGTACACCAATATATTTAATATTGAGAAATTATGTGATAATTTTAATAATTAACTTCTGATAAGCGCTGCCGATTTCGCGGGTTTATTTTACTTATGTTACTTACCCATTGAAAAATGGGAAAAACAGGGTTAATAACTTTGTGCAACTGTATGTAACAGGCAGAAGGAGGCGTGGCAGAGCCCACAAACTATATATATCCTTGATTATATTATTTATTATACCCTGTATACAAACTATATATATTTCTGATTTGGAAACTCATTGGCTTTTTCGACACAATTGCCCTGACCATGGCCATCTGCACAAACTTCTGTAACTTTATATTATAATAAATATTATGAATATTTATTATAACAAGCATTCTTGCCACTTAAACGCCTTTAACACGTCTTAACCACTTGACTGCACAAACTACACTGTGATTAGCAGCACTGCAGCATCAGTATTTATAGTGCTCGCTGTCTTATGTGGCGATCGCTCTCTATGCTCCATCCCACCCAGAGCAGCATGTCGTTTGTTTTGTAGGCGACGGGGCTACCCACTTGTAATGCAGGAGGTATGCTTGGAGTGCCAGCCAGAGCGAGCGAGCAGAGAGAAGAGCGGCTAATTACTGCATAGGAGGCTAACTGGCTACCCCTGCATTACTTGTAATGCAGGAGGTATGCTTGGAGAGCCAGCAAGAGCAAGCGAGCAGAGAGAAGGGCGGCTAAGCGCTGCCTGAGAGGCGAGCCGGCTACCCGCTGCATTACTTGTAATGCAGGAGGTATGCTTGGAGAGCCAGCAAAAGCAAGCGAGCAGAGAGGAGAAGGCTAAGCGCTGCCTAAGAGGAGAGCCGGCTACCCGCTGCATTACTTGTAATGCAGGAGGTATGCTTGGAGAGCCAGCAAAAGCAAGCGAGCAGAGAGGAGAAGGCTAAGCGCTGCCTAAGAGGAGAGCCGGCTACCCGCTGCATTACTTGTAATGCAGGAGGTATGCTTGGAGAGCCAGCAAGAGCGAGTGAGCAGAGAGAAGGGCGGCTAAGCGCTGCCTGAGAGGCAAGCCGGCTACCCGCTGCATTACTTGTAATGCAGGAGGTATGCTTGGAAAGCCAGCAAAAGCAAGCGAGCAGAGAGGAGAAGGCTAAGCGCTGCCTAAGAGGCGAGCCGGCTACCCGCTGCATTACTTGTAATGCAGGAGGTATGCTTGGAGAGCCAGCAAGGAGAGCGGCTAAGCGCTGCAGCTTATTCATAGAGAGTGATCGATATTACCACAGCTGCAGATTGATGGGTGAGTTTTCTTTTTTCTTTCTTTTTCTCGTTCTCGGGAACTAATAAGAGACAGCGACTGCGCAGCCTGCAAGCACTATAAATACGGCTGCTGCAGAGCTGCTGATCACAGTGCAGTGAAGTCAAGTGGTTAGGACGTGTCAAGGGCGCTTAAGTGGAGTGGCGAGTGTGCTTATAAGTTTGTGGATCTAGAGTGTGACAATGACAAGAGCTTGATGTGAGCGGTATTAAGCTGCCGGTAAATCTAGCTACATAAAAAAGTAAGCAGAATAAGCATTGCTGCTTCGCTTCGTGTAGTAAACTTTATATAACTTTCAAGTCAAAATTTCCTAAAACATAAATTAAAATAAATCTGACTTAATTTTATGCATTTTCATTTTTTTTTATATTTATTTTAACTTTCAAGTCAAAATTTCCATAAACATTAATTAAAATAAATCTGATATACCCTTCTAGCACATTTGCCATTGGTATAGCGCTCCAACAAAAAAAAGGTAAGGAGAAGAAGGTGCAAAATGCAATAACAGTTAAGTCATTGGCCCCAAATGCTGGCTGGCAAACAAGCCAAGAGCTCACTCGCTTCATGGATTTAAGCGCATGGCGATTCGACGATTTGGCGATTTGGCGATTTGGCAATTCCGGGCCAAACAGCTAGACGGTTATAAATAACGCTTAATTGCAGCACAATGTTTATAGCCCTGCCAATTTTTGCGAGACGGTGGAAGAGACTTTGGTAGAAGCTGGTCCAAGGACCAAACATGAGGCTGAGCCTCGAACGTATTTAGTAGCAGAGCATTATTTAGATCGTGGGAGATGTGAGTTGGGAGGGACAAATGAGTACTTTGGGCGGCATTATGAGTAGTTAATTTACAGCAACAAAGTTGTTAACTGCTCGGCGCTCTGCACAGTGGAAAATGGGTAATATTTGCAGCAGCGTTATATAGTCTTTGGCCGACTTGTGCAAATTACCCAATTTTAAATTAACAAATTCCATTTCAACATTTTAATTAGGTTTTAAAAATTTCATGCGCCTTGGCTAAGTTAGCCGACAAGCCCACAGAGCGACTTCCTCAAGAGCCAAGCGGCAGTAGCAGCTTGCGTATTAATATGCGCCATTTCCGTTTCCGATTAGCATAGCGAGCGGAGCAAATGGCGCCCCAAAATGGCGGCAGCTGCGCCACCCGAAACAGCAGCAAAAGCAACAACGCCAGGAAATGGCACAAAACTGTCTCTCTGGCAGCAAAGGGATTCCTTTCACTCTGTCTGTGTGTGTTTGAATATGCTGTGTTTACTGTAAGCAAATGTATTTCATTTTATTTTAATTTTCATCATCATTGCGCGAAACTAGCACAGACAATAGCAACAGCAACAACAGTTACAGCAACAATAACAGCAACAACAACTACAGCAAAGTCCAAGCAATGAACGAAACGAAAATTTGCACATTTAAAATCCAAAACGATAAAAAATATCAAGCAAAACTTTGTCAGAAACGCACAGCAGACGAAGCAAAAATACTCTAAAAATTAAAAATAATATATATCTATTAGTTATACAAATAATATTAATTTCTTAACAATTGAAGTAAAAATATTAAATATACGTAGAAGCAACAATTGAGTATCTGGCGATAAGAGCTTTAGAGCTTTAGCAAAGCAAGCAGGTCGATTAAATGATAATATTATCGATAGGCAATTTGAAAGGTGCGATGCGAGAGTTACCACACTTTTAACAAATTTCAAACCTGATTTAAACTAAATAAGAAAAAATACAACTTAGTTTCCACTGCAATAATCTTTATTTTGTGAACTTTATACCTTAAGATTTCATCTTTATAAGTTAGCTAATATACCTGCACTCGGCTTTAGAGTGTTATAAAGCTTGTGAGCGCTTCTCGCGTTTCGCTTGTGCAAAAGCTGCAGTTAATTTGGTGCTTCAAATTTTAATGCCAGGCCAGGGCAATGGGCAACAACAATAAGAGCGAAAGGCCCTCGTTGGGCGCCTTTTTATAGTCAGACGTCGTCGAACGTCTAAGCTGCTTCTGCTACTGTTTCAGCTTTAGCTGCTTTGCATAAAATTCTCACATTACGCATACGCCGCGTTGTATTTACAGTTACGGAGCATTTTATTTCCGTACGGCCTTACTTTACTTCATTGCGCTTTGCTTGGTGCTTGCCGCTTGTTCTGGTGCTTGTTTTTATAGATTTTATGGCATTGCTACTGTACTGTACTGCTGCTGAATTACACGCCTCTTGTTCTTATTTAAAGCGGCAAATATTTTCAACTTAATTAAACTTAAAACAGGCCATCTCGGATTCAAGATTCGAACAGCTGCTGTAACGCCGCTTAACTGCAATGCCATATAATATTTGTGCATAAAATTCACGTTTAATGCCGCAAAGTATGCAACGCTTTTTATGAACCACCCCCACCACTTTACAAGCCCCCCTCCAGCACACAAACACAAATACATCACAAAGGTTTCTGTGGACCTCTGCGCCCAATTTATGTCCCTGGGCAACAAAAATTTATTGTCAACTGATAAGCAGGTCGTGGCAAAGTAGCCCAAAGGCGAAAATGTATTAAAAAAAAAGTTTAGAGAAGAGAAAATTGTAATCTATATACAGAAGTTTTGATACACTTATGAAATATTTCGCAAAGTTTTGCAAATAAATTTTCAAAATAATTATAAACTTGAAGTATAAAATTGTGATATAAATATTTAATTAGAAGACACGCTAGAAAAATATACAATTGAATAAAAATTAAAATACCAGCAATTGTTTTTTATGAATTCTTTTTTACATGAATAAAAATAATAATTCAATAAAATTAATATTACAATTCCGACGATCTCACAACTTTATTACACTTCTACGCTGTGGTTTGAGTTGCATAAAAAACTGAAACTGGGCTGCTTCGTCAGTTTATTGATTTTGCTTTGGCACATAAATTTTGAACGGCAGCCGAGAAACTTTCGCTTGGGTTCTCCACTTCAGCTGCTTCTTTCCTCTCTTTTTTATATGCAAATGCATAAAAAGTGTCATGATTACCGTGTTTGTTTGCCTGGGCAAAGACCTGCAGCAATAGCAACAGAATGCGGACATGTCTGACCCAGGATTGACCTCTTGAACAGCCTTTTAAAATGCCTCGACGTGTGGCCCCTGCCACTCGGGCTCTGTTTGTGTTTGTGTAGGAGTGGAGATTTGGAGACACAAAAATACATATATATGTATATATAAATATAGCTATACAAAATTGCTCCATATTCGAGCATATGCTGGAGTTTCATGGCTCTGAGTACGTCTGTGGCCTGATAATTGAAATGGTTCCCAAAGGATACGTTAGCCAAATAAAAAAAACAGCAAACGTCACCATCATTGTCATTCGTTCATGTCGTCTCAATGCCTAACATTTGCCTGTCTGTATTTATTTTATTTTTTAATTTGTTCTGCCTGTTTCACTATGACAGTTGCTCAGGGCCTCTGAGGAGTACTGCCCATCAGCTTATCAATGTGGAAACACCTTAAAGCGCTTGGCGTTTAAGAAATATGTACCAAATAAAATAAAAATTATATTTATATAACAAAATAAATAAATATTGTATCAAAGAAAGTCATTTAACTAATTTAAATGTACTAAATAAATACTTTTTAACAATTAAATTAGTTTAAAGTTATAAAAACAATTTAGCTAAAGATTAAATTGAACATAAAAATTTTTTTTATGTAATTGAACCATTATTTTGTTTCAATTAAATAAATAAACACATATCAGTTAAAAATATAATCGATGGAAATATAATATCAGAATTTAATTGATAAGTTTTTGAATTTGAACCTGATTGCAATTAATTAAGTTTAAAGTAATACAATATTTAACTAAGAGTAGTATATTTAGTCTTATAAAAATTATTAAAATTAAAACATTATTCTCATTAAATAAAGAACACTTCAGTTCAAAATGATATTGAAAACTTGCTGATTTTTTACAAATAAATATTAAATATTTTAAAATTTTTTTATTAGGCTATGTGTTTTGAAAATTTTGCTATTCACTTTAGTAAACTCTAAATAATTTGCAAATTCGATTGATGAATGCAGCCAGCTGATTGTTATTAGAAGCGCTTAAGCTTAATATACCTTTGGCATAATATTCCAAACTTATATTGAACCATTTTTCATTCGAGCTTCACACATAAAATATTCTTACAGACTCGCACACATTCCGCTGCCTCTCAAACTACTCCCAGGTCGCAGTCTGGTGGGATGCCTTGTCAACCGGTTTGAAAAATAGATTTTTACGGGCTTAGCTGCGCATCGTCAGACACAATAAGGACGTAGACGGTGTCAGAGGGGGGGAGGGGACGGAGTATACGCGGATGACGTTGGCAATTGTGGGCAGCCTTCACCGAGGGGTAGAAACGGGAGTCTGGGACAAATCCCGCGGGCGTTCCCTTTTGTGTCTCACTCGCGTCATTTAAAAGACATTTGCCTGTCATTTTATGCCGTGTTTGGCACAGTTTTCTACGGCAAAACTTTTTACGCTTGCCAACAATGGAAGGGATTGCAGGCAGCGGGGGGAAATGTGGCCATGGCATGACAGTGTCATTAGTTTGGCATTGGCAACACATTGCCAATACATTTGCAGCAGGTGCAGCTGCCGAAAAAACGCTAGATTGAAAAATAAAATAAGCGGGCTTAGCTAATGATCAATAAGCGTGGCAAAGGCCGAAAATTAGTTTAGTTTAATTGCAAAAACTGCAAAAATGTGCTCGATTTGTGCAATGTATGCAAATTATAAAAGCCAAGCCCAACTGCAGCGTTAATTCAGCAAATCGAATTGCATGGCATTAAGCTTTAATTAGCCCCATGCTCCGCTCTCTGGCCAGGCCAACAAATGCGCACATTTTCAAATTGCAAATCCCGAACACAAAACAAAAAAACAGCAGGGAAGAATTGTCGGGCGGGAAACTACAGTCGGACGTAACCTACAAAAAGAGACCCAGCACTTTGCATATCAAAGATTACTCACTCTGCAAAGACGAGCAAATTGTCTTTTACATATGTTCGATGTTTTCGATCGCAAAGCAATTTACAGCATCCATAGAGAACGCCATTATACAAGTTTGTATCTTAAAAGTTGTGCTTTCTGTGGTTCTTAGATTGGAAAGAAGGTCAGTTATCAATCATCTATAACAAGTTTGATCTACTGACCGCATAGTACAACCTTCATACAAATTGTGTTTCTAGCTCTTATAACTTGCGAGATCATAAGGACATGGCTAAGCTCTTCGTCCTTATCAAGAAGAATAATTACTTTTTGGGGTCTACTACGCCTTTTTCTGCCAGTTACACACATTTTCCATTTTCTCTTACCTTATAGACCCTTTTGTACTTTTGAAAAATACAGGGTCTTGAAAGAGTTGAGCGCATAATGCTAAATTTATTATAAACCATTTGTACAATGGGGCTCAAGCGTAACCCGGACTCAACATGGTTTGCATTTGCCACACACATTCTCCGGCAAACGGGGTTTAAGGATTCAGCTATGGGCTTTGACTTTTGAGTTTTTCCTTCTTTTTTTGCCTTTGGCTTTCGCAAATGAACGCGAAATGCACGCGGCTAAACTTCAAAAGCGCAACAATACCCCATTAGCAAACATCGAATGGGGTTGCTACGGTTCTTAGGGGTTGCTGCAGCTGGCTTCTACGAACTCCTTTTTTCCAGTTTGAGGCATGGCTTGAGTGTGTGCAGGGCAACTGGGTTGCATAACGTAAAAGTTTGCAAAGTGGCATTAACTTCAGCGGCCACGCACAACGCTGCGTATACGCAATTTTTTATGCAGTAAGAAAAAAAAGAAAATGTTGAAAATGCTTGTAAAAAGAATTTTGAAAATAATTATACAAAAACAAGTCTTAAAATAATGTTGCTAATATACATAAATAACAGATTTAACAAATGCATTGTATAGTTCCAAATGACTACAACATGATTTTAATCTCACAGAAAATGATGTATGCTTTTCCTCCATAATTCAAAGAAAATCCTGTTAAAACCTGTACTAACGAGCAGCCAGCTTTAGTCGTTGCACAATAATAATCCCATTGTGACTGTAGCAATGATTGTAGCTCTCAAGTTCCACTTAAAACGTAACTAACATTACACAAACAGATATACCAAAATACAGTTGCACATGCAAGCCGATAAGCATCATCCAATTGTAAAATTGTAAGACTCAAATTGAAATGAATTTTTGATTTTTATAATTATGCCAAATGAAATCCCATAAATTTGTGATAGAACTGAATATGTGAATTTAATTTAAATTTAATTTCATCTTGATTTAGTTTCGCTTGTGTTCAAATAACAAAATGTAATTGCCTTTCTCATGTCGTTTTACAAGTTATTTTTAAAAACAATTTCGTTGCATAATGTGTGCAGTTATTTTCTTTTTTACTGTAACGAACGTTTAAGCAAAACTTTGCACTCCCACAGCAAAAATAAAAAACGGAATGGAAACGTTCGTTGGGTGAGCATAAAATTATTATCAACCCGCGCAAGGACACCGGCTACAACAACTGAGAAAAGCGCACGCAATGTTGTAGAACAAATATTAAGTTTTTTTTATCCATAGTTGCTTTTTTGTTCTTTGGTTTTTATTCAGCACCACACAGTTTTCGGACGCAGTTTTGCATGGCGACGTCGCTAAATGAACCGAGAGAAAAAATTATCCATTAATAAAAAATACAAAAGAAGACGAACCCAATTAAAATAAAATATTCAGATCATGAAGAAAATTGTAAGTTTCATAAGGCGAGAATATAATGCTCTATTAATGCAAGTGGTAGATAAAAGAAAATTAATAAAAATAAAACAGAACTGGAAATTTAATAATATTAGAACGCTCTACAATACAATTATAAAAGGAAGTAGAAATATAAACTGAAAATGAAGCACATAAACGCAGAATAACAAGTAAAAGTAGAAGCAGAATTTTAATCAGAATAGTAGTCAAAAATAAAAGTTAAATTATAGCGAAAAGTGGTAGAAGAAATCCGTAGAAAGCAGTAGAAATATAGGCAAAATCAGAGATAAAAGTCTTTCAATTCCAAAACAAAATACTATAGAGAATTGGAAGAATCTGTAGAATCACAAGTGGTAGTAGAAGTACTCCAGACAGCAGAAGAGCAACGCGATAAATGTGTGTTGAAAGGCAGACGACTAAAGTTGAGCGTTAAAAAACATTTCAACACTTGGAGCACATGGTGTCACAACAGCAACAACAATAACAGCAACAATAACAGTAGTTAAAACAGCAACAATAGCAACAACAAGCACAAAGATGGCGTCATAGAGACAACCACAGTGACAACAACAACGAGAACGACAACAAAATAAAAATAACAAAAACAAACTGTTTGGCGGTGCTTATTTTTTATGACTGCCCCTGTCCGATGTTGGCCTGCCTTGAAGTGAGGTCTGATCCGAGTCCACGTCCGTTTCCAGCGCTTCCTTCGCATCATTTTGCAGTAATTTTCATAAATTGCGTCCCCGACTATTAGCGTGTGCTTCAAACGGGCCGCGTTGAAAGCACTTTGTTGGTCAACAACAACTGTAACCTTACTTACAGATCAAAGATACGAGCAGCACAGGAACAGAACCTCCAGATATATGCTTTAAGATAGCGAAATAAATTTATTTGTCATGCAAATGTGGCACACAATCTGCAGAAAACGACACCACACTGACAAACTGACAGCTGCACTGTCAGTCGAAAAGTCAGTCAGTCAGTCAGTCAGTCAGTCAGTCAGGGAATCAGTCAGCCAGTCAGTCAATCAGTTAGTCCGTCAGTCGGGGAGTCAGTGAAGCTTGCATTCATTCTTGTATTTTGCGTTAGTCGAGTAAGTTGCACCATAATTCGAACCGCGAGGCATATGAAAATATTTTGTTGCTTGACTTTTCAAACAGACAGCAAATAGGGAATGCATGCCACAGGCAAAACCCTTCTGCACACTGGGCCATTAACCATTTTTCTTGCATAAAATCAAAAAGCAATTTAGACATATTTTAAATTTTACAGAATCACATCGAAGGGCCTACTTCATAAATATCGAATCGAAGCGCTTCTTTTATGTCACTTTAATTTATTTTTATTTTTTTAGTATAGATAATAAAGGTTAGAATATTCTACAAATGAATGATGTTTGATAAAGTGTGAAAATGGTTCAGTGTGCAACGTTGAAATGTGGAACAAGCGGAAAAACTGCACAGCACTGAAAGTAAAAGCATTGAAAAACTGAAGACTGCATGTTGGCAGTTGCTACAGTTTCTACAGACTCCAGACTTCAGGTTGCATGGAGCAAGTTGCAGAAGTTGCAGTTGAAATGGAGCTGAAGAAGCAGCAGCGATGGAGAAGTAGAGCGTGCGAGAGAGATGTCTGACTGGGTGCAGTTTAAATTAAAGCCCAACAGGGAAAAGCAAACTGGAATATTTAATGTGTTATGCAAAAATGCGTTCGACGTTCGTTCAAAAAGTCCCTGGCATTGTTGCAACTGTGGCAGCAATGGCGGCAATACGTTTAAAATAACAGCACCAGCAAAAAACCGCCAACAGTAACAACAAATTTACAACAAGAGCTTGGCTGTCAACGAGGGACATTTACAAAATTGCCAAGAAGTACTTTTATTGCTTTTGTACTTTTATTAAATTTTCAAATTTATTTTGGTATTTGAATGGATTTGTTTATATTACTAGATTAGATATATTTTTATGTAAATAACAGTATTTATAAATATGATCTATTAATCATAAATATTTTTTTATGTAATATATGTTTATTTATTCTGATATCAAAATTTTTTTATTAATATAATTATAAACTTAAAAAAATTTTAATACTATTTATATTATTTATAAATTTGTTTATATACATAATCAATTTTAATGAAGAAAATAGTTTAAACCTCCCTCGATGCAGTTGCGTGAGCTGTCATAGTTTCGGCATTTCTATCAGTCACTTTCGCGCCTGTTTCTTTTGTCGCTTCCAGTCAATTCTTTTCAATCCCCATGCCAATTTTTTATTGCTTCTGCAGGATGAAAGAAAACTGAAAGCTACAACGCGCACAAAGAATATTTTATACTCTTTGAACAATTTAAAACTAATTCAAACTGCTGCATTATTAGTAAATATTCAAAATATAAAATTTACAAACCAAAATAAATGCCACAAATTTTAATTACTTTTCAAATGCTAAGGCAATTTTCTTCTTGAAGAGTTCCAATAAAAATGCATAAAAATACCTTAGCAAAACTAACAATTTTTAATTAATTTTATGCCAAAGAAAAGCATTTATTGTTAGGGTATATGGACGCAGCTGCTAGCCATTTTTATCAGCGGCAACCAACGTGGAAAACAAGAACGCGGGCACAGCAATCACGTGGGATTCTTGGAGCTATGAAAAACAGAGAGCGTTTCCGCTATCCCTTACCCATTTTCCAGCCCCTTACACTGAATGCATTAAAATTGCACATGCAAAATTGGAAATAACTGATGGATGCCGTCAAAAAATGCTGCTGCCTCTTGTGTTGCTTTTGCCACACATCCCCTGCTCACTTTACTGCATGCGGTGACATTTGCGGAAGAAGAAATAAAAAACAAACACACACAAATCGGGGGTGGACCGGGGGGGGCAAGTAGTGGCAAGTAGTGCATTCCTGACATTAATAAATCGATGTATGAAATTCCTGCCGCCAGCCACGTGACCCTCGACTCCCTGCTTCCATCTGCTTTCCTCTCGCCTCGTGGCTACGACAAGCTGCAACAGCCTGCGGGTCACTTTAGGCCACCCATTTGACAAAAGCATGCCACAACACATTCACACACACACACACACACAGACACACACACGCACATACAGCACTTTGCCACACTCACACACATGCATTTTTAATTAATTTCATGCAATTTGTACGAGTCGAGGTCGATGAGGAGCAGGCTGCTCTGCTATGTTCAGACGGGTTCCCTTCCGACACTCTGCAATTTGCCCGGGTTAAGCCGATAAGTGCATTTTTAATGTAATCCAATGAATTTTCTATTACATTTTAATTTAAAATAACAAAAAACAGCAGAAAAAACAAGCGATAGTGCAGAAATAGAGTGGGGACAGAAGCGTTATATAAGTAGGGGTAGGTGATTGCGCGTTTTTGGTCGTGGCAATTTGATTAAAGATTTAGATTAATCGTTTTATACAGATTTTCATGGCAAATAAATCTCTCTCTAACAATCTCTCTTTTGCTTTCCGTCTGCAAATCAATCATGTCTGAAGTTTCCTTTGATTTTTATGCTGATTTTACCCCTTCCAGGCGAAACAGAAAAAACGAGCTATCAATTAGGCTAATGATAGCAAGCTTGTAAACCGTTTCAATAGCTTTTGGTAAATGCATATTAAGTGCTGATGAATTTTATTAGATTTATTTACTGTGCACTTAAAAATTTAGAAGATTTCCACATGTTTACATATTTGAAATTCATTTATTATATTAATTTGCAGAAGAATCTGCAATGCTTTTAAATTAGAAATCGGAAGATGGTTATTTTCTACAAATATAAAATAAATTTTAAATAAATTGAACACTTAAAAAAATCATGTAAAGGTAAATGAAAGGAAAACTATACATTATATTGTATAATTAGAAATACTGTAACATATAATACACTTAAAAATTCACAAGTTTTTCACATATTTTCATATTTGGAATCTATTTATAACATTAAGAATATGAAATGCTTTTAAATTGGAAATAAAACTATATAAAATATATTATTGCTTATTTTTGACGAATATAAAATTAAATTACCCAATAAACAAATTTATTTTAAAGCAAATTTAAGAAAAATAATTAATTTTCTCATTTTGAAGCCCCGTAAAAATATCATATATGCCTTGTTAACTTTTATACATATATTTAAAATTTTTGATTTTAATTTCGACTAAATGTCTATGCACCCACTTAACTCATCTGAAATTGTAACGTAAAATCCTGAACAATAAGATTAATATGCTATTAAATATATATCTCAGTGGAATGACATTGATGTATGTTTACAAGTTATCAGACTGACGCTTCGTTGGGCATTTAACAGGTTTTCGCTTGCTGGGAAATTCGCTTCATTTTCCTGTTTTTTAGCTGGCGCTCATTGCGTGTTATTACTGGTCCATAAAAATCACACTCAAATGCTGATATTATATACAATCTTGGTTGGTTTTGTGTAGGCGCCGCTTTGGCTACAAAACAAATTCATCAAAAAATGCGCATACTTCATTTACGGCCAAACAATTTTATAACCAATTTTTATGATGCCTAGCAAAACCGAGCACAATTCTGCTCCAGTCGACAAATTTTTGAGGGCAAAAAAAAAAACATAAAAAATGATGTAAATTTTTTAAAAATGCCAACTTGTTTACAAATAAATAGCCCGCTTTTTGTGCAAATATTATAGCAGGCCCAGACCCGCGAAACAAAAGCAAAAGCAAAAGCCCAAGGAAAATGAGCGAGACAAGAAATGAAAATGAAAATGAAAATTTTAATCCCAAGCAAATGCCAACACTCGACTGAAGCTGGAGCTGGAACAGGAACAGGAGCTGGAGCTGAAGCTACTCTAGCTCCTGGTTCGTTTGTTCCCACTCCTACACAGATTTATCTCGCTTAATTTACCGTTATTTGGGCATCAGCTTTGCAACAATGCGACAGCGGGGAAGACAGGAAGGCAAGCAAACAGCAACAGTGGCAACAGAGGTGGGAAAGCAGCATAAGAAAATACAGGAAAACAAAATAAAAATAAACCTTCGCATGGCCCATAAAATTTCATTAGCGTCATATTTTCAAATAATTTTCTTCTTATTTTGCGCTACCTCTAGCGTGACCTGAGCTGCCGCTTCTCTCCTCTCCTCTGCTCTCCACTCCAGCCCATCGCATCCCATGCCATTCCAGATAAATACTCCAATCCTCGAATCATCCTCTATTATAGAGTGTCCCCAGAGTGAGAGTGTCGCCTGTTGCGGCTGAATGGGCGTTTCGCTCATACTAGGTATAATCATAATTTGAAATTGCTCATTCGAATCTTAGATTGGATTAAGTGCGAATTAGAACATCAATAAGGCGAAAACAGAGGTATTGAGTGTGCCATAGACAGCGGCAGAGCAGGAGGCAGGGGCAGAGAGTGTCGGAGGCGACGTAACGCAACATTGACGACAATGCTCCAATAGGGATCAAAGCGGATTTGCCATCACACATTTATTGTGCAGCCAGGGAGTTGGGCCCAACACTAGGTGTAAATGTGACAAAATGTTCACTGAGTACGCGTGTGTGTGTGTGTGTGAAAGCCGCTCAAGCAGGCGACTTAATGAGCATTGAGAGTAGCTTAAATGACCAGCCTGAAACTATGCAACGGAAAATGTATAAGCAGTTGTATGCAGCGTAAAAAAAATCTTATTTATAAATTACTAAAATTACTAATTGAATAGCTAATAGTACGTCTGTGTGTGTATGTGTACAGGCTGAGCACTATGAAGAAAAATACTAGATTTTTTGGCATTATTCCAATTTTAAAAAATACTTACTTTTAACTGGAAAACATCAAATTAACTTTAAATTATTGTGACAAAAATTAACATTGCTAGCCTCAGTTAAGTAAGCAGCTGTTAAACACAGCAGTAGTTATTGATTAACTTAAAATTGATTGAATGAAATTGGGAAATAGCACAAGATTTTAAATGTTTTTCAAATTAATGTGTTCAGAGTTCTTTATACTGGCGTAAATTTACTAATTAAAATTAAAAATTTTAAACGCTGTTGTAGGCAGTTCAAACTAGCTAAACGGATTTCTAAACCTTCCAAATTTAAATTTAAATATATTTATAGTTATTTAATTAAATACTTTTTAAATAAAATAGTTGCCTACAAAACGTTATCGTCAGTGTAGCTGAGCAGAAGCTGCCAGATAGTCTAGTGCTTTCAATTTCTGCGTCTCTAACCCTTTTGCCACACACTAATAGCTTTAAAATGTTGCAAACTATAAGAGCAATGTTGTGTAACTTCTTACTGGTTTTATTTTTTTTTTTTTGTACTTTTGGCTCATCAAGCTGGAAACATGCGACAAAAGCCGCTGGGCAGCTGGCCATTGCTATGTTGTTATCAATGCACAGGGAAAAGTTAGGCGACGGCATTACGCACATTGGCAAGCGCCAGGCTTCAGGCAGAGTGCACACACACAATTACACACACAGAAAGAGAGAGCGATAGAGAGAGAGGGAGAGAGAGAGAGAGAGGCAGTCAGAATAAGGCAACTTACAAATTATCTCTGCATGTGTGCATCGCTCAAAAGTCTAGAGCCATGTGTGTTTCGGGGGCGTGGAACTGGAACTGATGCCATCTCAAGCATACGGTCAACAATGGCAACAAATACAACCACATCCACACCAACAACAACAACAATAATAACAACACCAACAACAACAACAACTGGAAAGTATGAAATCCAAAGCCATCAGCTCAACGCTGTTGTCTGGGAAATTAAGAACAATCCCGAGTAATTTCCGGTACGAGAAACTCAAAAATTTGTTCAGCTTTGCTGTGTTGCGCATGTATCCTATCCTATCAACATTTGTTGACGTTTTTTCCAGATGGTTAGGGTATACAAATGAAGGCTGGCTAAAACTTTCGCAAATTCCAATGCCCTACAGCGATATCATGCATTAAAATTATTCAAACGCCATGGATACAACCCCATAACTTAAGTATAAGATGAGTTTCGCTTTGAAATAGTCTGACTTTAAAATCTAGAATAGGAATTTTGATTAGATCCTGTGCTTTAAACAAGTATATAAGGGTCTTGTTAGGTTGGTCAAAATGGGAAACTAGTGCAACCCTTTAGAAGCAGTCGTGGTAGACCCTATAGCGCATATATATTCTTCATCATATCGATATAACCATGTGCGTCTATCCGTCTGTCCGTATGAACACATAGATTTCGTAAACTTTAAGAGTTGGAGACATTATTTTTTCTAAGAAGGTTCTCCTATTTTATAAGCAGCTCAAATTTGTTTTTGATTTCTTATATCTCGGCTGATTCCCTCGTAAACCGTAAAACACCTTTCGTCCCACTGATCTGCTTTGTCCTTACTGGTTCACTCTAAAGTCTCATCCACTATGCAGCGTATTTGCTGGTCGCCTATAGCTAGCAGAAAGTTTGTTGTAATGGTATGCATGTTGTCTCCCAAAGCTTTGAGCTGATTTATTCTTCATTCAAAGTTAATTTATTAGAAAATAGCTGGACAAGTTATTATCTAACCGAAGAGTCCGAAAGACTAGACCATATCAGCAATGGGTCTTAGCTAAAGCCCAGCACATCCACACACAAACAATTTGCGCCAGTGGCGAGGCGACTTTAAATGAAGTAGAAACAGTCTGCCATAAAATTACGCGCATCGTTAGTGACGATTTGCACCGGACGGACAGCAAAGACAAAGCCCAAAAGGCCGTACAAAGGCCGTGACACAGATGGAGAGAGGGGCATGCAGCGGGGTAGGAGCAAGTCATGCAAATGATGAGGGGGCATTTTCAAATAATGTGAAAAATTCTCCAACATGCAGGCTTAAGAAAATTACGTAAATTTGGTTCAATTCATTCAATTCCACACATTTATTCAGCATGTCCTTGCCGGAGCAAAAGTCAAGGATACGGCAACGCCCCAAAAGAAAATGAAACGCTTTAAATTACAGAGAGACAGAGAAACGGAGCCAAACGATCTATACCTATAATGAATGCAGTGATTTTATTGACTTTTCTCTTGTAATTTATTAGTGGCCAACGCCACCGGCTGGCCACGCCCCCAAGCCCCAGCCAAGGGGCGTATTACGTTTATATTTTGGCAACACTCGCAACTTGGCAAGGGAAATTAATTAACCCAAGCACCGAACACCGAGCACCGAGCACCAAACACCAGACCCCAAGGAGCCACTGTAGCTCTCAATGCCACCTTTGACCTTTTTTCTCAGCCGAACCGTGTGACCTTGTGCCTTTGTAGAAGAAAACATGTGTCGTGACGTCTCTGTATTTGTGTATTTGTGTATTTGTGTTTGTCTGTATTTGCTTTGCTTTGTGCTATCACACCCTTTTGTATCAATCAAACGCTTCAGCGGGCAAACGTCTGGCAAAAATGATAAAGAAGCGGCGGCAAAGCAATTTAAAGTAAAGAAATTCAATTAAAATAAATATAAATTAATTGAAATCCCTGGCACAATATGCAATTAGCCAGCCCTTTGAGCTGAGAAATGCGATTTATGCAAACAGCGGGTAGCAATTGATACTTGCTTTTAAGTGGCAATTTTCATGAGGGGAGCTGTTAAATAAAATATGCATAACTAAACTGCGAGTTGAGTTTGATTGCGATTAACAGCGGAGGCAAAAGCAAACACAAATTAAACTCACAAATATAATTAGTGGTATTTATTTTATCTCAAGCACTGAGCGTGCAACATTTTCCTTCCAGCGATTTGTGCTTGATATCAATTTCAGTGTTTGCCTTCTACAAAAATAACAAATGCTGGCGGTATCATCAAGATTGGATTTACATACTAAAATTAATCTTGTGAAAAAATGCTTCATCTTTTTAGCCATAGGTATACCATTACCATTAATCTCTTAGCGATAAAGTTCGATTGATTGAAATTAGCAGCTGTTTTTAGCTATTAATTAGACTCTAGCTTTTGATCCGACTGATATTATTTGATTTTTATCAATGTTTGCTTTATATCTATCTCAATCTGAAACACTTCAGCTTCCGCTACTTCTAGCATCAATTTCCTGTAAATATAATACAAATGTTTGCATAGTTCGGCGCTTCAATCCATTAGGAAAACGTGTCCAGCACCTTTTGATCTTTGGCTGCATCAATCACAATGCTGATATGCTGATTTCGGCCAAGTGTATGCCAACATCGATTTATACACCCACTTAGTATGTACTTTTGCCGCAAAACACACACATAAAATGCCAATTCTATTTATTGTGCATGCACTCTGGCAAATAGATATGGATGTTGATGCCGTGCTCTCAATAATCCTTACAGCATTTGGCGCTTGGCACCTTGACAATTTCGAACCATGTTCGAATCGCTATCGCTATCTCCATCTCTATTCCCGTTCTATGCAGTTGCAAGTTGTAAACAAAACCCGAAACGAATGTACATCAAGGCGAAAAAGGTAAATCGCTAAATCGCTAAACATGCAATGCACATTTTTCAAATAGTCACTGGCAACTTGGCAACACCCAAATGCTTTTGGCTTTGGCATTAATATGGTTCTACAGCTACAAATACAGCTGGAGTATGCACAAACACAGACATAAACTTGTAATTTGAGAGCAGCGTACACAAATTGCCATTTGACGTTACTGAGAAATGCACTTTTAAGCTGCTGATACTTGGCCTTCCCCCACCGATACACTTGCCACTTTTTGCCATCGTCCTTGGCTAGAACAATCTGTCAAGCCATTCGGATTTTTTGTATCAATTCATGTATAGAAAAACGCTAAAGATAAGCTGCCAAAAAGCGTAGGTTGAGCTTCAACGAATTTTCTATATGCTATATTAAAATATAAGTTTATTATTGGTTATATATATATTGAAAATACTTGGCGAAAATATACAAAAATTGTTAAGCTGACGGTTATTTAAAACTCGGCTCAATCGATTTAACAAAGAATTGATGTTTTCTTTAAAATGTTTGCTTGTTTTCCTTTCTTATAGCTGAGCGACTGCATACCGAATCAGGGCTTGAATATCATCTACAGAAGTTGGTGTAAAGACTCCTAAAAGGGAGCAATAATATCTATAGGTTTGATTGATAATATTTAGGATAACTGCTTAATTTTGAATATAATTGTCTTGGATGGGCAATCAAAATGTCGGTGCAATTATTGGCATAATAATTTGAATATAATTTGTTGTAATATATAACATAATATGGTAGTTATATTTTAAATCCCAACAATATAAATACCAATCAATTCCAGAATAGGTGACTCCTGAATTGTAGTGTAGAGCATTCAAAAATCATGCGACGCCTGGGCGTATGCAACACTTTTTGCTACTGTATTGCACCTTGAACTGCGTGCCACATTGTGCACTAGCTTTGGCGCAACGTATCTATCTTTGAGCTGTGTTTTCAGCTTTGTTTTTGCTATTGCTATTGCACTTGCTGTTGCACAAACAACAGTTACTTAGCATTAGCGCATTGCAGAGCGCAACTAAAAGCAAACGCCATGGCACGTCCTAAGTCAAAAAATCCAAGAGCAAATTCCGAGGAGAGAAGAGCAACGAGTGGAGCGAATGTTTTCGAGTCGAGCCTGATGTATGCGACGCTCTAATACGTTCCTGCATGTCTGAGAAGGGCATAACCAAAAGCAACAGCAACAGCAACAGGCAGCTGCATGCAACAATAACAACAACAACAACAGCAGGTAGAGTAGGAGCATCATCAAAAGCACCTGCAGCGTTGACCTCAGCATCGACAGCTGGAGCAACAAGCAGCACTTAACAAATGGTAAAAGCATCAACAAGCTTCCGCATCCGCAACGGAACGCGCAAAAGGCACAGATAAAATGTCTTAGCTGATGCTCCACCTGCAGCTCACTTTGCCATCCCTCCCCACTCCCCTCTCCAAATCTCCTCCTCTCCTTCTCTCCTCTCTCTGCCTATGTTGTTGAGCGATTATGCCAAGGAGCTGTTGCCGGTTGCCGCCACTTGAGCGGCATGGAGCACGTGTAAGCGTCTGGAGTGCGTCGGTATGGGATTAGATGACGGGAGCGGGACGAACAACCAGCTCGTGCTACGAGACTCTGGAGGAACTGGAGTGGAATGCGAGTGTGAACTAGCCCAGGCGACAAGAACCAACACAATTGACAATTTGTGTGCACGATTGCAGGGAGAAGGAACTCGCAGACGTAATACGACACACGGCATGCCTGAAAAATTGTCAAAAATTCACAATTTGTAAAAGGAGACAGTCCTCAAAATGTGTGAAGCTGTTCACATCTATATTGAAAGGAAAACTGTTGAAAAACCCAAAAACACGTCAACAATGAAAAATAAAATAATAGCAAAAAATTAAAGCAAGGAAATGAAATCAATTAAAAAGTATTGTTAAGTATTTGCCATAAGTGTTGGGAATCTTTAGAGAAAATCCAATTAGACCAAGATTAATTGGAGTAAATAAAAATAATTAACTAATACTATAACTCTCGCTGCCTAACTCTCGCTGGCTTCACTATCGCTAGCCCTACTTACGCAAGTTATACTCTCTTTGGCTCAACGCTCGCTGACACAACGCTCGCTGACCCAACTCTCGCCGTTCCAACTTTCGCTAGCCCCAACTCTCGTTTGTCGAACTCTCGCTGGCCCAACTCTCGCTGTCACAATGTTATAGCGAAATGCAAACCGACACGCTTGTCGCCTGGACGGCGCTACCACTATTGTTCGAGTTTCAAGTGCAACTCAAAGCTAATGCATGCCGTCGTATGTGAAATGAACTTTACATTAAGCATGAACGAGTAAACGTCAAAAGAAACTGCCGCAAGACAAAAGAAATGCTTTTCCATATTCCCCCGCTGCCCTGCGCTCCTTACTCCTTTGGCCAATATTCGCGCTTTGTTTTGTTATGTAATGCATGTTTATGGTTGGCTCCATCATTAATTTGTCGATGAAACTTATGGCAATATTCCCATGCAATGTTTGCGCAAGCTGAGAGCTTTTGCTCAGTGTATACGTGTGTGTGTGTGTGTGTGTGTGTGTGTGGTTGAGCAAGTTTTTAGTAGCATTTGGTGCGTGTTATTGTTTGCCAAGTTTTTGCATATTATCAACAGCAACAGCAAAAGGAACGAAATGCGTTCATAAAATAATGTAATCTGTTTAAAAACAAACATGTCCTGAGCAATTTCGCGCAGCTAGGGACATATTAAAATGCTACTGGCTGCTGTCGCCCCACCTAAGAAAACAAACGACGTCAGCCAAAGAGCCGTTAACAAGAGTAAGTTGACAAGAAAGCACGGCAGAAAAGAGCAGAAGAGAGCGAAAGAGCGCAGAGCTAGGGGCAGTGTTGTCAAATCCGCTTCTTTCCCGTCAAATCTGGCTGTTTTTTAGGAGCATTTGCTAAATACATAACTGTGAATCTGTGGTAAGCGACTGTTTTGGCTTTTAAATAAAAATTTAGTTTTTTGCACTTTTTGTACTTTTTACGCAATTTATGCAAACATAAAAAACAATTTTGTCTAGATCTATCGTTGTTATGTTTATCGATATTTACTTATAATACCTGAGTAAATCAACTAAGTACAGCAGCCATTTTTGGAATGTAAACAGATATGTATCATATTACAAATAAATATTATTTCAATGTTGGATAGTATGTCCCTAATCGATAAAAACCAAGCAATATTTAATATAGAAAGAAGAAGAAGAATCATTGCTGCTGCACTTTATGTAACATTTGATAAATACTTATTAATTATATGTAAAATATGGAATACAATTTTCTTTTTCTGGTTTTGCGCTTTTAAACCGTTATAACAATATTGTGTAATATAAAATCTTGAAACTTAGCAAGAGATAAATTCTGTAGAGATTTCTATGTTTAGGACACGTGAAAAATAGTCTAACATGTGTAAAAGTAAATTTTGGGAAAAAAAAAAACTTTAAAGATTGTCATCTCAATTGTTGCTGAAAAGCATCGAAAATCTTAAAAAGAATTTAGTTGTTTTGTGTATTTTGCAAAATCGAGTGTGCTTGCTATTAAAAAAAAAGCTATTTTTTCCCTAAGAAAAAAAACAAATGGGCAACACTGGGTAGGGGTACCCACAACACCAACAACAACAACAACAGCGAGAACCAAACTGCCTTCTGGAAACAAATTTTATGCCAAGATAAGTAAGACGCGACAACGGCAGCGGCAAAGGCAGCGACAGCGGCAGAGACTGCGACAGCGATAACAACTTTGCTGCTGCTGTTGCTGCTGCTGTTGCTGTTGCTGCTGCTGCAATTTTCGCCAACTTTTTGAAAATTCATGATGAAAACTAAAAGTAGACGGCAGACAAGGAACGAACGGTAAACGTACTCGAATTTCGGTGGCTGGCGATGCCCCATAAAGTTGTGCCAGCAAACAGCATTTGCTCTGAGGATATTGACAAGCTCTTAAAGCGATAAGTGCTGCATTGCGCCATTAAATCAAAACAGCAACAAAACGCTATTTAAGCAGCAGCCAGCCAGCCAGCGTTAACTGCGCTGAAACAAAGCTTTTGCACAATTAGCCAAAGTACTAAATGCAGCTGCAGTTTTTATCGGGAGACAGCTAAACGCCAAATGGCGAAAAAGTTACCGCAAACAAAAAGCCAAAATGTTGGCCCAACTTGTTAACAATAAATTAAAAACTAAGCAAAAACTATTTAAATTTATAGTGTTTTGCAGCAATTACTTAGCTTAGATTCTTATATTTATTGCATTTATTTTAACACAACAATTATTTAATCAGTACCTTTTGTATTTAATCCCAATATTTAATTCTCTTGTTGCTGAGCTCTGTAAATATTAATTTGAATTAAAATCGATTATTTAACTGCTGTTCGTAACAGCATGCATGCAATACCTCAAGGTAATAAGTATATGTGCACACTATTTTTAATGAAAAAAACTATTTAAACTAATTCAATTGAATTAAAGTTTATTTTATTATTATAGTACTCAGGACTATACTAAAAAAAAATTATTAAAAAACTTTAGTTTGTTGTTAATAAATAATAAATTTATTTGTTAATATGTCGCCGCCAGAGGAAATAATAATAATGGGCATTTTTTATTTAGCGTCTTTATATAATATTTAAAATAGGAATGCACAGAACAAATACAAAACGATATTGAGCAGATTTCGATTATTGTGCTAGTTGCACTATCGATAAATGCTATAGAAGAATTCCTGGACGCCAGTTCTTTAAAATGTATTATTTTTATAAAATCGTAAGTAAGGGCGGAGCAGATCAGACGAAAGCTGTCGAATATACCCAGTAACTTATATTGTATAAGTATAAAATAATCAAATATTTATGGAATATTATATAAAACGCAGCAGCAATGCTTTTTCTTACTTTTTTGTCAATATCACTTCATATTAATCCAAGGCAAAACCACTAATGTTTATTCTGAATAACTTTTCTGTTCATTAACCGATTTAAATGTAGTTTTTAGAATAAACAAATATATTTATGGATAATACATATTCTGAACCTAGATTTTCTGTATTTAATACTATTACGCATGTTATTGGGTTTAAATGGATCGGAGCATTAGGAGGGCATGACATCCAAAATGTATCAACCCTGTTCTTACCCATTTAATAGGTATAATGTACAATCAGATAAACCGTAATAAATAGTACTAAAGCAAATTGACAAATTTAAAACGTTTAAATTGTAGCTGCAGCTGCACATAAAAATTATATCAATATGCATTGGGATGTTAGATGCAAATGCTTATTTGGTTATTATTTAAATTTCAATTTGAATGCGAAATGCAATCGGACATTGATATAAATACAGTTGGGGGGGTTTGCAGGCACTTTGCTAATGCAATTACACTTCAAGTAGCATGGCATTTCACTTAAGCTCAGCTCCCGTTCCGTCAGCACAACAATAAGCTCTTTGTTGCAAAATATTCGCACAGACATGTGTCTGTCTCTCCGACTGTCAATCCGTCTGTCCGATTGTCTGTCTGTCCGTCTGTCGGTCTGTCCCGTCTCTCTATTCAGTGGAAGTTAACTCTTTCGTACAGCTTTGTTGAAGCGTAACAGTAAGCAAGAAGTTTCCTTTCAGCTGCTGCCTTGCCACTACTTAAAATATGAGCACCCATTTCCTATGGTCAAGCAATTGAAAATGATTTGAAGCAACAACAGCAACAACAGCAACAACAGCGACAAGGACAACAAGGAAAAGCGGTATCTAAAGAAAACGACAAAGTCAAAACAGACAAAATTTGTCGAAAATCCTGTGAACAAGCAAAGGACAAAGTGCTGCACATTGCCAGGCAAAAAGGATTACGTCAAGCATATGTATTGTATGGGTGAATCGCTTGCTGAGTGATAGAAGTGGGAACACTACCCCTCATACTCCCTCAACCCGCCCTCTCCACACTTCCATCACTCTCCCTGCCATCGGAAATCCCTGGGCATGGCAGAGAAACTTATACGTTTGTCCGGTTTCTCGGTTCATCGTTGACTTGCTGCTCGCACAGATTTCAATTTTGCGATACGAATTCGATGGCAATTGTCCTTGGCTATCCCGAACGCTTCGGTAATATGACATTTGAAGTGATTTTTATGTGAAACTTTGCTGATGCTTCCTGGCCCCAGCATGACGACGCGACGAGCTCTTCCTCTATTTTTATGACCAAGCTCATGTGTGTGTCTGTCCTGGACTGTTTGCAAAACTCATGCCATTTCCAAACAGCGCAACCAGAGACAAAGGCCAAACAGCAGCAGAACAAAACCCCCAAAAAAACAAACGAAAATTACAACAAAAAAATCCAAAACGCCTTTTCTAGCTCTTATAGTTGCTGAGATCGACGCGTTCAAACAGACGGACAGACGGACAGACGGACAGACGCACAGACGGACAGACGGACAGACAGACGGACATGACTATATCGACTCAGCATGTCATCCTGATCAAGAATATATATACTTTGTGGGGTCTGCCACGCCTCCTTCTGGCTGTTACATACATTCGCACAAAGTTATTAACCCTGTTTTCCCATTTTTCAAATGGGCACAGGGTATAAAAACTAAAAAACACCCTTGAAAATTTTCTAATCTCTTAATGGATGACAATCTGCGTTTTAAATGGTTTGCACGAGCTTTGGCCGGGGGTTTGCCAAATAAAGAAAAAAAATAAAACTAATTCCATCAGAGCACGCCAGAGTTGCCATTGTTTGCCTAATGAAAGAACGCTGTTTCTGGGCAAGTTTTTAAAGGATTTTACGGCGTTGCTGTTTGATTTTCAGCTACGGGCAGAGAGACAAGAAAATGATTCGGAAAATTGGCATAACATGTCAGGGCTAATCACACGCTTCACTAACAAGACAGACACACGAATATACAGACAGACAGACAGACAGCGAGTCTTTCAGTCAGCAGACAGTTCATAAATCATTGTGTCTGTAATCAGTAAATAAATCTCGCTATAGTCGTCTGTCTGCCCTGACGTGGCGCTTCAAATATTTATGATGATGTGTTCGAAATCTGCGCTCAACTAATTCTCAACTAATCAAATTATGTAACTAAAAGCACACGAGGCTGCTCAAAGTCCTTGCGGTTCCCTGCAACTTCCTTTAAGTCTGTCCCAACTGCGGGCTGGCAAGCGCAATTTCTATTAGAGTACGCTCGAATCTTACAACAGACATGCTGGCGACGCAAACATGTCATCGAAGCCATCTTCGTGGCAGGAGGAACACACAGGAAAGCATACGCGCAGCGCACTCCAATACCCGCAGGATAATCCTGAATAATAAAGCGCCCATTCCGTTGACACACACACACACACACACACACACACACACAGAGCCACCCGACAAGCGTGCTTAGATAGTGTCTAGCTATAAACCCAACTGCAGCCGGAATTACGCCAGGAGTAAGCACGACTACTGAGGATAGTGCTACAAAAGGAGATTTAGCCGCAGAGCGGCAAAGCCTTAGACAAAAGCGAATGTTGAGCAAAGTGAATGCCAAATAATCCGAAGCACAAAGAGAAAGGCAGAAGACTAATTAGAGTTTAATAGAGGAATAACTGCGGGAGCTACGGTTTTTAAAAATACAATACAAATGATTTATGATTAAATTGAAAATTATCTTGAATTCACACTAAACTATATATTAGGTGAAAAATTAATATTCTAAATATATATATATATTTTCATTTATTCAAATTTACTAAAAATAAAAGTTAAAATTGTAACACTAATATATTATTATTATTATTATTATTTTTAAATAAAGTCCATTACAATAAACTTAAGAAAATTGGTAATGAACTTAATTCTTAGTTATAACAATAATAGGAATTATTTATATAAAATGGGTAAAAGCAGTGTTAAAAACTTCGAGTAAAGGAGAAATGCAACGTAAAATTTGCTCCCCTGGTTTATGTTACTTATTTTATTTATTTAAGATTTAAAAATATTTTCATGGGTATGTTTTTTATTTTGCTAATTTTCTCAAACAAGATTCATATTGTTGCATTTATAGTATGAAAGTTATTGCATAAGTCATAAAAATAACTGAGTTGGCTTTAAATAAAGTGGATTAAATTTGCAAATGAAGGTACTAAAGTATTATGAGGCTTATTGTAATAAAGTGAACATAATAAAATATTATTGATTTATTTTATGTTTATTTACTGCGCGTATATTGAAATAAATAAATCACCATGGAATGCACAACTATCGATAGCATAATTGCAACTATTTGTCGGCTGTACGTGTTCATGATTTGACGGGCACTTTAAAATGCAGACACACGGACGGACAGATAGACGGACAGACAGACGGACAGACAGACGGACAGACAGACGAGCAGCGTGTGTATAAGCTGTGAGTGAGACTCAAACAAATAGAATTCAATTCAGTACACACACATGCACACACGCTGTTGCAACTAACTGTTTTTACACGTCTATACGCCATTTTGTGTGTCGCGTCGCTATTTGAATATTTTACAGCTATACGTATGAAGTTGAACCCAAAAAACTGAGTTCTGTCTAGCTTTATATCTGCGCTTTCACGGTCTGTCCCATTGTCTGTCTGTTCGTCCGTCTGTCTGTCTGTCTGTCTGTCTGTTTGGTCGCTTTTTAATTATAGCTTTTAAATGCTAGCATCCTAACGTGTATTTTATTTATTTCACAGCTGCGGGTGGCTCATCAGACAATGTGCCGGAAAAACACGCGCATGGGGTTTGGGTCCGGGGAGTTATGCAAACTTCCGTTTCCGCTACAAACGCCCACAAAAGAGCTCCCACTCCGTCCGGCACAGATACACATACATATACATATACATCTCTATCGCTCTGTGAAAGCGCTAAAATTACTCGGGCGCTTTTAATTTGATATGCAAATACAGCAAAAACGAAAGCAAAGCCGGCAAAGGTTGATGATGGAAATTGTGAAAAGTGAAAAGCAGACGACAATCCAACCCCAGCTTTAACCCCAACCCCTACCCATCCCCTACAGCTGTCTAACTATTCCAGCCAGCCCACAAACACGTTGTCTATTTGCAGTTCAAAGTCTTCAAATGAAGTGCGGCTCTCTGTGATACACTACACAGAGCAGAGTGAGAGGCTGAGGCCATGACTCCGGGTGAATCTCGGGGTAATGAATACCCCTAACGTGCCACTTGCCAGCTAGTTGGCTCTGATGGCATACCAAGTGCGCTGTGAATGATGAAAGTCATAACGGAAGCCATGGAGACGTTGTTGTTGTTTTTCCTATTTCTGCTCCTGCGGCTGTTATCAGCTGCCAGTGTTGCCAGAGCGGTTTTTTATGAGCTGGCTAAATTGGTCGATAGTCGCTGACTTATCTTTGTTATGACAATTAAAAATGGCAACACAAGCTGTTGATAGGCCCCTAAGACTTAAGATATAGTAGGGCTATTAAAATAAGTCAATGGAGTAGCAGCAGCCCTGCGATTATGGCTAAGAGAAGTATTAAAATATGGCAGAAAATAAAGGCTACGTACATAGCGCAATGGTAGTAGAAATAATTAGGTGAAAAATGCATCATAATAGGAATTACCGAAAATGTTTAATATATACATATACATTTTAATAATCTATACATCAAATACATATAATAATTTTAACTTATTTCAAATTTTTTATTTTATACCATCCAACCATCCAATTAATTTAAAATAAAAAAATTTTTAACTAACTTAATTCAAGCTTAGCTTAATTCAAATTAATTGCAATTTAAGTGTAATTTAAATTGCATACAATTTTTGGGATTTATTCTAATTTAACACGAATTCAGTTAAGAATTTTGTCAAATATCATCGATATCGCTTTACGTTTTATTTTATTTGAGTTCGAAAGAAATGGGAATTTCTTTGCAGCAACCACTTGAGTTCCTTCAGCTGCAGCTAATTGAAAATATTATGCAGCATTTCTGTTAGTATTATTTGGCACCCCAGTGTTAAAATGTGATTCCCCTGTGTATAGAAATTTGTCAAACGCGATTGGCACGCAACTAACTGTAATTTGATACTGCTTTTTATGCATGCCTGCACAGGGCTGCCAAAGAAGTGCCAGCCAAATTAATCGGCACACGCTCCGCTCTAATCGCTTTATGAATGCGCGCAACACATACCAAATGCAGCTCACACAGATACAAATAGAGACACAGATACATGCGTACTCAAATGCCTAACTGATGAGATCTGCACGCCCTGGGTACGTCCTGTCATCAGCGTCAATATGATGATGACGAGAGAGAGTGGGTGGATGGGCGAGTGGGGAGCGACGAGAGTGCGATAGCGAGTCGCACTTTCAATCGCTGTGCACTCAATCACATGCCGGAAATCAAACGAAGCGGATGTCCGTTCAAATGGTCACTGGAACGGGGCCCTGGGTTGCGGTTTGGCTATGGCACAACCGCAATGTGAAATCGAAAGTCCGCTGATTAAAACTCAACTGGCAAAATCGCAGCCAAATCGTATGAGACTGCAGCATGACGACGTCGCTGATGATGATGATGATGATGAAGATGTATGTACATGATGATGCTAGCCATCGTGTCGTCGGCTTTCGGCCGGAAATTTATGCATGTCAATCAGCAAATTAAGCGTGCGCCTCGCTGACAGACTTCAGTCTCAGCCTCGGCCTCAGCTCTTCTTCTTTTTGCCTGCTCAAAATGGCGTCAGCTGACAAACTGTTATACGCGCGTGGAATATAACACTTTGGGCCCGTTTAATGTGTCGCATTTGCAACATTTTGATAACTACAAACATTTATTGCATTCTGATGTGGTTCAATGGCGGACCCTCAACCCTCACCCTCAACCTCACCCTGTCATCCAGCGGACATTGCGTATTTTTTATTACCCAGACACGCCAGACAGCCAAACTGCCACTGCCACCAAAGTCCGGCGCCAGTTTGCACATAAACACAGAGCGAAAACGACACAAAATCCTCAGTACAACACAAAAAAAAAAAAGAAAAAGGAATATGGGAGCATCAAAAAAGCAGAAGAAGAAAGTTTCGTTTGCAAACTACTCGTTGCCTTGGTGCCTGTCATTTGAGGACATCCCATGCCGCTTGACAAAGGCTCGCCCTGGTCCCCCCGCTGCCCCCTGACGCTGGCTCGTGGCCCTTGCCCCTTAGACGCATAACCCTTTCCACAAGTTCGCACTTAAAGTCGCACGTAAGCTGAAAGTAAAAGCAATAAAAATAAAAATTGGGACTACTGCAAAACTCGCTACGATTCTCCGACTATTTCTGTATTGCTCTCTCGTTCTCTCTCTCTCACTATTTGCCTCTCTCCATGTAACCTTCTGTCTATGCTGTCCAACTGTCAAGTTGCTTTGCATGTGTGAGAAGCATTTGATAGCATTAGAGATGCACTCGTGTACCTCAATGAACCAAAAAAAAAAAACAAATCATTCTCTAAAAAAGAAGTAATTTCCATAAAAAAACAAATTTCTTGTTAAAAGAGACTATATTTTACCATTGAATTCTTTAAAACAACTATTTTTTTTATAAAAAGAATACATTTTTTACTAAGGAGCAATTTTCTTTAAAAAAGATCGAAGGTTCTTTCACTTTGATATTTTTATTAAATTTGAAAAAATATAATATAAAATAACCATTAACTAATATGCAGTAATAAATCCAGCATCAAATCAACATTGTCCCCACTATTTCTCGCTTTCACCCACAAAACTTACGATCACGACTCACGCACATCTCTATTGACTAGGAACAGGATGAAGTGGAGCCCTTGGTGCTCTGTGAAAGGTTTTCTTCGCATAGTTGCTCGCTTTTATTGTTTATTCGTTTTCGATAACGCAACGGAAATTGCCAAGGCCTCCACTTTGACGTTCATTGTGTTTCCTGTAAGAAGAAAACAGAAACGAATTAAAGGCCATCCAAACAGATGAAGTAGAAAAGGAGAGCCAGGGACAAACAGGCACACAGACACACAGACACAACAGATAGAAATCGAAATGGAAATGGAAACAACAAAATGCGTACAACCTAAAAAACTGACATATTTTTCAGTATCTGTGCGTGTGTTGGTGTGCACGAAAAGATATTGAAGTTGCCTTTTTTATGATCTTTTGTGAACTTTTTGATTTGAAAAACAATTAGAATGCTCTAAACTACATTAAATACTGGACGCAGATACCATTTTATAGACAAGTAATGAAAGTTGTCAAATCGAAACGAAACGAGGCAAAAGAAAAGGAGTTAAAGATTGTGTTTTAATGCCATTTGTGACTTTGTAGTTTCGGATAAAGATTGAAATAGAATTTTGCTGGTAAAACGCATTCCTTGAATGAAAAGTTTAAAACTAAATAAACGATTTAGTTTAAGAAAGTTTGTTGCTCTACGTACACGTTAAAAATCTTGCTTCCAAAATTTTTGAAGTGTGAATAACAACAATAACATTATCATAGAATAGATTGGTTAATTAACTTCCAATCTAATGCAATATACCGAAAGAAAAATATATGAAGTGAGTAAAATTTTCCTAAAATTCTATAAATCATATTTTAATTTCAGAGTTTAATTGATCTATAACTTCACACATTAAGCCTATATAATATGTAATAAACAACTATGTAACTGCAAAAATTAAATTTCTTAAAAAATGTGATTAAATTTTTAATTTGGAAAATTTCTCTGCACTTTTATAAAAGATGAGCTTATTATAATTAGATTATTAGAAATGTTGAATGTTGTTTTAAAATTGCTCTATACTTTTACATTTACCATCAAGTATAGAATATACTGCTATAAATACTCAAAATATTGAAAGTAGAATATAAACAAAACACTTTGTAGATTAGCTCATCATTTGGAAAATGTTCTCCCGTTTTGCATTAACCTTTCAAATTAAACCATTTCTAGTGTCTTTATCTGTTCAGCAAGTATCTGCAATGGCTCCTCCCGCCCCTTTGCCGCTTCCTATCCTCCTTGTATACCCGCCAACCCATCACAATCTCAGTTGAGCGTCACATAACACCGAACTTAGCAACACTATTTCTATTCCCTGAATGCCATAAGGACATCCATTAGCACGCAACGCTGTCAAGCGAATCACACGGCTTCGCCCCTCCGCTGCTCCATCAGCTCTTTGTGTCGCAAAATGCTGCTGCATAACGCTAATTACGCATTTTGTAACCATTTCTAAACACGGCAGCAACTGTCGAAGCGCCACCATGCCGTCATGCCATACCTTTCCACTCTTCTGCCACATTTTGTGGCACCAACGAAAAAAAACACACTCTCCGCACACAAAACGGACGATAGACGATAGTCGACAGACGACAGACGATGTGGCGACTTTGTAGCATGAAAATCGCCAGGGCAACAGCACGTGCCGCGTCGCGACATTGCCACCTGCCTGCCTGCCACACAGACTCCCTGCCTCCCGCCCAGCCCCCGACTCCGCAACACTCCCATGCTCCGCACTCCTCCACGCACCTGACTTTATAGCCTGCACAACAAATTTTTGCTGCATAGACAGTACCATTGCTGCAGGCAACGGCATACGGCATGCGGCATGGGGCATGGGAAATGTGGCAAGGGGCATGAGGCAAAGCTGAAGGGCGCAAGACTGTCGTCTACCATTTGCTGTTTCCAAGCATTATCCAAACGAATGCGAAACCAAATTCCTGCCAGCAAAACATGCCACGCATCCTGCGATTGCGATTGCAACTGTTATTGCTACAGCGAGCTGTACGCTGTCTGTGCCTACACTGAGAGAAACAGCAGATGTAACTGATGTCATGGTAAAATACCCTCAACAGACAGACAGACAGCACTAGATCGGCTCAGCTCGTCGAACTTTTCAAGAATATACTACATATATAGACACAATATTTAACATTTGCTAAAAAGTTATTTCTATATTTGAAATAACTGCAGGGAAGAAATAAATTTATAAAGTTGAAGCAAATTGTTTCAAAAGTCTAGCAGATCTATACCCAGATCATGTGTATTTCAAATATGAAACGTTAACTTTATACCTTAATCAACAAAAACCGAATATTAATGGAAATATTAAATGTGAAAGTATGTTACTTGAAATGTATACTCTATACTATTATTTTAATCTATCCTGAAAAGTCTATTGAGATCGGTTAATAAACACAAAAGTTATTCAAGAAAAAGTATAGATAATTCGTACTTATATTAAATAATGGTACAGACAGAAAAGCATAAAGAAATATTTTTAAAATATATTCAAAATATTTTACTTTTATAAAACGGCATAAATTTTAAATGTTTGACTTTTTCACAGTGTAGACAGTCAAGTGAGCGGCTAAAGCATTTCTTCCGTAAAATTCTTCTTTTTTTAAGATTTAAAATGCCTGAACTCTGTGGTGCCGAGAGGAGGGCCACTTTGCCACACATTTGGTGTTACTTTAGCCGTTGCAAGTCCATTTTTATTTTGCCGCTGCCTGCTTTCTTCTCTATGTTGCAGTTGAAGTAGTGTAATTGAAAAATTCTAGCAAAGTCAAGTCCAAAGTGAGAGTGACAGGCGGCAGGCAACCAACGGAAGGCGGAAGGCAGAAGGCGGAGCTTGGAGGCGTCTCCAAAGTTACGCTGCAGAAAATTCACGAAATTGTGCGTGGTGTGGGCGGGGCTGGGGGCTGTTGGTGGCACCACAGCTACTAGTGGCAACGCAGTGATGCAGTGAAACGTGGCCAAGTCGCAACTCCTTTTGAATTTCGCCAACGAGCTGCAGATGCGGGCTGTTGGAGGCTGAAGCGTAGTTTTTAACCAGGCTCAAAGCAACAACAATACCCATTTCATGGCACATTATTTTGTGGCTTTTGTTTCGACTTGCCTTCTGGCACATCCAATAACAACTTTTTCGAGTGTGTGAATGAGCATGAGTGTGCGAACGAGTGTGTGCATGAATGTGTATGAGTGAGTGTGAGTCAGGCACGTGTCTTGCACGCTAGTGTCTGCTGCACACAATATTTAATAATAAAACTTGGCGTCTATTTTAATACTTATTTATGAAAATTGCCAAAGACAGTTTTCTCTGGCTGAAAACATAATTTTCGGATTTTTTTTAAGTCATATAAAATGTCGATAACATAAATTTTATAGAAACCCCTTTTTAAAGTACATTTAAATGGAATAAGCTGCCGTATTTTGTTTTCAAAGTATTTTATAAATATCAAATATGTAATATATTAGTTTAATTAAAAAAAAACCAAAATTAATCTCTAAAAACGGAAAATAAAAATGCAGATTAC